>CAXIVR010000003.1:32263659-33463659 GCA_964035755.1 Teleogryllus oceanicus
AGATTCTATTGAACTCAAGAACATTGACTTGATTTTTTCAAACTTCAGTATAAAAATATGTTCAAAATATCTAATCGAAATTAACGAAATATTCGTATTATTGTATAGCTCTAAAAATCGTTTCTTCACCTCCCACGATTGGGTCAATTACAGATTGCCTTGAGGATCAAGACTCACTATTCTAATTGTCCAATCATAAATATTATAAAATCAATGTGAATTTTTAACAATCTAAGTAGAAAAGTATTAATATTATAATATCTAGAAAGAAAATTGAGAATGAGTAATACGTTGTAGCCTCCAGATTGATCGTTTGTCTTCTCTATTGCAGTTTATTCTGCAATCGCATTCATTAACTATGCAGTTTCTGTTGTAGATATTCTACTTTCTGCTTTCTACAATTTCCAATTTCCTACCATTGAACAAACTGAAAAATGGAAATCTATTCTGTACTCATTTCA
The DNA here is from genome assembly GCA_964035755.1 of Teleogryllus oceanicus. Taxonomy (NCBI): domain Eukaryota; kingdom Metazoa; phylum Arthropoda; class Insecta; order Orthoptera; family Gryllidae; genus Teleogryllus; species Teleogryllus oceanicus. The sequence continues at coordinate 32,264,121 of CAXIVR010000003.1, forward strand.
ATTCGACATTATAAATTAATCAGTAAAAGAAACAATCTTTCAGATATGAAGTGTATGTTCGATAGTGTAATATATCTGTATTAAACTATCTTCTCGAAGAATACAATTTTGTTTCTGAGAGTCATACTGCCTGGAAGAACAAGAATTGTGATGAACCATAATCTACAGATCTTCTTCCTAAGCAGATTCTCGAATGGAATGAGTCTCGTTACCATCAGGCAAAAAATTTTAATTAAGCAAACAACTCCAATTGAAATGAGTTTTATGTTAATTCGCAGTTATTTTCATTTTGTTTCTCGTTTTCTTTCTTGATTTCAAACAGGAGATTTTTCCTGCTGGGAAGGAGTTGCGATGTTTTCTTTCGAGAAAGTATTGATAGATCTCCAGAATGTTTTCCTTTTGTGCAGATGAAACAAAATCCGTTTCATCACAAAAATTAATCAGTGGGTTTAATAAGCTCAAGAATGCGATTAAAGCATTGATTTCCATTAATTGCAAATATCGGAACGAGGAAATATTTCAAAGCATATTACCCCGATATGATTTCAATCTGCTCACAAGGCAATGCTTTCCTTTTGGAGATATAAGGGAAACATGTTTTGAGTTGTGTACTAGTTGCGTAGAAAATGAAAGTAATTGGTAACAGTCAGTCATGAACCTTTCAATAAATTCTTATTAGAGTTTAATAGAATTAGGAATAAGCACATAATGGTATGTTTTAAATTCATCTGAACAATGATTCAATAATATATTCTACAGTGCGACTTGAGTTAAACATTACCTTCTGACACTCAAAGACAGAACCCTTATTAAATTGTACAAATGTCTATCATTAAATGTTTATTGCATTGAATAAAATATTGTTTTGTATTGTAAAGAAGACAAGTGATTACACTGCTAAGTTCTCTGGATTAAGGCAAAGCAAGAGTTTCAGAAGGTTATATTATTTTGTGCCTAGAAATACCTGAGTCAATGCGTGTAGCCTCAAGTTGCGCTACGTCTTCTAATAAGCTCCATGGAGCGTGACCTTTTCTGCGGTTATGCCACCTGCTGTCGCCACCGCTGCCGCAGTCCTCTGGCGTCAGCTCGTCTATGTCGACGCTGTATTCAGGCAACCTGCGTTGCGCCGTCCAAGATGACCCTTCTCACCGGCCATCCACCGTCAGGGCCAAGGTCGACGGCCCTCTCCACGGAGCGACGCTTACCGACTCCCGTGACGATCTCTACCTCCGCGGTAGCACGTTGTTAGCAGCCCTGCTTATCGTCCGCGAGCTGCAATATCGTTGCCTCTGCAGCATCGTCGACCGCAAGGTCCTAGTGTTCGAGTCCCGTCGGTGGTGGATTTTTAATATTCATTAACAAAAGCGATAGTTGGAATTCAATACTTGTCTGTAAATTTCTGGTGGCAGGCTTCTATGATCGGTAGTTTTCCGTAGATTCTCCGATTAACACTAAACGCACACCCGAGTAGTAGCCTAACAAACATATCACGGCCGCGTGCGAGTTTTCCAGTTCCATCCTTATTCTCTCCTCTCCTCTTACACACGCACACATGAACTACACTATCACACATTAAGGTCAGTCGGAAACTTAGAATTTCTTACAGCCAACGCAGTGACTCAGAGAAGAATAAAAAACTGGTGAGGGAAAACCTCACAAGCCGGTGTAGAAGTTGGCGCTGCATCTCACATTTCAGTGAGAGAACACCGATCTCCCGGGATACAACTTGTACTACATTTATAAGACATATAATGACAGTAGTTGGCGTCCTCACTCATCTATCGGCCATTCCTCGTCACGCCCGTTCTAACTGCAATATCGCGCACCTTCACTATCCACAGAACTGCCTTGTCAACCGTGGTCCCACGGCTCTCACGCAGTCACTACACGTCACTCCCGCTGTCACTCACTGTCGACTGCCGTCTTCGAGACACCCTCTTGTGGCCCTCGCCACGTCAACCAGTCATGCCCGTCCTTTCGGACAATCTACCCGCATATCTTCCAGGACTATCACCGCCTACCGTCACTTCCTCTGCCATGCTGAGCCGAACTCAGCTCCACCACTGACTGATACTCTCCATTAGTGAGAACTGATTGTATTTGTGTACTATGTATTGCGTTGTTACAAAAAAATTGTGTGTATAAAGGAACCCTTGCCTTGATTATTTGGTAAACACGACAAAATGATAATACTGAATCACCTTTCCTTCTGAAAATTGTTTATGATAGTCAAGAAGTAATAGAAAAACTACCACAACGGAATGAATTGAGAATCGTGAAGGGAGTTCGGAAGGGATGTATTCTGTCGCCTGCTAAATGTCTTGATAGAAACGGAAACTAAATGGTTGCTAGAACTATTCATAATCTTTGATTTGTAGAAGACTTGAGGAAGAAATAAGAAATCTCGTATTGAAAGACAAAAATGGAAGCGAACAAACTGACTTTAAGCTGAAGAGCAAGAAAGTAAAGTCAACGCGACTCTACTCCTCACATTTTAGTTTGATAAAAAATAACCGAAAGAAATATCAGATTTCATCTTTCTGTCTTCAAGATAAGACTAGATTCCGACTGCAGTCACAAACTCAAGATATTGTAGCTTTTGAGGGACATGGCTCGTCACATTTAGACAATACTATTAAAAGTAGAGATGTCATTATACCAAACAAAATGCGCAAAGTAAGGGCTAGGATACGATGTTTTCTGTTTTATCTTATGGATATGAGAGAGTTAAGGAAACAGTGTCGAAATAAAGACGTATTTGAATTGTAGTGTTGATGACGATGATTAAGAATAGCCCTACAGCGCACGGCGAAGAGATTAAACGAGATCAAACCAATCAACACTTAGTGAAATTGGGATTTCATACATCTTTGAAAGATACATCCTACTAGTATAAAGTTCTTTGGTCATAAAATAAAATACTAGTGGAGAACGATCCGTTGTTCAGGAAAGGAGAAAATGGTAAGCAAGAGAAGAACACAGGAGGAGAGATCAGTTTATACCAAGTTTATATCTATACTCCCACTGTAATGGGAGATGATGGTCTAAGGTCAACTGTAGCCGCTACAACGGATGACATTCAGGAAAGCGTCTATCAGTACACTTCTGCCGTACACTCTAGCCTATAGCAGAATGCCAATTTCGCACTATCACTACCGATGTCGTTCTATCGTAAAGTCATGCGACGGAAGTACTGAGTACACCTTTAGTAGTGGCAATTTCAAAGTCCAGAGTCACAATCCACCAACGAGGCACTGGTGGCCGAGCTGGGAGACGATCTAGCTGAGAAAAATAGCCGAGTCACATTCCATTCGGCGCTCGGTCAACTGTGTTCTTACGCACTCTCTGCGACGCACGAAAATGTAGTGCCTCAAGAAGAATTTGTGAAATATGGAAGTTTACTTTCCATCCTTCATGGCTCCTCCGTCAGTCGTAGTTAACATCCGAGCTTTAAATCAAATTAAGAGGCCCTTGCCTTATTTCGAAAAAGGCAACCAACTAACAGAGAAGCCATTAAGGGTCGATATTTAAATATACTATATTCATCATTTGGAAATTTCACGATCCTTGAAGATTTTGTTTTGATTGTATGGAGAGAGATTGACATTTGTATGAATTATATTGGCAATTTTTATGACATAGTAATATAAGGTAGCTGCATTTGTGGCCCTCCTGGCCGAACATTCATTCTGGTCCAGCGTAAACCCGAAAGGGTCCTGAGAGAGTAATTAGCAGCAATCAGCGTTTCGTTCTGTCGGACTCATCAGATAGCCTTTCAGCCTATGACCCTATTGTTGAACCTCGCTTAGAGTGAGTTCATCCTGCCTGAGGCGCTCAATATGTACTGCGATCTAGCTGCTGCGATTCGTTCAGTTGCATGATGCATACTGCGATCTACTGGCGCCGATACGTTCTGCCGAGCTGCAACGGAGCTGCACGGAGGATGAGACTTCCTCGTGCAGGAACATCACGGCAGCTAACCGTGAAGCTGTTCATCACGATATTACCGGGTGCAATAAATTGCGGTATCAGAAACCAAATATTAATGTTAACATGAAAAATAATTATTAAAACACTAAAATAATTAAAAAGAAGTTTATTTATGGCTTACCTTGACGATTTATTCTCACACTTTATAAGACATTGCAGCCTTTTCATCGTCTCACGAAGAACATGGCCATGGCAAATGCGTGGTTTTGTCCTGAGGAGGGAAGATGGTACTCCATTAGAAGGGCAGAACGGGACTGGTAGGCACAAGGGGCTGGTTAGCATTCAGGTTCCCACATCGGACACGTAGCTTCCGTAAGTCCTAGCTTTATGTTCTATGTCCTTCACAACCTCGTGTACTTCTACAGAACTCTCAGTATGATCAATTCAAGGATGGTGGAGCAGTGATCTCAAATGTATTTTACAGGTTGGGGAGTATTTTTTTGAGTTTATGTTAATATACTCACCACCACAATATTAACGTGCAAAATGTTTACGAAATATGAAGGAAAAACTTTGTTTCGCTCTTTTTTAGTTGAAACCTTCAACCAAGCTCTTGAGTCTCGTATATTAGTTTTTTGTTTGCTTTGAGCTCCTTTATCACCTGCATAGACCATTGAACTGATGATCAAATGGGCCTGATTCAGAAAAAAATTCCGGAAACATTTTTCTCGACGTTTCTATATTTTTGGACGAGTTTCAAGTTTGAGTTTTCAAATTTGAGGTTTGCACTTCGAGAAATGTTGGCTTTACAAAGAACATTGCAGAGAAAACTAATCAATTCGCACGTTTTTTAGTTTTTTGCTCATATCTCGAAAATTGTGCACTCTATCAAAATTATACACAATCAAAATAGATAAAATTCTCTAAAATGCATATTTTAACTTTGATTTTTCCACAATTGTTTCTGATACTAGTGCGTTCTGACTTGTCGGCCTTCTGCCATAAACGGAAGAACAGCCCTCTCTCACCCAATTATCTCGTGGCGGCGGTCTAGTTTTACTACGTCATGCCCAAATACGTCCATTATGAATGAAATATTTGAATTAACATTCCGTTAATGACGGATCCAGTTGGAATGAGTTACTCGCGCGGGATATTTCAATGTTCTAGTTTTAGATTATCAAAATATGACACAAACGAGAGAAATAGAAGATAATATGCAATATGTTCATTAAATTCTTGTACAAATTAAATGTTCTGTCACGTACGAAATATCGTGTAAAAGAAACAATAAAACTAAAGACTAAATTTTATATATAAAATAAAAATATGGGGTCAGGTGAGCTGATAAAATAAGACGGGATAAAAATAAATAGAGTGTCACTACAGAGTGCCGGCGCTAAGCATTCGCCGGGCATTGCCGACAACCACCATTTGGTTTTTGAAGCACAGAGGCTCGCACGGAGTATGCAAATCCCCCAAGCTCTTATGGAAAACTGTAACTAGTATAGTACTATTATACTACTTAAGTGAAACAATATTAAATATATTTATTACATCTTTAGAATACATGAACCAGTTTATACCATTCCAGAGAAATTGTTACACAAAAAACATAGAAAGCGAAGTATCCAAAAACACCGTGCGATTACTGAAGTTTTATCGAAAAATTCTTGCGTATTACGCAAGTTGAAATTTTGAAGCTTATTGTCTTACTCGGAAATTACCTCGGGCTTCATAGTAAAACGAATATCGAAGTGACGAAGTAATATGTTTGGTACATTTTAATTCACAAAGGAAGTTACAAACATTATTGCAATTGGCAAATAGTGACGCAATGTTTCATTGCCCTCAGTAGGGAGAGGCTAGCTTACCGAGCCCTTAACCCCCAGAGCGCGGGTTTCACTCAAGCTGAAGTGGGCGGATTTTTGAAGGATGGAAAACTCACAGTGGTCATGTACTTTCAGTATGTAAAAAAAAGTGGCTGAATGCTTGGCAAAATTATATCATCCATCAATTCCAGTTCTAATCAAATCCCATATACACTGAGACAGAAACCTCGTAAGTATTTACGACCTGACGGTAAATATGGGAGTGAAAATTTACCGGCAACCTGTAACCCACAGAATCCCAATAAAAAAAATTACAGAATTTCAGCTCATCTGAGCTTGGGTCAGACAAATATACAAGTGAACCGTCATTACAAACAATGTTTCATTATGTTATGAATACTCAGAAAAAATTAGAATGATAAGAAATATTTTAGATCAGAAAATACTTTACATTGAACAGCTTAGTCAAGTTTTATACCATAACCAATGCGACCTTGGACTCGACCTTCTAAAATTTGACGAGCCTAAGTCAAAATGACATATTTGTAAGTCACAAATTTTTTTTTTTAACTCAAGCGTTACATAGTCATACTAAGGTCAAGATAAAAGGGCGGGAGAGGGCTTTTGTCTCGTTTTTGCCAGGCAACCAAAAAGTCGCCGTTTTCCAGGACGCTCTAACGCCAGAAATCCTTGTTAAAATTAATTATTATTATATGCATTTTACAGAGAATCTTTTCTATTTTAATGTAATTTCGATAAAACGCACAGTTCCCATGACAAGCGAAAAACTGAAGTATGTGCAAAATGTTTAGGGTCGTCTTTCTTTTTGCCATTTCTCGAGGTGGCAAACCTCAAATTCAAATTCAGAATCTCAAAAATACATAAAAGGTCTCTACGGTTTTGTTGTTAACCAGTGATGTTTAGTTTCCTAAAAAGTTATAGTTAATTTATTTTTGATGGATTTATTTTTCTATCTTTGAACCTTAAACCTGCCACTTTACGTTACTCGATTAACGCAAATTTAAGTTCCCTTAAGTATGAAACGTCACGCAAAAATGAGAATACCTTCTTAATGTTCCAAAAAGGTCGAAAAACATTTTTCTTATTAAAAAGCGGATTGGTAAATAATTAATTATGAAACTGTTGATGTACAGAAATTAATATTAAATAAGTAAATTAATATTCCATTAAATTAAAAATAATTTACAATTCTTAGATATCAGATCAAATAATATTTCGTAGCTTCAATATTTTCTATATTATTTGTGTAATGTGCGTTCATGTTAAATTGACAAATCCATAAAAAGACGCGCGTTCATGTTCGTATGCGCTTGGTACACCCATTCCATTCTTCCCTCGCTCAATAAATGTTCCAGCATTAAGCACAGCATTACAGCATTATTATTCTCATTAATAATGCCTGAACACTAAATAATTAAAAAGGCAATAATTATTACATTTAATTATTAAATTATGAACTTCATAATATCACAATTCACAATAAGCGATTAGTGTCAAAATGAGCATTTCTCTCGTAAAAACTTTTCAACATCCAGCACAGCAGTAATGTGTATAGTTTATTTACTTTACCTGGTGTATGTTTCAAGAAGGAAACCAGAAATTCTTTGACGTTTAAAGTGATATAGCATAATTTGAAGAAAATTATGGTTCTGTAATAATGTAAACACAATTTATTAAATGTTATTTAATTAACTGAAATGTAAGTAATTCATTAATCTAAAAATGCAGGAGATTGAATATTTGACGGTACTAGGATACCATGATTCGGAACCTGCGAAGTAATTAGAAAATCATACGTCATTGAATATATAGAAGAAATAAACAAAGAGGAAACCGAGATTTTACGTAGAGGGAGTGGATAATCAAATAAATAAAGCAGCAACCCTAAAAAGAGCCATATCTCATTCTATGAGATTCAAATTTAAGCACACACAAAAAAATACAAAATGCAAAATTGACTGCGTCAATTTTAATAAAGCAGATCTATGGCAGCTTCCAAAAGAGCTGGAAAGAAACATACGTCCCTGACGAGAAGGACTTTATCAGAGAATATGCAGGAATATGAAGAAAGGAAAAGATTAGGAACGATATAGTTACGGAGATAATACTTTGCAGTGCTTCAAAGATAATGGAAGAAAGGTAACTCTCTTGGTGTGGACAGCAACTAGAAGAAAAAAATCAATGTAATAAAAGAATAGTGACAGAAGGGTACAAGGAAAGTTAAGGTGAAATGATCAAATCATATAAGTCAAAGAGTAAATTAATTCTTTTCGTGGAAACATAGAGAAGAGAAAAGACTGGAAAATATGATTCTTCTCTACAATCCCACAGCAACAAACAGGAAACCACAAAGAAGAAGTAATTCATACAAATTCCGAATAATTAGAATTTACTACCAAACACAATAAAATACAATAAACATTTTCCGGTCCTTTCTGTTTTGTGGAAAGGCATTTTTTTTCTAGATCGCATTTCTACTTCTTAGCTCATCTTACTTCTTAGTTCATATGTTATCACATTCATCTCATTAAATCCAATTACTTACAAACACATTACAAACTTTCTCCTTCTCCCCTCACTACCTCTTCATTTTCATCATTATTTTCTCATTCCTTCCATACATGATCATCGTCATCATCATCTGAGTTATGTTTGGATGAGGTAATTTATTATTATTATTATTATTATTATTATTATTATTATTATTATTAGCAAACGCAACGACATAATGTGTGTCGTATACGCATATCTTCCTTTTTATTATGACTTTCCAATTGACATTTACTTAGACCTTGATTTTCCACATTCTTTCTTTAATCCCGTCTAAATATTTCTTTCCATTTTATATTTGTTTAATCTATTTTCTTTTGATGTTTTCCTTTATTACTTGTATTACGATAACTCATCGAAACTTGCGTGAAAAGAAGTTATGTGGTGCAGGAGGAGTTCGCGGAGAGGGTCAGCGGGAGGAATTAGCGCAAACGTGTGAGCGGCGCCCCTCCCGAGGATCGAAGGCGCGGCGCCGCTCATCAAGCGATGGCGGTGGGCGGGCGCGGGGCGGAGCAAAGAGGCGAGGCGCAGGGCGGGGCGGGGCGGGGGGAGGCGGGCAGGCGGACGGACGGCTAAGGGCGCGGGGCGGTCAGGGCGGTGGCGGCGGCGGCCCGCGCCTCCCTCACAATGCGCCGGCCGCCGGGCCTGCATTCATATGCAAAGTGCATTACATATGTATATATGAAGATCGCCATACATACAGAGACAGGCCGGGGCCTTTCCTATACATAATTCAAAGTCCATCTCACAAGTCCACTTTTTTTATTTTTAACAGTAAAAAATTTGCACCCCTCTCTCGCTCTTTTCTGTTTTCCACTCGGACAAGCAGAGGGAGGGTCGGGGGCGCTCGGGGGCGACGGCTCCGCATCTAATGCCATTCTCTTCCAATTCCATCCGCGCGCCGCTCCGCCCGCCCCGCCCCCACCCTCGCGCCGACCCTGTCCAGCGCCACCCTCTCGCCTCCCCGCCGCCCTGTCACCCCGCCGACGCCGCGCCCCTCCCTGGCCCGCTCATACGTCACGTATCCCCGACCAATAGTCAACCCGGAGCGCGAAACAACGGGCACAGGCGGAAACAGTTTTATCTGCCGTGTTTTATTTCGGTGCGCGCGCCCGCTTATCACGCGTTTGCACATCCGCGGCCGCGGTCTTGCAGCAGCCACCGGCGACCTCGCCCCCGTCCCTCGGCCGCCACGCCTCGCCCCGCCCCGCCCGGCCCCTCCCCCGCGCCGCTCCGCTCGTGGCGGCGCCCCTCGTGTTAGTGACCGAATTTCTTTGTGCGCCTCAGAAACTTAGTCTTCACGGGAATTCTACTTAACTCAATGTAGTTTCAGCTACGGATAATCTGAGAAACTCGTCACACTTTGTTTTGACCAGGAAACACTTCTTCAGGAGCTAGTACTTCTTATAAATGCCGTAACCCAGTCTTCTTACAGTACACTGAAAGTGCTTGATTCATGTCCAAGAAGGTTTCAAAAAATGCTTTTAAAAAGATATCAAAAAATGAAAAATACATGAAATATTAAATTATTAATAATGTAAGAAAAAGGTTTTAGTAGAGGCTAGACCTATTATTGTTTAAAAATATCAATACTTGTCAGCAAATTCTAAATTCCTTTGCTATCAATGTTACTGCTCATGATTTTTGTTTTGTTTAGTCATGTCATTTCAAATGAAATAGAACAACCAAATTCCTGTGGCTCCATGGCTATCATGGTTTGAGATAGAAGGCACCTAGGAAAGCAGGAATCAGAAGGCAGTGTCTTTTATCTGATGTTTAAGTAGTTTCGTGCTCTTTTGTTGCATGGGCTTTTTTTCACTCGTTATAAATTATCTTCTAAACATCGACAAGTATGTATTTCACACACCACACATGATAGACTTTTAGATTTCGCAAATACTCTTATATCTGTTAGAGTATTACATTATTTTAAGAAAAAAAATTTTATATCAAAATTGTAGAAATACAGACAGAAAAAGGGGGAATTACAATTATATTCTTTTCCAAGTTACATTCTGTACGAACAAAAATATTAATTGTTTTTTTGTTACGAAACGCTCAAACTTCAATTCCTTAGTCATTCAGGGTCATATTATTTATAATGTGTCACATACGCCAGTAATCAAATGCTAATTGTTTCCTCTGTGTTATTAAGACAGATTCTTTAGCGAACAACCATGTACAAGGGGTAGAAATGAATATTCTCTGCTGCACAGCTACGCATAGTAGAAAAATAAATTATTATATAAGTCTAAGAGATTAATATTTTCCTAATGTAGTGTTACACGTGATTTTCTTTCTTGAAACTACACATTTGGATAAAAATTCCATGTATTCTTATTCTCTTCGCTTCTGCATTTGAAGACATAAGCACCCAGATTTCCTCACTTCCCTACACCCTTTCATTGGACGTCATTTTCAAATAATGTACAAATACGGGTCGGTCCCAATTCCGAACACCCCGCCCTCTCTACTTTTCACTCCGCCGACGAGCCAAGAGGACAGTGCTTGAGCGGGGCTCGGAACTCGCCGCGGGCAATCTCTCCGCTTATCGCAGTCTCTGCAGAAAATAAAACCGGGCGCCCGCCGACCCTCCGTAGCGCGACCCTCGAGCAGGGACACTATCGCGACGCCGTGATATATCGAAGGTTCGATGATCGAGACGGAGCGATCCGTCCTCGTCAGGTGGCTGAGTAATAGGCGGCTCGTTCCGATGGCTCTCAATGCTTGATTGATTGCTTTAATTGATTGACTGTAAGACTGAACAGAGCCAATCACCGTTCATTTCTTTTTGAACACACCCCGTCCGTGCGTGCGTCCGCCCGTCCGTGGGGTGGGGCGGGGGCGGTCGCCGCCGCCGCCGCCGCCGCCGCCGCCGCCGCCACCGTCACCGCCGCCCTCGCGCAGGCGGAGCGGGCCGCGGCGGAATTACGAACCGGGGGACAGTTCATTACATGCTTATGAATACAACACGCGCTCGCTCGGGTGATGGATCGGGTATTGACGGCGCTCTAATTAATTACGCCGACCGGCCGAGAGCCGCCGCCCGCCCGCCCGCTCGCGCGCACAAGGAGCGAGGCGGAGGCGGAGGTGGCGCTCGTGGCGGCGGAGGCGAACGGCGAGCGACGTGTGCCAGCCGCCCCCGGCCACCTCAACTAGGATTCGAGCGCAGCCCTGCAAGCGGTGCAGGTGGGCAAGCGGACTGTGACAGCTATATGAGGCCAATACGACGAAGATGGGCCCTGTTACAAAAGATTTCAATGTCTACTGATACATGCTTTGATACGTGTAATAAGTTTACATCACATTTTGATGAGATTCATGAACACAAACGAACTTTTAGAAATAATAGGATGTGAACTAATAGAGCTATGAAATCTCTTCACTTCTATTAAATGTTCTGGAATAGTGCACAATAACAAATTTACAAGATAAAATCGTACAAATGATATGGAACAATACAGTTAAAAATAAATTACTTATTCACAATTCGTATTCACACTTCGTACATGGCATAAAGCCATGTTCTTATAGTTGAAGACTAATCGCTTAACAGAGTCAAGAAAATCTACATTAGGAGGTATTTAGTTAATTATTTCTGCCGGAATACAATCCCATTCAAAGAAGTAATCCTAGATAAGCACTACCACAATAAATTACTGCATTTATGAGCAATTATAAACAATTAATATTAAATTTGGTTTTGAGTAGTTTGGGCAAGAGTTTTCTAGAAGGGTATATTCTAACACCAATTTAGATCATAAGCTATTAATATTCTACGGTTGTTAATCTTGAAAATTTGACCAAGAATGCGTTAGAAAGAGGCACCGTTAACTAATTGAAAAAATATTTCATCAATAACTTACCTCACAATATGCAAAACTTATCTGAATATTGGGTAAGCCTTAAAGCTGTTTTTCGTCGGCCGTTTCTCCAACAGAGATGCATTATATTCTCTTCACCCCAATATGATGTATCTCTAACCACACTATAACAGATTTGCAAATTTGCAGTCAGAGGAATGTGAAGCTATCCACGACCCATACGAAAACATTAAGACAGAGTAGGATTTGAACTTCGTCCCCAAGGGTCGAGATGACGCGCGCTACCATTTCCATTTCGTCCATCTAGGCCAGCATTACTTAATTTTACAAGCATACATCCGTACGTCGATCATGGAATTGAAAATTCTGTTCATAATGTTACATTCTCAGAGGTTCTAGATGTAACTATATTTGAGGCAAGGCAAAATAATGCAAAATTTACATGATTTTTGTGTCAAATGAAACTTGATGTTTTGTAATGTACTTTATACAGACATATGCAAACAAAGGCAGGATTTGAAGCGGCCACACTCCGCACCTCAGCGTCGAGTTGATAGGCACTACCATTTCCATTTTGTCCATCTACGACAGCATTGCTAATTTACAACTGATTGGTTGATTAGTGATTCTGGGAGTGTCAATTGCTAGGGTCTTTAGTCCCGTAAGAGTAGCGCTTATTTTCATCGCGGTAATTTGGCTGGATCTTCTCCAACTGGCTGGCGAGATCCTGTGCCGACCTAAGTCGACTTTAGAGGATTTTCCCCAATCAGGTATCTCACACCGCCCCAGCCGAGTCAAGCTCTAAGTTTCCGACTGCTCTCCTGACAAGTGTGATAATGTAGTGCATGTGAGTGTGAGTGTGTACGTGTGTGTGTGTGTGTATGGGTGGGTGGGTGGGTGGGTGTGGGTGGGTGTGGGTATAAGGGGTGAGAATACGACGAAGGAGAGGAAAGAAAGATCGCACGTGGTCCATGGCATGTTTTTTAGGGTGGTACTTCTCCGGTAATTGCTTCGTGTTGATCGGAAAACTCAGAGGATCCGGCCGCTAGAATTCTCCTCCTGACAGAGACTGAATTCGATCTAACTGTGTAGCTAGTGTCGAAAATCCTGTCATCATTGCGATACGAAGACTAGTACCTCCCGATCAAAGTCGCTGCAGTGACTTTAAATTTAAAATATTCATTAAATTTAAATTATGTTTCCTCAGACAATTCAAAACCTAATGTTTTGTAACGTACTTTAGACAATTATATACGTGGCAATTTTTTATAGTTGTGACTTCTTATTTCGCGAATATGGTTAATTTGAGACATTAGACCCCAATATAGAGCTCTAAGGCATCTCCGATGATGCGCCGGGACAGGAAGCTATGTCTTTATTACGCGGAACTATATCTACATTAATAAAAGTGATCTGAATACGTAAGAATAGTGAAAATATTGCAAATTATGAATATAAGGTTGGCAAAGAACGAATAAATCCTCTTAGGCCTCAAGGTCAAAATGGACACTTCATACTTCATCACAGAATATCCTTCTTTATGATGTGCGCTTATGATTAAACGTCCCCTTTTTAACACACCCAAGGGAACATTCGCATTATTTTGTTCACACATTTTCATTTCTGGAAGAAATGAGTGACAGAGATGCAGCTATACCCATAGAGATGCTTCGTGAAGCTATTCAACATGCTCTCCTAGAGCTACAGAGCATCCTCTACTCTAGTGTTTGCCATCTCCAGCACCATTTGTAGTCTGACGAAATTCTCATGCCCATGACAAGATATAGTAACTCACTGAAAAGTGTTTCAATAAAGTTTAATATTTATATTATTTCGCTTCCCCATGTGCTTCAAAAAATTCACATTATGCTCCCTATGTGCGAAAATATTTTAAAAATAGAAACAGTGAAGAAAAAATAGTTTAATTACAACCACACGGTAATAATTCTATAAAGGAAATCTAAAGTAAGTTGTTATTCAAAACTCGGCGTGGAAATTTTTGCCATGGAATTAACATCGTCAGAATTTTTCATTATACTTCAGAAGAAATGAACTTGACAGCTTGTACATTCGAATAAACTACAATTATGAATAACAACTAACTGTTTCTGTAAGTAAAACGAAAATGCCAAACACTAAGCGTTAGCAAATGCTATTCGTAGTACAGACATATGACTGAATTTCACAATTCGGTGTCGTTTTCGTTATGGTCACGCGGCGACACAGTAATGCCCCATTTTGTGTATGATGATTTATAACAAATCCTGTCAATCCCGGACGGTGATCAGATGCAACGGCGCAGCTGTAATTGGTTAATCGACTGTCAAGCCCCTCTGTCATCGTTTGCATACCAAGTTGTCACTCTCCAAATCAGGTTGCCTTTACTGATTAGTGTACGATATTAACTAAGGCTCAAAAAAAATCTTCACGATACAATTCTACCTGATGGAATGACCAATGTTCTGCATAAATACAAAATTACTCTTTGACGTGCTGTTTCACATATTAAATAGCTTCCCACTCAAGAAGATTAATGAATCCTACACAAAATTAAGAGTAACAATAAAGCAATTGGCAGGACCAATAACAGACACTCCTCTCTGTTTGTAATATTTGTTCATCATTAATTTCTTCTACGAAATCCAAAGTATTAGAAGAGAAGTTGCTTTCATTTTATTGGGTTCTGCATAATCATAGGATATACATGCTTTCACTCAGCAACGCGGTTTGGAAATCTACAAATATTGAACATGCATTCCAACTGAAAACGAAACACGCAAGTATTTTCCTCAGATTTAATTCTTCTCCCAAAACAAAAGCGTCAAGGAAAACAAAAACAATAACAAATCAAAAAGATCGCAAAAACGGCAGAGAAAACAAAGCGAAATATTGTTAGAAAGGTCCGGGAGAAATAAATTATCTCCTGTTGACCCGAACCCAAGCGATCGCAATATAATGCTCGTTCTTTACAAGACTACAGAAAAGTGTCACCTTGGTGACCGTACAGTCTTGTTAAATTTCCTATAATTCTTCCGCAGTTAATACATTTATCATGTTGATACACTATCAACGTTTTCAATAATTGAGCACATTTGAAAGGTATGAGTGAATATTATGGTAAACCTCAAACTTGGATTTTTGTAACATTTTATAGAACTATTATAAAGGATACCCCGGATAAGTGGTGAAAAGTTCCCCTAAGCCAAATAACGTATGAGTGGTTACATTATAATTCTAACATAAACATTATATTTTTCAACGGTTTCTTAGCCCCCGTCCCACACCCACACCCTCTATAGCCAAAAACGTCTTTTTTAATTTTAATTTTTTTTCGCCAACTTAACGCTATTTTAACTGCCTAACAAAATATAAATAAGAAAACAATTAATACTATATGTACTATAATGTATATAAATGTATAATAAACACTCAAATAAATACACAGAACTGTTGTAGTAATTTTCAAAGTATTTTTATAGGCAAGGAGATTCATATGCGGGAAAGTGGTTTTTATTTTTTAACTGCAGTCCAGCGATCGAAAATATCTGTAAAAAATTCACAACAATTTTTGTTTTAAGAGGAATGTTTGAGATATTTTCGAGTTTGTTGCACGATTATAAGACACAATATTTTTTTTTACTTTTTCAAAAATACTTTTTTGTGTTTGAATTTGGGTATGAGAAAATAAAAAAATATTTTTCTGATAGAATAAATTGTTTTCTTATTTATCATATTTTTCAGTCTGTTAAAATAGCGTTAAGTTGGTGAAAAAAATTAAAATAAAAAACACGTTTTTGACTGTAGAGAGGTGTGTGGTGGGACGGGGGCTAAAAACATTTCAAAAATATTATTTTTATGTTAGAACTATAATGAAACCATTCATTTGTCATTCGGTTTAGCGGAACTTTTTACCATCTTATCTGGGGGTACTCTTTGATCGTCTAAAGAGTTCTGCACCACAAATAAAATCAGAGGGTTACATTCTACGGTAATTCACAGTAGCAGACAGAAAACAACCCTTTACAACTCTATATCTCAGTATCTCAATATGGGTAATTATTGTTTCCCCACATCCTTCATATCTCCGAATTTTAATTCACTATCAAACAGTCCGCAGGCCAATCCTCGTATTTGGTATCAATTGAAATAGATTCAATCCATAAAACTTAAAATATAATATATTAACCGGGAAAATAATACATTATGTTCTATTATTATCTTATCTAAAGCTTTCGTGTCTGCACCTCCTACAACGAACATCGTCTGCATAGAACATACAAAACATGTAAACGCAACAAGGATTTGTTACGATTAGCTTCTTATCCCAAATTTAATTCCATCTACTTAAAAGAACTAGACAGACCTACCTTCAACCCCGACCTTATTCAATTTAGTCAGGGTGCCAATATCTGAGATACATTCATACTCGGGAAATCGTGCGCACACAGAAAATAAATACACAACATACATACCTGTGGCGATCTACCCCGCCCTACAATGAAAACAGTGATTAGCAGTGAATATTATACAAGGTGAACATTGAAACGGATTCCTCTACATCAGTAAAACAATTTTAAAACCTATACATTAAGGAGCATAGATCACCAGATGCCTTGGAGATAAAGCAGAGGATCTATATTAAGAAATGCATACTATAAAACAGCTAGAAGAGAGAGCTTCAAGAAAAGTTTTTATTATTCCCCTTCTAGTCAAAGCAGTTCGGCTCTGGTAAAATAATGATGATCACGATGGACTACTAATCTAAATTGATTGGATGGACTACTAATTTCAACAACTGGATTTAAATTTTTGTAATTCGTGGAAGGTCCTTTAGATTTTTTGGCAGACATTTATTTTTTCAATCTTATTTATATTTTTTACATTTATTTAGAGACCATTGACCTTGTGGATTATAATTTTCTTTACGAAGGTTAAATTTGTTAATGTTAACTATTATTTGTTATAACACTGCCTTTTTTATATTTTTGTAATAATACATTACAATATAAATTGAAAAAATAAATGTCTACCTAAAATAAAGGACCTTCCAAGAATTACAAAAATTTAAAAAAGCAGTCTTTAAATAATATTAACAATTTAACCTTCGTAAAGAAAATCGGATTTAAGAGTCATTTGATTTTGTTAAGTGCGAAAAATCGGCGAGGAAGTATCCGCCGTTGATTATAATTCAAATAAAAATATCCTTGAAGCTTCACTTGGCCATATGAGGCAAAATTTAATTTTTGGATAAGTTACGAGCATCACCGCAATATCAGAGGAAGATGACTGCGGATACAAAAACGAGCGTCTGCGGTTCTGGAGAATGTCTAATTTCAGCGAAGGACACGAAGGCACAAACTAAGATGGAAACCTGCCTTCGGGTTGAACCTCCCCCATTTAGCTGATGCAAAAGAGCATAACACTCAGCATTTTTATCACGCTAAATCAAAACTACTGGTGCTCAAACAGCACGTACTTTCTCGTCTAAATTTTCATGCAAAATTACGCGAAAAGTAATCAAATTTCCAAAAATTTGACATGACCTTCTTTCAAAATCTATACTTAAGGAACCTATTTCATAAATGAAAAAATCTCTCTTCATAATTGTAGTTGTAGGACGACGCTGAACAAAATTTGAATTTTTGTCATTTTCGAAAAATCATTTTTTAACGAAAATGAGACCTACAACTTTCTCTTAAACGTTCTTTACACTATCCAACAACAAACTTTTATCAAAAACGATGAGCCATTTTTTTTATTTGGAAAATATCCCAGGACTTCATTAAAGTGCTCTCCAAAATTAAAATATTGATTTAAAATTCAAGAGACCGCGACACCAGTCAGACCGATCGAGGAATATCAATTCTGTATAAAATCGGCTGAACGGTTTAGCCGCTACATAGTTCACAAACGGACGAACAAACAAACGGACGGATGGACAGACAGACGTTTTGCCGTCAAGCCATTTTTCGGTGTGAACGTCCCACAAAACATGGATTCTGGCTACACTACGTGTTAGAGAATTTTTCTAAATTTAGGAACTGGATTTATCCACTTTTTTGTTACCAAGGCCCTGTAAAAAGTGGTTTTCTACCAAAAAGGAGCACAGCATTACATAACTGTTTCTCTACAGCGTATACGGTAGAGAGAAAGTAGTAAATAAACTACGACCGAGAGATACGCAGTGGACTGGCCAGCACGATAGTTTGTTTTCAATTATTGGTGTTCGGGCCCACACGCAAAAGCAGAAAGGGACGTATAAATATAAAACGCTTCCTACGCCCTAAGCGGCAACACCGGAAGCGCGGCATGGAAAGTAAGTTGCCAAGCGGCACCACTGCGCCGCGTGATATTCGCTTTCGCGACCCGAATCTTCTAAACCGCTCTAGAACATTTTCAAATTCTAGCAGTTGCCTATTGGACTGTTCAAATTCACCCCACCTCGCCATACTGCAACCGCTGGAAAAGCAGTCGCTAATTGGCCAGTTCAAATCAGTTCAAATCCCCTCTTCGCGTGCCCGATAGAACTCGCAAACCGAACAGAAATCAGTCGCTGAGTAGTACCCTTGCTAGAAGCATGTCTCGGGCTCCGTGTTAAAAGATCACGTAAATTCTTATACAGAAAGTAATATTCTGTGCTTATGTTGTGGCCAAGTGAAAAGCCACATTATTTCAATTTGTTGTAGTTCAGCATTGTGTATAAATCAGTCGCTGAGAAGAAGCCAGTGCGAGAAGTATATCTCGGGCTCCTTGTTTAAAACATCACGTAAATTCTTATGCAGAAAGTAATATTCTGTGCTTATGTTGTGCCAAGTGAAAGCCACATTGTTTCAATTTGTTATAGTTCAGCATTGTGTATGTATTGAACTAATTAATGTATTGTGATTCAAGATGGAAAATTCCTGTATTCTCACATTGAGAACAATAACTTACGTGTATTTTTATTGTAAAGAACAATTGTGACAACTCCAAGGTAATTAAACATCATTCTGCAAGGTGAGAAGTGTGTTTCTATGATAATCCACATTATTACAAAATTCCTAACGAGCGTCGAAAGGGACTGAGTGGATTGCCTACCTACTTTCAACAACCAATAATACAGTCCACTACAAGCAAAGGTAACCCGCCACGTCCATGGTCCTTCGAGCTTCGGATATCGAACTAGTGACCCGTGGAAAGCAACCCGCTCCGTCCAATTGGGGTTCACAAAACTCCTTGGAAATTTGTAGTTGTCCAAGTGGATCCAAAACATTACAATTTTTATTGCCTTTCATCAAACCATTATACTACCATTGGTTCATCATCCACCCCTTCATCCCCACTATCATCTCTATTGGTACACCAGTTCATTCAACTGAGTTTACATTATCGAAAATATAATTCAGGAAATATTTTCTCAAGCTGCAAAAAGTCACTGTCGACATCTCGATCGAAATACACGATTCAAGAGCCCTTGATATCGACTTTGTTTGGTTTCAAAATGCTTGTCCACTCATCTCTTTTCTCACACTGGGCGTCCTACCGTCTATCTGTTCGACCGTCTTCCTGTTCATCTACTCAACCGTCAGACTCTCCAACCGTCATCTGTCCAGTAGTCTGCCTGCCCGATTATTTCTCTCTGTTTAACCGTCCCTCTGCCCATCCGTCTGCCCATCTGTCCGGCTGCTCGACCGGCCGTGTGCCCGACATACCCACAGTCTCTCCACCTGTCCGGCGCCGCCGCCGCCGTCCGCCGCCGCCGCCGCCGCCGCCGACCGACCGACCGACCGACCGACCGACCGACCGACCGACCGACCGACCGACCGACCGACCGACCGACCGACCGACCGACCGACCGACCGACCGACCGACCGACCGACCGACCGACTGTCCGACCGACCGACCGTCCGTGAATCTGTAAAACACACGAGCACCTAAATCGTTCACATGATCGTCATCGTGAACCCGAGAAAATGAAATGAATTTATTTATTTTGTGTACTTTACATGAAGCCTTTGGAAGATTTTAAAATTGTTCTCAAACTTTTTTATTTAATTTTTTTGCTCATGCAAATTACTTTTAAAAAATTTTAAAAAAATACGAAATAAATGTGTAAATCATATTTTCACTAAATGTTCTGGAATTTTCAAATTGTTAACCATTTTATTTCCTTCTCCAAGTACATGGTTGAAGAAGTACATGGTTTTTAAACAAAATCTGTCATTTAAAAATGTACCTTTCAGTAATGTGAAGAACATTTTTTCCAAATATGAGAAGTGTTCGCGTACTTTTGAATTAAATCGTCACACACAATAATACAACAGATTTTTTCATAAACGGCTCCAACTTTTACTCTCTCGCCCTTACGAAGGTACTTCGTAAGAAGAGAAAGTTATGTAATAGTAAATTTTCGCAAAAATTATTGTGGGTCTTAACGTGGGTCCTAGTAACAAAAATGTGGATAAATCCCGTTTCTATACATAGAATGTTACTTATATCATGTGGTGTAGCAACCGTGTTTTGTGGGTCCTTGATACCAAAAAATCGATTGACGGCAAAACGTCTGTCTGTCCGTCTGTGGACAACTATCGCTTAAACAGTTCAGCCAATTTTCTACAAAACTGATAATGCCCGATCAATCTGAATGAATTAGAGGCTTTAGGAGTTTGAAACTGTATTTTTATTTTTGAGGGTATCTTTCATAAAGCCTCAAATACATTTTCAAAATTTTCTCTAAAATTGCACTAAATTTTTCTGATTAAACTTTATCCTAGAATAAAGTAAAGGACACTTAAAAGAATGGTGCAGGTCTCCTGTTTGTTGTGTGAAATCCCTGATTTTTTAAAACTCTAAAACTGCATTTTTGGGCCGTCCTCCAACAACTGCAATATAGAAGATAGAGATTTTCCCTTAATAAAATCTGTTTCTTAAAGACAGCTCTTCAAAAAAGTTAATATTCAATTTTTCGAAAATATCAGCTCAAAACTGTTTGTCTTTAATTTATTTTTATACGGATAGAAGTTGGGGACGCTGAAAAGAATATCCCGGTTTTCTTTTCATTGAGCTCTCTGAAGTTCCTAAATTTTCTAAAATTGCAAATTTATAAATAATGCGAGAAAGTATTGGTTGTTGTAGCACCACTAGTTTTCCCTAAGTTTCTTTTCAAAAGGAGCAAATGAACGAACTGTTTGCTTAATCATATGGCAAAGGTCCGATTTTCATTCAAAACTATGTAGTGTAGAACACTGAGCCTCCCTCGTGGCCCGTTGGTTAACGTGCTCTCCTTCCACGGTTCAATTCCCGGTAGAGGTAAATTATATTGTGCGCCTTCCGTACAAAATGCCCCAGTATCTATTACTCTGTGATGATGGGAAAGCCCACTATAAGGTTATAAAGACCAAGGTGAATTTGTGGTAACCACACGAACCCCTCATCCCATGGCCGAGAGGCTGGGTTATCGCTGATCGGCTAAGTCCCGGGCTGTCGGACCAAAGACCGTAGAACAGTAGAATACCAAAAGTTCAAATTTGTTTCAAACGTGCTACGTCTTTAATATTGAAGCTAGAGATTTATTCTATTCCTCAATATTACTCCTTTAAAATATTTTATGTACAGATTTTTTAAAATATTAGTAGCGTTCATGTACTTTGAGTTACATTATGTTTTTCAAGAAATGGCCCAAGTGTTAGTACGATAGAAGGCACGAAATTATAATATAGCGTAACTGTTATCAATAAAATACGTGGAAGTGTGTTCGGTTGTAGCACCACTAATTTTAGAATGTGATTCATGAAAAAAGTCTCATGTATTCCAAAAATAGAGTGGAATTACAGTTGCTTACAGGTTGCAAAATAGGTTGCAATTATAGCTTTGCAGAGGTTCAATGCTCATAATTAGAACGCTCGTAGCACTCTCATTAGCATTTGAAGATGCTTGAAATGTTTAAGTTAAGGTGAACACGTTCGGGGAACATCAGAATTATTGGACCCCCTAAAAACTTAACGGCTCTAACACGATGTGTAAATGGGAAAATATGAACTAATCTGTTAATCCATTTATTGGGAATCAAATGAACCTTGTTTTGGTTATATGTGATGAACGGAACAGACAAAATGTTTCCTCTGAATGAGAGCATTAGCCCAATGGCTGACATCACCAGTCAACTTGGCTGTCCAAATTTGTTCTATGTTGTTCGGAGTGTGACGTAAGTGAATGGAAATATTTTGAAGTATTTAATACTGTCTAAGTATACTTTGAACAATGGTATTTTCACTTCCTCGATTTCACTTTAGCACAGTCATGTTCCAAGACCAAAATGAATTTTGAGTGAGATTAACAATCCTGGAACGTTCAATGTAAATAACATAAGAAATTCGTTATCTTAACAGATATTTATCTTATCTGATATGACTTTCACTTGAGTTAATGTAAAATATTGTTCAAATGTTACAGTTAATATTTATAATACGTAATTCATGTTAAAGAGAAATATTATACAAATGAAAAAAAATTTAAAAATTTAATAAAAATACGTTTATCTTCAAAGAACGTTTTCTTTTGCCCAGGAAAAAAATATTATACTCAAGTCATAACGCAACTAGTGCTATTATCAGCACTAGTTGCACATATATACGAGCCCTAGTTGCATTATGACTATCCATATACCATATGATTCATTGCGCCAATCGAACATTGTCACATCGTCATAGATAAAATATTTTATTACCATCTGAAGCTAAGAACTTAAAATGTTGCCTCAAAAAAGCTTCCAATCTAATAGCAGGTGAAGTGTCAAAAAATCTTCTAAAAACATCATTGCTTAATTATATTAACTAATAATGCAGTTTTAAGGGCAGTCTATTCCTCATCACTGTCAATGTACCCTAATTTAATCGTAATGATATCCAAACCTTGCAGGTCAGTCCATACTGCAAGATCTCATAGGACAGGCCCGCACAGCATTTTGCACTTTCACTAACCTCAACAGCCCCGCGCGAGCAACTCGGGGACAGAGGCGAAGGGTGAGGATTCATGGAGTGGGGACCAACAATGAGAATGCGCAATTCGAACCACAGCGCGTAAGTTAAAAAAGTGAGAAAATGACGGACACATACAATTCAAATAATATTGCCTATTGTATTATTTTGGAAATATTTGTTGTCGATATATGACATGTAACATATGAAACTACAACGAATTCTACATGCTTGATTTTGACACCAAGTATAATAATTGCTTGTAGGTCTGATTATGTAGGTTAATTTAGTCCCTGTAATGTTATACTCCCTTGAAAAATTCGCAACATCTAATGACCTTGTATGTTCCATACGGGATATGAACTGGTAATATTGCAATTTTAAACGGATGAAT
Source organism: Teleogryllus oceanicus (assembly GCA_964035755.1). Taxonomy (NCBI): domain Eukaryota; kingdom Metazoa; phylum Arthropoda; class Insecta; order Orthoptera; family Gryllidae; genus Teleogryllus; species Teleogryllus oceanicus. The sequence goes on from CAXIVR010000003.1 coordinate 32,287,627, forward strand.
TGACCATTAATGATGATGATATAAGCCTATTGAATCTTTAAATTTTTCTAGGTTTTTAAATGATATCATCATTCGTTTAAAAAAAGTATGTTGAGTAATATCACTAAAAGGAGGAAAGGGAAGTTTCGATATGCCGCACATTCTCATTAGTTATATGATGTACTACTAGATTAATTCTTTACATATTATTGGCTGTAAATTATTAACTCATGTCCTCATTAGAACACATTGTAGTTTAAAAAATTCATTTAGGCTGCGAACACTCACAGGCCGCAGAAATTGGCATCTAGTTTGCTCTCAGAGGTGTTCGAAAGGCAATAAATGTGGTGATGGCACAGGGTACAGAGGCAGGCAGTCAAGGCATGTGTTTAGGGCCCCAGAATAGGTGCCCTCAATTATTTTTAACACTATTTTATATTAGTTCATAAATATGTAAAAACTAAGGAACCCGTAAAAAATGACGGGACAAAAAACTCTCACAACTAATGTCCTATCAAGCAAAAAGAAAATTGCATAGGAATCGTTTAGAAATATTACTTTTAGTTTTCTGGTAAATTCTTGTTCTTGAAACCACGAGAATATTCTAAAACAATACATTAGAGGTTTTTCATCGAGTAGGTTACAACATATCCTTAAAAATGCACAAATTTCATTCGCACTGGGATCTTCTTTTGTAAAATTGTGATGCAGTTTCCGATGAACATGGTAACCATTTTCACCAATCTTTTTAAATGTTTGAAAGATTATACCGGGGAAAATGAAAAAACATGCAACCTTATTACTGCTGGACTCTCAGATGTACTCGGGGTGTATTCGAAGTATTCAAGATCCATTACAAAGAATGAGCCAAGAGAAATCATATTTAATTAATATAAGTTCTAAATACTGAAACACGGTAGTGGAAGAAGCTGAATTTATAACGATTTTGTAGCTTAAAATTACAAGACAACCATACCCTATGTGACCATTTTGTAATTATTTGTGAGTTCAAAACCACAAAATCCTTTCAATCTTTCTATAGTTCTTTCTGTAACAGAAAAAATATTGCCCAGTATTACTGGTCACGTATACTACAAAAAGATAAATTTTTACTCTCTCGTATACGTACGTATATACGGAGTAATATACGTAGTATAAAGAAAGTTATGTAATTATAGACCAAAAAAGGCGAATTTTCGACAGAAAAAATTCATTGCCGGGCTCTGAAAACAAGAAAGTATTTGTTGATAAATTAAGAGAAAAAATCCTCTAACTCGTGGTATAGACAGAATCCCAGTTTTGTGGGTTCTTGATGCCGAAAAAACAATTGAAAGCAAAACGTTGGTATGTCTATCCGTTCGTCTGTGTCTAAACCATTCGTACAATCTTATGCAAATTGAAGAATCCCTTTTCGATTTGGTTGTAGTTGAACTTTAAGATTTTGAAAACATTCTTTACAATTTGGGTGTATTTTACACCAAGCCCGCCGGACGTTCTCAACATTTTCTCAAAAAAGGCTCCAAATTTTTTTCTTTCCATTTTTTGGTAGTGTTATTGCCAAACAAACCTATACAATGACATAATGCCATATTACTTTATTTTTCGTTTTTTCAAAAATTACAAAAATGTAACTTTTTGACTTGTCTCTCACGTCAGTGATATTTGCATTAGATGCAATTTCTTCACGTTATTGTAATTATCAGTACATGTGCTTTTAATAATGTCAGATAAAATTTCTCGAAAACTCAACAGTTTTCTGTTAAAACGAGCTCAAAATTCTGCATTTTCAGAATCTCAAAGCCATTTTCTCAAAAGTGCTCAAACTTTTTCTTCAAATTTTGTGTACGGATAGCGAAAATTACTCTGTTTAAGATGATACAAAATTAATTTTGTTGTATTCTTTTTTTTTTCAAACATTATACAAACTTTTCTTTTTGAAATATGTCTCACGCAGTTCCTACGCACATTTCCATCGATTTGTATACAATATTGCATTTGTGGGTGGAAGTGCTTCAAATGACTTTAAATTAAGTTTTTGGAAAACTCAATAAATTCCTGCGAAAAAGAGCTTCAAATTCGCATTTACAGTAATGCTTAATCGCCATTTTCTTAAAAACGGCTCCAGATTTTTCAATGAAAATTTCTATAAAGGACGATGTTTTACTCTTCTTTAATATTCTTGAAGTAATATATCGGTTCTACTATTACGAAACCGAAATGTTGAGAAAATGTCAAAAAAATGTACTTAGATGTACCATAGATGGCAGCTGGTCGGAGAATGGAACAAGACCTTAAAGTCAGTCCACACCAAGGAAATTATAAAAATTTCCTACGAGAAAGTCTGTGCCATTTTGTATCACCTCTAGTTTCTTATAAAGTGAGTTATAGAAGAAATGTAGCGGTGTGTTTCAAGAAGTTTAATAAAAGAAGAGATTTACACCTGATAGCTAAAATATATGAGGTAGGAATACATAATTTACAAAATGTTCAAAATCATTTAGCTAACCGTTTCAAATTTTACAAAATATCTCAGTTGTAGCACTATTAGTTGTATATATTTTTCTATCAAATAGATCTGAGCAACATCTCATTAACAACATTTTTTTGACATCCATGGAGCGCAACGTAAAGTTGACCATGAAAAAGAAGGTTCTTTTAAAGCCACACTCTGTGTGATTGACGTAAAGGTGTTTCTTGTGAGAACGAAGGAACCGACAAACGAACAAATTGAACCCTAGAAGAACAATAACTTTTTTTTATATTTTGGGAGGCAGGGGGATTTGGAACTGTATTTACTTTATTTTTTCAACAGAAAATAGTTACAATGTTTCTAAAAAGATACAATTTTCATTTTATATACCCGTCACCATTTTCAAAAACAATAAATCAAAATAAAAAATCATTAGAATTCAACGAGAACATTTGAAATTCAAGAAAATTCAGAAATGTTAATGAAAATCGAATCTGTCCCATTTTTATGATCGAAATTTGTGTTATTCCAGAAAAAAATAATGAAAAATTTGGAACTGTTTTTGACAAAATTTTGAAAATGTTCTAGGGGCTTCATGGAAAGTAACCGCCAAAATTAAAAGATCCGCTTCCGATTCCCAAAGCGTCAAGTCCGACCAGTTTGATCGGTGAATATTAATTTGAGGAAAAAATCTGTGATAATTTTCTGCCAGTAAGCTAGTATTGATCATTGATGCTCAATCGGACCGGCAAACGTTTTGAAAAAAAACTTCTATTGGGCACAGGGATCCTTAAAATGTATGTTACCTTTAAAATTTCAAAATATAAGAAAGTGAAAATGTATTCCTTTAATACAAGATTATTTCATGAATATTGGATAAGAAATACCAACACATCAACAGATTTAATAATTTTGATATAAAAATATTCCTGAAACAATTTTTAATTCAAATTTTAAATATCAAATTATTTTAATTTTATAATAAATTTAAAAAAAAAAATCAACTAGAGTACAGTTTTTCTGTTTTAATTTGAAGTGACTCCCTATTCGCACTTGACTGAATCATTTAATAGATACATGCAATATTTAAGAAATTATCATCTATTAATTAACAATCTATATAAAATTATAAATGTGCATGCCATTGCGGTAGTCGAGGTTACACATTCCTTTTATGGAACAATTTCAGCTTTTATCTCAGTTGTCAGGTAAACTTTTAAGTTTTTCATTTGCTTTAGAATTTATACATGGGGTTGATAAAACCTTATCCATTCCCTTCACATATTTGTGTGCTTGGAGACCCATTTGACCTTTTAAGAAAATAATTCACGAAAACGAAAGATGCTACAGTAGGAAAGCAGGATTGGCTCCTTTATCTTACACTTATATGTTTTGAACAACTTTCATTCGTTCTCATCAATTACCTCCCATAATCTCATTAATATTCAACATCACAAAAAGCATTTTATTGTTCCTCTATATTCCCTCAAACCCTGGTGAACATTCATTTTGTTGTTTAATTAACAAATCAACAAAGTGCATTACTATTAAATACCGTAGTAAATATATTGCATATGACACATAAAAACAAATGCAGGTTCTCAAGCGCGAAATGAAAATGTTAGCGCAGTGAGTAGTTCTCATTCTGTAATGAGCTTCACGTAAAACAAGCTAAATGATTATTTGATCAAGGATAGGATGAAATATTGGCACAATTCGACAGCGAACTACATTTTCTGACCATTGAGTAAGTTAATATAATTATAATATGAAAGTAAAGTGAAAACATCGATCGGTTTTTCTTGGGGGGGGGAGGAATTCAAGTAACAAATAATTCCTCCACAGTGCAACTCTCACCTTACTAATCAGATTTCTCTAGTGTCTCAATAAGTTAATTTTGATTGGTGTGCCACTATTTCTCAGCATCACATAATCTTTAGAAAATATTTCCATTGAGTCCTTTGCAACCACTTCCCCTTCCTCGTGATCAACCCTTGACGCGTCCTGCTCAACCCAAAAGCTAGTGTCCCCAAGCAGAGCTTGCGGGTTCGAACCCCTCCGCCACCCGCGGGGGCTTTCATAATCACAGCGGCTGCGGCACGGCGCGAGGCGGGGGCTGCGCGGGACGGAGTGGCGAGGCGCGACGCGACGCGACGCGGGCGGGAGTTGCGCTTTGGCGCCGCGGCGGGCGCGTCGGCGACGTCGGCAGCGTCGGCGTCGGCCGAGGAGCGCGGTCCGCGCCGCCCCCCGCCCGCCCGACCCGCTGTTCTGGCGCTGGCGAAGATCATTATGTGTGGGCAACACGTTTGCGAAGGGGAGGCAGGGGGGATGCGGAGGAGCAGGGGATGGGCCCAGGGTGTGTGGGGGCCGCGGCCGGTATCGGGGAGAGGGGAGGCTGATTGAAGCTTGCCTGTAATTTGGTCTGCCCGCCCGCTCGCCCCCCGCGCGCCGCGCCGCGCTGCGCCGCGCCGCGCCGCGCCGCCCGCGCCGCCGCGCCGCCCGCGCCGCCCGCCGCCCGCGCCGCCCGCGCCGCCCGCGCCGCCCGCGCCGCCCGCGCCGCCCGCGCCGCCCGCGCCGCCCGCGCCGCCCGCGCCGCCCGCGCCGCCCGCGCCGCCCGCGCCGCCCGCGCCGCTGGACGATGGGGTGAAGTGAGGTGGACAAGAGGAGAGCAGAGGAGGAGGAGCAGGACGCGGAGGACGACGAGGAGGGAAGTGCAAGGCTCCACGCGCGCGGCCCGGCCCGCCGCCGCCGCCGCCGCCGCCGGCGAGGTGAGGTGAGGTGAGGTGCGCCCCACCCGCGCCCTCGCCCCCGCCCCGCCCTCCGCGCCACGCCGCTGCGGCTGCCGAGCGCGGTGAGCGCGGTGAGTGCGGCCACGCGTACGGGCGGAGCAGGGCGTGCGGGGCGGTGTGGCGCGAGGGCTTGCAAAAATTGCTGGAGCGTCGATTGCGACTGCGCCCCGAGCGCTCGAGCGGCCAAGCTGTAACTCTCGCCTGCGCTTCCGAGTACTCGATTTTGGGGATCCAGCGGGGTTGCGCGAGGCGGGCATCGGTTCAACTCTGCAGTGTACTTGCGAAGCGGAAAACCTCGCGCCCACGAACCCGAGTGCCCTTCTTCACGTTTCCAAGAACCGCTGCTTATTTATTAAACCAAAACTAACACGACACCAAAAAAAATTCCACTGTGCATTATATGGTTTAATGTTATATTAACATACTCAATACATCCCTCTATAACTATAGTTGAAAGTAGTAATTCACACTCCCAAATTCTGACGATCCTTACTTTTGAATGCTATCGTAAATTTATGTCTCGGTCCACTGGCCATGTCCTACTCGCAAAATGAAATGCTAACTTTACAACTCCTATTGTAAATAGTTATTTGCTTTTTTTACGGAAAACATTGGAATACAACTGAAAGCATAGTCGCCTACCAACATCCAACTATTCTACTTTCGTGTAAGCAATATAAAATTATATTTTCACAGTTTAATTGGTGTACATTTTTAACGTCTCTAACTTTCTGATGGATTGGTTCGTAAAATTCCATACATCTCTTTCTGGAGTCTGTGATATGCCTGTATATAATTATTAAGACAATTTACAATAAAATTGCGAGTTCTCGCGGAGCCTGTGTTTACATTCATAGAATCACCTGCCGCCAATATTGTTTACAAGGCGAACAAATCTTCTCAGTTACATACTGTTAGTAATTTCCAAGATATTACCCTAAAATGAAACCAAAAGTTTTTGTTTTTTTTAACATTCAAATGATTCCATAACATTGCAACACCTCCTACCACTCTCGTTTATTTTAAGCGGATCTTCGTTGCTTGTCATTGCGTTATATACAAATATAAAGAAGCTCTAAATAGAGTTCTGCCAGTCGAAATGCATATTCTTATGCACAGGAAGAATTTGGAGGCTGCTTTTTTGATGTAATGCTGGCGTGTGCAGTACAATGTTAGAAGCACATACAAGCATGACTGCTTTTGCGCAATAAATACAATTCTAAGTTACTACAGCAAATTATAAGGAGCTGGTGTAGTTGGTGACAGCCTTTGTGCCTTCCTCACAACGTGCTTTGCCAACTTGCCTGGCAGAAGGAAACGCACAGTGGTTTGGATTCCCCAAGATGTGGTGGTGGTGATGGGGAATGTGAAGTAGAATTGAGGAATGCAGAGGAAAAGGAAATACTAAGGTGCATATGGTGGTGAGGTAGTGGTGATGTTCTATTTGGTTCACTTAAGCAGAATTCTTTGGATGTTTCAAAAGGAAAATTTTGAATAAATGAATATATAAATAAAGAAATGGGTTTGTAAATGAGTAGTTGTATTTGCCAAATCTTTAGAATGTTAAAAAAGAAACTGACTAAATTATCTCAAGAATGCATTAAAGTTTTCCTCACGATGAATTCCATAAAGAAAAACATGATTACTAATGGTGCTTACATTGTCGTCAAATTTGAAGATTACACCACAGATTATATTAATTATGAATTATCATAGACTCGTCTTGCAGATAGCATCATTTGCAAATGTAAAGAAAATAACTAAACATTAGAATCGCTAAAGATGGAAAAATTTTCTGTATAGGTTTTATTCTCATCAATAAAAAGGAAAGCACGAAAATCAAGGAAGTTTCTTTTAATTCATGCATTCTTCTGTTTTACTTCTCGGGCTCAAAGACACTGAACGCCAACTAATAGTTTCATAATATGACGAAGAAAAGTAAAGGAAAAATCCTTGTATAACGCTCAAGATCAGAATAAGAAATGCAGACCTTATTAATAAAAGTAAAATAATAGATGAAAGCAGAGGAGCTGGAAAAATAAAATGAAGATGATCAGGACACGTCTTGCAGACGGAATTACACAAACAAAGGCACAAGGCAACACTATAGGATCCCAGCTCTCAAAAATAAGTGTTGGACGCCAAAAAAGCACTGAAGTGACGAATTTGGAATAGCGAGCACTAATTTATTGTCAAGGTTAGCGAAGTGCAGGGATGAGTGGAAGGCAGTGTAAAGCGCGGTAGATGTTCAGTAATTTATAGAATGTTTATAGAATGTAATGAATAGACCTAGTGAATAAATGAACAGTGATTAATACAAACTAGTGAGAATGCGCAGGATACCGAAACATTTGTTTCTCTTTTTGTTATCACTAAACAATTACTCAGAATTTTTTTAAGTGCATGACATTATTTAAAGATCTACAATTGAATGAGTTTATGCAGAAAACATCTATGCCATAAGAATCGATATACAGTATTTGAAAAATGCCTTGGGAAGTTGGGACATATCTCAAAATTTCGAGTAACAACACCGGTGATCCACACCGAAAATTAGATAATTAGATATGTGTGAGATGTAGCTGTAGAAAATTTAAGAAACTTCTGAAATTCACTTAACGGGAAATAGAAGACCCAAAAAACATTGTTTCGAGTCATTCAGTTCTGAATTTCGAAGACTAATGAAATAAGAGAGGTTTATACATTCTGGAACAATATCATCACTATTCACAGTTAACTCACTTCCTGAAAATCTAATAGATTTTTTTTACATTTACCAAGATTTGCAAATGTTTACCCAAGGGAAATGTGGCAAAGAAATCCTCCTGTTCACCTTACCTCAAAAACCTAATGCACCACATAACTACATGTGTCACACATAGATTGTCAGCCGATTGGTAGACACGTGTTTACATACACTCACAAATCTGTATTTAAAACCTCTTCGACTTTAAGAAAACCCTCTATTACATCTCCTTTAACAACAATTTTACACTCACATGTTTTCTCAAAGAGAAAATGTGGAATACTTTCAATAGGTCACAACTCACACGTTGAAATAATAAACAAATGACGGCATAAGCGTTCATTCTATTAATTTTATTAAAATTTAGTGTTTTTACTATAAAATCGGTTAATAAGAGCAGGTGATTAAATATCTAGATCCCACAATCTTTCATTTGAAGCAAGAATCACAAAATCTGGTTGAGTCAAAATCTTCAACATTTTTCTCTACGAAAACCCTTAATATTTTAAATATAAAGATGTTTACAATTTTGTAAATGTCAGGTAATGAAATTAGGAACTATCCCGTACTTATAAATACACTTTCTTCTATTCGTATTTGAGCGAACAATTGCAAGAAAAAAATGTCTGACATTTTCGAGAAAATATTCAAAATGTCGTAGCGGCTTCATGAGAGGTATCCAAAGAATTTAAAATATCTTATATATCTTCGGAACTTCGCAACTAGAGCTTACTCCTAACGTATTTATCAAGTTTCATCTCAAAAGCTTCTAATCTAAGAGTTATGCTTGGCACATCCATCTATTGATGTAAATCGATTTTCGGGTTCAAAATACTGTTGACTCCGGTTATAGTGAACTTCTGAGGACAAACCTTTTTGGATCACTATATCCGATAATGTCAAAATTAAATAGAATTTCTACATTACGATTGATTTTATTAACAAAGAAATACAGCAAAATACACTAACAGCATGAACTAAAAATTTGAATAACTTTATTGGTCCTTTAAAAAAATCCACCAAGATTAAAATTTATGCAAGCAATCGCGTGTCGCTTCCGCCATTTGAAGCGCACGCAGAACACAATCTTTGTTTCCACTGTGAAACTGAGTGGCATAAGGTTATCAGTAAGCTGCCCATTCCGGGTCCGCTAACTTCAATTACGATATTTAGCCGACGATATTTTTTTCAAGCTGCCTAGTATTAGAATTTGTGGCTCTTCGGCGATGTATTCTTTTCCAAGAGGGAATTAATTTCCAGGACGTTGATTTTCCTAGGCTCACTATAGCCGAGGTTCAGGTTCACTACAACCGAACTTCTTATGCTTACTTGTAAACTAGTGAAATGAGACCAGTGACTTAAGTTCACTATAACCGATAATTTACTACATCCGAGTTCACTACAACAGGAGTTGACTGTATCCAGTATCTCCGCTCCACCTGTACCAATATTAACTATCTTTGCACTGATAGATTTTAATCTTGACGTGTGTGCGAAAATTCAATTAAAAAGAAACGTAAATTGATTGATTGATTTTTTCGTGTTTCCGGGCGCGTCAACTGCTTCGGTCATTAGCCCCGTTAGTGTCGAGCATGTTTTTCTTCTCAGGAGATGGCGGTGACCTTCTCCCACTGGATGGCGAGATCCGGCGCCGACCTGCCGTCGGCTAGTGGGGTTTCCCCCTAACCAGGACTCTCCCACCAGCGGGGCACCGCCCCAGCCGGGACAAGCTCTAAGCTCCCGACCGGTCTCCCGAAATATATGGTTGTGTAGTGCATGTTAGTGTGTATGTGTCAGGGGAGAGGATAGGACAAGGAAGAGGAAGGACAGATCGCGCGCGGTCCGAGACCCGTTTGGTAGGGTACTGCTCCGGCATTCGCGTGGTGTTGATCGGAGAAACCACGGAAAACTACTGATCAGAGCAGCCGGCCGCTAGAATTCTCCTCCACTCAGCGACTGAATTCGACCAAGCTGAAATGCTTGTGTCGAAAATCCTGCCGCCGTCAGGACTCGAACCTAGGACCTCTCGGTCAGAGGCGCTGCAGTGACATCAGTTGTTAAGAAACGTAAACGTTCTTCCGATACTCCCAGTATTCTTTCGATATTCGAGATCATATTGTTGAGGTGATTCCAATACTATTCCTGCCTATTCTGTAGTGGAATAAAAAGAAGAAGAAGGAGAAGAAGAAGACGAAGAATAAGAAATTTAAGATAATTTTAGAACAATAGCTTCTTCCCTTGTAATTTGCAAATCCTGGTAGAACCATTCATTCATTTTTAGTCCTAAACGTTACCTCGAAGGACAGATTTAACAAAAAATCCACATGAAATTGATTATATGGAGAATTGGAACTTTACCCAAAAAGTCGTGCGCATTTGTTCAATGTGAAACGTAGTGCCAGTACAATACTCAAAAAAATATTTGTATCCATTGTGATCTGTTCTCCAAATGCAAGATATAACAAAAATATCCACGTACCAATTGATCTCATCTAAATGCAATAGTTAACTAGAGGTGCCACAGTAGCACATTCTTTCTTACACTATTGGCAACTTTAGCAATTTTTGATAATTTAGAGACTTCAATTAAAATGGATCCTGATCCTTTTTTATAAACTCACATTACTCTATTCGAGAAAAAATTGAGAAAAAATACAGAGCCTTTTTTTAGAAAAAATATTGAAATTGCTTTAAAACTAAAATTTTACAAAAACCATTCCTATTACAAAAATTTGTTCATGGCCGTATTTAGATAACTATTATTAGAGGGGATTTCATTAAGAAAAATATATATCATCAAAATTCTAGTTTATAAATTTATTTTATATTTTGTAATTTCTAAAAATACAGAAAGTTCAACGAAAATGGGATCGTTCAATTTTTATAAGTTTACTTACCTTATTCGAGAAAAAATTAATCCAAAAATTGGAACATTTTGAGAAACGTTTGAAAATGTTTTTAAGGCTTCATATAAAATGCCTCCAAAAATCGAAATATCCGTTTCAAATTTGCTGTGCCTCGAATTTCATCAGATCGATGTAGGAATATCAATTTTGAAGAAAATCCTCTGAACGGTTAGGTGCTGTCGTTGGCCACTGACAGGTAGACCCACAGACTGACGGACAAACATTTGCTGTGAACAGATTTTTTGGTATCAATGATCCACAACCGTGGATTCTGACTACACGACGCGTTAGGGGAAGTAATTTACTATTTAGAAACAATAATTATCCAATATTTCAGTCAGGGTCGCTATCGATCCCATACTTTTAAGTGGAAAAATCGCTAATTTTTGCAGCTTTACAATACATTCTCTGTACTACGTAAGTAGCATGCGAGAAACTAAAAAAAATGCAATTGATTATTTGAAGATCTTATCTAAAAACAAGATTGAACAGAAATGTCCCCGCGCATTTGATCATTGTGAGATATTATCCACATTCAATATTTAACAAAATGTCCGCGCGCAATTGTTCATTGTGAGGTGAGGCGCCAGGAGCGTCAGAGGCATGGAGCGTGGACGCGCAGGGGGGGGCGCGGGCGGAAATGGCGGCCAGCGCCCCGGGCGCCGGGGGAGTCCCCGGGGGAGACGATCGCGAGCACGTGATGGGGTGACGCGGCAGTCGCGCCGCGGTCGCATCCGACACCCGTGATTGTGAGGGACGAAACCGCACGTACAGCGGCAGCGGGAACAGCCCCTTTCAAAGCGGAGAGGGCTCTGGAGAGGGAGGAAGAGAAAAAGGGAACACAACTGTCGTGGAGAGGATTGCCCTTCGAAACCCTCTCCGAATGATTGGGTTATGTGCATTCAGCGTCTGCGTGGAAAAATGTATCCTTCGGAAAAGAAAGGAAAACTCTGTTGCAATCCTTACGGTGAGCATTGAGCCTGACCTGCGTAATACGTTAGATCAGTGGTTTCCAACGGGGTCGGTGTTCGACCCCTGGGGGTCGACGAAAGTTTTAAGAGGGTCAAGATGTTCAAAGAGTCGATTGGAGGTCTATAGCTGAATATGACCCGGCGCTTGATAGGTATAGTCAAATTTCCATTGATCTCATTGATCCAAAAAGTATTAATGAACTTCATAATTAATTGTTTTCTGTAATAAAGCAACAAAACACATTATAATAAATTAAAAATGCACTCTTCTTTCGAATCAATCGTTCATCCTTAAAATCAGGGGCGTCGCTAGACAGGCTCAACCAGTGAGTGCACAGTACTGGTCCCATGAAATAAGAAGCCTTTAAAGATAACAATTACGTATACCAATATTTTCATAAATATCTCGATTTCCAATAATCCGAGACGCTTTGCTTCTGAGTAGCTGAGTTTCTAATTTTCATTGTTGTGCAGGTGTTAAAAAATGTTTAACTGGCTGTAACATTTATCTAGTGTGTTCAGCAGAGAGTATTTTCTTCCGCGATAGAGTATCTTCGTGAATGCATAGTTATACTTTCTTGAATTTTCTAAACATCCGAAGAAGTTATATAGCTAGGTTCTCGAAATCACCCGGTGCAGAAAGCAAAAAAGACCCTACCTGCAATAAATGTGAAATTAGAGTTTGAAATCAAATTGTTATTCGAATGTGGTGCAATATGACAAAACAAGCATTGAGTGCGATGTTATATTGTTTGCCATTATCCGCCGATGGGGATTCTTATTAAGACATTTATGTGCAATTCTTTGTATTAAGCATGATTATGTATACTGTATATTACAGGAAAGGGAGTCGGAGCACACAATTTCTTTGTTGTTGTTATTTAAGGTCGCATCAACATCTAGGTCATTAGCGACCACTATTAGAGATAACGTTATGGTAACTATGAGGTTGAAACGAAATGGTGATGATAAGGTTTGAATGGACGAACACAAATACAACCATGCCCGAGGCGGGACTCGAACCGGCGACCCTTAGATCAGAGATCACTACGACACTACTGCCTCAGCGATCTCGGCAACCGGATCGGCACAATTATTTTAAAACGGGGCGATGAAAGAAAAAAATTGGAAATCTCTGCAGTAGATCATAACTAAACAGTAGATACTAACTAAAATTGCATATTTACTCAAAGGACCGACAACCTCTGGAGCATGGAAGATAGAGCGTTAGCTTCCTAAACCAGAGTACTTGTATTGAAGCCGTTAATATCGGCTGAATGTTGATATGCGGAAAGAACTTCATTCACGAGTAACCAATAGAGACGAATCTCTCTTGTTAGAAATGAATTAGCATGAGAAATTTCTCATTCTTTCATTTTTTAAGTTTTTAAATATAAGATATTGATGTATATTAAGACAAATTTAAGTTTGAAATTTAATCATTATTGGATTTTTTTTTTTTTGCAAAAAATGTAATCTAATAAGATCAACGAAATAGATATGAAATGGAAAAGACAATTATGTATCCTTTCTTGTTTACTTATATGAATAACTCGCTGATTAAGCATGTAAACAACATAGCTCCGTGCCCAGTCAATTTCCTTAATTACCATGTCGTTATCTTTTGTTTGTATCTGTAATCAAAATCATCCGTACGGAGTTGAATAGGCCTGAATTAGGCATTAATCCAGTTTGATGTGGGCAAGACCAGGATTAGCTTGCATGGCGCTTTTGGCAGTTGGTACAGTTGCTCACTTCCACTCGGTGCAGTTTCAAAACTTACTTGAATTGCTTCCATAACATATTTTTTATTATATTTAACATTGGCACCCCATTATTTTGCGTATGACGCCAATACAGTGTCCAATAAGTATTTTTGATCAATGATACAATGCACCTGATTATGAGGTATATAATGACAGATTTCAATAAAAGCAAATAGACTAGAAAAAATGCTAGCTCCAATCAGCGTCGGATTTAAATATAACCAAAATAAGCAGTTTCTTAGGGGGCCCGGAGCCCCGAAAAAACATTCATAAAAAACTGGAAAACCATATATTAAATATGTTGGTATCTGTAAAATCATTGTTTTTATATAAATAATAATGTTTATAAATAAAAATTTTAAGTATGTTCAATTTATAAACAATTTGTTTATTACATAGCATCGTAGGCTTTCACGGCCGGAGTCAATATGAGTGAGAGTTTCCGGGCTGGTAGGCCGTGGTCCAGTTGGCATTGGAGAGCCAAACCTTTCGTCCACGTCTGCGGCGGACATCTTCAGTACAAGCTATCGCGCGAAATCTCCACCGCAGCGCCCCCCTCACGCCGACTATAACAGCCGCCGCCACGCAGAACGCGGCGTCAGTCGCTAGCCAGCCGCCGACCCGGAGACTACCCCACGACTCTGCCGCCACTGAAGATGTCCACCGCGGACGTGGACGAAACGTTTGGCTCTTCAATGCCAACTGGACCACGGCCTACCAGCCCGAAAACTTTCGTGCAATTTGTTTATTATTATTTATCTTCGTCGTTATTACATTATAATTAGTGATTTTGCAGTAATTCGGGGGAACTGTATTGTAGAGGAGGCCTTCCAACACATTTTGTGCTAGGGTGCCCGGCAATAACTAAATCCAGCCCTACTTTCAGAGTGTTTAAGATACAATATCGCACGTATCAAGTTATTCACGAGGTCTTTTAATGAATTTTTTCCAGTTAGTCAGTGATTACCGTCTAATGCCTCTCTCTCTCTCTCTCTCTCTCTCTCTCTCTATATATATATATATATATATATATATATATATATATATATATATATATATATATATCAAGACGGGACGAGCAGAGGGTAGTGCGAAGGATTGTAATTGCGCCTCCACCCTTTGCATTGACTTCGCTGCTTACACATTTCTTTCTCATTCCGTTCGTATTTAATTAACTCTAATGATTACAACAGTGGTTTAATAAATGAAGCTGACAATAATAAAGCCCCATCCATTCGAATATTCACGAGCACCCACTGAAAGTCTTGTTGGAACTCGCTACAAAATAGCAACCCAACATCTACAATTTTTTCCTTTGAAATTCCGTACTAACATATCCTGTGTAGTATAACAGAGAGTTAGGTGCATTATGCATGCTCTGTTACTAGCCCTTATGCTTGTTAAATCGTGGCTACGCTGAGACGCTGCTCAGCTTACAACAAGCCGGCACCGCCGCGCAACCGACATGTTTGGCGGTTGTTACGCCACGTCTCGTTGCAATCACATTATAAAATTAATCACGATGTCAGTCTCTGGATCATAATTTTTCACTTTAAATTCACCTGCAATTTATAATTATAACTTAAACCTGTTTCTTAATCTCTCAATAAAACATGAAAACAAGCTCGAATGTCATTGGACGAGACGATGCGCACGCGGGTACTTTCTTTCCCCCAACCGTCTCAACGGTGAATTTGTTCAATGTTGTGTTTTCTTTTCAAATGCAATATGAACTGTGCTAATTACAAATTTCGCATCAGCTCGTGCTCTATAACTACACGTGGGGATCTACGCATTTATGCAGTGTCCCAGAATTTGTGCTAATTTCATCTGTAACTTTGATATTTATCACAGACAGCATTTGATTCAGCCAAAGATTTCTGAGAAATCATGATTGCATCATTGCAATTTAATGTATTTTATGTATATTTAATCTGCTAATTATATGTTTTTATGACTGGCTTAATTCACAATTTTTATTTCCCACGAACATGGCAATACCTCCTTTGTATAAATATTAATTGGTCCTCCGTTCGTACCTATCATAGGATTAATATTTGGGTATGACAATTAAAATAACCATCAATCTGTCCACTGCCTACACGCCTCCCAACAAGTCTATATCTGTGCTTCAGCTCCACGGAGGTCATAGTGTTAGGAGTTCCAAGGTTGAAAATAATAATAATAATGATATTATTATTATTATTATTATTATTATTATTATTATTATTATTATTATTATTATTATTATTATGCCGGGCCCTTGGCACAGAGGGTTGCGGCAGCCGTCGTCTGCGTCGTCTGCGCCTACAGGTTCGAGCTCTGCGTAGGCATGGTCGTATTTGTGATTGTCCTTTCACCCTCATCATCATCCCATCACCTCTTAATTCACACTTAGCTGTATCCCCCGTGTAACAACCTTATTACCCGGGGGTTACAGCTCAAAAGCTGATCCTTAAAGTTACACGTTAATCGTGTAGCGTGGTCAGAAATGACCGATACGTCAATAATAATAATAATAATAATAATAATAATAATAATAATAATAATAATAAAAAACAACAACAACAGAGAAGTGACGTTTCGAAGCAATGCCTCCCGTGCTGAGTGGAGCGCGTGCGCTGCTGCTCCGGGAGGAGTCCTGCGAGGCGGCGACGGCGCGGCGCCCTTGAGGGGGTGTTTGCACAGCGGCGCGCGCTGGCAAGAGCCCGCGCCAATAGAGCTCGTCGTATCGCCTCATTGTGAAGCATCCGCAAAGCACGGGCCGTGTATTCACTCTTGATTAACAATATTGGAACACTTTAGAAAGCTCCATTGTTGTCTAAACGCTGTAGACAACGCGCGTGTCATCACGAGTCGCTCTCTAAGCCGTTGTTTCCTTGAGTCTGGTGTAAACAGGCGGTCACCTCTACGAACATGTCTTGCCGAATATATATTTCTACATTTATTTCCGATCTCTGTCAATTTTTGCAATAACTTGCAATTTCAATGGAACGTTCCGTCTGCACGTCCTAATATTGTTCTTTAATTTCAAGCAATATTGTTTTAGTAAGTTTTGGATCCCTCCACTTTGTAAGTTAATTTACTGAAACACCCAGAAACATACAGGAAATATAAACAACGAGAATCGGGAGACATTGCAAAAGATTCAATGGTAACAATGAACTCACATAGGTATATAGTACAGAGCTCACTAATGCTATTTAAATACGGGACTAGTGGAGATACAATAGCGCATACTTTCACGCATTATTTCTAAATTAGCAAATTTTCGAAAAATAAATTAATGAATTTATTAAAAATTGGAACATTTTGAGAAATGTTTTTATGAATTACATTATTTCAATCAAAATTACACGAAAACGACACGTTTTTTAAATTGTACAATTTTGATTAACCTGATTTTTTTAACAGATTTTGTTTAGGCAAAAATCTCGATCTTCAACTTTTTTTATTTGAAATATTCACTTTTTGCAATTTTCAAAACTACAGGTATTCGGCGAAAATGAGACTAGCACCATTTTTTGCTGCCCTTTCGTACATACGAAGAGAAAATTTAGGCAAAAATGTTGAGCCTTTTCCAGAATAAATGTTTAAAAAAATAAAAATTGCCTATACTTCATGCAAAATTACGCGAAAACTACTCATATTTTCGAAAAATTGTACATGACCTTAATTCAAGATATATCTGTAAAAAATAGATTTCACTTAGGAAAAATATCTCAATCTTCAATATGACAGTTGCATAAAGAAGGCGAAAAAATTTGAACTTTTGCAATTTTTGAAAAATCAGGGATTTTTGGAGCCATTTTTGAGAAAATTTTGAATATGTTGACGCTTCATATAAGTTACCCACCAAAATTAAAATATCTCTATCTAATTCAGTGAGCCACGATGTCGATTGAATCGATCCAGGAATATCAATTTTGGAGAAAATTTGTTGAATGGTTTCGGGGCTTGCATTCACAGACGTACAGACAGATACACATTTTGCCATCAATCGATTTTTCTGTATCTTGTTTTTGTTACCAGGGCACGGCATTAAACGTGTTTCGAAAATTCGCCGTTTTCCGATGCACGAATACAATATTTTCTCTACTTGCGAAGTTAAGGCTAGAAAGTAAAGGTTATCGTAGAAATAACACCAAATTTAATAAATAACAAATAAATAACGGAAAATAAGTCAGTGAATGATAGTATTGTCAAAAAAATATTTTGAAATAGAAACTTTATCAAGTCCAATAAAGAGGACATTCCTAAATTTCGGCATGCACATCACAATATCGAAAAAAGTACGATAATGAAGTATCATTATCAGTCATCATGAATTCATTTCAAGTCGGCTTATATTATTTTTGAATTTAATACTAATGTTAACTGCAAAAATGAGCACCCCGAGTTGTTGGCTAACAAGAATAGTCAGAGTAAGGATGAATATGCAAAACAAGAAAACAACATACAGAAGAGAAGGTTGAGAATGTCCAAGTGAAATAAAGACAGGGAAGAATGTGTCAGAAGTATTTCAGACAACATGTTGCATGTTATCTGAGAGGAGGCAGAAAACCACAAGGAAGGCTACAGAAGAGATGGAGAGATTGAAAGTAATTAATCGTGTTAACAGTCTGAGGAGAGGAGAGAAGAAAAAGAAGAACAAAAATACGACACTTAATTAATAAAGTCATTAAACTTTGAAAAACGTCAACATTTTGAGATTATCTTTGTGTTTCCAATGCACATGGTGTGATGTCAAAACTGTGCGAGCAAACTGCTGGAAGGGTGGAAGAGACGCAAATGAACTAAGACCCAACCTTAGAGGTTGGCGCTCCGTATACGGTAATCTTTATGCCTTCCCCCTTCCCCGGCGCCATTGAAACGTCAGCTAAAACACAGTCTGAATACACTGTTTACTCTTGAATACTTTCCACCAATACGGATTGATTTATCGTAAATGTAGTGCATGGTTTTATCACGGGAGGTGGCGGTTCCCTCACCCCGCTGGATGGTGAGATCCGGCGCAGACTTAAACGCCGGCATGCGAGGTTTTCTCACTAAGGATCTTGCACCAATGAGGCACCGCCACAGCCGGGATAAGCTATAACCTCCTGACATGTGTGCAGTGAATGTGTAGTGAATGTAAGTGTGTGTAAATAAGGGTGAGGATTGAATGAGGAAGAGAAAGAAAAGATCTCTCGAGGTCCGTGACCCTTTTGTTAGGGTACTGCTCCGGCATTTGCCTGATGTTGATCGGAGAAACGAATCGTTGAACGAAAAATTACGGATAAGAGCAGCCGGCCGTTAGAGTTCACCTCCAGACAGCGGCTGCACTCGTCCCATCCAATTAACTAGGGTTAAAAATCCTGCCACCGTCAGAACTCGAAACCTAGGACCTCCCGATCAGAGGCACTGTAATCGCATCTGATGCCCTGAGCCACATAAGCCAGTATCAATCCGAAAAATAGACGCCTCTCCCAGGTCAACGCCCAAACACGGGCATAGTAAGCGTCTCTATGCGAGTCTAGTAAGCTGGAACCCATGCAATCCGTATGTTACCTACCAGACGCAGCAAGACGCACGCAAGCTGTTGCTGTCGCGGTGCGTGCGCGCCGCGTGGGTGCGCTCGTAGGTCGGAGACGCGCCGGCGTGGAGCGAGTGCAAGGGGCGATGTATCGATCTAAATCGGATCCCCAACCCGCCTGGCGGCGCGGCGCGACGACCGCTGCCCGGCGCCCCGCCCACCCGCCGCGGAGGGTGGCCCCCCGCCCCGCGCGGGAGAAAGAGCGCTGAAGGGCCGGAGGGCTTGGGCGCTGGAGGGCCACCCCCTTCCACCCGCGCCCGCGCCTTCGCACGGTCCCCCCTCTGTTCGATAGTCCTTTTACCCTTCAGTGCGCTCGGTCAACCTGCCTGCCCTCAGCATTAACTTCTCGCTCTCGTTCGCTGGCGTTGTCTTACTCGCGCCGCGTGCCTTTTCCCTCGCTCCATTGCGATGGTTGCGTGCCTAAGGGGAGGCTTGCCAATCAAGGGATCGCATCATTTGGTTCTGCGGTGGGGGTGGCATCAGTCATTCGTGAGATTAAAATAGGATTGTACTGTCTTTGGCTCCGCAATCGAAATCGCAAATGTGCTTCAAGTAAAAATTAATGTGCAAACCATTCATTCATAAAATTTGTTTTGTCCAGAATCGATTGAGGTTAAAAATATGGTATATTCAGAAACCAAAAGCATGCTTCTCTCCATTCAGAATTTTAAATTTATTAGTAGGTATCTACCAAACAACAGCCAGCACTCTGATTAAAAGGTAAACCAAATATGACTATTTTGATTATGCGTTACATGCATGTCTGAGAGACCAGCTTCATTTATACTCTCAGAGGTTCTCAGATTAATTAATTTTAATCGAAAGATTACAGTGACATGCATTACACCTTTTAATATCTGCTATAAAATCACAAAAAATAGTTTTAAAATAAAAGCGTGTATAACATATACAGCAAGCAGTTATGTTATCAGCACTCTTGCTTAAATTTTTTTACAACATAGCAAATTTAACAGTTCCATTCTGCGTCGGATTTCTCCAAAAATAAAAAGTGCTATATGAGTGCCCCCGACTATTTAAGATATTATTCGCCTCTTAAAGTATTACTTTTTGATTAATTTCTCATTCAAAACAGTAATTATTTGCAAAGGCATGTCCGAGTTTTCCAAACTTAGTTTTATAATACAAGAAAGATTAAATCCTGGAGATGCGATTGATCGTCATTGAGGACCCATAACATTCATGATTAAAGGAGGTGAAGAGCGAAATCGAGTTTTGTTAATTCATACAATGACAGACTGCCAAGAAAGACGCAACGTCCTAACGCGACGCAATATTGAAAGTATTAATCCACAACGTATTTCTGTGAAAAAAACAACCGCCTAGTGCAGCAACTAAAACATATTCATGAAGTATTTAAGGCGTCAGCGGTATTTAAACTTTCACTATTCATGTGTGTGAATTTCACAGACCATGGAACGTCTCGCATTTTTGGTAGTTTGAATTAGTGTAAGTACTTTTGCATACAAGATAAACAATTTATGGAACAGTAGAAAACAATGAACTAGTGCCACATTCAAAATACGCTTCATGTATTGTATTTGTTGAACAATTTCACTTTCTTGCTTTACAACTTAAGAAAGTAAAGTAAAGTAATCGTGCGCCCGAAATCCACGAATTTTCGAGAAAAAACTCTTATTGCCGGGACATAGAATTCAAAAAGTGGATAAATATTGTTCCTACTTTAATAAATTACTTCCTGTATCACTTTGTATAGTAAGAATCCACGTTTTGTGGGTTCTTGATATCGAAAAAGTGACTGAAGGCAAAACGTCTGTCTGTCCGTCCGTCATTTTCCCCGATCGATATGAACGAACTCAAGATCCTGAATTTTAAACGGATATTTTGTTTTTTAGAAGACATACTGCCTCTAAATTTTCAAAATTTTCCCAAAAATGATTTTCATTTTTTTATTAACCTTTGTCCTCTGCGAAATTAACTCTTGAAAACTGGCGCGGGTCTCATTTTCGTGGAAGTCAGCGTTTTCCTACAACTACAATACGGAAGACAGCCTTTTTTTTTAAATTAAATCTGTTGTTCAAAGTTTAAATAAAATCATGTATAATTTTTCGAAAATATGAGTAGTTTTGGCGTAATGATTTAAAATTGCATTTTCTCAAAAACAACTCAAAATGTTTTCTTTACTTTTTTTCTCCATGGATAGAGCTAAGGATGCTTAAAGAATGGCGCAGGTTCCATTTTCGTTGAACTCTAAATTTTCGAAAATTGCAAGTTTTTTTCGTAAATGATTTCTAAATGTTTTCATTGGAGGGAGTGGTTCTATAGATAACTTTTCTTAAATGATAATCGCCTCCTATATTATTGCAGTAGTATACATAGCTTTTGCGGCTTTCACAAGCAACCAAGCTTATAAAACGTAGTCTCTAAAGAAAGAGAATTTCACGAAGACGTAACGAATTGCACTTTTGAAAAATATGAATCTTTTTAAACGCACCTAAATAATCATGGCAAATGCAACCCTCTACACTCGGGCAGACTTTTTTAAAATCTATATCGTTAAATAGCTTCTAAATTAAACGTTTTAGGGTCTTAAATACAAAAAATTTGAGGCCAAAGGCATCAAAGAAACGTTTCTCGCACCATATTCTACAGAATGAGATCTAAAATATTCCATTACATTTGTTCTGATTCACCACTTCTCGATTCTACCCCACCTGTTCAGAGCCTGTAGAATCTGCAGCTGTATGTGAAATTAAAATAATTACTTCATATTCAATTTCACAGGTGTACTTCTCTGCGTTAAATAGTTTGTATTGGTAATGGTGTATTGCATTGTTATCAGTTAGAAGAAGACATACAGAACACGTGACGGAAGATAACAGGGACTTGAAGAAAAAAGATATAACACAGGCTACATTATATAGAAATGGAAAAATGGGGAAGAGGGTGGTGTTTAACATGCGAGAGTTCTCGCACGGGTACGCTAGTGTATTTTACTGGATGAAATGTTTAACTAAATCTGGAAATAAAATAATTTAAACACGAGACAGAAAAAAATGGGAATCACATAAACTATAAAGTAATCAGTACGAGAAGTTTACAAAATGATAAATCATGTATGTTAAAAGGCAATATGAATAAATTTACTTCACAATTCTTAATGTTTATCTTGACTTGGCACTAGTATTTACATTATTCGGAAATATTCTGAGAGAAGTGACATCGGATCTTAAAAAGAAAGTATATTTTTGTTTTACACCTCTCATGGAAATGATACCCATACTGTTTCCACAGAATATTCTCAGAAATCATTAACAATCCTCTAAAAAAGGGACCAAGAACATTGACGACCGCTGAAAAAATGAGCTTCGGGCGGCACATCGATTCAGCCAGTCTGTAAACCAAAGCACCGACAGCTAAGTACTGCAAGGCCGCGTACACTCAAAGAAAAAGCTGAGGTGCCGGCGCGCCGCGGCGGGCCAAAGGCGCGGTAGGGGGAGGTGGGATGTGTCCGGCGACTGCTGAAATCGTAATAAGTCGCCGCCGCCCTACAGCCGCCTCTCACTAATGGCTTTCCAAGGTGATCCGTCGTTAGCTTTCGTTTTGGCCGTGTGTTTGCGTTTTTGAATCACATTTCCCCTCGACCCGCATAGCTTTAATTAATGTTAATAATCGATGATAATGGCATTTTGATTGCTATAATCATGGGGTATTTACCGTTGGGTGCCACAAACTTTACGCATTACAAAACTCATTAATCCCGCGCGGGCTGCGGCGTCCGCGCCGCGGCGCCGCTGCCGCCGCCGCCGCCGCTCCTCATTCATTATGCAGCGGCGCTACTCTTCAAGAGGTGGGCGCGCGTCATGCGGACAACACGGCTTCATAGCGCCCCCGCCGCTGCCACCGCCGCCGCGCCGCGCTGAACCCTGCACAGGCGCTGGTTGCTTGCTAACACTCCGGGAACGAGTGGATCGCTTCAGGCAACTTATAAGACAGTGACGTACAATAATGTTCGACTACAAACATTGGGGTATTCAAAAAACATTGGGCGAATTTTTGTCTGATTCTTATAGAAGTAAATACGTCATTGGTCACAAGACTTAGATTGTAAATTGAGTTGAGGAGAATAATTTTGGTTAACAACATCTCAACGAGTGAAATAGTGGTGAGATTGAATGGCTCTCCATACGGGGAGGTCCTAGGGTTAGGTGATTTTAGCGGGATTTTTGATGCCAGGTAAAGGGACGGGCCGAAGCCAACCGCTATCTGAACGAGGAAACTGCTTATTATTTATTTATTTATCGAATGAGTTGTTTTACGGGGACAGGACCACTGGCCGCAGTTCCGCACTCAGATACGTAATTCAGGTGAATGTCTAAGCCTCTAAGGGACGTTCTGCGACGATCTGCACCAGGCCTTTTGGCGCAGGCACGCCCCGTGAGCATCGCCCTGAAGCGCCAAGGTTTGGACTCTCACTTTCTTCGACTGATGTCGCTCTCAGTTAACAACATCCTAACTATGTGGTTAGGAGAACGTGAGATCTAGTTAGGACGAAAATTGCCGGAGATATTTATTTTTGCCGGGCACCTGCCAGGGTTCTTTTACATGCCATAATCATGAGATGGCCACTGTGGGATTTTCTGCCCTTAAAATCCACGCATATCAGCCGGGAATGAACCGCGCACTAGGAATTCAGAGGCCAGTAAGCTCACCCCTCGCCTATCGAGGTGGACAGTTTGAGGTCTCCTACTCTGATCAGTAGACCGATGATGCCGGGGCAGTACCCTAAAACAAACCACGAGCCGCGAGCGATTCTTCCTTTCCCTTCTTTCCTCATTATCATCCGAGGAGCGATCAATGAGCTGATCTCCTATCATCAAATGACCCAACCCCAGTTCATCGGGAAATCTCCGCCGATCGACACAGATCTGGGATGTAGCGGCCAGCTGGAGTCAACCACGACTCTGTGTCTCTTGATAATAAGTAAATAAAATCTATCTTTCTTGGTCCAGTGGAATTGTAATCCTTAACGGATAATGATATTTTTGAGCAGTTAAAATAATTCTAAAAGGAATTAATAAAAATAAACTAGGTGCTAAAACAGCGCGTTCTTTCTTGACCGTAATTTCACGCCAAACTACGCGAAAAGTACCTAAACTTTCGAAAAATTGTTCATGACTTTATTTCAAAATATATCTTTAAGGAATAAATTTTATTCATGAGAAAAATCACTATCTTCATAATTGTAGTTGTAGGAAGACGCTGAAAGAGTTGTGATTTTTTTCAATTATCGAAAAATCAGGGTTTTCATCGAAATTAAACCTGCGCCATTTTCTTGAAGGTTCTTGACATCATCTAAAAACAAAAGTTAATCATAAAACAATGGAACCGTTTTATTTTAAACTTGGAAAATGTTCCAGAGGCTTTGTGTACCCCCAAAGTTAAAATTTCATTTTCAAATTCAAGGGTCCGCGAGTCAGTCAGATTGATTGGGGAATATCAATTTTGGAGAAAATTGGCCGAACGGTTTAGCCGATAGCGTTGTTCACAGACGGACAGACGTTTTGCGTCAATCGATTTTTTGCTATCAAGGATCCACAAAACATGGATTCTGGCTACACCACGTGTTAGAGTTTTTTTTTTCTAAGTTTAACAACTGAATTTATCCACTTTTTCATTAACAGGGCCTTGTAATAAATGTATTTGCGTCGAAAATTCGCAGTTTTTTCGCGCAACATTACATAACTTCCTCTCAACTCCATAGCGAGAAAGTAAAAGGAGGAAGTGAACATGACAAGGTAAAAAAATGAATCTAGCAGTTATCGTATTTTTAAAAGACTCTATCCAATTGGTTTTTAATTTGTATATTATTTGAAAACATTTGGTGGGCAATTTGAATATTTTTATCTCTTCAGCTCTTTTTATGTTCCTTTCGTAAGAAACACTCCTAAAACAGTTACATCCATTGTAAGATTGAATTGAATGAGTCTGATAGATACAAACGACGGGAACGGTCAGAGTGAGTGTACTCATTGGAAAGAGGAAATGGAAATATGCAGGGATGAACGGAAAGGCCGAAAAATCGTCCCACTTGCATTCGTGAAATGTCGTTCAGAATTAGAAATAATAACAATTTTTTAGTACTTTCTTACGAATTGAATCAGGATCAGCCAAGTCCATATGCTTCCTACAAGAGATGAGAGTATTCCATAACACAACCTCAATATTTATAATCAATAAATACATATTTTTCACCGGAACGTGTGCGATATCGTTTCTTAAAGAGTTTCATTTTGGGGGAACTTATTCATGCAATACGTTTTCGCACGAACTTTCAGCCTGAACCTGACCATTGTTCTTGCCCCATTAAAATACCTAATTCGTTTCATTGCTAATTACGATAACAATATAATACCTACAAACAATTAAAACAAATAGTAATATTAGTAGAATTTGCATAAGGCCTATTTGTAATTTTATTTAGATTTACGAGGCTAAAAAAATATTTTTTCATGAGAATGTCTCTTGAATGCCTTTTTAAATAACTTTTAGTACAATGTTCATGGTTCGTGGAATCTCCTGTAATTTCTGAATGTGCATACATTGTATGGCAATGCCTATTCGAATGAGAGATTTTTTGTCATCGCATCATTTTTGTATTACACTTTAAAACACCAGCTAAATATTTATAAGAAATTATCACGACAATTACTATTTGTTTGATACATATGTGTTAATGAAAACAGAAAATTATACATTTAAATTACAATTATCATTCACAACCTTGTTACCATAAAACATTATCAAAATCCAATTTATACAGATAATACTTCTCCATCAAATTTAACTTATCATCAGTCTAATGTCCTGGAGGTAATTAACTAGAATATTCTATGAAAACCTCAATTGGTAATCAGAATGAGAGGAAAACTTCGACGAAAATCGATACTCGTGTTACAGTTGCATATAGCACAAAAAAGTGGGTTTATAAAAGAATCGAGGAGCGGAGCGTCTTGAGAAATGAGGCGCAGAAACATCCACTTTAAGGTTTCAGCGTTTACCTATCGAGTCACTTAGCCTAACAAATCGCATTCAATTGTTTTGACTTTTCAATTTATCATACTGAAATCGTGAACAATAATTACTGATATTCCAGGAGGAAATGTTACAAAAAGTAAGTAATTATTTTTTTAAAATTTTTAATAATATTCGCAATGTACATATTCGTTCTACTTCCATTCTTTCAAAATATAAATTTTACGATTCAGTAATTCTAAATCCAGGAGATGTAAATCCTACCATAGTTGATGCAATTATTTCATATCGGCCATCTTGTTGATATCTTTCAACATTTGAATATTATTTTCTTTATTGTGCGACGAGAATGCAACGAGAAAAAAGAGTGAACTTTGCTTTTTCACGTTGTATCCCACATTCACTTGAAATTTCTGGTACCTAAACGGTATGAAGTTAATAGTATTCCTCTGGTGCACGCTTAAGAAACGACAATGAAATAATATTGTCTCATTTGCAAAAAATGTCGTTTAAAATGAAACACTTTTGTATTGTAAAATGCTTCTTAATCCTACTTTGAGAATAATGCAGGAGCCCCATTCTTAACAGGACTAAGGATTAACAAAAGAGGAACTTACTAGTCTTTAACTTTCTACATTCGAGGTGAATAAAGAAGTATTTGAAGAACGGTCAACAAAATAAAAGTACGTAACCTTATAAATAAGGAAATAACAATGTATCTTCTCACAAGTTCGCGTTGAGAGTTCGATAACTTTTCCCAGCACGTATCTAGTTTACGTGCAATTGCAAGAATTGAAATTGACCCTCGCAACGAAGCACGTATAGCAATTCTCTCCACATATCTCTCTGGCTGCAGAAAACGAGGCCTCCCAAATGCATGGTCCCTCGCGGGTCGACGAGTTCCAACAATGCATCTCCCGACATGAGCACTTCAGCTTAGCGGTGCCTGCAGACGGCGGCGGTGGTGGCGGTGGTGGTGGCGGTGGTGGCGGTGGTGGCAGCGGTAGCAGGAGGAGGTGTTGCGGCGGTGACGACGGTGGCGGTGGCACGGACTTATTCAAATTCATCAGAACGGCTCCACTCTGTCTTCGTGATGCCCACCCCGAACTGCACTGGCTCAAAGATGCCGCGCTGCGCGGCTGCCGATCGAAAGGCGCTCTAGCGGTTCCCAGAAGAAACTGGAGCTTCCAAGATACAACCTCAAGAGTATGAAGATTTAACACTGAAAGGTCTAAAATGTTCCTCAAGAGTATTATATTTTTTCGATTTTGATTTCGGATTTGCTAATAACTGTTGACAAATTCTGACCCTTTGATGAAAGATTTTATTTTGTAGCTTAAAATAATATTTCCTCTTTGCATTTACGTTTATTCAAATAATTTTCTTGGTGACGTTCCCAAAAGAGGTTAATGCTTATGTGTTACAAAAATGTCTGGAAAAAATATATGATTTTTAAAATCGAATATATAAATAAGATTGAAAATATTTGAGTCGTGAATAAAGCTTCATGAAAGCATTTTTGAAATTGGTTTTTAGCTATTAAAACACTCACTGTATGTTCATATTTGTAATAAGCGTAGAATATGAATATTCAGGTGAAACGCAACATACTAAGAAACGAGACTTATTATTTTTAGTTATTAGTTATATTATTTATCAAAATACAATGTTTCTTTTATTAGATAAAAAGGCTTAATTTAAAAATATAAAACACGATGAAACCTGTTAATTGTAACCACTAAACCACGTTATAAACCTCACGGGCATTCTGCGGATCAGAAATGAATTGATTTGTATTATTGTAACATGTGTAAGTATATGTTTGTAACATTATTGTGAACACTTTTTGCAATATAATGTAACACATTTCGATTTTATTGCGAGAATAATGCATTTCATTATTTTTTCACATTAAACGAAATAGAATTGACCGCTTATTCTAAATGCGAATGTCGAAAGCTCATTACAGATCAGTATTTGTCGCAGAGATCAGAAGGAAGTTGAACACTTGGATTACATGATTGTAACGCGGATTACGAGAAATAAATACCAGCAACACGTAACACCATTGCATTTCCAACAACAAACAGAAACCAAAAATTCGAAAACATCAGGTGTTTATAAATGTCGCGCGTCCTCTCCGATTACTGAATATCTGATTCACACAATATCACCACTGCCCGCCCCCGCACCCCACCGGACGCCACCCCAGTCCCTGGCTGCCGTCCGCAGTGCCAACCCCCGCGTCGCCACTGTCATTGCAGCCGCCCCCACCGCGCGCGCGGCCACCCACCCGCCGCTCCCGAGGGGCGTGCGGCCGAGGGGGCCGGGTTCGAGCCCTGGCGCAACAGGTGGCGGACCGCGCGCCCCGCGCACGCCCGCGGCGGTGACGCCGCCCCACGCTGGCGTGATGCATCGCGCGGGAACTGCACCGCCGCCGCCAGGGCTGTTCACGCGTCTCGATCGCGCCGCTCTTCCGCGTGGCGCGTGATGCCCGCCGCGATGCGCTACAACGCACGCCGACGCGTGAGTTGTTGATGTAACCAGGAGCGCCGACGGAAGCGATATGAGATGGACATGCGAAATGTCAACATATTGATCACGGACGTAGTACAGTAATCTGTAATAACTTTCATTGACCTAAGTCATGCAGTAGATAACGCAGTACAATGGTGTTTACTTTGACATTTATGATGCATTTATTATGCAATTCACACAATGTTCCCAATATAAAAATGTCGGCTCAACGAATCAAACACTTTTTCTTAATATCTATAACTACAAGACGCAGAATTCTTGCTTCGGTTCTTATCTTAATCGTGATTTCTTGTCTACAACATCTGCACTTACATTTATTTTTAATAAAAGACCTTATTAAATTAATTTCCATTTGTGAGATTAAATGCGCCCTACTAAGTGAGATGATACAACTGAAAAATTTGAGAATATCTTCCCGCGTATTACAAAAAACTAAAACAGTCCTTTTAATAATTGCTATTCAATTGTAATTATTACAATCAAGAAATAAATTCCAGAAATAAAAAACCTCTTTATAATTGGTGATGAAATTAATTTAGGATACCGAATCATCACTTCCCGTGCCACCAAGCAATCTGTATTACCCAACATATTCACAAAAATCTAAATATGGGTTGTAAAAAGTGAACAAATTTTGCAAAAAGAATACTTGGGAATGAGATTTAAACTTAACGTACTTCCATATTGACAAAACGTTTGTAGTAAACTTTAGAGAACTGGGAGTAGTTCGCTTAGAGCATTATAGTTTCAAGATACCAGGGTCATCAAATTTCTCATCCTTATTTATTAGCAGTGTGGAGGCATCAGGTGAATTTTTGACGTGACAGTTATATTTACCGAATTTAATATCAATTCGCTGGGGTTTCACGACTTTCGATCAGGGCTTGAGAATTCAAAACGTCTCAAGCTTGTTCTAACTAGGTAATCACTATAATTCATTGAAATTACTCAGCTCTTGTGAGACAAAAGTGCATGGTTCGTTATTCAAAATGGTGTGCCCAGAAAGCTAGATATTGTTTCCAAAACAATTGAGTGGTTAGTTGATATTCATAATGCAAAATTTTAGGTGGTTGATAACTGTATTTCGTGACCTTGTAACTCGTAAGGTAGATTGCTCGATTCACAATTCGCCGAATGGATATAAACATCGTTCGATTATAGTCCTGTGGCTGTAATGCTAATTAGTCATAATAATTTGCTACATTATTAATTATTGAATTTCCATCATTTTAATCAATTATTTAACTTTTTTTCATGTTACATCATTATTTATGTATTATATGAATTTTAATGTAATTAAAATAATCAACTCATTTGCAATGTTTAATAGACTGTAGAATTATGTAGTTGACTCCGGTTATAATGAACTCGGATATAGATAACCCTCGGCTACAGTGAACTTACGTTCCTGGTCCCGTTTCAGTTACAATATAAATAATAATTAGAAGATTCGGTTAGAGTGAACCTCAGTTATAGGAAATACGACCTGAAAATTAATTCCCTCCTAAAAAGAATATATCGCCTCAGTACCACAAATTCCAACACTAGGCAGCGTGAAAAAAAATATATTGGGCAAAGGTCGTACTATGGAAGAGTGCAAGAAGCATTGAAGGGAGTCAAGACTGCATTACAATACTTAGAGACAGGGGACAATGGAGAATCAAGTATGGAGAAAGCACGAACTCCGAGGAAGGATCTAGAGAAATTATTAATGAACAATGTAAGAGCAAATTCAGCAAAACAATTCAAAATAGTTACTTTTTAAGGACAAATAAAGATAATGAACTGTTCAGTTCAGACTGTTAATGTACTTTACTGAATCTCTATATTAATAAAATCAATCATTGTGGAGAAATTCTATTTAATTTTGACATTAACGTATACAGTGAACCTCTGTTATAGTGAACCAAAAATGTTGATCCTTATAAGTTCACTATAATCGGAGTGAACTGTATTTTACTTTCTCGCGCTTAACCCATTAACTGCCTAGTTAATTTTGTGCGCATAGCAATCTCTCATTGTCGTCGCATTTGTGCGCGCATAGTCATTTTTGGAACCCTCCTGCAGCATGTTTTTGCAACTATTAGTGCTAATCAATTGTTATGTTGCTAAATTATACTCCTAGAGCGTTTCAATGCGCCAAACGGTGGTTATATGAGAATTTTTGTATAAGAAAAAGCAAAGCCGTTAGACCTTAGTTGCAAATGTCCCGACAACTTCGGTGCGGACCAACCACCGTTTGCCTTATACCGGCCTCTCCCTCGGTAAGTCATATGAATCTGAAACCGATATTTTAATTTTGGGGGGGTACTTTACGAAAAACTTTTGGGAAATTTCGAAATTTAAAAGCAAATTGCGCATTCGACTTTGATTAAATGTTGTTGCTGTCTATATAGTCTGAAGAACGTTTAAGAGAATAGCGCAGTTCCCATGGCTGAAAACTGATTTTTCGTAAACTGAAAAAATTCAATTTTTTTTCTGCGTCTTTCTGCGACTAAAATATTAAAGAGAGAGATTTTTCGCTTAATAAATTTGTTCCTTAAAGATAGATTTTGAAATTGGCCCCTTTTTCGAAAATTTGAGTGTTTTTCGCGTAGTTTTGCGTAAAATATCAGCATTTTTAATTCTTGTTTAAACAATTTGTTTTCTTAAAAATGGCAGCAAGTTTTTGATGAAATTTTGTTGGTGGATCGACTGAAGGACGTTTAAGTGAATTGTGTAGGTTTCATGTTGGTTGCAGAACCTGATTTTTCGAAAATTGAAAAAATTAAAAATATTGTTGGTATTGTAACGTCGTAACATTTCAGAAGTCGTCGGACCGCACAAGGCGCGGGCCGGGGCGTGGGAGGGAGTGGTCCAGGCGTCGGGCTGGCGGTGCAACCGGAGCGGTCGTTTCGAGGGTGCAAGCCGGCGGGGGCGTGTCTGGGAACATCCGGGGGTCAGCCAGCGCAGAATGATGTTTGAGGACAGATCGTTTGCAGCTGGCCGGCGGGCCCCATTGTGCGACCGGCCCAAAA
Organism: Teleogryllus oceanicus; assembly: GCA_964035755.1. Lineage (NCBI taxonomy): Eukaryota > Metazoa > Arthropoda > Insecta > Orthoptera > Gryllidae > Teleogryllus > Teleogryllus oceanicus. Next base: position 32,319,398 of record CAXIVR010000003.1, read on the forward strand.
CTCTGTAATGAGGTGACGCGGTCCGCGGGTCTTCAGCGTGGGAGGTCTGTCACGTGACTCCTCGCTATAGTCGTCGGTAGAGTGGGCCATTGGCATTTGAGTTTGGGCCGAATCGCGGTGCGGTGGCACTTTTGCTGATCCGTGAGGGGTAGTCGCAGGTTTGCGAGGGTGGCTACAGCAGATGCCGGGAGCGGTGCTACAAGTTAGCACGCTGGGGTACGCTGGGTCACGCTGGGGCGGCTTGCCTCAGGAATAGGAGTGTTATGGAGTGCAGCGGTAGTTTCTGGGGGAGTATGTAAACATTGTAATAGACAGTAATTGTAAATAAATCCGTACAAAGAAACTCCGTGTCTGTGTTGTTCTTCACATCACGACGACTTCACAGTATCTTTTTACAACTACAATTATAAACATTTTTTTTCTTAATGAAATGTGTTCATCAAAAACAGATCTTCAAATAAGATCACGATAAATTTTACAAAAATATGAGAATTTTTGGAGTAATTTGTCGACAAAAATAGTCGACCGCTCACAATTTACTGCACTTCCTGATCGTAAAATAAATAGTTGATGCTAAGAAGTTGGATGCTACGTAAGTTAGAATTTGTATATTATTTCATATTTCTTTGTTCGTTTCTTCTTCCAGCTTTTGTCATAAGTTTTAAAACTGATCTTTTGGAAATTATTTAAAACATATTTTAAATTGCGTTCTTTAATTGATTAAATGTGAAAAGGAATAGATGATTTCGCTTTGCTTAATAAGATGTGGGAATCAAGAGTACTGCATTCCTTCCATTCTATAATTTTAAACGCCTCGTTGCCTAATTATAGCCGTTATAACACTGTTTCTTTATAGTACATATGATTCGCCAATAACAGAGATGTTTGGTAACCAAGCAATGGAAGGTAATTTATCATTGGCTATCGTTCTAGAAAATATTTTGTTTTATTGAAACGATCCGCAGGCACGTTACTGCAAAACAGCGCAGACAGTAAAATGCTAAAATGATAAGCATGAGTGAATCAAACATAGAATTAATATTGCAAACGTTCTGAAAGGACATAAATAACTAGTTTCTATTCTTAATAGTTACCATTAGCATTAGATTAAGTTGTGTATGAATTTAATGAGTAATAATTCATTCGTATGAAATTTGCGACACTCGCTTGCACCTATCTCGTGTCATGCTCGCATATGCTACATACTCGTGTATTAATAGCATAATTACATCAGCGGTTTTATTATTATACTATATAATTATACCTAAGATCGCTCAAACCGAGACGGCGAAGAAGGGTGAATAAATGTTGAGGTGAATTGTAAATGACTCTCCCCCACATGATACATAAGGAAAATGCCACCCACCACGAATCTCATTATTTCATTAGCAAGACCCGGCAGAGGTTGTCCTGCTTCCTTTCTCTCTCTGCATTTCTCTTTCTTTCTCTTTCTCTTTCTCTCTCTCTCTCTCTCTCCCTATTTCGCTTTCTCCCTCTATTTTTCTTTCTTTATCTTCCTCATTTCTTTCTCTCACTTTAACTTTTTTCTCTTTTTCTTTCTTTCTTTCTCTCTTTCTCTCTTTCTCTCTCTCTCTCTTGCTCTCTTGCTCTCTCACTCCATTATCTCTCTCTCTTTCTCCGACCCATGCCGTCCGCTTTGGCCTGCGTCACACGGCAACGCCCAGAAACAATGAAGCCCAAGTGGATTGAGAATTGCATTTAACTGAAGCGTCATCTTATGCAGCTGCGCAATCTAGAGTGGCATTACAAGAAAATTATCAGCATAAAAACCTACTCCATGAAAAAACACGTAGATGTGCCAACTTTCATGGGGATCGGTCAAACGGTATCGGAGTTTATCGATCTCGAGCAAACCAACATCCATTTTTCCATAGCAGAAGATGTTGCAAAGAACATCACGATACAAGACTTTGACGCTAATGTCTCCCAAGGGATTTCGCATTAACGGTGAATTCTTTTAATACAAAGTAGCGAATCCACATCACTTTGAATAATATTCAATAAGATATTATCAAATCAAACCGGAAAAATATGTTTGGACGATATCTTTCACAGTGCAAGTGCATATTTTGATTTGACAAAAAAGTGAGTTTTTGTAAAACATTCAATCTCCCAAAAAATGTAATACATAAAAAATCATAATGATTCCAGAGAAGTAAAAGAAACGCAATAGAGCTGTCGGGTAATTACAAGGACAGGATTAGTACACAAGTACTCCATGAACAACGAAACGTGCATTTGCGCCGATGAATTGGTCTACTTTCAGAAGCTAATACTTCACAAATGAAGGGACACTAAAACTTGAAGGGGAACTAAAACTTGATTTTACGCAGAGTACGTCTTATCGTAGAAACCGTTAAACACTACAAATCTCCCAAAAAAACTTACTATTTATATATTGAACAAAAAGGGCATTCGCATAAGAAATATGCAACCTTAAAGATTTTCGGCCAAAGATGACAATATTTTCATACAGTGCATCATAAAAATGAGCGATTTCATTTTTACCCATTTTATTAAAGACATATTGAGCACTACTACATCCACGCAAAGAAGAGAACTGCAAGTCAATTCAGAAACAATTCTGCCTGGTGTTGATTGGTTTCATAAGTTTGTCAAATGACTCCCAGAATTTACAAATAAAGGCTAAATAACACATTGGTGGTTTAACATTGCACCAGAGTATTAAAATAGCTTCCATGCCATTAAAATAAATAGGTGTGAAGTAACCCCTGCCACAAGTAACATTGTAGTGCCATTAAAGCCTAGTCCTTAAAGCTACCCAATATATACACGGAATGTTCAAATCCTAGTAGCAATCAAATATACGTGTAGAGTGTTTGATTACATAGTTGGGTACATACGTTGTACAAGACAAACCCTCAGAAAAAGAAAAAGTTTTAATGTAAGAAGTGGTGCAAAAGTATTTCAACTTAAGGTAATTTACAATAATTATTTATAAAAATATAATGCATTCACTAAAAGTAATTTACATGTTACATAGAAGAAATATTAATTAATACATAATTACTGGAATTAGGAAACGAGATTAACTCATAATTGTTGACTCGTGCGCCTTTAAAATTGCAGAAATATTTCACAGATCTCTTTAGTATTTGTACTGACGACATTTGCTGAAGCGTTTCATTGTAAACATAAACGACGTTCGCGTGGTTAATGACTCCTACTTCAAGTTCCTTTGTTCCTCCTCCTCGTTTCCTGTGAAGCGTTCCACAAACAAAAGTCACAACCGATTTGTATGAAAATTTAGAGTTCCTTGTAATCAACTACTTACGCTGACGCAAGTGAGCATGTCTCATTCTAGTATACTTAAACATGAAAGCCTTGAAACATTACCTGGAGTAACCGAAGATTTTGTATGGAAATTAATATTAAAATCGAAAATTAATCGCACTTAAAGTTGTTTCATGAAGCTATTTTGACATGTACTTTTACGATCAGAATCTATAGTGAGTCATGTAACATGAGCGCCCCCTGTAATTTGTGAACGGTTGAAGTTATTGCAATGTGAAAACTACATTGCAATAACTTCAACCATTCAAAAAATTGCAGGAGGTCCTAAGTTACATGACTCACCCTGTATAAATGTTTGTTTCTTCGAGATCGATAAACTCCGACACGGTTTGACTGATCTCCATGAAACTTGGCATATCTTTGTGTTTTTCCATGGGGAACGTTTTTATGCTGTTCTCTCTACTATATAGCGATGCAGTTAAATACAATATCCAATCCACCTGGACTTTATTGTTGCTGGGCGTTGCTATGTGAAGGGGGGAAAACCGAGGAGGACAGAACAGGAGAGGGAAAGAGAGAGGAAAAGATAAAACGAGAAAGAGGAAAAATAGAGAAGTAGGGGAAGAGAGAGAGAGAGAGAGAGAGAGAGAGAGAGAGAGAGAGAGAGAGAGAGAGAGAGAGAGCAGGACGTCTGCCGGGTTCCGCTAGTATCACTATATCAAGGTGATCATTTAAATTCTTCAAAGCAATGGTAACACCATCCGATAGGATGGAAAGAATTGCTCAAATGTTAGAATGAAATTAATCTCTTGCAATGCAATGCATATATTCTAATGAAATTTTAAAGTTATAAAATTTGCAAGGAAACATGTGAAACATTCTAGGTTCGTGTACCCGTGAGTGGGTTTTCGGCACCCCTCCAATGAATGGCCCACAGCTAGCACTACTTGGATGAGTACTCTAGAGGTTGCTCAGATCAAACGTTTCCATTTTCTAATCAAAGCCAAGCATATGCAGCTCCTTAATGAGCTAAGGACCGCGAACGATTCATTCTGTTCTAACTTCAACCAACATCGTTAGGGTCCATCTATGTAGTTCCGTCATCCTCATACAGCCCATCCTTCATTTGTAAAGAAAATCTCCGAGACTTGAATATTAGCGATGCAGCAAGCAGCTTCGAAACCCCGGAGACTGTAAAACGTCTCGTTGTCGGGAAACCGAATAAGAAAAGAAAGAAAATAATGGTTAAAAATATTTAAATTGTGACAGGTCACAACTACTCATTTCTTCAAACACCCCCTAACCCAGTTTTCAAATTCTGACATTTCTTTTGACCAATTCTGGCATTACATATTCTAACAGTACTCTTTTTATATTTTGAACACAGTTTCTTGATGCAATGTACTCCCTCGTGCCTGCAAAACGTTCTTATATTTGATATAATATAGCGGGCATGGGATCGGGAGCGGTAGCTCAGTGCATTATCTAATGTCACTGCAGCGCTTCTGACCTGGAGGTTCTAGGTTCGAGTCCTGACAACGGCACGTTTTTTTTTTCGAACTAGCTTTTCAGCTAGGTCGAATCCAGTCGCTGTCTGGAGGAGAATTCTAGCGGCCGGCAGCTCTGATAGGTAGTTTTCCGTGGTTTCTTCGATCAACACCAGGCGAATGCCGGAGCAATACCCTAACAAACGGGCCACGGACCGCGCGCGATCTTTCCTTCCTGTTCCTTGTCCTATCCTCTCCCTTCACACACTAACATGCACTACACTACCACATCTTCCGGGAAACCGGTCGGGAACATAGAGCTTGTCTCGGCTCGGGCGGTGCCCCGCTGGTGGGAGAGCCCTGGTCAGGGGGAAACCCCGCTAGCCGACGGTAGGTCGGCGCCGGATCTCGCAATCCAGCGGGGGAAGAACACCGTCATCTCCCGAGGAAAGAACGTGGTCTACACTTACGGGGAAAATGACTTAAGCTGTTGACGCGCCCGGAATCACTAACCAACCGACCAATCACGGGTCAGAGAGAGAGAAGATTCACAATGTGAATTTTATCGGAAATAGTGCATGATTTTTAGTAACAGTATTCGCAACCATTGAATTAAGACAAATAAATCACCAGTTGTCACAATATTGGATCAATATTGCAAATCGAACGTCAGCGCTGGAAATCGCGCTCATGACCATTTAAACCGAATCGAATATTACTAAATAGCTACTCGGAAATTCCGTAAAATAATTAGATCTAATACATTCATACTAGACTGTTCTTATCATTCAATTAGTAAATATGTTCTTTAATACAGAATGGTCAATGACAAGTGGTTGAGAAGCTTGAAAAAAATAATTTCCGAAAATTAATTGAAAATGTAGTACATCCTGATTTCGTTTTAAACTACTTGAAAATTATTGTCTCTTAATATTAAACAATGGAGGATATTTAGTGAGTTGTTTAGACCTGTAATCAGGAGAGTTACACTCGCAGCATTAACATTTTTAACTGAAGGTTGTTGAATACGAATTTCGGGCAAGAACTACTACAAAAGCGGGATAAAAAAGAAAAAGACACAAGCACGAGGATAACGAGACTCTGAACGCACAAACACGAAATACCAACGGTCGATGGCAAAGATAACGAACGGCGGAAGGCTACAGGGCGCTCTGCGCGAGCGAAACAGCGGAACGCAGCGTGGTCCTTGAGCCGCAAAAGAACGGAAGCCGCTTAGTCCAAAGTAGGATGCGATGCGTAAAGCGTAACTCGAAGTAAAGCGCCTTGAAACGAAACACAAATTGAGCGGTGAACGGGCACGCCAGCACACATTTTCAAATGAAAAGTTCGAGTCAAGCGCTACTGTGACAACTACGACTGAGATTTAGCAAAGAAGGATATTCAGGAGAAACACACTTAATAATGAATGACGCACAGCCAGCAAGGTTGAGTCACTGTCTCTTGAGTAATTCATAAAGAGTGAGGTGCTTAGGAAGTGACCTTCCAGAAACTCTGGAAGGTCCAACATGTTTCGTATCAGAGAAGTGTCGACCGAAGTAGAAAGGTCTAAGAATGAAAACCCTGAAATTTGCAGGTAACTAAAAGTAGGAATAAAAATAAATGAAATTTCTCGATTATAAATGAAGATTTGTAATATGGAATTTTGTGGATTCAAACAATACATAATTTTATACACTCTTTCATTTTAAGAAATTTGCATAATGACCATACTCTTTTATCCTTGATTCCACGAGAAGCGTCCAGAACATAAAGTTACATACAATAATATTTACTTACAATAGAAGGAATTGTGAGTGAATTGAAGCTTAATAAATCTTTTCAAAATCTTCAAATCTTTTGTAGGTAAGAGTTGCAGGCAGCTACTTCATCTTCCGTTTAGGGTACTGAGATATACCAAAATTTTCCTCTCTCTCTACATCTATATCTACTAAAGATCTTAGCGTCCGGCTTGCTGGGTCAATGGGTCACGATATAATTATAATCCTTATTACCTCTATAATGGATTATAGGATCCGCCGACTATACAGCGCAGCTGGGAATCTGAAATAGAATGTTTCTATTCCTAGTTCATTACTGTTTGGATTGACTAAATGAAAAATCACTTTCTTTTCTATAGAACAAAATTTAACAAAGTTTATTTTTACTTTTTTTTTATCAAACAATTTAATGAATTTAAGTTAGGCCTTTGATCATGATCTCTTTCAATTTACAATTTTACACCGCGGTTAACTTATCTTTTCTTCGATGATGTCCCTCGTAGACTTCTCAGTCGAAATATCTTGCGAGCTTGCCGTAGTCCAAAGTTCCGCGAAATTCTCTTCTGCCCTATCCAAGCTGGTCTCAAACTATTAAAATTACCAGTCCCGATTACGTCCTATGACATAGTCCCGAACTTGATTACCACTCCCGACAAAGTTCCTATTTATACTTCAATATTGCTTCCACATGAAAATATCTACGATCAGTTCAGAAGCGCCTTTCAGAGCAGAATGAAATCTTCCTGCATGATTCATCCCTCGAAGACTTCGTATTTAAACTACCTTCATTTTTTTCATAACATTTGACCGTCTAAACTTCTCCGCCCAATCCCAAAGTTTCTACTTTCGGCATCAACCCATCTCTTAATGCATTTAGAAAAAACAAAAACTACATTGTTTATTCACGGTCGTTGCTATGCTCTAGCTCTCGTGATATTTCGTAATGCATGTTCCACCATATTGTCTCCAAATAAATGTTAATTTATTTTAACGTGACATATCGGTATGTCACAGTACTAAGGCTGTGGTGAAAACACGATCAAGGCATGTCAATATGAAAAGCAAGAAGAGTCCTTACATTAAAATTACAAAGATGGAGGACAACCCTGCGGTAGCAATGAAACATCATTATAATTCCACAACAAATTTAAAAACCTTAAAATAGATGCAAATAATCCTTCATAAGATTTTTATTTCAAATAACTTAACTGCAAGTATAATAATTCTTTCCGAGCTAAGGCCATAAAGTGATACTTTTTCGTGTGATTTGGTGTAGCAAACGAGGTGGGGCTTAGCGGATCCGAGGTCGATAATATTGCGAGTTCGAAAAAGCCCCTTTGCAGCCGAGGGGCATACAACATGATTTTGCATGCTCTCCTCTGAATGAAATTTACTGAGTTTTCAATTTACTTCAAGAATCAACCGTGGTATTGTCATGAAAAGGATTTCAAACTGAAACAAAAGGAATTAAGTCGCTCATACATCCACCGAAGACGCAGCTACGATAGGTGCAACAGAGTTCGGTTCTTACATTACTAATACCTGGTTTCATTTAGTATTCGAATTTGAGTAATGTGTTGGTATTACATGATTGCTTTTTGGGCCTAGGCTCTATATGTGAAGCCTTTCATCCTATAAATGGGTCGGTGAAATCCAATTTTAGAGGGGAATGTGCAAAAATATTCGTTATTTTCTCACTAATGCAATGTTAATAATTGTACTTCAAGAGTCATTATATTACTAACATCTTAAGAAACACAGCTACTGTTTTCTTCATTGGAAAGTCAGTGAAAGATCGAATTCATTTCATTTACTTAATGATGCATGAAACACACCGGTCGGTTCACACGCCAACAATGTGAAGAGTAATATTATGATATGATTGTCATGAATATTCAATAAATCAAATATTAGTGTCATGAAACGTTAACTTTATTTGATCGGATCTACGGAAACGCGTTCAACCGTTTCCAAACACATTAGCATGACTAAACCCACAACAGCCCGCTTAATACCCGTTTCCAGTCTGGAAACATCCCCACTAGAGCGGAACGCCACCGAAAAGAGCTGGCAAGAATGGTAATCCACATCAATCCGAGGCAGGAGCGATAGCATCGCCGGGCAGGAAGAAAGCAATAAAGCAATCGAGGAAACGGCAATCGCCGGTGGAGGGGGAGATCAAAGACGAGGGTGCGTCGGCGGGGGCGGCGGAGCCGGCGCAGGGCGGGCGCCGCGCAGGCACCTCGGGCGCCGCCGCCGCCGCCGCCTCCGCACGCAGGTAAACAAATAAATAAAGATGACCCACTGAGGCGCCGCCGACCGCGTAACGAAGTCAAACGACCAAGTCGCGCCGGTGCGCCGCGCCGCGCCGCGCCGCCGCCGTTGCCTCCGTCGCTCGTGCCGCCATCCCCGCCGCCACCCACGCTTAAGGCGACCCCCCGGCTCCCAACCCTCTTCCCCCGGTGTTTCCACCTCCCCCTGCCGCATCGCCGCTTGTGTTGTCCACGCCTACTCTCGCAGATTACCCTCTCTTCCACTGGCTTGCCGAGGTCGTTCTCTCCAACACCGCCCTTTCTCTCGATTTCCATCTCCGCCTTCCTTACATTTCGCCGGATTTCTTTCTCCTTTTATGTTTTCATCTATCGAATTCATTCGTGTTTCCTTTCATGACGGATTCCTCATCTTTCTTTTTCTCTTGCTCTACCGAAAGACAGCCAATTCTACCAATTCTCTCAGTCAGTCAATCGTACTTCCCTCCTGTCGCAGTCAACATCTTCGATCTGTTGGTGGTACTCCTGTCGCCATCACCACCGCCGTCACCAACCTCGTCTGCCTTTAGCGCGCGGCGCTCCTACACTTGTCCCGCGCCTGATACGTTCGCCATCCTCTTATGAGATTAGGACCTTTTCTGCATGTTTTACGTCGCTCTCCCCGACTCGCCCGCCTCCACTCTCTTCCCCGTCGCCCCCGCCCCTCCCCGCTCGCGGAGCGCCCGCCGGCGGCGGATCCGGATTTGTAATTGAAATGAGCCGCTACGCCGTCGCCGCCGCCGCGTTGCTACACGTTTTAAAAGTATTAAGACTTAGTTCCTTACTTCCGCCCCCGCCAGGGCCCTCTGGCGCGCGGAGTCAATTACCCGCGGGGCTTCCCCTCGCTGCGACCCGCGACCCCGCCCCCACTCGTCCCCGCACCCGCGACCCCTTCCCCCGCCCCACAGTGGCCGCGAGGCAGCTCCAGGCGGCCGTGGACCTCCGACCACACGGGCGATTGTTGCGATTGTTCGAGTTCGTTTCGCTACGTTGCAGGCTGAACATGCCAGGGTGTTTGAGGGCTTAGAAGTAACCTTGTGTAAGTTTCTTCGTGTTTTATAGGGATGTAGGAGGAAGGGGCATTTCCAAGCCATCTGTTCAGTTTTGTTTGTTTACACAAACTGTGTGTGTGTGTGTGTGTGTGTGTGTGTGTTGAAAGAAAGAGAAAGAGAGAGAATAATAAAATACAAGTAATCCATGTAGTGATCATACATTCAAGTGTCGCTGTTTCTTATGTTTAATTTTATTGCAAAAACAAAATAAAAAATTCATTGAGTTTTTTATTACCTGATCGCTTTCTTCTGCTCATTGAAGAAAATGTATATTATACACACAAGTACGCCAAGAAATTTCAAAAGATTGTTAGTAATATATTTTTATGGAATCTGATCACATTCAATAAACTACGTACGTTTGAAATATATTCTCACCAACAAATGCTGCGCTAGATATTTATATTTCTCAATAAAGTTATTGCATCATCTTGAATAGTAGTCATCGTCCTGAATAGAGACACAATCTTGAATACTATAATTCGAACATTCTTAGACTAAGTAATTTCCCTTTGTACTCCATATCACTTCATTTATTTTGACAATAAGGATAAGTGTTTCTCGACAACACCATGCAAATCCATTCAGGTAATATAAATGTAGTACAAGCTAACATGGTAAGCAATATAAGTGAGATCTCCCGATGCAAAGTCGCAGGACTCTCATGAGCGTTCAGTAAAATAGGGCGTTATCTAATTCTTGTGTAACTAAAGTGTGACCAAAAGCACGTCTAAAGAGCGAGTATAATTTCGATAGTCTTGTCAGCTGTTGACAAAAACTCACATCTGTCCACCTATCGATGGACAGTATTCTTTTAAAATTGCAGAACATAATGTTGAAAAGTTTGAACCAACGTATAAATCTTCTTTGGCAGTTTAAATGAAACTTGGTAAATGTTTATACATAAACTTCACATCTTTTACTTTTTAAGAATCCCAGTTGCCTCAAAAGTGAACAGTCTGCTGCATAATTGCGTCAATTGGGTATTATTAAAAAGGGTGAGAATCCTCTTTTTTCAGGTTTCTTGATGCTTCTAATGTCAATTTTAAACGGTTATGCTGATGTAAGAAGTATATATCAAGATGAATAGCATTACATAATTTGGTACATAATATTAACAAAGACTCTTTATGTGTTCATTTTTATCACAGATTTGAATGCAACGGCTTAAAAAAGAGTATGTTTTCAGGACTTCACTTCGTCTGTCATATTTAGTCCAAAATTAATAACATATTCAACAGTTCATAAAAAGCGAGAATAATTTCGATAGGCTTACTAATTATTGACTAAAATTCAAATCTGTCCACCTACGGATTGATAGATAGTATTATACGCAAAGGACAATTTGCACTGTCTACTCTAATTTAAGTAGAAGATGATAGTTGAATTTACCTGGTCTGTGAGCATTTGCATTGTTGCTTTCTAGGATTCGATCCAATAATGGTTTCCAACAAAGCGCACATACTACAATCGTATACTTCTTGAGAAGGTTTTGTTATACTCGTAGCAACCCTAATAGAGTAATCGGGTAACCTGCGGGTGAGAGTTCGTCCGCCACTTATGGTTTGGACTCTTCCGTTCAACCATTGCGGGCTTCTCGGACTTTTGTATCCTTCGAGAATATTATTACTATTATTATATTTTGTATTAAAAATAGGGGCAGGTGGAATCACGGTGAAGGTGAACCATGGGAAGAAACTATTATACACCCATTTCCGTCCATCATTTGGAGCAAAAGAAATGTAACTCCAAATTAACTTCTCCATCTACTGGTGGGGATCGAACCATTTTTTCGTATCCATCTACTGTAATTTTAAAAACCTCAAATTAATAAATTCGAAAATACTTTTAAAAGCGTTTAAAACAGCGGAGACACTAAACCGGTATTTGTGTAACGCTACCCGTTTTCTTGTCATGTCCCAGCAATCTGTTCCAAAGAATCCGTCTAGATTCGCGTTCCCGGCCACTGCGCTAGGCACCTCCGCGGCGGCGGCGGCGTCTCGGGGGCTGCGAGGGAAGGGGCGCGGGGGCGGGGCCGCCGCCTCAGGTGCGTTCGTTTTGTCTAATTTAGGGGCGCGGGCGCCGTGTCGCGCGCGCGGTCGTGTCGCGAGCGTGCGGCTGCGCCCGGTGAAGGGGCGGGGTCGGTGGCGAGTGCCCCTCCTGCATAACAAGCTCCCGTCGCACGCGCCCTCTCGCCACATGCTGCACAGTGCTTGGCGCCTCTCCGTTAATAACGTTATCGTCATTCGCACCCTCGCCATTGATTTAACGAGGTCTCAGTAGGACACGTAGTCGGAGCACAAGATGGCTCTTTACGGGAAGGAATGATTATGCGACATGAATGTGGGTAAACGAAATGGAATGTTAAAATGGGTGTCAAAACGGAATACATGGTGGTGTGGAGGATTTGCCGTGAAAGTATCTGCATGAATCTTCTCTCATGAAAATCACTGTATATTCATTTTAAAATCTGGTTCTATAATTATTTCCACCCACATAAAAGTGGTAAAAATATTCTATATCTACAAACAAATGTCACTTCATTATTTAGAATCTTTCAGTGCTATTTTCATTAATTCATAATATAAATTTTTATGCAGGAAAATAAGCCATACCTTTATGTAGTACTAACATACCCTAGATGCACGCACTATCAGTATTTCTCCACACCACCAATCATAAAATTTACTTAGTTACAGTCCCTGGGGGAAGAATTTGTCCCTGGGGTTAGAATTGGAGTTCGTACTATATGAAAAAGCCTTCTTAAAGGATTGGGAACGGCCGCCTTGATGTGGAGAATATCTTCGATACTGACGCCGTTAGCGCTAAGGTGAAAGCAGTGGCTGTCAGGGAGGAGTGGCTTAAGTTTCTGGTCTGGGAGGACGCGGTTGGCCCCTATGGATTTGGCGATCGTGCCTGCCCCCACCCACTAGTCTCCATTCAGGGGTAATGGATCAACAACCATATGCTGACAACTGCGCAATAATCTCACAACAGACCTCATCGCGAGATGTGTCACGAGAAACATTGGACCATACATGTGGAAGACCATTGAGGCTGTGATCACACACTAGAAGTTGGTCATTCAATGCCTCGAAATACCTTTACGTGCCACAAACCGTTGGCCTTGGGTACAATTCTGTCTATCGGATCAACAGCGGGTCTAATTTGCTATTTCTAATATTTCGCCCTTTATTTTTATGAAGAGAAAGTATTGTAATCGTACGCCAGAAAACGGCGAATTTTCGACAGAAAAATATTATTGTCGGCCGTGGTATTCACAAAGAATAAGTTCGTTTATAAATAATTAATGTGAATTTTGAAAAATAATAATTTATTTCAACTCATTTGAAACATCTCTCCGAGTTTCTTATGTTAATTTTATATATATTTTTATTATGTACTGGTTATATACAAGTTAGGTTCATTATGTTCCGGTCCTCGCTGGTAAGGTTAATTTCGAATACAAATTTTCCTCCTTAATTTCCATTTAGAGTAAAAGTCAAATAAATATTTTAGAAACTGGATTATCACAACTTTCACTGCTTAATATTTTAACCTCCTTCAGTTTTATCACATTGTTAATGTTTACCAGCAACAGGGTTCGTCTACATTTCATAAAAAAATTAAGCAGTTGAAGAACGTCCAAGGAAACACTCACTGACCGCACTGAATGAGAAATTCATCTCTGAAGTGACGAGCGAGAAAGTAAAGTGTGAGGGAGGCAGTAAGTATGTCTTGCTTCGATTTTCCACATTTCTTATATTTCTCGCAACAAATTTGTCAGTGTAATCTTTTACTCGACCTTAGAGACTTATTATAAACGCAATTTTACACGACATTCAACCCTTTAGCTAGTTCCTAACGCCAAATAGCACGCCTCGTGAGACACTTTGTCCGTCTCCGTCCGTCTGATTCGGAACGGCATGTATCAATTTCCAATGCTAGCTTCATCTATCCTTTATCTTCAAATTACATCGTCTCCTTTTAGTAGCATATTTAAGCAGTATATTTACCTTTTGCGGCTCTCACACGTAACCGATCTTTATAAATGAGGTCTCTAAAAAAGAGAATTTCACGGAGACGTGACGAATTGCACTTTTACTTTAAAAATACAAAGGATTTGTTTTTAAAAAAGCATATAAATATTCATGCCAAATGCAACCCGCAACACTCTTTCAGTTATATCGTTAAATATCTAAACTTAACATTTTAAGGTCTTAAAAACTAAAATATTGACGCCAAAGTTCTCAAAGAAACGTTACTCACACCGTAATCTATAGGATGAGATATTCTTGAACATTTTCTTAATTTTTGCCTTTTCGGTGCTTATCGATACTACCAATACCACATATACATGGAGGAATACAAAATATATTCCTCCATTATCTATAATTCAGCCATTGGTGCTGGTGGCCATCTTTGTGACTTCGCGCTTAGAAGGTTTAGATTCCTCCATCTATCTATTTATCCTTTCTGTGAACTCCCAGGTTTGCGCAGATGGAGAGGTTTACTGCATAATTTTAATTCAAGATTCGCTCTCGCAGCAACATTATAAGTACTATTAATAGTTGTTTGTTACGATGAATCTGTTTTTTATGTGTGAAGTACAACCATTCATTTAACGTTTTGCCTACAAGTGGTACACAAGTGTTGTGTACCGAATTGTGGGGGGGGGGGACCACGATGGAAACGGAGATGTTCCCAAATTGCATCTTCACGATATCCTTAGGAAAAAAGTAGGGTGGGGTTAGTCATGCGACAGTTCTCGCACGGGTACGCTAGTTACATAACACATTACCAGGCACATTAAATATATAGTTTCCTTTAATTGGGGAATTTAAAGTGATTTCCTTTTTATGTTTTCCCTTATATTTTACTATGGTTTTTGCTTTTTCTGTGGTACAATGATTACGATTTATGATTATTAGATTTCTGTATACATAATATCCCCTCATATTAATTTTATATTCTCGCCTATTATGTCCTCGCTTTTTAATATGGCAGATTCCTAAATTATGTTACACTTGGTAAAGGAACAAGAGAATCGTATCTGATCCATATCAAAGAAAAAGTATATCTTACCATAATTTAAAAAGGTTTTCGGCAAGATGGGGTCTGAAAGCGGTCACAGAATCATTTGTCTTCCACGCTATAATTGCATACCACAGAAATATTAATATAAATATTGAAAAAAATAATAAGTTGGAGAAATACAGGACATATGACAGTGCTCAAGAACCCCTTTTGTCCTGTCCTGGTCCAGCGCTTATCTGACTGAGTGTGGCCCGCTGCCTCCTGAGCCAGCCCGACGTGAGGGGAGGAGTAGCTACCATGGCTGAAATGACACTCTCAGTAGACGCAGCTGGAACTATGTAGTTGGACTCCCAATTATATTTACTCAACTTATAGCCAACGTTTGTTTACAAATTAAGTACTACGGATCACTCGTACGATCTACAAAAAATATTTAGATTCCCATTTCGAACTGAATAAACGAGCTATCCCTGACGATTTTAGTTTATTTTTTCTTGACCCCTCAGAAGCCATTTCGCACGAAAAGGCAACACTGGAAGAACTATAGGTTACAATCATAACCAAAGTTGAGGAAAGGTAAGAAAACGAATCAACAAAGGCAGCCTTTTGGAAGGGAAAGCAGGCGGAAACAGACTGTGAGCAACTTAGGGTGCGATTTGTTCTAGTCTAATGAAAGAGTAGTGGCACGTTGACCACTTCAGAGGGCTACCAAGTGCAGCCTCGCCCAAGTGCTTGCATTTTAGCATCACCGATAGCGTTGTGAAAGTTGCAGACTAGTCGAAGTGAACGAGACAGCTAGCGACACCAAGCGACTTGTGAGGTTCACTTCAAATGATGGTTGGTCCATTGAAGCTGTACGTAGGCAGAGCCTTTCTGTGACCAGCGACAAATACTTTTGGTGGCCACGAGCCTTCCGCATCTCCCACCCTTGGTGTGTATAATCAAGAGAACTTGCTCTAAAAATATTAAGACCGGTCAGCTTGGAAAACTGGGAGCATTCGATCTACCGACGTTGGCCAATCCAGACAATTTGGGAGACGGTCCTTAGAGCATCGCTTTCCAGCGTATTCAGATTCAGTCCTACGATTCGCGCTTTGAGAACCCGAAAGGAAGCTAAGATTGAGCGAAATTGCCCACCCTTGGAGTCTTGTAACCCCGCTGCTGATAACTTTTAAAAGTTAGCCGCACATCGGCAGTCATGAAGCTTTCAGTAGATGAAAATTGGAGGCATATATTATTTGCCTCGTGTAATTGCTTCTCTACATCTATGATTCGCAGTTATTTTTAAATCGTTTTGTTAAAAAAGAAACATACTCAGGAGTCAACAGGATTTGCGCGCCGGATGCGCCACCGCTCGCCAGCAGGGAAGGGAGCCGCTGGCCACCATCCGAGAAGTGCGGCTGTCCTAAGCCACAATGGTCTTCCTGAAAGCCATCTTATTCATCCTTATGCTTGTGTTTAATGGCGCCAAAGCGAATCTTTTAAAATTAATAACAACCACAATGTTACATATCAAGACTTTTGCCTTCGTGTCATTAGCGATGAAAATAAACTAACTCCTACTCTACTAAAGGTCTCGGCCTCACCCTCGCCAATTCTCCGTTCATACTCGGAAACAGCCATGTCGTGTGCAGAGGAACAGTGACACGTATTGAGAGAACCACTAGCAGATCCTAATAAGCGAGCTGCCCAGACAGACCGACTGACGCTTATCAGCAGATGACACCTAATGCGCTATTCGCGCCGGCGCGCTGTTGACACTCTCGCGCGCCGGGAACGCCGAAAGCAATGGCTTGTTCTAAAATTTCTTCCTATCCCGACGCGCTGCAAAAAATTCTTTCAAACCCTCGAAATCCGACTAACATAAAAATTTCCGGAAAGATCAAGAGAATACCTAAAGACATGGACTACTTTTTTAAGCCTCTCTCTTTCATATTCATAAAGGATGCTTGTCTCTTCCACAAACAAAATGAGCGTGAAACACATGTTACAGCCCATTATATACAATTACATAGTGTTACATTTTCGTTAAAATAGATGGTGTAGTAGTTTTAACAGTTACTCTTTTAACAAGAAAATGAAATTCCGGTATAAATCGGATGCAGTTCTTTATTATAACGTAAGAATTGATAATTTTAACGTAGACAAAAAATATAACAACGAAATGGTTTTGCTAATAGAAATGTATTTAATTCATGGTTAATAATTAGATTTTTCATTGTCAAAAATGAAATTTTTTTATTTAAATTCAAAACAGGACAAAAAGTGTTTTTTTTTTTAAAAAAAGAAACACTTTGCTTCGAAATCTTTAAAGCAGGGACAGTACTAGGTCATGCAAGTAACTAACCGAATATTCCAACAAAGGTATTATATAACAGTACTAAGTAAGGTAAATTACAATATTTAATTAGAACTTTTTGTTCAGGCCATAAACGACAAATCTACAAAGTAGTAGCTGATGATGCGGAATAAGATTCGACTTATCATCCACTCGCATATTGAATCGAGACAACTGGACCACATAAAAAGCATTTAATCCGTATAAACGCACACATACACGCCCACATTGTAAGAACTTATGAAGAATGAGAAAGGACATGTCTACATGAGGTGAACGATGCAACATTTATTAAAAAATCGCATAATTCAAATTGAATATTTAAATTTGTATTTAAGGAACTTGCAAAATAAAGAGTATTGATACAATATTCTCGTATTCGTTAAATATATACCACATCGATGTCTGCAACATAACAAAACGTTCTCAGCAACATAAAATATGCACTCATTATAATCGTCATCTTGGGATCGTTGAGTCAATATATCACTATATTTGGCCTATAGGTATAACTTTATGCCGACTCGAGAAGAGACATTAATGAAGAGTCGTAAAATTAAACTAGCACACTCGCTTGCGTCCTTTTTATATGAACAATTCTGAGTCATTTGAAAATGAATGAATTATTGTGAACATTGTTAAATCCGATAAGTAAAGAGTCTAGCAAGTATAGTTAACGAGTACTTATCTGATGATTCATCAAGTGGATTCGCACGTACTAAAACTTACACACGAACGGCCGACCCTTATGATTCATGACAACAAAGCAACCTACTCATAATTGCAAATGCGTTTAAATTAGCGGAAAGAAATCGTGAGTGATTTCCCAATGCAGGGACGTAACATTCACAATGACCACGTCCCGCCCCGTCACGTCGCCTCCGCCACCGCCTGCCCGGGCGAGCGCAGGGCGTGCAGGGCGTGCGAGAGCACCTCCCGGAGCCCCAACGGCCGCTCCTTGGCCTCGAACCCGGGCCCGTCGCGCCGCCCGCCAGCTCGCCTGCGCCACCCGCCGCTCGGCGCTCCGCTTCGAAATTACTCACTCTCCAGGATAACGAGCGGACCTCGGGCACGTGAAAGAACGAGGAGAAGCAGAACAAATGGAAACTTAGAGACAAATATCTCTCCAATACAACTAGTCTCTTATTCATATTTAATGAAATGCTAAATCTTTGAATATACATGCTCACAAACTCTTCATTTTCCTATTTTAAATCTTGTTTGCATATTGATGATGTCGGAGAGAGAGGGAAGGGCTCAAGAGGGCTGGAGGGGAGGGCACAATGAACAGCGGCCGCGCGGGCGGCGGCGGAGGCGGCGGGGGCGGCGGAGGCGTGGTCGGAGAGGGCGGGGTCGCGGGGCGCGGGCGGGCCGCGCTCGGGGCGGGAGAGGGAGACGGAACGACAGGAGGCAGAGCAGGAGGAGGAGCAGCGGCGGCGGCGGCAGGAGGAGGAGGAGAAGAAGAAGGGGTGGCAGGGCGGCGGCGGTCGGGGAGGGCACCGGGGAAGGGAGAGAGGGAAGCGCACTAAATATTCAGCATTACAGTTCTGCATAAATTCATTTCATTACAGCACCAAATATTGCCTGGCCCCTCATGAATATGTATGGAATCATTATATAAAAGCGCCCCTTTTCAATGTATAATTTACTTTATGTGACTCATTCGATTCTCGCTCACATGCAGCAGCACTTTCGCCGCAACACACGCGCTTCGTCCGCGCGTCCGCTCCCCGCCGCCTCCGCCGCGCACACACGCGCGCTCGCGGCGACGCGCGGCAAAAATTAGAATTAGGCTGCTCGCGCGGTCGCGGGCGAGAGCGAGGGCGAGGGGGCGGGGGCGGGCGCGGGTGAGGGAGAACGGGTGAGAGGGCGGGCCGCCGCGACGCGGCGGGTCGCGCTCCACCGCTCTTTCGCCCTCCCGCCGCCCACTGCCCATCGCCCGCGAGTCGTGCAGTCGCGACGGCGTCGCCGGCGCGCGGCGATCGTTGAGGAAAAGCCAAGGGAATGGAGACGTCACGCTCAACGTTGGAGACGACGCATCTGATAATGGCACACGGTTAAGACGCACACGGAGGAAATCCCAAGAAACATCATAATCTTAGAAAGATTTTTTAAAGCCCTTCCACGGCTGAAGAAACGCATGTTTCACAAAAATTATAATTAGTCCGTTCACATCAAAGAATGCAGGAACGTGGAAATCACGAGACTTTCAGTTTGCAACACACCCAGAACGAAAAAAATTAAAAAGAAAGGAAAAATGTGAAATATTTGTAGCAATTAAAAATTCAAAATAAGATATCGACGCTGAAAAGATGTTTAAAATTCTAGAATAATAAAAGTTGATTTTTTGGAAATTATTTATTCATCCTTGGTCGATATTACTGTCTTTCAAGGGTTTGAATTATACAATCAGAAGAGACATAATTAAATATTGGGTGTGGCTATATAATCACATAATATTCTAAGCATAACAATACTAGAGGTAAACAGAATCGAAACCTCTTGGCTAAATTAAGTTTAATTCATAGATTTACTTATTGATTGAAATCAAATTATACGTTTGTTTACAGGAGTTCTGATCATGGATCCAATGTCAACGAAAAAATATTTAAATATATTTTATTTGACATGGCGTTTACCAAAGAAAATGCGTCGGAAAGAGTGTTTTTCAAGGAGAATTATTAAATTATAAACGTGACTTAATTTAGCGTATCTCCAGTAAGCTCTCCGATTAGACTCTTTGGGGGTGATAAGTCGTTTTTAATGAGGGTGCATGAGCGTGTATGTATAATGAAAACCGACCAAGATTTGCAGGAAAGACAAATCTCGAGAGAAAAATTTTCTGGCCAAATAATAAACAAAACCTATGCATCTCACACTTACTACGTGAGTGGGCGTTCATCGTAATCACGAAAAGGAAAGAATCTGTTTTACGGCCGATTTACATTTACAACAGACAACATAAAAAGACAGTATTGCTACTTCCTTTATTCTTCGAATGGTTAGCATTGGAAAATATGTTTTTTTCTCACTACTTTAACTTGTTTTTTCCAACATTTTCTTGTCTCAATTGCTTATTACAATCAGATTGTTTCTTTCTCATCTACGTTAATTAGCTTTCTTATTTTTTAAAGAATTTAAACTTGTAATAATAAGCGCATTTAACCATGCATTTTCCGTAAACTTTATATGGACAAAACAATTTGCATAATGAGATTCTACCCACATCACCTTTTGAACCTTTTTGTGAAACAGAAAGTCCAAGAATATGCTTCTTTCTTTTCCTTCTTTCCTGATTCCTATAATCTTAACTCCATTAACTCGTTATTTTCAGCTTTGAAATTCTTTTATCATCGATTTTACGTATTTTTATTTTTGTACACCATTTCAAATATTGTAAATGAATTAATCGCTTGAAGGAAAATAATACTACCCGTACCAATGTGTAATGAACTTTTGGATACCGAATATCATATCTCACAGCATTTTTTCATGGAAGCGGGTAAGTAAATTCATTTACTTCTGTTACATTCAGAGACGTCAGAAATTTAATCAAATCCATCAGTCATTTCCGATTCACAATTTCTATCGAAATGTTTATTTTTGTTTTCTTTTAGTATTTTCAATTTTGATAAAATTTCCTACACATTTTTTCAACATTAAAACATCAGGTTTCATCAAATGATTGGCAAATGTGCATATTTATCGTGCAGACAGACTAACTGAACTCTTTCTCCCTGTTTTCCTTGCTTTTGCGCCACAAAAACGTTCCGCAAAAAATTCCCCGTGAGCGACTGTGAAATAGAAAAATGCGTTTGATACTCTCGTAATTGGCCATCGCAAACAATGCACGTTCCACAGCCGTCGATGGACAGCCCAGCCTTCGGCGGTTTCCATGCACGATTGGCCGGAACTCTGGGAGAAACCCTATTCGTCAGGTAGATTCGCCCACGAAAGAAAATAGCAACGCGCGGAATTATTGGCAAATCAAAACTTCGGACTTATTTTTAAGAGACTGTCGTGTTATTCCATAGCTGCATCTGTGGTATTTCAATGTTTCCACTGCTGATACGGAATAAAAAAAAAGCTTTATTGCGGATATTGTTAGATAAAATTTCACGTTTAAAATACAGAATATTTCAAATTGTTAGCAACGTTCATTTTGATTATTGGTATTTGCATTTTGGATGAAGTCCCTAAAAACTCAAACCAAGAAATATGTTATTTTCAGACGTTTTAGTTTGGATTTTGTGTCAAACGCAGAGGTCTCCTCCAAAGAAGAAAGCAATCTTAACCGTATTCAACAGAACGTAGATTTATAAAATCTCGTAACTGGACAACCTTAAGAAAAATTCTAGATTTGCGTCTTTCTTATTTATATACACTACAAAATTTCGACGTTCTATCAATTCTCAATAACGTTCTATCAATCTCAAGAGAAATTATGTAAAGGTTCATCAGAGAGACGAAATTCTGTGCAGTGATTTTTGCTGTTCAGTCTTTATCTAATTTATCTCGATATTCAAGAAACACCATTATCAATATAATTCAATTATAATTCGGAGTTGTAATAATTTAATTAAAATGTACAGCAACATCTGAACAACATAGCGATCAGCACTACGGAGATAAGTAAAAACAAGGGTGCATTAAGCAAACTTTAAAAGGCGATCCTCCCTCGTGCATACACGCGCACGTGCACCCATTGAAACGCCACCTGGCGAGTCGGAGGAAAGACAAAGAAAGAGATCGGTTGCGTGCCAGATACGGGGTGTTGATGAAGGGAGAAAAACAAACCTCACGAAACCGAAGGGAAGGGAGTCATGCGATGGATGGAGAGGGCGTTGAAAGTTGCGGAGGAGGCCAGGGGAGGTCAGGGCGCTTTCACTGGGGAGGAGGAGAACGCCGTTGCATGGAGAAGCGCCAGGGGTGGGCAGAGTGCGAGAAAATAAGGTCCCTCTGGCTTCTGTGGCTCTCAAGGGAGACCTGATAATAATGGCGACAATAATAATAATAATAATAATAATAATAATAATAATAATAATAATAATAAGCAACTGGGTTTGAATGAAGACCTGTACAAACCCATGCAGAAGGCAGTTGTTATTTCAACAACAAGGATAGTACGGAAATCCATGGGAAACAATGTATTATAAATTCCATTTAAAAAATAGATGTATTGTGCTTTGATTCTGTATATCTGTGCAATTCATTCAAATGTGCCAATAAGATGAGAAAATAAAAACAACAACAACAATAATAATAATAATAATAATAATAATAATAATAATAATAATAATAATAATAATAATAATAATAATAATAATAATGAAGTTTGAATGTTCAAAGAATTGATGGTGTTTCTAGGTGTGTCAACTGCTAAGGTCATTAGTCACGTAAGTGTAGTGCTTGTTTTTTCTCAGGAAGTCTCGGTGTATCTTTCCCAGATGGATGGCGAGATCCGGCGCCAAACTACCGTCGCCTAAGGGTGTTTCCCACAACCAGGTATCTACCACCAGCTGGGCATCGCCGCATTATTTTCTTAAATTCATTACACCATTTTATAATTTTAAAAAATTAAAATTTTTCTCTAAATTTTGAAATGTACTTGGTGACACCTCTTAGGATGTGATTAAAAACAACAAGAAGTTCTAATTGCATTTCTACAATATTTTAAGGGGTAAGTTTGAACTATCGACCCCTACGGGCAAGCTAGGCAGATAAGGGCTAAGCTCTCGATCCGTGTGGTTGTGTAGTGCATGTTAGTGTTAGTGTGAGTTACACACACTTACACTATATGAATGATAAGGAAGAGGAAGGAAAGGTCGCGTGCGATCCGTGGCTCGTTTGTTAGGGTACTGCTCCAGTATTCGCCTGGTGTTGATCTGAGAAACCACGGAAAACTACCGATCGGAGCAGCCGGACACCAGAATTCTCCTCCAGGCAGGAGATTGAATTCGACCTAGCTAACAACTAGTGTAGAAAAATCCTGCCACCCTCTGGACTCGAACCTAGCACCTCCCGGTCAGAGGCATTGCAGTGATATGAGTTGATGCCCTGAGCCACCTCTGCCGGTTTCAAATAATTGATTGCCCCAAACGGAAATCGAACCCGATTTTCCGATATACGCCCAATTGGTCCACCCCTGAGCATGACGGTCAACTCTTTGAACAGTTTAATTAGACTGTTGGTGATGTAGGTACATTATTAATTCAAAGTAAATAAATTGAGGTTGTCTGGTATCAACCCTCTATTTCTGCTTAAGATCTTTTCGATCGCGTAGCGATCATCGTCAGTTCTTCGAACATTCTTTAGTACTTAATGCATCACCATTCTAGTCACAGTAGTAAGCTTAACAATTGCAAAGGAATAAGTTTCCTGTTTCACAAATATCAACTACTGTTGTAACTCCATAAATTCTTAGCAGAAGTAATTGTTAAAAATGATGTTCGATTGCTCAAAGAATTGATTGCCACTGGGCGCATACTACGAGATCCGGGTTTGATTCCCGGCTGGGACAATCAATTCTTTGAACGGTCAAATGAGACTACACAGTAGTTGGCAGTTATGGAACGGGAAACATATTCCTTTGTAATTGTCAAGCTTACATCGGTGTCCAGATAGTGAAATGTTAAATAATAATAATAATAATAATAATAATAATAATAATAATAATAATAATAATAATAATATGTGCTTTAATAATAAGTAGTAGTGCCGTGACGGAATGATCGCGAGTTCGAGTCCCGTCTCGGGCATGGGTGTGTTTGTGTATGTATGTGTGTCGTCCATTCATTCTTCATTATAATCATCATTCCATATCCCATCCTCCCACTTCTAGCAACCCTGTGGAATAAAAATTGGATTCAGCAAAATGCTGATTCACTCAACAATTCACTTGCCACGGGATATATATAACTGAGCCTAGGTAAGAGTAAGTTAATGTCCGGGTCCTAGACGGGGAATTCGCAACCAAAAATTATTATTATTATTATTATTATTATTATTATTATTATTATTAATTAGATTAGATTTATTGTTAATTCTGCAATTAAGTGTAGTAACTTGGTGGCAGAATATCTTGACCTTACATACATTAAACTTACATTCATTAACAAAAAGTTACAAAAAAGGAGTTAATTAAAATAATAAATAATAATAATAACAATAATAATAATAATAATAATAATAAATAGTACATAAAATCACCACGCAAACCTTACCCCACTTCACTTCACTGCACAACACTTAACTGTGACGCATTTCTTTCACACTCGCTTCTTCTTCTCGCATTCCCTTCCCTCCACTTCACTTCATAACACTACACTGCGCTGCACTACACTGCACTGCACTGCACTGCACTGTACTACATGAATAATAATAAAATAATAACAATAATAATAAAGATAATAATAACAATACTACTACAACTGATATTTATACTAACAATTAAACAATTTACTTTGTATGAAATACTACTAATCTAACAGTGGAAAATTAACATTGATACAATAACCTAATATATAATTAACTAGAAAACTAATTTATTTTTAAAGTTGCTCAAGCTTTGAGGAAAGGGTTCTAAGATTGTCGCAGGCAAACTGTTCCAGTCTCTAATAGTTCGGTTTGTAAATGAAAATTTCCTGACATCCGTTTTCTGCATTCTTGTCTTCAAGCAGGATAGCCTGCGTATGCTTTGTACATAGCATAGAGTCGCAGCTTAATCCGCCTCTTTTCGAGTGATTCCCATGCACCTCTATTTTTTTATCCTCTGAAAGTAAATTTCGATGCTCTGCGCTGGACCTTTTCTAGATTTCCTTGCTGCGATATTCTGTACGGGTCCCAACATACCGCGCCATATTCTAATACGGGTCGGACTAGTGACATATAAGCTAATTCTTTACCTCTCACTATACTCTTCTTTAGGATACGCATAACGAAATGTAGAGATCTCCAGGCTTTTCCCACAACGAAATTTACCTGATTTTCCCAGCTCAATTTACTATCTAATTGAATTCCTAAATATTTGCAAGATGTGACTGTAGGTATGACATTGTTGTTCAATTTGTACACAGTTTCACTATAACTTCGACCCCTACCAAACGTGATGGCTTTACTTTTTGAACTGTTTATTTCCATGCCATTTGTTTTTGCCCAGGAGTGTAATTTGTCTGTGTCTCGCTGCAAAATATTCACATCCTCCTCTGATTCGATAACCCGATAGATGATACAGTCATCAGCAAAGAGTCTTACGTTTGAAGCTAAATTTTTTGGCAAGTCATTCACGAAGGCGAGAAACATGAGAGGTCCAATGACACTTCCTTGTGGAATCCCTGACGTAACACTTGCGGAGGTTGATAGATGTCTTCCGATTCGAACCTGTTGTTTCCTATCACGTAATAGTTCGTTTATCCAAGCCACCACCCTAGTGTCTATACCCGAATCTATTAATTTATTTACAAGACGATCGTGAGGAACAACATCAAAAGCTTTGGCAAAATCTATTACTATTGCGTCTACCCTTCCACCTTTATCAATTTCGTCGGTTAGATCTTGTAGAAGTGAGACAAGCTGACTCTCGCAGGAGAACCCGTTTCGGAAGCCGTGCTGACCTTGATAAAGCCATTCCTTGCCCTCCCATTCTTTCCGGATGTATTTAATAATTAGTTGTTCCATGAGGTTGCATACGACTGACGTGAGACTTATCGGCCTATAGTTACTTAGTACCGTTTTATCGCCACTTTTAAAAACAGGTACTACGAGTGCTAACTTCCAATCTTCCGGTACGCAAGCATTTATTATAATAATAATAATAATAATAATAATAATAATAATAATAATAATAATAATAATAAATATATAATAATAATGGCTTTATTTACTGGTATATGGCGAGACTCGAAGCTTTAAATACGTGTAACTTATAAAAAGCAGTACATTCATTGCGCACTCATTGATTCTTCCATCGTGGTTTCGGTGGTCCAATAGAGATTTTTTAGGGTGGTATTGTGTGGTTTCTGTTGATGTTCCAAAATTATCTATTCCCAGTACGTGTTATGCGTTACTACATTCTTTTATTTCTTCGTTTAATTTAAATATTCTTAACTTATTTCTTATATCTTCATTCCTTACTCCGCGTTCTGGCGCAAAGTCCAATAATGATCTTAAAAACCTCATTTCAGGAGCCTGAATTCTGTTGTGAAATTTGGTATTCAGTATCCACGTTTCGTTTCCGAAGAGCCCAGTTGGCACAGCCAAATATTTTGTAAACGTTTAGTGGGAAATCTTCCCTTATCTTATTTTTTAGTGTTCTTTTCATTATTCCGCTTTTATATGATTAAATCGCTTTATTTTCCTTTTACATCAACTTCCCCTTTGTGTGAAGTGTCACAACCTAGAAACTTAAAAATGCAGAACTCTTCAATGATTCCTAACTGTCTACATTTTACTATAAGCTTACACTTACTAACAGTCTTCACGTTTGAGAAAAGATACCTTAAAAAGCCATGGATTCTACTGATATTTATAAGATATACTTTGCTGTTATCTGTTAATACAAACAGAGATCTCTGTAAGTTAAAATTTTTTTAAAATTTAATTTTTAAGTTGTCTGTAATATCTAAAAATTTACACCGCTGTTTCCATTCTCTAACAGCGTTGTCTAAATAAAGATTAAATAAGACACGTGATAACCTGTCTTCTTTATTCTTTTTCTAACGCCTTTGTTGGTTATCTTTCTTTACCTTAATTTATATATGTTGTAGCGTTGTTGGAACAATTGAAGTAGGCTCGCCAACCCTGGGTGGGCAGCCACCGTAACGACGAGCTTCGAGACAAGTCAAGGCATTACGTCGCTTCGACTATATGCCCCTTATTATTGGGGTGCAAGCTCCAGGGTTGACTGGAGGAGCTCTGGTAGAGGAGAGAACGTGTCTATTGTGAGTGACAAAGTTGACGCCGGAGAAGTTACGCACACCCGACCGTTCTTCGGGTATATTTGTGATCGTGCTATGCCACGGAATCTCATCTGGCTTGCAGATTCTGTTTTATGAACTTGGTATTCTCTGTTGGCTTTCTGGTATAATTGGCGAAGTTTACGGTACGAATTTGGATCCAGAAAAATTATACTACCTTATAAAGCAATAAAAACTAGTGATTTATATTTTCGTATACTTCCTATTGTGTATACTTCAGTAAAACATTTTATATGTTCTTAATAACTTCAATAATGCATGGACGAATTTTGCTGTCCATTATATTCCACAATTTGTTTCTCAAAACATTACTGAATTCCTTGCTGTAATATACAAATACTAAATATGGTGGAAGAATGTATTATCTCCAATTTTCTATTATTTGCTTTAGGGAGCGCACATTATCTGTACATGATCTTTGCGAAAACCTGTTTGCTCTTTTAGGAGTATGCAATTATATTCTTTCTTAATAGTTTAATTATTTTTGCATATATGTGTATGAAGAATTTACCAGCCTTATTACCCTGTAGTTAGAAGAGTCTATCTGTGAGCCTCTTTTGAATATTAGGAATACTAGGACTGTTTTCCAGCTTTCAGATATTTTTCTTTGTTGCCAGTAGAGACGTAATATATCTATAGAATCTATGTTTTGCTTCTTTTGGTTAATATTTATATAATTCTGTGTTAAGTTTGTCCATACCTGGTGCTTTCCTATTTGTACTTTTCATGACAGTATTGTGTTGTTTTTTATACTCTATTTTATCAACATCCGAAGGTAGAACTACCTCCGATTCTACTGGTTCCCTATTATCAGGTAATTCCAGGATTCTTTACAATGCTTCATCCAACATTCTCTATGCATCTTAGCCCTGTCCTCAGTTCCTTTTAGGAATTTAATAACTTTATATGCAAAACGCTGTCATGGATGTCCACAGGTGTTCTGTGGTAGGAACATATCTCTCCCAATTTTTTATGGGTGCTTTCACCAGAGATTTTCTTATCCTTGCTTGAGGTTTATAACTCTCTCGTAAACTTCGGGTCTTAAACGGTATTCATTTCAATAGTCCCTGTTTAATAATATCATTCTGTATTTCTTCATTCTAAACATAGAAGACTCGTTTTGGTACACATTTCCTCCTCCCAAATTCCTTTCTCTAAAATTTTTTTTTCCATACATATTACACCTGGTATCCATTTTGAGACTCCGTCATTTTAATATCTATTTCTTTTTATTTCAAGACATTATGTTTAAATTTTCATATTAGCAGTTAAATCAAAAAATTATAGTACGTAGTAACCTTGAAAACAGCAACAGAACAAGCAGGGGAATCAGTTGTTTCTAAAAGGCAACAGCAAAGGAGCGTGCGCAGGTCGTGTGGTGGTATGGAGAATCGAAAATTCTAATTCAAGTGCAATGAAACTATCGTCGTGTGT
Source organism: Teleogryllus oceanicus (assembly GCA_964035755.1). Lineage (NCBI taxonomy): Eukaryota > Metazoa > Arthropoda > Insecta > Orthoptera > Gryllidae > Teleogryllus > Teleogryllus oceanicus. The sequence continues at coordinate 32,348,083 of CAXIVR010000003.1, forward strand.
ACAATGATCCGTCGACACCTAAGTCTATAAAGAAGAGGTGTGATCACTTCTTGGCAAATGGCAGTGTTGTGAAACGGCACTGTAGCGGAAATCTACGCATCCATAGGTTGTAGGTAATACATGTGGATCGTTCGAAATAAGTCCAATGAGTCTATTTGGCCTGCAGTGAGAGAAGAGAACTAGGAATGCAGAAGTCGACAGTTCACAAAGTTGTTCACCGTCGTTTGCGCTTGCATGCAAACAACTTGCAACTAGTTCAAGGCATCACGCCTAACGACCGACCACGGCAACAAACATTTGTAATCGCTAAGCTCGATCGCATTGCTCACGACGATTCCTTTCTATCGCGTATAATGTTCTAAGATGAGGCAATCTTTCACATGTATGATGCAGTAAATCGTCACAATGTGCGAATTTCGAGTTCAGAAACCCTCATGAACACATAGAACACATGCAAGACAAGTTATTATAAGAAAAGTTATTTTTTGGTGTAGCCTTGTTTACGATCAAATTGTCCGCCTGTTTTCAAATTGTCTGCTAATTTTCTTTGCATTGCAATTGCAAACTGCTCACTGCAATTGCAAATTTGAATATGCTGATATGACACCGTGCCACAAATTGAACACATGCAGTCAATGCAATAATATTACAGCAGGATGGTGTTCCACCACCTGCAAGTATTCACGTTCGCAATTTTCGGAATGCCACATTCTCCAATGGTTGGTTTGGCTGTGGTGGCCCAAATTCTTGACCTCCACGTTCCTCGACATCATTCCATTAGAATTATTTTATAGGAATACGTCAAAGAGAGTGTTAGCTCTACAAAAACACTTAACAACCTATCTTAATTGAAACTATGCATAAAAGATGCCTTAGACTCGGTCACAGTACAGATGCTACACAACAGATGGCGTGAAATTAACAACAGGCTCAACATTCTTCAACCCACCAAATATGCTCATGTGGAAGTGCACTGAACTGAAGTGAAATATATTAATTGTTTTACACTGAAACTTTTTGAGCTACCTTAACATTTTCATGTTTAAAAATTATGAAATTAAAATTATATCTTCCTCAACGATTGCTTGAAATGTTGGCGTTTCATGGCGGGCATCTGTATATTTAAATTAAATGATTTTGCTTCTAAGTATTCTTTGCTTATATTTTGGAAAATTCCTTTTGATGAATGGATTGTTAAGTAAACCACATTTCCATACCATTTCGCATTTATAGGATCTAGCATTGGTTTTCATCCGAATCCACTAGTCTTTACTTCTTCTCGGCTATACGTGCTTTGAAGGGAAACTGTTGAATCTGTCCAAAATATTCGAGATCGAGATTCCGATAGTAAAATCAGTTTTGAGAGCCTCTGAAACGAAAGAAAAATGACAATGATGCCGTATGTATTTATGTGACTCACGCATAACTTGAGTAGAATAAATTCTTTTAGGCTCTAACTTGGCTCACATATCATGTATAATAAATATTGTGGCCATTTTAAAGACGTTTCAGATAGATACAATGAAGACACATTCAGTTTTGTACCATAAAAGAGAACCATACACAATATTGTAACGTACCAAACATACCCAAAACCATACCTAACATACCTGAAACATACCAAAAATGGCAAAAATTTCCACTTGATCCGTAACAATTAGATATAGCATTATACGGGATTCCCAGTCCCAATGGGACATGAGGACATTTGGAGGGGATATACATTTCAAATGGAAAAGGTCAATAACTATAAAGTTTTATCTCATCTATCTACAGCCTCACTGTCCCCGTACCCCGTCCAATCATTCACAATGACTATAAGGTTTAGTTGTGTGCATTGAGGCAAAATATGTTATTTTTAAACGAAAACTTTCCGAACCAAAATCACCTCAGTTTTACGATAGCGGAAGTAGGTGGAAGGAAGTAGGAAGTGGGATCGGTGATATTACTGATATTTGTGAAACAGTTTAAATAATTAGTATCTAAATGGTTACATTTCCTACAGATAATTACAATATCTGAATTCTGTATTACACCAAACTGAGACAAAGAAAACTTTCGAGTTGCCTTACATCATCAAATTTTCTTCTGCAATTAGCGTGCGTATGTTTGACCTTCACAAACTAAACATCCGTACTCATAGACCCAAGCATAAATGCAATTATGCTTTGTTCATTTGCTTTATGGTGTCAGATAACAAGTGGTGCTCAACATTACATATTTTCTTGCTCTATTTCTACCTTTTGTAACTTTTGAAAATGCAGAGACACAATTGCAAATAGACCAGCGTAATTGTTAAAACTGTGTAATGTCTTCTATTCGAGGAAAAAATTAAAGAAAACATTTGGAGCAGTTTTGGGGAAAATATTTTTAATTAATTTCCTTTCAAGCAAAGATTACATGAATTTATTCATATTTTCAAAAATTCTATATGACCTTATTTGAAGATATAATTACTTGTCATATTTCATTAAAGAATAAAATGTCTATCATCTCCATTGTAGTTTTGTTAAGTTAATGTTCGCAGTTTCTGAAACTGCAGGGAGGTTGACTGACAATAGAACCTGTGCCGTTTTTATAAGAGTACTTTGCTCTTTTCGAAAAAACGCAGTTTTGAGAAAACATATAATTTGTCATTACTTCAAGCAAAAGTGACGGGAAAAATTAATATATTTTCAGAAAATTGTTCAATATCTTATTTAAAGATATATTTTTAGAAGGTTTTTCTTTACGAAAGAATATCTACAATTAATGTTGTAGTTTTCATACGTTAATTATTTGCAGTTTTCAAAAGACAGAGAGGTCACCGAAACTAGGATTATGCATTTTTATACTTTTTCTGCTTTCTTCTAGAAAAAAGTAGTACAAAAAATCTTGCAGTGGTTTCTGAGAAATATTTTCAATTACCTATATTGAACGCAAAATTACACGAAAACTAATATTTTCGAAAAATTTTACAATACCTTATTTTAAGATCTATATTTAAGGGAATATTTTCTGGCAAAAAATATCTAGCGCAATTGTATGAAAACGGCAATTTTTTAACTTTTCAATTTGTTTAAATTCAGAGAGTTCAAATTAGATCTGCAACATTTTTAAACATACCTGTGAAAATGGAGTCATTATTGAGAACATTTTGAAAATGTAAAACCTTATGTAAAGTATCCCCCAAAATCAGAATATCCGTTTTAAAATCGCAGAGTCTGGAGTACGGTGAGATTTATAGGAGAATATCAATTGTTCAGAAAATCTAAACTATTTAGGCGGTAGTCTAACAGACTGATAGACGTTTGGCCGTAAATCAAAATTTCAATATCAAGGGTCCACAAAACAGGATTATGACTTCACAAGGTGTTAGATGAAGCAATTTAGAATCAAGATTTATCCACTTTTTCGATAATAAAACTCCACAACATTAGTTTTCTGGCAAAAATCGCCTCTTTTCGCTGCAGCATTACAATACTCCATCTTTACGACGTAAATACAGTGCTCTATTACGGTCAAGTAAAAAGATGGAAGCGTTTAGGAGAAAATATTTTTAATTGCCTTCATGTCACGCAAAATTATGGGTAACCTACTCATATTTTCGAAAATATGACCTTATTTAAAGATCTGCCTTGAAGAACAGATTTCATTAACCGTAGCACTACTAATGGTGGGCACTTTGTGCTCTCCTTTTTTATTTTCATAATTTTGAATATAAAAAAAAGAATTATATTTCAACATTTTTGCTTTTTGTTTCTAGCCTGTAAAATACCACAACAGATATCTCCCTCAACTGTTTGGATGGAATCATATGAGTTTGGATTAAATTCTTTCCTGTTGGGTAGATTTTTCCCTCATTGGTATTTTGTGTTAACAACAAACCTTCTGGATCAGATTTTACTTTTTTTCGTCGAAACGATTCCGTTGCATGTACTAAATCCGCTTATTGTTGAACTATATTACAATAAGTCAAATAAGTTTTTGTTACAATAGTTTCCTCTCTGCATATCATTTAACTACAGAAGACTTTTACGTCATGATGTGTGGGATTGATTTATAACCCTCCCCCAATATTAGATATTTTGAACAATTGTTTAACTGCTAACAGAGCAAAGACATACAATTATTCAATAAAATGTAAAATAGTAAATTTTTTTATTTATAGTGTGGTTTGTGCGTATGAAGAACATCTGTGTCAACAGACAGAGCTACTTGAGAGCTACATGAGAAGACGTGATATAGTACTGAACTGAGTGAAAATAAAATTGGTTACAGAAACATTTTAAATTGGTTACAGTAAAATAATTAGTGACAGTAATGTTGTACTTAGTTCTATTTTGTACTGGTAAATAGTGTTCACAAATCAATTATGAGTCGATGGAGCAAGACGTCAGTAGAATGATAAGTGAAGTTAGATTTATAAACGATAAAACTAATGTTTTAATAGCTATTAAAATCACAGATACAACAGAGACACAAGGGGCCGTGTAAGCATTAACGCAATGCTAATTCTGCATGTTAACTCATAGTGAACGATATAATAGTGTTTTTTTATTATTTGCATAGTTTAACGTTCAATTACAATAACGAATAAGTAACTGCAACGCTTGATTTGTGATTTAAAACTTTGTTGACTTGTCCCAGCTACACAAGAACATCAAACAACCTACAGAATCAGGGCAACAGGAAACAGTGATTTTTATAGTGAATTCTTCTGACTACAGGGGAACCACTAAAGTACCAACATGTCTGATTTTACCACGAAAAAGTCGTTGCAACTGCAACCTCAACAGATATATTCCCCACAAAGGAACAAGCAATTGTCATTGAAGCTAAAGACTGAATAGGAGTGAAAGAATGTACTTCTACTGTATCAGGTATTGTTCACCCTAGAAATATAAAATTTGTTTCTCGTATTTCGAACAATAGAATCTGTATTTTTTTATTAAGTAAAGAAGAAGCAGAAAAATTTACAGATAAGCACAAAACAATTCAAATTAATGATCAAGAACTAAATGTAAGACCTCTAATTAACAAACATATTAGAGTTATATTCTCAAATGTTTCTTCAATCATTCCTCATCTAATTGCAGACAACTTGAAAAACACAATATTCAAATGACCAAAAATATATGTTTCTGAAAAGCAGGAATAAATGATCCAGGTTTTCAACACATTCTGAGCTTCCGAAGACAAGTTTATGTTTATCCAATCTCTATTGAGAAACTTCCGGATTCTTTGTTTCTACTATCAAGGATTCGTTGATTCTACTATCAAAAACAACTTACACATTTTTTATCCACTGAAAACATACCTTGTTTTCTTTTTAAACAAGAAGGTCTGTAGCTAGAAACTGCCTTTCTAACCCCAATACAAACGAATCTGAAGAACAACTAAACTTATCTAATGAACAACAAGATATTCAAACAACACAGACACATTCTGGTAGCCATAATCATATAGATTCTTCTCTTAAACCTCTGCCGGCTAGTAAAAGACTCAAGACTAGTAAATAAAGTCAAATAAGTTTTGAACAAAAATCATCTGAATTAGATATGTCCCTTTCTGATAGAGAATAATAATACATTTATAAACAATATGTCTACTATACTTCAATGGAACATAGTTTTTATAGAGTTATATATTTTTATTTCGTATCTATACTAGATACGAAAGACTCCAATTACTCAATCAAATATATGATCCATCTATTATATGCCTTCAATAGACTAATTTCAAAAAACATAGTTATGGAAACATCAAGGAATATAAGTGCTTTTTTTTAAATCGAATAAATTCTAAATACTCATGTGGAGGTATTGCAATTTACATTAAAGATAATTTACTGGCAGATGAAGTTACAATTCAAACGGAAATTGAAGCTGTAGTTGTTAAAATCTACGCCCCGTTTACACTTCATATATGCAATGTATACCTTCTTAACAGCTACTCATTTGACATTAAAAAATTAAAGAAATTTTGAGACTATTACCTAAACCATTTATATTATTAGGTGACTTTAATGGCCATAATCCTACAGAGGTTCTTCTAAAATTGATCAAAGAGAATTAAAATAGAATCCTTAATAAATGGGTGTAAGATCAATCTATTCAATTCGGGTCTTCCTACCCATTTTAATAGTAGCAATGGAAATTGTAGTGCAAATTGGAAAGTATGAAATACACAATTTCGATTACCTAACATTGTGTACACCCAACTTCACTCATAATTGTGAATGGTCAGTACTGGATAATTTACATGACAGTGACCATTTTCCAATCTTGATTAATCTATACACAAATCAACATATTACCATACAACATCAAACTGCATTAATGTGGAACTTCAAAAAGGCAAACTGGAATCTATATAAAGAAAAAATTAATGAAAAATTAAATAAGATATTCTAGTAACTGAGAATATTGATGATATTGTTACCAACTTCATAGATCTCATCATTCACGCAGCAAATACAACACTGGAACCTCTTACCTTCCCTAAAAGAAAAAAGGCAGTACCATGGTGGAATGATGAATGTAGAGAAGCACATAAGAATTATAAACATGCTTTAAATAGATAAAAAAACACAAAACAGGAAACAAAATGGAATACAAAATAACGAGAGTTCTATCTTGAAGAATCTTCAAAGAGAATCGTAAAATATGGAATAATTTCTAACTTAACAAATTAAAGAATCATGGAATAAAATTAATGCCATTCAAACGTAAAAATTGTAACATTAACTATATTGAAAAAGAAATAACGAAAAACTTCTAACTCACAAGAAATAGCTAATATTTTAGCAAATACCTTCACTCTAAATTCGAACTCGTCAAATTAATCGGACACTTTTAGGATGTTACAATTTTACATTTACTTTAAGTGTTACAGTTTTGTAAAAATATCGATATTTTCTCAGAATTGTAATTGTATTACTGTACTAGTCGCTCATGACTTATGTAGTTTATGTGACAAAAAAAAAAAAAAAAATCACATTTTAATTGTAGTATTGTTTCATTGTGAAATTTGCAAAACTAATAGTGGTATTTTAATATTTTTGTGGATAACAATATTTACCCGGCTTGGTATTACTCATGGTCGAAAATACCTTGGTACTGATAGGGTTAAGGGAATAATCTTTATAGTTCCGTTGTTCTGGAAGAAATGCAAGATTGCAATCGACATAAGTTTAAGATTCGATTCTGTGGTACACCTGACCACAGAACGGACCAACTAATCAACTCTATGACACGAGTAAATCCAAATTGCACGAGAACATCGGAATTTTTATACTGAGCCTATTAATATCAACCAACGTCATTTAGTGGCGAGTATTAAGGCAAGTCTTATGGGTCGAACATACCAGTAATTGGGAGGACACGGGTTCAATCCCCAGCAAGTTGTCATAGATGATGCGTTGAACAAAGGCGAGTTTTTTTGGTGCCTGCCAGGAACAAAGTCGTATACCGACTGCTCTCAGCAGTGGTTTTCCGTGATTTTCCTGATTGCTTCAAAACGAATGCCGGAACAGCGTATTATCCGCGCACGTTTTCTTGAGCCCTCGCTTCGCAGGTTGCGAGAGGAGTGGGGAGTTTGGTTAATTTCAGAATAGGAATTTTATATCAAATGTGTAGTTCGTTTTCCGATGCAAAATAGTTTCCATTACACGGGAGCAAATATTTCTGGTTATCTACGTCTAGGCCGTTCGTATTATTATTCTTAATTCAACTGATGTTGGCAAAGGAGTGTAGGTAGGTTTTCCGGGGCTCAAGAAAACGTGCGGGTATAATAGCATAAAATGGGCATCGGACCTCGTGTGATCCTTCCTTCCCTCTCCTTTTAGCATACCTATCCGCAGGCTCGGTAGATGGGTTGATCCCCTATCGTCGTACTGCCCATTCCACTAACCTAGGAAACGGACAAGCACCGTAGGCAGTTATTTCCTGAAGCAGGCTGTAAAACCAGAACGGGAGAAAGCTTATAATACCATTTCCAGGACGACCCGCGAATCTCTGTCCATATAACACAATATGTTTCTTAACAGCAAATTCTAAATTATAAACACTCGGTAATGGAATCATCTCTTTACACAAGAAAATTATTTTTTATTACAGAAATACTTTCTATTTCTACTCTTTCATCTGAAATATTATTTAGATTTTGTTTACAAAGTTTATAAAATTTACAAAGTTGCTTTGTAGGCTCATGGGAAGCACTTTTATGTCAATCAATAGTAGCAGACAATACAATAAACTCTCTGGTTATATAAAGTTTATAGCCACATAATTATAATGTTAAGGATAAGAAGAGCCCATAATTAAGGTTATTCTAAAAAGTAAACGAAAATTCCGGAATGTGGTATGTGACAACAATGAGATAATTATGACACTCAAGTACATTTACTTCTTATGTTGTTAACTTGTAGATTTTTTGAGGACATAACGTACTTAAAAGTAATTAAATCTATCACTGAATAGTAAAATTATTTACTTATCTTTCATTCACAATTCATTCATAACTTCTAGTGAATTCGAAACATGTACGTAGGTGATATGAAAACATCTGAATCACAGTTAGAGAAAATATTGAAGTCGGAAGTACTTTCACTAATGAACTTTGAGATTCACCTATGAATTACAAACTAAACAGACTATCAATTTATTGAGAGCCACCACAATGGATTGACAACTATATATTGTCATCCGAGCGAAGAACCCACTGTCTCATTTTCTTATGTTACAAGAAAAATGAGTGAGCAGTTACAATCTTGTCAATTAAAAACAATTATCAGATTGAGTTGCGAAAACACGTCACAATGTTAGTGTGTCAACATATAGCGGGAATGAAAATATCCCTGTAAAGAACTAATTGAAGGGAAAGCTTTGAGCACATAATTCCAGTTTTACTAAGAGAATTCAGTTATAATTACTCAGAACCTTTTCAAGCCAAACTCGCGACAATGTAGAAACGAAAGGAATGGATAAATTTATGATTTCAGTAAATATAATAAATAATTTGAATAAACAATTGAATTATTAATTCATTGATGGCGAAAGGAAGTAAAACCAGCATCGTCACTAAAATAAGTATAATAAGTATTTACAAAATCGGTTTTAATGCAACGAAGATTAAGTTGCATTATTATGCGCATTCAAACCTGATTTTGTAAATACTTATTATACTGCATATATCTTACAATAATAATGTTAAGTAAAATGTAAAGATGTATTTTTTCCAAGTTAGCTGTTGACCCAAAATAATTAAATAAGAAATATTAAATTGGTGAAACGCTGTGAATCACTGGGAATTAGTCGAGTCTCTTTCCGGCACTTACTGGGATCGTTACAACTTAATTCGTCAGACTCATGATAATTAAATCTAATTTCGCAATGAAACAAAAAATTAATTATAATTTTATTAAAATTAAAATTTTAATTGACCCTTCTTCATGTAATTTTCAAGGTCTGAAAATGGACGATCAGAACATCTGTAACACAGTATGTTTAAAATTTACTTTTATTATGAACTTGCAAAGTCAAATGAAACATTTTAACATATAAATACCCGGAGGCAACATGATAAGCTAATTTAATAGTAGAATTGTGGACAGAGTTATCTCGAAAACACAACACAATGAACTGCAGAATGAAGGGTTTAAAGGTATTTTATAATTATCATCAAATTGTCTTATAACTTCAATTATTCAAATACTAGGGAAATACTTCATTTTTCACCTCGTCAAAAATGTCACATTTATAACTCTGAAAAACAAAACGAATTTCAAGTTGTTTTTTTTTTAATTTTAAGATTTACTTTATTATACAATCTCTCCATCACATTGGTCTCAGAAATACTTATTAACAAAAATTGTTTTAGTCCAGAGATGGCTACGAAAATTTGATCATGGAGACAATTGGGTTGTTCCAAGACATCCACTTTGACAAAAGGTAGCCTTGCGTCTTGTTGATGGCGAACAGGAAGGCTTCACCCTTCTAAATGCAATCTAAATCAAACATTTGTAGTACTTTCTACCTTCATTTTATTTTTTATTTTATTTTACGTAAAAAAAACAGTTGAAACTTCGTATGACGTGCTATGGGGAGAAGTGAATTTTGTGCACATTTTCAAAATTCTGTGATCCCTACACTGAGTCGTATACTACATAAATTTTGAAAATTTTAAAAAATGTAAAAAAAATCATTAAATAATTAAATTGAAAGAATTGCAAATTTGGGATTGACCATTCATTGGCATACCATTCTGATTTAATCTCATTAGTATTAAATGAGTCGTTTAAGTGTAAATAGAATATTTATTTGATTTCAGTGCTCTAACAAAAAAGGCGAGTGTATTCCAGATTTACAAATATCGTTGGTAGGGCTGGGCAAAAAATTGTGCGGACGACGGAGTTCAAATTCCCATTACTCCGCATCCAAAACCCGCCAGAACGCGGGACATTAGATTTCATAGTAGGATTTACCATTTTTCATATCACCCCGTAATTATTGCTCAAGTTCATCACCTCATCTCTTCATCTATCAGTCACTATACTATTCACCACTATAACTTTATCATCACTCTCCTCTCATCTCATCTTGCCAACTGCAAACATTTCCCAACATGAGATGGGAACGGAATTTTACTACATGGCAAAGTGCAAGCAGTTACAAATGAAATGGGTTGCGGAAGTCGTATCAGTATCATCCCGATGGCAAATTATAAATCAAATATCTCTACACTAATATTTTTGCTATAATGAAAATACACTTTGACTCTTCTGTATGCAAGTATATCAAAAACAGTATTTAGACCTCAAATTATTCGGTATGTTAAAATGCAGCTAAGATTAGTTCCATATATTTTACACTATCTTTCACATAGTACATAAGGTAAGACTGCAATTTCTGACAATCTATGGAAGAAGTACATATGAAAATATTTTAGACGAACGGTCCTTTGAAAGTTTGCCGTTAGAAAATGCACTTTTCAAGAAGGATTCTCGTTCTTTAATACTCTCGAATCCTTTAGTACCATATGCACGGGACTTCTGTGCGTCTACTATCGGGAGCAAACAACGGAAAGTGACTTCAGAAGTGAACTGGACTCGGGGCACTTTAATGGCCTAAATTTCGTAGATATTGCTTAACATAGTAGGTGTGTTTTTGTGTTAATGATTTTAAATCCAAAAAAAGTCTCATTTCAAATATATTAGTTCCATTCTAGAGAATATTGAATTGTTAACACTAACTGAATTTAACACTAGTAGAAATAATCCACAATTGCTCAGACATTTATCACAATCACCTATTAGACAGAAAAAGAAATAAGTTGACTCTACAGAGTAAGACGGAAGTAATTTTATATGCATTCTCACCGCGCCTTTTGCTGCTGCTCTCCGCTCTGCATCGCCCACACTTCCCGACCTGCATCGCTCTCCGCTCTCACCGCCCTCGCCGCCTTTCGCCCTCCCGGCCCCCTTCGCCACGCCTCGACCACAACCATGCACCTCCTGTCTGACCAGTACGCACTGCAATACCTATATGCATTGCGGATTGCATTGAATTAAATTTTGTTACAAGATGATTACTGGGATTTCGAAATGAAAGTATGATGAATTTTTCCAAGTTAAGGTGAATTAGTACAGAAAATGTCATGAAAATTGGGCTATAGTTTGAATAACTTTTACAGGATATACACTCATACATTCGTTTTTATACCATAACACGTATTTGTAGATAATGGAAAAAATCCTAAGAAATAATCGTATAACGCAAGTTTTAGTGTTGTCTGGGAAATAATTTGTTAGTTAGTTATTTATACTTATGTACTGCGTCATCCAATAGGCAAAAGTTTACTTCTTTTCTTATAAGAAGACTATCCTGTAACTGAATCTTGCAGGAGATTTGGCAAGACCGCATTAAAACTTCACAATCACGTGAGATAAGGAACCTCTGTCTTGACATTAGTAAGACTAAACTAATGATTTAATTCTGTAGGGCTGAAAACCTGGTGAGAGAAATGGAAGAAAGCAAGAAGGTAGAGGACTGAGCGATCGGAAGTACATGAAACGAACGAGCGAGCGCGCGCGGGCTGAAGGCAAACGGCGACGGGTGGGTGACGTGGAGTGGGGGGGCGAGGAGGGGAGGGGAAGCTGCGGGGGCGACGGCCGTGCGCCCGGCGGGCGGCATTTACGTGCATTAGCCCTCCCGCCCGACCCCGCACCTCGCGCGCGCGACATCATATCACGTGTACGTAGTTACGTTTGCTAATTGCGCCGCCCATAATTGTATGATAATTGTGCCCGCGCTCGCGCGTTCGGGCGCGGCGCGCGGGGCGCGGGGAGGGCGGGGGCGGGATGGGCGGAAGTGGTGGGGAATGAGGGGGGCGAGCGATGCGGCTAGAATGAGTGCGGAGAGTGGAGAAGGCTCGGGTGATGGAGAATGGGTAAGAGAGGTGGGTGGATTGAATGCTGAGTGCGAATGGTAAAAAATTGCACCATATCCACCACCAGGGTCGTGGATAGGGGGCATTGAAAGAGATGAAGATGATGCAGATCAAGAAGATTGTAGAGACTAATGTTCTGAGCGATAGTAAAGAATAGAAACTGTTGGAAGCAACTATTATTGGTCGACCCACAGATTGTGTCCGGCGGGAAATAAATGATTTCTGATTAATTTAGTGATTTTAATAACAAATAATACATTAATAATTGTTTCAGCGGTCTCGTTTTCAAAATACAGGAGAAGAATTGTTTTGCTTTGACAAACGATTATTTTTCCGTAAACGGCCTTTGCTAACATTTTTTCTTTCTCCTTTACACGTAAAATTAGAAGTTATGACAATATTTGTAAAAATATTAGATGATAATAATAAACCTACTTTCATGTATTTGCTCGCAAAACGTAGTATGGCCAAAATAAAAAAAAGTTATTCTAAATCAAGAATTGATTTTTATTAGTAGTTGATAAATATTTTGAGAACTCTTACCATAATGTAAAAATTTCACGGGAATCGCTCATAAAAGTTACCTTCACTTTTTTGGAAAACTCTTGTCTTCAAACTGCCAAAAAAATTAAAATAAAATGCTATTGTTTTTTGACATGCATCATATTCTTAAAAAAATTACTTTCTATATTCCCAAATTGGAGGTTTTCGACAAATTATGTTGCTGATTCCACACGCGGTGTTTATGAACATGGTGACCGGTTTCATTAAACTTTAGGGTTTTAGAAACGATACGAGGGAATCTAGAATGCATCTAGACCAAATACTCAGAGATGCATAAAAGATCCAATACAAACGAAAAGTCCAGAGATAGCGTCTTTAATGGTTGTTAAGTTCTAAATAATACTATTAAGAAGAAAATGTAGAATTCATAGTATTACTACTTGAAATTACAAGATCAGACCATTCCTACCTTTTTTATCATTTTTAATTTACCATTAAAAATACATTAAATGTCAGTAATTTTCTTTCTGTAATAGAAAAAAAATTCCTAGCGTTCTACATTGACATTGACTATTTATATTGATTTGATTGAACTACACTACTATGACGATTTAGGTTTAAGATGAGCATCTTTTTCTCGATTGAACTTAAGATGGTGTGTTACAAAGTGGGTCCAAAATAAAGGGCGTTTTTTAAGAATGTTCAAATTTGTTATAAGTCTATCGATGAAAAGCGGAATTAAATGAAATAATTGTGGCTGGAATCAAGAATATATGCGAATTAAATATTTCAAATATGTTTCGAGACTAGTCCCCTATTTTTTTTTTTTTTTTAAACGCTTACCACCAATTCCTTAAAAAATTTCAGACAATGCGAGCAGAAGCAATTTCAGAACAAAATCCAGAAATATTATTATTATTATTATTATTATTATTATTATTATTATTATTACTATTATTATTATTACCATCATCAGCTCTACAATACTTTAAGGAAAATAAGGGTTGTCGCAGTCACCAATTTTTTCAATGACTTGGAAGTTTGGACAAGTTCGTACATTGATTTAGCGGAGCAAAGCCAGGAGCTTCGATAACTGTCGGTGCGACCTGTGATTTACGTCCCGCATCCCCGGTCTCCATTTCTATATTTTTGTAATTTAAGACGTTTCTCTGCTCCTTTTTTACGATCGGACGATCACATCGCATGGTGGTACAGCGACATCTACAAGTACATGATTTGTTTCCCGCATCCCAGATAACAATATCCGGTTTGTTTGCTGCTATCGTTCAATCAATATAGATTTGTTGATCGTACAATATTTTACGTAGCTCATTGGACGACGCAGGTTCTGTTGTTTTATTTGTTGAGAGCTTGTACCTCTTGGAGGTTATGTCAGGGCATTGCAGGTCTCCCAGTGGAAGTAACCACAGACTTTATCGTGCCCTGACAGGTCTTCCGGCTTTCCTAGGATTGGACAATCTGAGACGTTATGATCAATAGTTCATATCTGTTCCTGACAAATACGGCAACATTATATTATTATTATTATTATTATTATTATTATTGTTGTTGTTATTATCTCTATAACATTTGTTATTAGAAGTGGAGGGATTGACATACGTACTGTGGCTTGCGACCTGCGCCTGTTCTGTACAGAGATTCCAAAATATAACTCAATGAGTGGAAACATTTTTTCTCCAAGTAGTATATTCTTTTTTCATTGACGCAGTACTACTTACTTACGTAGTAAAGAAAAAAGTAATGTAATGCTGTGGCGGAAAAGTCAAGTTTTCGTCAAAAAATCACGTTTTGTAGAACCCTGATATCGATAAAGTGGATCAATCTTCTTTCCATTTCTTTATAATTTATATTACAACATTGTTTTCCATTGAGCATTGGCCCAAATCAAGCTATCAATATTAATAATATTAATAATAATAATAATAATAATAATAATAATAATAATAATAATAATAATAATAATAATAATAATAATAATAGTATACTCGTTAAGGCCTGAAGAATAACAAAGATACATTTATTCTCAAGAAAAGAATGCAATTTATCCATCACATTCCTGAACGAATCGGCTGTCGATGAAGTACTCAGAAAAATTGCTCGAAAAGGTCTATTATGACCTTTGTGTGGAAGGTTTATTAGCTTATTCACAAGTGAGAGTTTAATCTCCAGGCCCGCAAATGAGTATTACATTCACCTCGGAGGATCGCGCCGAGGAAGTGAGTACCGAAGGCAACCCTCCGCTTCAACCGCCCACCGTCAACATCGTGCATCGGGAATTCCAACATAAATCAAACCGACGCCTCACAAGCAAGGGCTGCGGCGACGCGGGCGAGCGGGGGCGGGGCGTGGGCGGGGGGCAGCGGCCACAGAACGCGTTCCGCGCCCGCAAGAGGGCGCGGGTGGGGTGGGGGAGCGGAGGCCGCGAGCGGGCGGGCGCGCCTTCCCGGCGAGGGAGAACGCGTGCGAAGCGCTTCCGCCACCGCAGAGGATCGATATCCCGCATAAATCGGCTGCTCGCCGCCCTCGGCCCTCGGCGCCCGCCGCGCCCGCGCCTCAGCCCGAGAGGCGCTCCCCGCCCCCGCCCCCGCCCCGCGCCGCCCCGCCGCCGCCGCCGGCGCCTCGTCCCCGCCGCCGCAGCCCCCTCGCCGCCGCCGCACCTCGTATGACGGAGGCTCATTAAAAGGGCGGGCATAAAAGTTCATTAAGACGCCGCCTCCGTCGCCGCTGCCGCCGCCGCCGCCGACGCTGCCGCGCGCATACAATTAACATTATTACGGGCTGGCGGCGGCGGCGGAGCGCGTGAATCAATCTCGTTACGGCGGGCGCGGGCGACGGCGGGCGGCGCGCAGCGGGAGAAGAGCGGCGTGCTGGCGAGTTGCGCGAGGGCGAGGCGGTCGGCGGAAACGGGGTAGGCGAGCGCGCTTCCGGTGACACGTGCCCGCGCTCCGCCGACGCCGCGCCGTCGCCTACCCCGCACGTCGACTTCTGCATGTGTGGACGCCAGTCGTGGTGGCCGCGACACGCTCCCTTCGCTGTGCGAACGAACGTTTCCTGCCGAGCAGAGGAGGCGCTGGGTGCGTCGGGCTCCCTGGTGTTTTGGAAAAGAACGGATTGAGTTCGAACGGATGTGAAAGCACATCTTTAAATAACAAAATACATTTCAGACAATTGATGACCTGTTGTTATTGTTTCTTTGCAATGCCTTTGTCTGACTTCTGAATTTCTACGTCACATTCCTCAGATGCTTTTGCTAGCCCTGTATCTCCAATTCTGTTCTCAAAAACGTCAAACTCGAAAGCGTTGATTGAAAAAAATATTTTTCAGGGAACTTGCAATTACACATTTACATTCGATCAACAATGTTTTATTAATTGTAAATAACACAAACAATTGTTACCTAGACCTGTAGGTAATAAATAGGCACAATAATAATTTACTCATTGTCAATTATGTTTTCATCTACTTTTAACTCATTAGCAAAACATTCCTTCAAATATGATTATATTTTAAAGTATTCCCTTACACTCTATTTACGAAAAAATAGATATTCCAATAATTGGATGTACAGAATTATAAGGATAGTTTCTGGTTCAATTGCAGTTTTGTAAACTCATCATCTTACTCTTTCCATTGATTGGAAAATTCATTTATAGGTTAGCTTCAATATAATGTGAATGACTATTACTCCAACACCGTTTGTGTAATCTGAGTGGCAATTTATTTAAAACTTCTCATTCTTTCGACCCCGCGGCCAAGGTTTGCCGTCTACTCTGCTATCCCAGCTGCCAGTCGAATTCTCATTCATACTTTCTGTGCGCACATCTCCTGAGCTTCCTCGGCCTTTTCAGACGTGCTGTGAAACAAAGCAGTTTGCGATACTCCTGCAAACCTCGTTCCGGCCGATAGGTGGATAAAAGTATCCCCATCTCGATCAGGTTTTTCGTTCAGTTTCCCTGATCCATTGAGCAAATGCTGAGATGGCCCCTCGTATTGCTTCTGGACATAAATGTAACTTCATTATCTGTGCACGTCTTCTATAATTCAGTGGGAAATACAGTTATTCAAATTATCGTTTCCATGTTGTCGCGTCAGGAAGTATTATTCCGAAGGACAACATGGATAAGAGCCCAAATTTATTATTTATTTATCCTTGAAAATAGATTATATAACATAGGAGCATTTTTTTTCAAAATTCAAGTAGTATATGACTTAGTGTAGGGATCACAGAATTTTCAAAATGTGTACTCAATTCACTTTTCCCCAAGACACGTCATACGCAGTTTTAACTGTTTTTTGACGTTAAATAAATAAATAAATAAATAAACAAATATTTTGTTGTTGTAGCTTTTCTATCGTGTAGATAATGACGTACTCCCAAAGAATATAAATATTTAAATAATTAATTAATAATTAACTTTATGAGTAAATCAGTATGCATATAATTCATTAAAACTTGCCCATTATCTTATCATCCCTCATACAACTTTCCCATTACCATCTTTCCAGATATCGCTAATTGCATCCTAAAAAGTTAACCAATCTTGCCGATAGTGACATACTTTTGTTGTGATTTAATCTATATTAGATTGTTTCATTATATAATTCAGTTCGTCAGTTTAATGGGTAATAACTACAATCACCTCTAAAATATCACTAACAACTATGAATTTTTTTATCTGTTGAAATCTCAAGAAATTTCATAAACATTTTCGAAGGCAATTAATTACACTTCTGATTGCTACTTTGCAATGAGCGAAACATGTTATGATACAACGATACGTTATGATACAACAAAGTACGTTAAAGAAACGGAATGATTATTTCATGAGAAAATTACTGATAAGTATATTCTCAAATCATAACCCTTCGTGTGATGTATTGTCTCATTAAATTCATCAGCGTTCGGTCTTTCAAATGACTCATATAACTCATCCAAATCCTTAATTAACAGTAAGCCCTATAGCATCGTGTGAAAAATTCAATGCTCGTCAGAGTAGCCAGCCAAAGAAAAAGCCCATCTATACGAAATGATCGGCTTTTTGATTTCTCAGTGGGTGCACATAAAAGAACCTCATTTGCGGTGATGTATCTCTAAACTTTTCATTTCATTTCAATGAAAGATACAATTCCGAAACGACGGAAAAATGTAAAGAATCAATGGACGAACAATTAGTTTAATAGTTACTTTACAGTATACTAAAACTTTCGGTAGTATTTTGTGATGAATTATATCCACTCGCTTCCATTAAAGACATCCTTAAGCATGAATTGTGGAAGTAAAATGCTATTCGATCTGTCTTGGTATCATTTTCTGGGAGTAATAATATAAACATCTATCTAGGCGTCTTTTCTAGTTTCTCTTTGCAAATTCATTTGTAATTAAACAACCTGTAAACTCTAATTATTTTTTTCTTTCACTTTTTCTAAATGATTAAATCCTCCTCAATTATATCCAGTAATGAAGAATATTTCACAATGTTATCCATACTTTTTTTTATGAAATCCTCTAATTTCCTTATCCTATAAGGTTGTAATGTTAATAATAACGGAAAAGGTTTGAGCTCATGTAATTAGATATCATCAAATGAAAAAAATCTTTATAAATAAAAGTTGTGTCCTGTTCTTCTTACTTTTAGAACTGTCATTAAAGGTCAAATAAATATTAACTCATCAAAAATAAAGCATATTATTATTAAAAATAACAATGTACACGTTTTCGGCGTCTGTTCTGACCAACATCGTGTAACTGAAAATTAAAACTGAATACAAGTCAAGCTTTAAAATATTGTTTAACATATAATTTTAAAATTTAATTTAATAATATAACAACAAATGATTATGCTATAAATATGCTAAAAATGTGCTGATATAAACAATTGGAAACTTACCCGTATTAATAAAGTGTACAAAAACACATTTGTAATATAAATCAGCTTAATTGATTCAGATGAAAATATTGTAATTTATGTTAACAATTGCCAACCTTTAAGCATTCATGGCCGGGCATGTCTCGACTCACTAGGTGTTTCCTTCTGCACTCAGGCCCTGAATGACTTGTAAAACGACAAAGAAGAGGACAGAATTTTTATTAATAAAGATAATACGACAATCAGAAATTTATACAATTAGATGTAAAAAAATAAAAAACCTCCTTGTAATACAAATAATACATAATTACTTTCATAATAATATAATCTTTATTTTATTTATTAATTCATAATAATAATATTTACTTTCATTTACTTTGATATTTCAATAGCCTACATAGTTTATTAGAGCAATAATTGACAAATTTATGAAGCTTGTGAGCAACCGCACTGTTTTTAAATCCGACTGTGAGATAAAATAAACCCGGTCATAAATGAGAACTTCCTAATTACATTTGTTTATTGGAGATAAATGAACATCTTTGTTCTCAACTCACACAATTGTAAGTACAATAATCACAATTTGTACTTTACCTGAGTAAAGAAGAAATTAGTTTACCATTTCGAATGACATAAGATATTTAATTTTAACTCGCTAACGTAGCTCAAACCTATCTTCGTATGAAGGAGCAAATCAAACAATTCATATTAGCAAATGGCTGCGTACCCACAAAAAACATAATCGGCTTAACCGCATGCTCACACCATCGCCACTGTATGTCAATGACAGTTGCGCGGGAAAATGCAAGCACTTTATTTCGTGAGACATCAGGCTGAGCTTAGTAGTTACGGAACTTAGTAGAGCAACTGCAAGTTTGCTAACCTGAAGGTGATACGGCAATCTGCCGAAAATTTCCCCGCAAGCTACGTATCGAACTATACTAGTAGCTCGCGATCGACGGTTTGGCGATCTCTGGATTAAAGCGTATGTTATCGAATGGGCTCTTTAAAATTATTTGAGTATGTTGTATTCAACTTGAGAATAGATCAGTATTCATAATCTTATCACTTAAATAGTTCTGAATATTCAGTTTTCACTATATTGTTAATTTTCTTCACACGAAGTACTGTGATCGTTGAATACTGATTTCTTCACACGAAGGTCGGATTACAAAAGGTATGGTGGCAAAGAAGATGAAGTTTAAATAATACATTGTAGGAAAACAAGAAATCTCTTGTAATCGTACGGTGTAGCCGAAGAACCTATGATATAGAGTTACCTTTTCCCAAAAATGCATCACCTGAGTATGACAATGCGTAGAATTTGAGGCATTTCATGCACCCAATGTTTTCACAACAGTCTGCGTCTCTCGTCATGTGTTCAAGAATTTAATAGTTTTAATTCTTATGAGATATATGTAGACAACTGTACGACAACCTTACGACTACCCGTACTGGGTGAAACAAATCTGTTAAAATTAATAGACCTAGATGCCCACTCAGCTCTGACTCAGCCGAGTATCTAACGTATCCGGTAAACGTGCACTGAATACTTTTCCTACCCACCTGATACGGCATAGAACTCTGTACGCCACTACGGGAGCCAGTTCTCATGTGTAACCATTAGCATTTATTTACATACCTATGCATTTCACTGGAACTAATTACACGAGCCACATCAAGTTTGAACCACCGACACACCACAGATAGCATTACAAAAGACCAAAGCTCGCCTTGCTTAATACTACAAATATTATTACACAATGCTGTGAATATTGGTTCTTGTATTTTATTCCATAATCTATCTGTTCTGACAATTTATCCATTCCCATTACACGTCTTTTCGAATACCAATGAATGAAACTAGCGACTATTTCGAAGATATCTTCGGTCAAAAACAAAGAAGTAATAATGCATCTCCACATGGTATTAATTCAATTATGATACTGGAAGAAAGGGGACCAAAACAAACGTTGACATAAGTCATTTTTCTAGAAACAGGATATAGATTATGCAGACGACGGATATCACAGGCGTAATACTTTTAATGCTGTGTCAATGTTTCTTCATTAATGCACGATATATACGTTTACCTAATTTTCTTCAAGTACGGATATATCATTTTCTCAATATGTATACGAAGTAGTGTGTTGCGCGAATTTTAAGATATTTGACTGTACATTTAATATTATTCGCCTATGTAAATATTTTAATTAAACAAGTACTTTATTTTCTGCTATTTAAGCACAGTGGGGATCGCATTTTGCTTCAATTTGACGTGGACCTGAACATGAAAGTCTCAGAAAACTATAGGTCTATGTCACTTCAAACTGAAATTGAGTTACAAATTCATATCTAACAAAAGTAACTACATAAACAAAACCCGTAACACACTTTACTGCATTACTGTGCCATTTGTCAAAATTTAATACTATATACTTAAATAGGTCCAACAAACTGGAACCCTGAGGGCCGCATAGATGGAAATAACTCTTTTTTTCTTTCTTCAAATTATGACATACCATCTAATGCGTTCTAATCCCAAGCCCTTCATTTTAAAGAATGAGTATTCGAATTATCCATAGTCAAATGAAAGAAAAGGGAAAATTAATTTCACACACACGTACACTCTCTCTCTCTCTCTCTCTCTCTCTCTCTCTCTCTCTCTCTCTCTCTCTCTCTCTCTCCTCCTCTCCACACACACATACACACACTGCAAGCCTCGAGCCCTCTCCCACTGCTGCTGAGGAGCTTCGCGAAGCGCGCCGCAGGCGGAGGCAGGGGAGGAGGCGCGCGTTCGCTCGCTCGCGCGCGCACGAGTGGCAGCCCTGATTACGGCGCCGCGGTAATGGGATGTGTGCAGGGCAGTAATGGCTTTTTAATGTCCGTCTAATCACTGGCGCTCATTATCATAAGATATTCATAAAGTCCTCCCGCGTTCGACGACAGTGGCGGGGGCGGCGGGGATGGAGACGGCGGTGCTGGTTGGTGGTGGTGGTGGTGGTGGTGGTGGTGGCGGCTGGAGTCGGCGGATCCGCCACTCCGCCCGCCCGCCCGCCCGCCCCCCGACCCGCCTTGCCCGACCCGCGTGGCCCGGCCTCAGCTCCTCCTCCCGGCCTAACTACCTTGCTGGCGGCGGCGGCGCCGGCGGCGGGTCGTGCCGGGTCACCGCTACCTGCTCGCCCGCCGACCCGACCTCCGGCGGCTGGCCGCCTTCCTGACAGGTGTGACGCCGCCTGTCGAATTTCCGTCGGCACGTCTTGAGAAGTACCTGTCTCTTTTAACTACGCTACGGCAGCAACATGGAGTAGGGGGAGAGTTTGAGAATTTAAGACCATTCTCAACGATCGATTTATTCGTGAACGGTGTTTAACACGATACAATAATGTACCGTCTCTAGGGAATGGTTCAAAAATTGCGCAATTCATAAAGTTGCTGGTGCTATAAAGTGAGTGGCCATCGATCTGACTGACGTCAGCTCTGAAATACTTCTTTTTAAAATCTAATGTTCTTTATATGTCAATATTATTGATAGGTATGTACTTTTAATCGATATAGTAGGTGCGTGAGGAGAGAGTGACTCTAGATAGATATGTTTTCTATTTTTTTTTACTTTTTTTAAAACACTGACTACTGCTGACTCATTTTAAGTAAGAGAAACTACCAAAATATCTTTGTAATTAAATGATTATTTTGACAATACTTTTACATCTAAATGAAACAAATGGCAATATGCTTTTAGAACGCATAGGACAAGCAAACAATAATTTTCTATTAAAATAACCAAAGTTATTTGACGTTTATAATTCATATCCCAAATAATTCACTTTTAAATGTAATTGGCCCTGTCACCCCCATCTCTGGGCGTTGTCAATAAATTAAAGAACTATTAATAAGTTATTACAACACATCATAATGTATCGAGAAGTTTACCAAGCGTAAAAGAAATCTGCAAGTGTCCTCCATAAAAAGTAGGTCTCGGACCTATGTTAAATACTATTGAAATTTAACATGATTCCGCAGATACATAACAAAAAATAACTTTAACTTCAATATAGTAAATGCACAATGTAAAAACCAATGTAAGTCAATGACACATATTGAACTTCATTTTTTTATCTACGAAATATGACCAGATACAACTATACCTGTGGAAGAATTTGTTGTCAAATGGAAAATTAAAATAAATCACGTAAAAGTTACATTTCTGGATCAGGGAAACATGTGATGACTCAGTCGGTGTGCTTTTGATTCTGCTTGGCTCTGAAACTTCTCTTCATCACAGGTGTGAGCAATGCAGACGACAGGTGTCTGATGTACGCTGCTCATAAACAATCAAAATAAACAATCTCCAGGTTAATGCATGTCATCTACACATTATCTATTAGGTTTTGCTACAGACTACTTATTGACTTAACTACACACTGATTCTTAGGTTTAAAAAGATTCAATTAATCGACAACTCGCGCCTCACAATAAGAATATCAATAAGAAGGAATGCCAGTAAAATATTTGTAAGAGCACAAGTGATCGACAAATAGCAACCAAAAGTTCACAAACATGTATAATCGTAAATTAAAATATATACAATGTATAAAAAGGGATTATAAGAATCAGGGCAAACGAACGTCTCAACAAGAACAAGATTATACGTAATGTTCTGAAGAACATTTTTGGAATTAACACTGTTCAACAGACACTGATGTCTTGAAAATATGTGATGTTATTTGTAATGCCTTCGCATCCTAAGTCGAGCAGTCGAGCATATTTTTGCAAACAGTTAATTTCTGCATAAAATTTATTACTTAGGAACACCACTGAATTCGAAATTGATTGAAAAATCACTTGCCTTACACACTCGCTTTTGATCAACCTCCTTGATATAGCCACTTTCGCGTATCACCTCTAAGCGCAAAGCAGAAACTAGCAGCAAAGCAATTCCATCGCACACAAGCCAACAACGGACTTGTTAATAAGTTTTACCAGCCCCTCGCAGACGACTTTTATATTCTGTTTAATCTGACCTGACGCGCAGAGGAGACACTTCGTTTACCACCCACGAACTCATCTGTTTTACGACCTGCAATTTGGCTTGCTATGGAGGCATCTGAACAGATGTTGATGAAAACCCCAGTTATTTTCTTCGTCAACTCAGAAGAGATGAACACAAAGTACATTAGGAAAGAGTTTTAAACTAAATTAACAAACAACAATAAGATTTTCATAAATAATGTAGTGGAAACTAATGAATTAATTAAATTTTCATTTATGAAATATAAGATAGAATCAAGAATAATGAAAGTTAATAGTATTGATGAAGCTATGGCTTGTACAATAAAATATTTTATGGCAGCTTCATATATATATATATATATATATATATATATATATATATATATAATAGACAGCTAATCATTCTAATGAAGTTGGATACAAAGATTTTTAAATCTCCTACGTAAGTAATATTCCACAATCAAGTTTTTACTCGAATATTCAAGACTTGTTCTTTGTTTGTTCGAAGTATAATTGCATTTTTTTTAAGAGAAGCGCTTAATTCGCAATAATACGAAATTCCTCTCCATCTGAATTGATATACCCTCCTACTTCAAGTCTCTGTACGTGAGTCTGGATGCCACCATGACGATCATCGTTCCCACCTACGCTAACACAACCCCCACCACCACTCCTCAAACATCCCCCTCGCCTGCACCACCGCGATCTCCGCGTCTCCCGCTCCCGATGCCCTCTCGCCTCCCTCAACGGCCGCCCCCGAAGCACCGCCGCGGCGGCCACGGCGCAACCTGCGATACTCGGGGACGCTTTTTAATTACGAGTAAATTCCGGCGCCTTGCACGTGTCACGCTCCGATACATAACACGCGCGGCAATTTGGACATTCTCCAGTCGGCCCGCCGCCCGCCCGGCTTCCCCCCGCCCGCTCTCATTAAAATATGCAAATGCAAGAGCGCCGCTAACGGCGCCCTCGCGTCGTGCGGCAGAAGTATTTACGAGCTGTATAAGGTAAGTATAAAATATTAGCTCTCATAAGTCGTGCGAAGGAAGTAACGCAGCTTTCTCTATATGTATATGGAGTAGCCCCTCTCGCCGCCCCGCGCCCCGCACCACGCGTCCGACCCGGCTCCTTCGCCCGCGTGCCCGTGTCCGGACTCGCCCGGCCATGTTGCTGCTTTTAATTTATACATTGCGCGGGGTTGCTTACTGCTCGATTTTTTCTCGAAATTATAGACTTCGTTAATTTTTTTAAAAAAACCCGAACCTCATACAATTATACGCATGATAATGTCCGTGTTTAAAATGTATATATCCGCTTCGCAGCTCGGAAAATTCCCGCTTAAGGTAAACGCTCGGGCTGTCTCTTTGCGGAGCGGCGAAACAATGGGCGAGGCGCACTTGCAAAACATTCCACTAATAAATTAAAACGCGCGCACGTGGGCGGGGGGGGGAGGCGGTCGTCGCGACGCCGCGCCGAGATTTCCGCGCCGGATGCGACGCGCTCCGCGTGCCCCGCGCGAGCTGCCTCGCGCGCGAGTCGCCGGCGGATGGAGTGCGCGGGCGACAGGTGAGTGTGGACAAGATACGAGGCGCCGGCGCCCCTCTCAAGATAAATAGTCGCCTCTCCGCTTCCAAGTGGATTTAATTATTTGAAATGCGCCGTTGGAGGGAAATTTGAAGTGCGTTGCTATCCCTGAGGTGGGAACGGTAAACCTTTACAGTTAATTAGTGTTTACATATCAATCATTCCTTCGCGATTGTCATGTGAGGTCCACGCACGGCCACATCGATGGGCTTTGTCACGTTTCTCTCGTTAGACCTTCGTTCACCACTTACTCCAATTACATAAACATCCATCACCTGCAATCAATTCATCATTTCCTTCATCAGAATGTCAATATTATCTTCAACAAATGTGCAGAAAATTGTAAATTGGTTAAGAAAAATCTATTTTTATATAAATCAAGCAATTTAATCGAATATTAATAAATATTAATTCAAAAAGAATGTTAAAATTACGACACACAATACTAAAAAATACTGACAAGACAACCTGAGAAAATGGTTGAGTTCTCTTTGTACTTTTATAATAAAAGGAACACGATGAGGACTACAATTCCTTAATCATGTCGTAGTTCACTGCGTCACATCCGTTATTTATTAAATTTGTTCCACTCCTTCACAACACTGACGGGAATATTAATTATGGAACCTAAGGAGCAAGCGGGCGTTAAAGTACAAAATGCATGTGAAAACTTACACACTTATGAAATGGTAAATCTTGTCAATATTCAAACACAAATTATTGTTCCTTACATCAAGTTTCACTCTATAATGAAGATCAAATTCCAAGTACTAACCAGTATGTGAAACTGTCACTGCCACTTTTGAGTTACAATTCTGTTCATTATGAGGACCAAGCAGTCAAGAAGTGCATTTAGTTTCAAGTCAAAAAACGCACATTTGTTCTTAAGGATTTTTTTCTTATCTCTATACCTGGAGTAAGAAAACCAGCAAGCAAACCAGCAACCAGCAAGTCGGGGCCGAATTACACGCTCAGGGTGAAAATCGTCATCTTCAGCAATATAACATGCACTACACTTACTAGACTATGACTTCTGTAGTTGTCAGGTCCTGAATCAATATTCACTCATTTACTCAGAAAATGACGAAGTAGCTGAGAAAGGTTCATTTGCACCTCAGAAAGAATCATCCTACAACTTTGCACATGATAAGAAACAGAATAATCGTCTAGAGACCTAAGGAACATTTTCGACTAATCAGTATGCGCATTTCCTTCCTGTTGCGGGCATAGATTTTAGATTACGATTCCCTTAGCTTAAGTTTTGCGCACAAACAATAGCACTGTATGGCGAAGGCTTCACTGAAGGCTTCACAGTTTTATTTCTATTTTTGCGCACATTGGAAATAAGTAGCACAGTGGAAATCATAGCAACATCGCTTTGTCTAGATTTGTCCATTAATAACTCTACAGGCTTTGTTGCAAATAGAATTACAGAGCATTAACAAAGTATCAAAATTTTTTAATTTTCCTATTTATGGCAATTGTTGGTGCAAAGGAAACTTGTTATCTACAAAAAAGGAATTTTTTTTTTTTTTATTAAATAGAAAATTTCAATGTGCACATTTCATTATTACTACTTTTATACAATATGGCCATATAATTATACATGTGAAATTATTCAAAGCAATTGCGAAAAGTAATGTTACAGTAAATTAAAAAAAAAAAAAAAATTTTATAGCATGTGTAAAAATTAAAATATAAATATTAAATTTATAAAAATGTTAAATTTATTTGTTACTGCTACATTTGTTTCAAACTTTGTTTCGAAATAACTAGCCATACAGGAAAATGAGATATACTGCGGTTATATTAAATTATGTTGTAAAATATTTAATAAATTAAGGGTTAGGGTATACAGCATGCTAACCCAGGTTGAAACGTTTGCGATATATAAGCAAGAGAACATTTTTGCTGTGAGGGGTTTTAACGGAGATTAATAAAGATGACAAGAGCCGGGTACAATAATCCACCATAATTTTGACTATTTGAGAATCATAGCGAATAGACAGAAGATGAAAGCGTACGAAAATGTTAATATCACAAAAACTATAACTTTGAAGGTCATCTTCTCTTACTACCAAGCCCTTCAAATGTTTAAAAATGTTTAAACAATTAATACTGAGAATGCTAATAGTAAGTGAATTGAATAACGTTGCTCTCGGAAAAGAAAAACGGACTTATTGAAAAGACACATTAACGAAATATTAGGTTTAGTAGCCTTCTAGGTTGCCCGAAATTCAGCTTATGACAAAGAGAACCATTCTCACAAACTGAGGACTGTTGACAAGCTCTTAGGCAAGTCCATATTTGACACCGTACTTATTTTCTTGAACAAGAAGTTATTTTTTATTATTCATACTAAGTGAAAGCAAGATCTTCGACTACTATAGTGCTGAATTTGTATCATTCTTAACATTCTTCTTCTTGTTGTCATGAGACACAATCTGGGTGATCTTGGCCTGCTCAACAATTTTCTTCCTTCATTCTTGTTTTCGAGCGTTTTCTTCCAATTCTTAATTTTCCTCTTATATAGGTCTTCCACGATATCCGTTTTCCAATTCATTTTTCGTGTACTCTTATACCATGTTACTATTGGTTTCCACCCTATCACCGGCTTAGGTGACTCAGGGCATCAACTGCTTTCAGTGTAGTGCCTCTGACAGGGAGGTCCTGGAGTTCGAGTCCCGACGGGGGCAGGAGACAGGAGTTTGAGTTCCGGCAGTGGCTAGTTAGCTAGGTCGAATCCAGCCGCTGTTTGGCAGAGAATTCTAGCGGCCGGCTACACTAATCTGTAGTTTTCCGTGGTTCCTGCGATCAACATCAGGTGAATGCCGGAGCAGTACCCTAACAAACGGGCCACTGACTACCGTGATCTTTTCTTCCATTTCCTACTACTATCCTCATCCCTTACTTACACACACTTATACTTGCACTACACTGCTACACATGCCGGGAGACCAGGCAGAGGCTGAGAGCTAGTCCCGGCTGGAGTGGTGTTCAGCTGGAGGGAGTTATCTTTTTGAGGAAAAACCCCGCAAGCCGACAGGAAGGTCGGCGCCGGATCTCGCCATCCAGCGAGGGAAGATCATCGCCACCTCCGCGATAAAACATTCACTACTCTTACGGGACTTATTACCTTAGTTGTTGACGCGCCCGGAATCAACTGTCAATATCTTTGAAATGTTATCTGGGTGAATTCTTTCTAGGTACCCAATCCAGGCGATTTTTCTAGGTTTAATTTCTATAACATACTTTTGATTTTGATTTTCGATTACATTAATTTCATCTTTTTCATTCTCCAGATAATTCTCCAGATTTTTAAAGTCTCGAAAGACTAAAGATTATTTGCAAAACCTTTCTTTCAAATAGGCCTAATTCAGTAGATAAATTTGCTTCAACACCCATGTATTTAACTCGTACGTCATTACAGGTTTCATAAATAGTTTCAATTTTGAGTATCTTCATTGAAGTGTATAGTCAAAAAGGCTCTCATGCCGCATAGAATACCACCGGTACCAGCAGTAATTCGTTCTTTTATTTTTTTCTTCTATGGAATTATTAACGCTGACTGTTATTCCAAGGTATTTCAATGTAACTCGATTTACACTTTCAAGATCTAGAACAATCGTTGACTTCATGATTTTCTTCTGAAGCATTTCATGTATTTTCTTTTAGTAGCATTTATAATTAGGCTCATTTAGCTAGTGGAAAGCAGAGAATGATCTCGCCAGAATAGATTTGGGAAAATTAGTACTTCGTCAGCGTACGCCCAAATCTACATCATTCTGTAGGATTTATTGACCGGAATATCTAATTTTTTCAAGCACCGAAAGGGGACCTCCTTCTCTGACACCTGAGTCTATTTTTAAAAAATTGACAATTATTGTTAATTCATACCTTGACTTTGGGAATGTTTTATGTTACTTTGATCTAAAGTTGTTGTTTTTTTTCTTTTTCAATTAGGCTATTTTACATTTCCTGTCTCGTAAGTTTTTCAAAAGCCTATCTAGAATCTACAAACATATTGTGTAGGTCAATGTTATGCTCCAACAAGTTCTCATATGTTTTGATGGAAATTATTAATACGTAAATTACGTAATTATGTAATAAAGAGAAATTATTGTAATGTTGTTGAAGAAATTAGTGTTTTTCAAAGAAAAAAGATATAGCGAATAAGATGGTGATAAGTAGGGAACAGAATTTATTGTAATAAAAAATACAAAATATGTACCTATATATGTACTTATTTTTGCCAAAATATGTCAGAAAAATAGGAAATGTGTAAATTAAAAATTCATTATTGAGTTTAAAATTGTTCTCTACAAGCATTTTCCGAGCATAGAACGTCGCCAATCAGTTCTTAACAAGCATTCGGAGTGGCTGAAAGTAGGTTCTACCTCTACAGAAGTAATTCTACTCTAGATTTCACCAACACAAGAATTGTATTCGAAATACAAAATACGTTCATAGTATATATTACAATGTTTACGATAATCCAGTGTTCCAATGAAAAGTAGTCCCGTGTAGCCAGTGATGGATAGCGGGGGAGGGGGTTAACCTCCCCCCCCCCCAATCGCACAACGCGTAAGACAATTTTCTGTAAAAAATGTTTGTTAGTTTTCGATCGAGTAACGAATGTGCTGTTTGAATTATGAGCAAAATCGTGGTTGAAATTACTTTTGTTCACAGAAATCCGGTCATTCTTGACTACGACAACGCAGTAAGCGGGGGGGGGTGACAATTATGGGGAAGTTATGGTAGTCATAGAAACCCAGCAGCATTACATTTGATTTTTAAGAACGATGATAGTAGTTGGTAAAATGTGTAAAAATATGTAATTATACCAAAATATGTAAAAAAATATGTAAAATAAAAGTAGTTCTAATTCATTTAGAAATTTTTATAAACTCAAAAAAATATTATTGAATGAAGGTATCTAGTTCGCGTAAAAACATGTTATTACATGGAAATCCGTTCCCTAGTGATAAGTGACCCCAAACCAAATCGATAATCGCAATGCTCATTCGAAATTCATAAAAAATACACTAGATCCCTAAAAATTAGCCTCCAAGGCAATCTGTTGTAGAGATACGAGAAATGTGTTTTGCATGTTTTATTTTTTCTCAGCTTCTATTGTATGTATTAGGATGAGAAAATGCAGAGACAGGGGAAAATAGTGGAATTTGATGGTATTTTAACCAATTTTGACGCCAAAGTCAAAATAAATAAATAAATTAATAAACATATAAATTGAATTGATTTTCGACGTGATAACGTTGTACTGTCTTAGTTTCCCCCTCGAATGTGTCTTATAACATTCTATAGCATAATTTTTTCAGAATTTAAACAATGTGGACGATAGCGAAAAAATAGAACCAATTTTATCAGTTTAAAAAATTGAAATTAATTAATTAATTAATTTTTTGTCACTATCGTCCATATTGTTTAAAAATATGAAAAAGTATGTATTACAGAATGGTATAAGACACATTCTACGGGAGAAACTGAGCCAGGACTCCAACGTTATTACGTCGAAAATCAATTTCAAAAATTGATTTATTTTTTCTATTTGAATTTGGCGCCAAAATTGGTCAAATTTCTTCAAATTGGATAAATTTCTTCAAATTCAACTACTTATCTCAGTCTCTGCAATTTTTTTCATCCTGATTTATACAATAGAAGCTGATAAAAAAACAAGAAAAACACGTTTCTCGTATCTCTGCAACAGAGTGCCCTAGGTAGCTGATTTTTTGGGGAATCAACTTCATTTTTTATTCTCTTTCATATGAGTATCGCGATAATTGATTTGGTTTGAGGGTACTTTTCACCGCCATATTCGGCTATATTCTTTGTACTGTCGGGCCCAGGTAAAGAAAAGGTGGATAAATATCGTTCCTTAATTTAGTAAATTATTTCCTCTAACACTTCAGAGAGGGGAAGATGCTTCGAAGGGAGGACTCTTTTATTGTCCATGGAAGCCACTTTCTCTGTTTCCGAAGGGGTTGGACTCAAGCCTGACCTGGTAACAAAAAGCCGGGAAGTCCACCACGAGAATGGGACTAGCCTTCTGAAAGATGGGGAAGAAAAGGTGGTAAAATAACAGTCGATCCCCTGGCAGTCCAATTTAATTGAGTGGCGAATGCCAACACCTTGCCAATGGCGGTTAAAACGTCTGTATCTCTGCCAAAATCCACAGTCACTTCCCATAAAAGATAGAGTAACATGTCTCGACGCGATCTACCTCGTTAATTACTCTCAGGAGTTCTATTACGCTCTACACCAAATTTATAAATTACGATGTAGTAATATTGTATTGTTATTAGTAAGTGCAGAAAAGAAACTTCGCTTTTTTCCTGAGAAAGTCTAGGGAACGCAGGGTATCCTAAAACCCCTAGGAATTCCTTAGTTACATTTTTTTAAGTGGGAGGCGTACGCTATTTAATGTGGCACACAGAAAATTATGTAGTCAGAATCCATGTCGTGTGAGTTTTTGATACAGAAGAATGGATCTGTCTGGCCATCAGTATTTCTGCTCGTCCAACGCTAACCTCTAAACCGTTCAATTCTCTCCAATCCCCCAATCAACATGGACGAACACTAGAATCTGCGAGTTTAAAACGGGTATTTTGATTTTGGGGGTACTTGACATGAAACTTCCACATTTTCTAAATTCTCCCAAAAATTACTATTTTTTTCCTTGTTTACCGATAGAGCAAAGAACCCTTAAAAATCGGGCAGGTCTAATTTACGTTGACCTTTCTGAATTTTTGAAAATTGCAAAAGTTAGAAAGAATGCGAGAAAATTGTGGAACCACTAATTTGGTATATTGGACAATTTTTTTCCTTCCGGTGATTTATTGTGTATATGGTCATCTATCGAATTTCTTTCAATCGAATTGTGTATTCGTGCGATTCAAGGTCGATACCCAGCTCTTCACGGTTCTGCTGCAATATTATCTGAACTGAGAGTCTTATTTTTGTAACTTACTTAAATCCGCTTTTCAACTACTAAGGTTATATAGAGACCATTGTTAGTAACATTGGGGGTAACGGTAACGACAACGGTATACGAACGCACTCAGATACCCATACCTCGGTCGGGATTTGAAACCGCGACCTTTCAGGCAGGAGGCAGCTATACCTCTTGAGCTTTAGCGACGTCAGTTATCCGCGCTGGCTTTCATTTTCTTTATTTCACAAACTTCTCTGTAAGTAGCCAGGGGTAAATAATCGTTCTACCACTTGTTCCATATTTTCCTGTGAATTCGGTGACCCTTACCTCTTGTTCAGATACAAGGTTTTATTATATGTATATATACCCTCCGATATATCCTGCTTGTTTATCTTTACAGTCTTCTTCCCTTTATAAACTTTCTGATTTTCATTTATTCATTTTATTTTTTTTTTTTATTTCTCAGGTGCACATACACCAGAAATTAATTGAGTTTATTTCTCCGAGAAAGTCATTCAATATTTGACTGCTGATAAAAAATATATCATCAATATATATATATATATATATATATATATATATATATATATATATATATATATATATATATAACTGCTGGAGATACAACGCTATAAGGTAACAGAGACTAAGTAACATGTAGTTTTAATTGTCGATAAACTACATCAATAATTCGGAGGTGTACATTTTGAACAGTCGTATACAGAGCTGAAACGATTGCAAATTGAAGGTAAGATAATTCTGGCCAAACAACATACGAATATAACTCTCCTATGAAAAGATCCACAATTTATTTTTACATTTCCGGATCCTTTTGGCTACAAATTTTTAATGACCTATTTTATTGTTACACAAAATACGATCCATGGTGATATCCCATGAGAGCTCAATATATTTCTGAATTTACCTCATTTTTGTAGTGTCATGTGTGAATGCGCAAACAGAAACAAACATTCATTTCAATGCACCAATAGACTAGAAAAATGATAAATGAAATCTGCTGAGCATTCAGTACCCTAGAGTAACACATTCCTAGCACTTAAAAATGTAACAAATATTGGTAACTGAAGTCATAAATAGAAATAAATTAACAACTGCTAAGTTTTACTTGGTGGAAAAGTTTGGCCTTATATCAACAAGATATGTGAAACTCTCTTCTATTTTTACTTTCCCTCCCAATACAAGCAAGGGGAAGTATTGGAATCACCTCAATAATCTGATCTCAAATATCGCTCAAAAATCCATGTTGTCCAGCTGTAACTTCGCACACATGTCAGAATTAAGATGCATTAGTGACGTTCCAAGATAGTTAAGATTGATGTACATGGAATACATGCAATTTTGTACTCAAAAATCGCTTTGAATATAAGAATGGATGGATGGATGTCACGCATAATTCTGTTAGATTAGCTTTGGAGCTTAAACTTGGTAATTGCGTCAGAAGTAAGATCTAGTTGTGTCATTCCGGACAACATTAAGATATTGTAATTTTGGGGAATACTTAACGTGGAGCATCAATAGAATTTTCAACATTTTCTGGAAAATTGCTGAAATTTCTTGAAGTGTTTTTCTCATATAGAAGAACGTGCTTTATAAATTAGATATAGTTAATATTTTCATTAAAACCTCTGACATGTATAAAAATGCAAAAAATCTATTTTTTCTTTCCTTTAGAAAGGAGTTTGAGGATTCCACGCAAGCAAATTTCGTAATTTTTGCTTTAAATGACATATAGTGATTACCAGATGTTTTATGGCTTGCTACTGTTCACCGATTTTATAACATAAACATACATTTCAATAAAATCATAAAATGTTACAATGAAAATGTCGTCATTTGTTCATTATTACATTTTGAACTACTTTCAAGCTGTTTTTCAACCATTTCGATTCTTGAGACAGGATGTTTTCTGCATAAATTCATTCTATTGTAGATATTTCAATGATACCATGCACTTTTTTTAACATCTGGGTAATTGTTGAGTAATAACACTAAGAGGAAGAAAAATTTTGTTTCGTTCCTTTCTCACTAGTTTTATTAACATTTATTTTTTATCAGACCGCCTTTAACCATTACGACTCTTTCAGCGACTCACCCTTTACGTCACAAATTTCTTTCATTTTTTGTCACAAATTGTGCCACAATATTTAGGGATGGAACCCGCCTCCTCCTAGGCTGCTGGAGGTAACACAGGCCCGTCTCAGACAGACTACAGAAGGTGGTTCAGCAAAGGCAATCCACAGCTCCAGTTCAGCGAAAGATAGCTGATTCCACGGAGGGTATTGTGTCTGGAATGGGTAGGAAGTAAGTTTTAGAGGGATGATGATGATGATGATGATGATGATGATGATTCAGTCTGTCCCATCTCGCTACAACACTCATCATTCACAGCTTATTCGGGATTCGAACTCACAGCCTGGATGTGATTCGCAAATACCCTATGCCCCAGCGCCAGGTCAGTCAGGAATGGAAGGAAGATGGTTGAAAGGTGATACACGGTGGTTGGGAGAGCCATACCATGCCTCACTGCTTCAACACACAAGCAAATATCCATGCTCGTGGTGGGATTCAAAACTTTAAAGCCGAAACTACTACGACGCAATCGCCCATCTTAGCGATTCGGCTGTTTTGCACCAAAGAACAGATTTGAGATATCCTTGAAGAATACCTTCTTCCAGTGATTAAATAATTAAAAGACGAAGCAAAATGAATATTTTGAAATCTTGTTGAGGACTCTTTTGTTGAGAAACATGTCTGCTTGTAGATAGATACCAACTAGTTTGAGAAACAAACGACGAAATCTCCTAAACATTCTAAATCTATTACGTCTCCACGTTTAATATTCTAAATATTACTTTAAGGCGAATTGCATAGTAATAATAACTCATTTACTCAATTATCATTTTTCTAACCCCATAGCTTCATTAGCGATATTAAATGTTAATACTTAATTTATATCTATGAACACGTATGTCAACATTTAAGAGCACCACTACTGAAAACAACTTTAACCTTAAAACTCTAATAAATGCTTCTTGCTTATTTTAACCACCTTTCTAGTGAAGTTCGTATTTAACTCATATTATTACGATAAGGGAGAAAAATTCCAGTTCTCAATTGCTGTGGAAAAATAGTCAATTGCTGTTGGTGTAGTATCACGATTAATAATTCAACGTTTGAGACAGTAATGACTAAAAATTTTATATTACCGTGATGTTTTAATTAGAGAATTTGGAGAGATGGATTAATATTGCAAATTACTCGCGGATTGGAAAAAGATAACATTATTTGTTGCGCCAAGAACGGATGTAAAAATCATTCAGATTTTAAGCAGATATATTTCATGGCATGTTTGTTGTTGTTGGGATAAACAGTGTATGACTAATGATCATCCTTCTTACAATGAAAACCATACGCCTAACGAGTTTGTGATAAATTTCATGTTGAACATTAATGAAACTGAGAAGTAAATCAATGGAATAATACTGTTAGACACTTTATAGAAAGACTTCGGAAAACAGGGGGATTCTATTTTTCAGTCAAACAAACATCTGAAGAAAGAACACTTCACAGAAAAACGAAGTGAAATGCTCTTCAACACAGAAGAGATACAATTATCACGAGTATGATTCTTCGATCGATCGTATCTGGATAGAACTGCGCATTACCATGTCAATATGGGTCGCCTTCCTGTAAAGACAGAAGGATTAAAGGGTGTACAATATTTTTTTTTGCATCATTTAGTGCAGGTCAAAAATTACTAAATAGACTTCACGCACCATCATACATAAAATTCTGTAGATTCAGGAAGCATAAATGCAAGCACCGTGAAAAATGTGGTTTTTCTTCCTCATTCTGGTAAATAACCGAAAAAATGGGGTCGACATATTGCGTTGTAACTAGCACGCTTACTTTCCATAGCTTCTCCCGTAGTTTGAATCTTGGACCCCCACCCAACTTGTGAAAGTTATGGTGGACAAAAGTTAGCGGCCGATTATCTTAGAATCCTCCATTACTTATTTTCCCCTGACTCTATCCTTTTCCATTTACATATTAATTCCGTACCTCTAATATTTCGTCATGGACCCATATTTATATTACTTCCTCACCACATAATCTAATACTTTGTCGTCAATAAATCTTAAAGTGAATGTCACACAGAAGAAGATCAATCATAGCTGCGCTGATGAACGAAACAGCTATCAATTCCATACGATATATGAAATAACTAAAATGCCCCATTCTCGAAATAGGAGTATTTCAAAAGTGGCAATAATCTCGACGGCTCATCCATAATCAGGCTGTGTGCGTTTGCCAACAACATTAAATATGTATCCACTAAAAAAAACATTTCCTCCTTCTTGACGCAAACTCTCCAATTCCTAGATAAAAGAAACCCGAAGTTCGGAGCAAGTACCTTCGCTGGTCCCCCCACCAAAAGCTAGCTCCGCCACAAGGCATCGCCCGCGAGCCATTGCCGTCCGGCCACCGCAGTCGCAGCGGCAACGGCGGCGTTTCGCAAAAGCGCACAGTTTTCGCGCGGCCCCTCCGCCAGGGCGCGGCGGGGTGGAGCGAGCGCGCGCTGGGGGCGGGGCGGGGCGGGGGTAGGGGCGGCAGGGGAGAGGAGGGAGCGGTCCGAGCGGTGGCGATCGGTCAGCGCCGCCGCCGTCGCCGCACTTACGCCGCTTGTATCGATTTTATCCAAACGAACCGCCACCACCGCCGCCGGAGACTGTTCTCTCTGGCCGCCCCCGCGCCCGGCGCCCGCCCTCCGGCCGTCCGGCCGCCCCGCGGCGGCTGCAGCGGCGCCCCAGCGCCCACGCCAACCACGGGGCCGCCCTCCACAGAGGAGGAGGAGGAGATTCTGACAGCGGGTCTGCCTTTGCCAATTATTCGACAAACTTTTACAAGGCATCCATTCTACATACCTAAACACCCGAGGAAATAATAGCCTCTTCAAGGCACCTCGCTGCCAAAGGAATACGCAAGCGTTAGCAAATCACGCCTGAAATTGTCATATAAATGGGTATGACATAAACATAACAATCCTAGAAATGAAATGGCAGCGCCGGTTTCGTAATTCTTTTTCCTTTTTTTTAAACCGCATAATATTTACAGAAGTGCTCAATATCTTGTAGGACTACTGATTCTACTGATTCGTTTGCGTGCGCGTAATTATTTCGAGGTGAAATTTTAAGTCTAAAAAAGGAAAAAATGTAAAAAATCTAAAAGCAGATAAATGTTATATTTTTCATTATTTTTGAAGGAGTTATTACATCATTCTTCCCGTAGAAAAACGAACTTATTATTCAAAAACAGTTATTGACACTTTTCTTACTAAACAAAATATATTTTGTAGTTTTCAACACTAAATTATATCAAGCCGTGAAATCATCCCCTTAAAACTAGATGTGAACCATAGTCCTACAATCTTCAAAATCTTCATGAACGAGAAACGAATATGCTAATTCCACATCTCCCCTCTCCTGTCCTGTCATCGCATATTCTTTTTTCGTTATTTATAATAGCAGACCGGTTGAAGTTGACTCGACCCATTTCTACACAGCCGATAAAGGCTGAAAATGTTCAGATTTTTTGGGGGGCGGCGTCCTAAAGGCTCCTAGCATTGGCGATGAATTTTGATTCTCATATTACCCGCCAGGGAACGCTACAATTGTCTCTTTAATATGTATCCATATTGAGACCTTCCCGTGTAAATTGATTGATTGATTTTTTCGTGGTTCCGGGCGCGACAACAGCTTCGGTCATTAGTCCCGTTAGTGTAGTGCATGTTTTTTCTCGGGAGATGGCGGTGATCTTCCCTCTCTGGATGACGAGATCCGGCACCGACCTACCGTCGGCTAGTGGGGTTTCCCCCTAACCAGGACTCTCCCACCAGCGGGGCACCGCCCCAGCCGGGACAAGCTCTAAACTCCCGACCGGTCTCCCAGAGTATGTGGTAGTGTAGTGTATGTTAGTGTATGTGTGTGTAAAGGGAGAGGATAGGACAAGGAAGAGGAAGGACAGAACGCGCGCGGTCCGTGGCCCGTTTGGTAGGGTACTGTTCTGGCATTCGCCTGGTGTTGATCGGAGAAACCACGGAAAACTACCGATAAGAGCAGCCGGCCACTAGAATTCTCCTACAGACAGCGACTGAATTTGACCTAGCTGAAAAGCTAGTGTCGAAAATCCTGCCGCCGTCAGGACTCGAACCTAGGACCTCCCGGTCAGGGGCGCTGCAGTGGCATCACTTGATGCACTGAGCTACCGCTCCGGTTTCCCGCGTAAATATATATATATATATATATATATATATATATATATATATATATATATATATATATATATATATATATATGGGCGGGAAGTGTCGAAGCATTAATTTTTTCTAGACACTTTACCAGAGTTCTATTACATTTAACAGGTACTTCGCCAAAAGTGGAGTTTTGCCCTTCCCCTTCGAACAGTTGAATCCGCACTCTGAGAGTTGGAAGATCAGTAAGCTAACCAGTCACCTACGCACAACACTCTCTGAGATTGTAGAATCCTCCAAATAATCATGAGCGAACATTCATATAATAAAATGAAAATGAATCAATGTGAATCTTTAGTCTCCATGTATCTTTTTAGTTCCTAATGTGAACTTATACTAACCCAAAAGGGTTCTTTTTCTTCTCTCGCCTACTACGTTAATTTGTAGTAAACATAAAGTATTTTAACACAGCTGCAAAAAGAGGCTATTTTTCAATTTTTGTATGAGATTTGAATGAAAAACGTGTCTAATTGTAGATAGTGCTGTACCATACGATCAAGAAGTCGTAACCAATGAGGCAGAGAAACATCTGAAATACATTGGAAATCTAGATAAGTTGAATGTGGAGTCTAAAAGCGCAGGTCGTTCTGGTAGTTATCTGGCTGGGATTTGTTCCGCAAAATTTGTATAAGAACTTGGCTAAACTCCCAGGTCATTCAAAAGACTGTGAAGTGCAAGACATTGCTTTATTGGGATCAGCCCATATTTTGCGCAATGTATTGTAGAGGATTGTCCTACAATCCTACATTCTACAATCCAACAGTTCAACAGACGAATTACCACGCGAAACCAGAAAGGACCAAAATATAAAATTTGAAAAAACAAATTTCTTGAGCTTTCACAGGATAACTTCAAAGCCGATATGGAAGTAGAGGAGCTATACAACCTACAAGAACAAAAACTTCCAAGAGCTAGTATTCAAAGCTCAGCGAAAACTAAATTCAGCGATTGGCATCAGCGAAAACTAAATTCAAATTGACACAACCGACCATATAAAGAGAGAGAATACTAAAACGCATTAACACAAATCAAGGAGCGAACTCGTAGTGTTGGATAAACTAACAAAACTTGAAATTCGCAAGGATATACGAGAGCAACGCAGCACAATAAGGAAGCAAATATTAGAAGAGACCAAGTCAACTAAGAAGGCGAAGAGCTATCATAACAGAGGGAAACAATGGATGCTTGGAGCAAAGAAACCTTCAGGCGTTTTCACGACGACGACATTTTAGAAGCTCAAATTTCTATGAATCAATTTTCAACAGTTCTCTTCAAACTACACCAATTAGAAGCTGCAAACTTGCGTCTTGAGGAACACATTCCACCCATTTTACTGAGCAAAGTAAGAAGCGCAATTGCAGAACTCAAAAACGGGAAGACTTTGGGAGAAGACGGAGTGTGGAATGAATTCCTTAAACTTGGCATAAAACTTCTAGTGGAACCCATCACAATAATTTTCAACAAAATCATGCCCAAAGGAATCATATCAGAACAATGGAAATCAAGCACCATAATTCTATTACAAACAAGAGACCCAAAGATGGCCTAAATAATTACAGACTCATACGTACCTTGTCAAATATGTACAAACTGTTTCGAAGATATTAACAAGAAGGCTAACAAAGATACTAGGTGAGAATCAGCCATGTGAACAAGCAGGCTTCCGCTCGGGATTCAGCACAGTAGACCACATCCAAACGATCAACCAAATCATAGGAAAGCCGGAAGAATTCCACCTACTATTACACTTTTGTGGATTACAGCAAGGCATTCGACTCCGTCGAACATCCAAGTGACCTTGAAGCATTACAAAACCAGGGAATAGAAACTAAATATGTGAGAATAATGGACAAAATATACAGACAAAGCGTCGCCAATGTACGAACTGAACTAGTAGGGCCAACTTTCAACTAAAACAAGGAGTAAGGGTAATCCTATCTCTCCAAAGCTATTCACTTATGTTTTGGAGGCATGTTCAGGAAATTAAATTAGAACAAAAAATATGCGATAGAAATAAATGAAAAGTTGTCTCACCTACGATTCGCGGATGAAGTTGTATTCGCTGCCAACTATTCCAAATAACTTTTAAAGATGCTTGTAGAGTTGAACATGGCCAGCAAAATTCCAGGACTAAGGATGAACTACAATAAAACCAAATTAATTTCCAACGGACCAACTGACAAAATTATC
This sequence comes from Teleogryllus oceanicus, assembly GCA_964035755.1. Classification (NCBI taxonomy): domain Eukaryota; kingdom Metazoa; phylum Arthropoda; class Insecta; order Orthoptera; family Gryllidae; genus Teleogryllus; species Teleogryllus oceanicus. The sequence continues at coordinate 32,388,974 of CAXIVR010000003.1, forward strand.
ATCGATAGAACCGAGTTAGATCAAGTATAAGATTATGTGTACCTCGGCCAACTCATCACTATAAACAATAAAATGAATAATGAAATTAAGAGATGAATATCCCAAGCATGGAAAGATTTGTGGGCACTTAAATTTATTTTCCTGGACAAATCATTGAACAGGAAACTCAGAATAGAAGCTCTACATACATGCATTATTCCTGTTCTAATCTACTGTTGCCAGATACGGCTCATAACGTCCAAACAAAAGAGCTCATTAGCGATCTGCTAAAGAAAAATTGAAAGAAAAAGCCTGAGCATTTCACTACAGAACAGAGTTTCAAAGGCAAAACTCCAAGTTATCACATCCTCCAACAATGTTGCGCAGCATGCTGCAAGAATTAAATGGAAATGGGCGGGTCACGTCGCAGGACTTCACCAAGACAGATGGGTGCAGAAGACCACCATGAAGGATCAAAACATCGGAAGCAGAAGCCGAGGAAGACCAAGAACTGGATGGCCCGACTATTTCAATAGACTAGTGGGGTCACAATTGTCAAGTGCAGCGAGGTTTAGAACAATTTGGAAGGATTATGAAAGACGCCTGTTAGCAAGTGCAGATGCTCAGTGCTAATTCATACTTACGTAGAATAGCTCACCTCGTGAGTTTCACAAGAGCTTCCCCTCTTGCAGGAGGCCTTTGCTCTTTACGGAACACTCTAGGCCCTTTCATTCATTCATTGTAGAGGCACTGACAGATCCTAGATCTGCTCCTTAGGAAGGTGGTTGCAATCCAAAGTACATTTTTTATTCAACCCTTCATAACACCTTTAGTTGTTAAATAGTGGGATAATAATAATATTAATAATATGAGAAATTATGAATAATATTTAAAATGTCTTTAATAAATATTTCGTTTCTTACAAATTGTCTCGGAATAAATGTTACAATCTTCTAGGGCAAATAAAGAGACCAAAGATCATCACCTTTTAACAATAATCATGTGATCAACGATATCAACCTGCGTTTCTGTTTACCTACGGGGTTTGGGGTTACGGGGTTTAGGGAATCTTTTAAAAACGGAATAGAATGTCCAAATTGTAGTTCAATCCGTCTCATTTTGTAGACCACGATATGAAAATCATCTCGACTCCCTTAAGAGGACACGAAAACGTGCTTTTAAGACTCTAGGATGCCCAGTTTCTGAGTAATGCACGATTGTACGAGTAAAATGTGTGTCATGTGGTAGGTGTCGCGGGTTCCATGTGCGCTTGGTTTCCAAAATATGTCATAGTCTGCGAACATCTCTATCGTTTTAAATATGTTTCATGCACCCCTGGAAATTAATTCCCTATCCAGCAGTAATAGATTTACGGGAATTTGTGTCGATGGTTATCATAAACAGTCAAAAACCCTAATCTATCTAGGGGAACAATCAAAACCATTCTGGGCATCAATGCACTGTTGTGTTCTATTGATCATGTTAGGAGTCGTCTGATGCAAAACTTTGTTGCATATTCAGCATGACACATATCATCACACATATCTTTCAAAGTATTTTATTCCCAAATACTTTGTAAAATAAATCCCATTATATAAATAAAATAAAACCCACTACTTTTAAAACTAGCGATGCTACAACAGCACATACATTATTTGAAACTTGTAATTTTCTAACATAACGAGAATTCAATGAAAATCGGGCCTGAGTCATTTTTCTATGAGTACATTCCACTATCTCATATTTATTTTAAAGAATTGGAGCCTATTTTTTAGAAAAATATTTTTTTTAAATAGCTTTTGTTTCATGCAAAATTAAGCAAAAATGCATAAAGTTTGAAAAACTGAGCTTGATCTTATTTATAAATTAAATATTGAAGAACAGATTTTATGAAGAAACATGATATTGTAGTTGAAGGAACAAAACGAAAATAATTTTAAAATTTGCAATTTTAGAAAAAAAAGGGATTTTAATGAAAATTGCACTGCGCCATTTTTAAAAGCGTACTTCACGCTTTCTGATGAAAACAAAAACAAAATTTGAAGCCATTTTTGAGAAACGTTTTGAAAATGTCGTCGAGTCTTCAAGTAAAGTAATCCTAAAAATTAAGGTACCCGTGACAAATTCAAAAGGCGTGACACCACCCCGATGGATTAGAAAATATCAGTTTTGGTGAGAATCTTTCCTACGGTTTAGCCGCTAGCGTTGTTCACAGAGTCAGACAGACAGACAGACAGACATACAGACTTTATTCAAACGTGCGAAATTAACCGAATCAATGTAATACATTTTCTCGAAATTCTTTTTTTATGGATTCCCGTCAGTCGTCGTCTACTTTCATTCTCAATGCTCGCATTCATGGGAATGGGTTCATAAGTGGGACCATGAGTAAGACCCACAATAGGTTACGCATGGTGCATGGGGATACATTACAACCATTTGGATAGTTTCTTTTTCTCGTGATGAAAAACGTCACATTAATGTACACATTAACACAAGATAACAAATAACTACACAGTTTATTCCCGATATCTTTCAATTCACAATAATTCACAATTAACCTCACAAGTACCCTAGAGATCACATGTTTCGTTGTTTCCACTATTACTGTATGTTAGTCTCTAATTAGTTTTAGATGGTTGCAGAAAGAAATACAGAGAAACCCTTTAGCATATTTGTCGAGCACTCAAAAACATAAGAATTATGGGTCCCGCTATTCGAAATGTCGTCAGTGTAAAGCGGTGTATTCAGAGTTGATCTCTCTCGGATTGCAACGTTTGCAACTCGCGACATACAAAAACCGTCTAGAGATCCACAATAAATTATGATGAATAACCTAAAACGTATATGTTCAAAGAATTATAAATAATTACATCCTCATGCAGACGTACACTCACACACGCATTCACGGATGCAGACGATTATGCACGCATCCACATGCTCATACGTGAATTCCACACACACGCACGCGCGTACACCCAACGAAATCCACACGCCTACAAGAATATTGAAATATCGTAATCAAAATATCGCAATTTAAACATCTGGTGTTAATAAATGGTTTACTATTTACCGACATAGTTTCACAGAAGTTAACTAGTACTGTTACAAAGAGGCACAGATACTCTCATACTAGTTAGTTTCCTATTCTCTTTCGGTTGGGCTAGTTTTTCGGTTTTGCTCCCACCATCTGCTCAGTTGTTACTATTCGGAGCCTAAATGACATATTTTCACATTTTCTCATTTTTCCAATACATAATAACATTAGAAGTGTGGTGCTACAACAGCACAACATTCGCGCAATATTTTTAGCGCTTGCATTTATCGAAAAATTAAAGAGTTCAACGAAAATGAAATCTGCGCCATTTTTAAGTGTTTTTTGCTGTTCTCAGGAAATAATTTAAAGAAAATACTGGCGCCGTTTTTGAGAAAAAATTATAAATTGCCTTTACTTCAAGCAAAAATTGCGTGAAAAAAACATCGTACAAGACTTGATTTATAGAACTATTTTTTTAGAATAGATTGCAATACGAAAACGATGTGGCTTACCAAATTGTCTAGTTTCTATCATATGTCACATTTCATATATTTGTTGTCCTGGCTCTGAAAGATCCATGGAATGTTTTCAGAATTGAAGTGTATTAAAATAATAATAATAATAATAATAATAATAATAATAATAATAATAATAATAATAATAATAATAATAATAATAATAATAATAATAATAATAATGACAACGATCAAACCAATAATAAAAATAACAATAACAGCATTAACTCTACATGTTATGGCTATCCTACACAGATATTTTAAACTAATAAATACGTGACTTTTTAACTAGATTGCACTTCATTTCACTTCATAATACTTGTTCTTCACTTCTCTTTCCACTTCTCTATTGTACTACACTTCACAACACGTCACCACACTACAATACAATACTTTAATATTACTATAGTGTGTATTTAATAAAGCAATGAATTTAATAATAATAATATAATAATAATAATAATAATAATAATAATAAGAAGAAGAAGAAGAAGAAGAAGAAGAAGAAGTAGAAGAAGAAGAAGGAGAAGAATACGTAGATTATTCAATAATTAAAGAGACAAATAGGTATGAAAAAAACAGTTGGGGGGACAAATTTGGTAATTTTAGGACTCGGAGGCATCACTGGGATGATCTCTGACAACATTATTGTGTTCATAACCTCAAAATAAAGTTGAACGACGGCGAGTCGACCTGAAAATTCCACATTGGTTGAACATCGTTCTGTGATTGTTTTTTTACTTTTTGAATGTGAAAAAAACAGCTAATATAGTCTAGAATGACTAAATGGCGTATGGTGAAAGTTGTATGAACCGCGTGAATTTTTACGAATGAGTAGAACAGTTCAAACGTGGGCGAGACTCAGTGACGGACGAACACCGCATCTGCAGGAAGTCATGTTGACAGTGTTTGGGGATGCTGTAGGTGTGTTTTTTGTGATTATCACGATGAACAGCGTACAATGAGCAACCAATTCTACACAGATATGATTTAGAACAAGGTGAAGCCAGCAATAAGAAGTAAACGTCGTGGATCTCAGAGGAGAGCTGCAATTCACCAGCAGGACAACGCACGTCCTCACCATAGAATAGATATTACCTATTCTGTATCCTCACACTGCTCAACAAAGCTGTGAAACCATCGACAAAATGGGTTGGGAGGTATTGCCTCATCCCCTTCCAGCCCCGATTTAGTACCATCTGATTTCCATTTGCTCGGTCCACTTAAGGAGGTATTACGTGGGAAGAAGTTCTAGGTTAACGAAGTCAAAAAATGCGTGGAAAATTGGAAGATAAAGAGTTCTTTGCATCCGGTGTAAAAAGACTGGAAACACGATTGGACAAGTGAATAAATGTTGGTGGGGATTATATTCAAAGTAGGAAAAGTCTTGTTTTGTAAAAATAAACATTTATTTCTCCAGACCAATTTGTCTCTTTAATTACTGAATGCGCCTCGTAATAATAATAATAATAATAATAATAATAATAATAATAATAATAAAATATATTCAAACGTTGTTTTGGTATGTTCGTCATACGACTTAACCCAATTCCCTTTTCTCTCTTTGTAAAATTTCCTGTTAAGTTCAAGATATTTTCTTACTATATTGAGTTTTACTGAATAATAACTCGGCTAGTGTGGATTGTCAGATTTAAAAAATGTTGATATTTTATGAGGCACACACATGCGATCATTTAAAACAGGTAAAGTATCTTCACTAAACCCAAATTTTTAACTATGAACGATTTGAAATTATCAATCCAAAATATACCTTTATCATCATTGTGAGCCGCTAGTGTTTTTCACACACACACATTTTTCAACCACTTATTCTTAATCGGTTTCCCTTTAGGAAATTTAAATGCTGAGATAGGTATGAGACGCATTCCTAAATTTTCTTTTGCAACCAAACACCACACGAAATCATTTCAGTTATAAACGATTCCAACTAATGCATTTCAAATACTTCACTTCATACGCGTAAGTAGTACATCACGACGAAATATACACCACTTTGTATTATTATTTCAATATTCCACATCTCGACCACTTTTTCAATAAAACATTAATATGAGAAACTTGCTGGTCACTGCTTCCAAGTTCATATTTGATCTCATCAAAATAAACACTCTGTTTACCCAACATTCTTGACACGATAACCAATGACGTCGCAAACCACGAACAAAACTTAAGCGACGACTTAACGCAAGCGACAAACTTAAGCAAAGACACAAAAATGCACATTTTTGATCATATTTACAAAACACTTGACAAAATGTTACAACAAAAATAATTACAGAACATATCAATAAATGTGATTTACTTTTCGTTTCTGTACAATCGCTATTTTTTATACTGTTTAATTCAAAACAACTACATTATTAGTTTTTTACTTTTATTTTTTGCGCCCGAAATATCTTGGTAGAAATCAGGTTTCCGGAATACCGTAGAGAATTGAACTCCTTTCCCATATGGAGATTTCCAGGGAGGGGAATTTCAATAGTAAATACAACATTTTTAGTTTTCATATACTCAAAAATTTATTTTTGAATAACCATAATTAGAGATATTTTGAAGAATGTTAACACACGTATTTAACAAGGATAATCTAAATGTAATGATGTATAATATAAATTTTAAGGACATGAGACATTAAAAAAATACATTTGGGTTATTTTTCAAAAATAAAAATAATAGTACACAAAAATGTCGTTTGTGTCACTTTACTCAGTGCATTTAGTACTACCCATACAAACAAAAATAGCGGCGTTTTTTAGAAAATCTGATTTTTAAAATTGCTCACATTTCACTCAAAATTGAGCGAAAACTACTAATATTTTTAAAATGTTCATTAAATTAATAAAAAAACTACTAATATTTTTAAAATGTTCATTAAACAACAAATTTAATTTTTAGAAAAAATATCTATTCTCAATAATGTAGATGTAAGAGACGATTCAAAAAATAGAAAGTTTTTGTAAGTCGTGGATTTGAAAGACGTAACCCGACAATTCTGGGGAAAATTGTACTGCGCATGCGCCGGCATGAAATGGCAGGATTTAGATTGATGGTTCCGTCATTCTCTCTGTTTCGTCGTCTGCGACAAATGTGTTCATAACTTACATTTTACGTAGTTTTCGCCACCACCACTAAACACGAATTCAACTAGCACACAATGAGCACGTAAGTAATGAAAAATACAATACCCAAACTACAAATATAATATGGCAGTAACTTAATTGTTATTTTTTTCTCAAGTTAATTCAAATATGTAAGGAATAAACTAACATAATTGTTTACGATTGGAAGATTATGCATATATTGAGGCTCCGTTGATTGTCACGAAAAATTATTTATTTATCCATAGGGCTAAACATTTCACATTCCTAATATAAACAATTTAAATATGTTATAGTAAGATGGCGGGGTTATCTAGGAAGTTATAGTTTCCTTGGGAGATAGACATATTCGTATTGTATCATTCGAATAAGTATTACATACTCGTATGCTACAATGAGATTGACCAGGAGGTCCTAGGTTCGAGTCCTGACGGCGGCAGAATTTTCGACACTAGCTTTTCAGCTAGGTCGAATTCAGCCGCTATCTGGAGGAGAATTCTAGTGGCCGGCTGCTCTTATCGGTAGTTTTCCGTGGTTTCTCCGATCAACACCAGGCGAATGCCGGAGCAGTGCCCTATCAAACGGGCGGCGGACCGCGCTTGTCCTATCCTCTCCCCTTACACACACACACTTACACTAACATGCACCACATACTCCGGGAGACCGGTCGGGAGCTTAGAGCTTGTTCCGACTGGGGCGGTGCCCTGCTGGTGAGAGAGTTCTGGTTAGGGGGGAACACCACTAGCCGACGGTAGGTCGGCGCCGGATCTCGCCATTCAGCGGGGGAAGATCACTGCCTTCTCCCGATAAAAAAGCATGCACTATACTAACGGGATTAATGACCAAAGCAGTTGACGCGCCCGGAAACACGAAAAAATCAATCAATTAATCAATACAATGAGATTTCATGTATTATACATTTTACTATCTTTTAACGCTAATAAAATCAAAAATTGACTCAGAGATACATACATGTTCCATAAAAACTTTAAGATCCTGTTAGAGGAATTCATTTCCAATTAGTTCCTAGTTTTAACGTACGTCTTGGATTGTACGACATGCAAAACTTCATTTTTCTGATGATACGTTATTTCCTTTTGGCGAATCTTCCCTTTAAAACGTAATTTGTTTTCTTTCCTGGGGCGTTTTCCAGCTTCAGAAAATGCTGATATCGACTATCCGCGCTGCGTACCCATTATGCCCCTCATGGGGATATTTTTACACTAGGCACACATGCGGGATCCTCAGTCTGCGGTTAGCGGACTCACAAGGCCTTCCACGAGAACACACATACAGAAAATCAAGGAACAAACAAACACTCCCACGGCGGGACTCGCACCCGCGACCCTTTAGACCGAGGCGTTGAGTTGGCACACGCTCTAACCACCTCGGCAATCCAGGTCGGTGTACCTTAATAACGTAAAGCAACATATAATTATAACCTCTGATCTTTTTCTGTAACAGTATATATGTTTCAGGCGATATTCACTCATAAATCTTTGTATTTAAAAACTTTTCGAACTTAAGAAAATTCGCTTTAGTAGCTTCTCTAACAACCTTACACCCAAATGTTTTGTCGAAGGGAAATGTCGAATCTTTCAATAGATCGATTTCAACTCACAAAATGAAATAATTGATCAAATGACGGTAGAAGAAAAGCTTTTCTTATCATTTTTATGATTTTATTTAATATTTTTGTTTATATTAGTTGACAATAGTGTATAAACCAGTTAAAAATAGCAAGCGATAACACAATTGGACCCCAGTACCTTTCATCGAAAGCAGAAATCACGAAATGTGATTAAGTGGAAGGCTCAAACTTCTTTCTAAACGAAAACCCTTGGTATTTATAAATAATGATTTTTGAAATTTTCTAAATGTCAGAGGTATTAATGAAAAATGAAACTCCACTACACTTACAAATGCACTTTCTTCTGTAAGAGCAAAAAACTTCAAGAATAAATTATGAGCCATTTACCAGGAAATCTTCAAAATGTCATAGGCGTTTCATTGAAAATACACCAAAGAAATACAATATCTTAATGATCACTACAATTGCACAACTAAATCTTACTACTCACGTATTTACCATGTTTCAGCTGAAAATCGTCTAATCTACCAGAGTTATGCATGACTCCTTTCCATTCCCATTTATGCAAATTGCAAGTACTACCTTCTCTCCATCAGCACTACTCTTAACTATATTTGGAACAGCACTAATGCACCCTAATTCTGACGTGTGCGCGAAATTACAGCTGAAACCTTAAACACAAAATTTAACACCTATATTCGAGGTCATATATTTTAGGTGATTCCAATGTTTCTTTGCCTAGATTAGAATATAGAGAGAAAAAATAAAAAAGGAATTTGCAACGAATTTTTAAAAAATCATTGTAAACTATAATGTGAACGAAATCTATAAAATCGGAAAAATGTACCCACTGTCTACTTTGTTTTTGTAGCGGAAACATCATAGCGTGCAGTAGAAAACCATTCCTAGCAATCCACTTTCGGATCGTACCTGAACGACACAAACTACTCTGACGAGCATAAATCGCCTTCTTCAGTGCTCCGCCACCACACTGCTTCGTTCCACTGAAAAAATCTTCCACCAGCGCTTATCGCGTATCGCAGAGGTCCAGCGTTCATAATCTCAGTCAATTGGCCAGCGGCGGACAGGTGGCTCCAGCTGCAGTCGTATCGGATGGACAAAACCACCAATCGACAAATTATAATACCACCTTTTCAATTTACCGCTTTTTTCCCCTCGACCCGTGATATGTTTCAGCAGCAGGCGGCCTACCGACGGGAAAAATCTAATTGCAACGCGGCCTCCAGAGCCGCGAGCGATTACGCGTTTTTGCACCGCGGAAGCCGCGCTCACTGCGCGCGTAGCGGCGCCCTCCGCAACGCATTGGCCGCCTCCACGACGCCCTGCGACCGCTTTCATTATCTAGTCTCTGTGGGCGCGTCGACTACTATGGTCATCGGTTCCGTAAGAGTCGTACGAGTTATAACCCAATGGTGTTTCTTCACTGATGGAATCTCAGATCCGACATAGAAATGCGAGGTTTTTCTCTCACTAGGCACCTCTCCCAGCAAGACTCCGTCCCAAGCGAGTCAAAATCTAAACTTCTAACAAGTCTTCCGAATAAGTGGCAGTGAATGAAAGTGTATGTGTTTTGTGTAAGGTGGAATAAGGGGACAAGGATAAGAAAGGAAAGATCGTGCGTGACCCGATTGTCAAGGTATTGCTCCTGCATTTGCCGGTATTCAGCGGAGAAACCTCAGGAGATCACAGTGTTTCAGTTCAACCTCTCCATGTGTAGCTTGAATGGAAAATCCGTCACCGTCGGGTGTGCATTCCAAGGACCTCACAGTCAGCGACGCTGCAGAAGCACCGGTAATGTTGCCACTGATCCACTACAGCATGGGTGAAGAAATCTCTTACTTTCTCGTATACGTGCGCAATATAGAGAAAGTAATGTAATGTTGCGGAAAATCGATTTCGAGATTTCAACGGAAATACACGTTTTGGGGTACCCTGATACCGACTGGTTGGTTGGTTGGTAATTCCGTCAACAGCTTAGGTCATTAATCCCGCAAGTGTAGTACATGTTTTTCCTCGGGAGGGTACTGCTCCGGCTTTCGCCTGGTGTTGATAAAAAACACGGAAAACTACCGATCAGTGCAGCCGGCAGCTGGAATTCTCCTGCAGACAGCGAGTGAATTCGACATAGCTGAAAAGCTAGTGTTGAAAATTCTGCTGCCGTCAAGACTCAAACCTAGGACCTCCTGGTCAGAGACGCTGCAGCGACATCAGTTAATGCACTGAGCTACCGCTCCCGGATCCTGATACCAAAAAAGTGATTTCTTTTCAAAACGACCGTCCGTTCGTCTATCCGTCTGTCCGTCTGTGAACATCAATAGCTCCTAAAATATACGTAGGACTTTTTTTCCAAAATGGGTATTCCCCGGTCGATTTGGCTCCACTCGGGTCAAGGCGATTTTGAAAAACATCCTTTAAATTTGCAGGTAGTTTACATGAAATCTCAGGGATATTTTCAAAATTTTCTCAATTTTTTTCTTTACATTTTTGAAAGAATAGAAAAAAATACTCTTATGAAGATGGCTTAGGTCCGTTTTTCACTGTTAACTCTGATTTTTTTTAATTGCAAAAGTTAGAATATTTTCCGGCGTCTTCCCACAACAAAATTGAAAGTAGATATTTCTCCTACAAGTAAAACTTTTTATCCGTCGTTCTTTCATTAAGATCATATATTCTTTTAAAGTTTTAGTGGTTTTCTCGCAATATTGCATGAAATATGTGCAGGATTAAAAAATATCAAAATCAAGAATTTTTCAAAAACTGTTCCATTTTTTCTTTAAACTCTTAGAAGGGATAGTTCTAAATAATAAGATGACAGAAACGTCATTTGGCTCTATTCTTTTGTTTTCTCAAACATTACACAATTGTAATTTTTGTAACAGTTCTCCCAGGTCGTTAATATTTACATTAATGACGATTTATATACCTTAATGAATTTGTGAAAACAAGTGCTTCAAATGATGTCTTATAGTGCTTCTCGAAAACTCAAAGATTTCCGATGAAACCTCTTTAATATTCTTCTTGAGAGTTTTCTATGGGAGCTCAAAATTGCAGCGTAAGTTCCTTAGGGACTGACAGAACTATATGCGGGGACCCCGTGCTATTTACAAAAAAGAGGAAATAATAAGTTTTTCAAGAGGAAATAATAAGTTTTTATCTAAAACTGTGTCTGATAAAATTATAGAAAAAATAAATGAAGCGCCGGGTTACAATGAACACAGCACAAGCAACACCACCTAAATGCACATGATGTATCAAAAGTTGAGTTAGTTAAATTTTACGATGTGTAACCATCGAGAAAAATGAATCACTGTTGAAGAACGAGAAAAATGAATCACCAATGAAACCGATTACAATAAAAATTAATGAATCTTGCGGAGTATTTAAGAATGCCGAATATCAATCAGCACAAGAGTTGCATTGCGATATTGTCGAATGCATAAAAAACAAGACAGATCTCAAGGTTACGATGGCGCAACATTTAAGGGTGTAATATTGCAATGGTCTTAAAGAAATTAGATAAATTTGACAATGCATTGTGCTGCTCATAATTTAAATCTTGTGCATAATGAAACCATATATGGAATATAGAATTTAGACATTTTATTGTTAGCTTGAAGGAATGAAGGTTTTCTTTGGTCATAGATTCATCGGTGCAACATAGTATTATCAACAGTGATGGATTTGGATAAAAAATGAAATTATCTTACATGAAATGACTTTATTCCTACAAGATGGCCATCACGTAACGATTTTTTAATAACTAGTATATGATTTTAATATGTTTCATCTTTAACAAAATTTTAATTTTCTAATAAAATGGCTGAAGTGAATGAATTGAAAAATTAAATTGAAAATTTGAATTTGTTTTCCATGTGGTACTACATTCTAATAAACATTAAAACCTGTCTAAGCCGGAATCATTTGGGTCCAACATCTTCTTCCGTCTTGTTCCGTTTTCCGGCTTAGTCACGTTTTCTATAAAAACCGTCAAATCAGAAAATGCGGTTGTTCAAAGATGGAATAGGTTGCATGGATGGTTTCTCTCATCAAAAAACATTTCAAAGAAACGAAGACGTCTCAGGGGAGACAATGAAAATGACATACAGAAACGCAACACGAAGTCTAATGAAACAAAGAACACCAAGAAAAGAAAAAGAAGTATTATTTTCTTCAATATTTGTTGGGACAGATGAATTCATCTGATGATTTAGTTTTCAGCTATTCACCTAGGTCCTCATAAATATTGTGGCAACCACCCATAAAAAATATTTTAATCACACATTCTTGATTTTGTATTTGTTTTCGGTGTCGTACACTTGAGTTTCCCCAGCTTTAAATTTCTTTATCAAAACCGTGACAGAAATGTTGCTTTATTCGTGTTCTTAAAATTGTCTAATTTTCCCACGAAAAGGTAACGTTTTCAATTTGCCGTCTGACATAATAAACAACAGATTATCACAATACCTGTAACTCGTTGAACTCAACACACACACACAAGGTATAGAACTAAACCCAAAACACGCGTTACAAGAACTGTGGAAGAATCGCTCTTCGGGTCTCTCCTTCCTTCACATGGACTTGTGAAGGTATTACAAATAAGACGTGGTATTCGCACGAGTAGCGTGTAAAATACAACGTTCGGACGAGGGTAGCTGAGAAACGGAACGGACAAGTACAGCTCTGAGTATCTCGTGGTTCAATGACCCCAAACTGACAAGTCAATGTTAAATTTATAAAACAATACTTGTTTCCCTCTCCAGAATTTTTAAAACCATCGTACTAAAAGTAATTTTCCTTTCCTGCGTTAGTCAGGTTTTCGGCTTATCCGGTGTACTCGGTGTTGAAAAATACGTAGTCCGTTCTGAGATTTTCCAGCGAAGACGGGGTTCCGCTTTAGTCAGGTTCAGCCTTAGATAGGTTTTACTGCACTGACATCACCTAACACTGTTAAGAAATGCTTTCAAATCCCTAATTTGGATTTACAAAGGCATTCGAAGAATCTACGAAGAAGAAAAAAATTTAAAAAAAAAGTTTATCCCAATTCTGGAGAGAAGGGAAATTTAAAGACAAACGATTGAAGAAAATGAAATGATTATTTGACGAACTCAACGAGGATCAATGACTTACTGACGGCGAACAAAGATACGAATTTAATGTTAACAATGATAGATATTGCCGTTAACCTGGTAGAGCCACGATTTGTTGGATTGAAAACTACAGTGGCAATTTTCAAAGAGCTTCAGCCACTTGTTTTTATACCTCTTTCGGACCATAAATCATGAAGAAGCACAAAAACTTAAATCCAAATACCCAGCAGATCTTATGGGAAACTTGTCTCAGTTTTGTTTTTGCACATTTGTTTAAAGAGTCAAATTTCAAAACTAGGGTCTATAAAGGATATTGCAAACCTTTTAATAATTAAACATGCTATTAACAAGTTTTCTCGATCTTTTTCCAAAAAAACTTTTCAAAATTAAGCTGGTTAAAGATTATTTACGAAAAACAATGACACAAGACCGTCTGTGTAATTTAAGTATTTTACCAATTGATTACGAAAATACAATGTGTTTGAAAAGTAATATGTTTACTGTCTTTGATAATTGCAGAGAAAAGACAAAAATGTACATTCTAAATTATATCATGAAATGAAAAAAATGATAATTTATTTTCTGTAAAAATTTATATTGATAATTTTTCACTCTTAAAATTCAGTAAATACACAAAATCACGTTAATAACGTGGACCCCGCATATTTCGGTCTAAAAGCTTCTTCGTTGAATTTATGCCACTGTCTCAAAATTCCATTTTCAGAAAAGCGCAAACGCCATTATCTCAAAAATGACTCCAATTTTTTTCACACATTTTGTACAGGCAGTAATAAATGCTCCATAACTTTTCAAAAAATAATTTTGTTGTATTTACATATTATTTTTCCATAATTACCCAAATGTAACTTTTTCGAAAAAACTCTCACACCCTTAATATACACATTTTAGCCATTATATACATTACTACATTTGTGAGTGTAAATTACATCCAATAAGTTTTTCGAAAAGTCAAAAATTTTCTGTGATAAAGAGCTTCAATTTTGGCATATACAGTAACGCTTAAATAACATTTTCTTTAAAACGACTCCAGTATTTTCAACAAAAATGTCCATGTTGTAACTGCCCATATGTCGGTTCCATTGATTTTTGAGAAGCACCCGAGAACGTCAAGACACGACAACATGCAATTATAGTGTTATCGAAATGCAAGAGATCGCGCCAGCAGTTAATGGTATCCCTTGCGAGAATTTATTAAGGTTTCTGAATACACTCGCGCAGAATAGAACGAGAACCAATCAGAAATCACCCTTGAAAATATCAGCACTAGCGCAAAGCACCGCTACGAAAATATCTCTCTTTTGCTGCCGACCGCCGATCTGGACGCACCGAAACTGTTCGTGCTGGACGGAGAGGAGAATTCACCGTATTTCGACGATAAGAAGCTTGAAAAAGGTAATTCGTCTCATCATGTCGAAATAACGATACCATGTATGAGAGAATTGAGAATTTTAAATCATTAATATTCTGATAAATTCACGTGAACGCATTACGTAGAAATATACTATTTTTCTATTAATGAGGAAATAATATATTTCAACGTTCAAGAACGTATACTGAAGTAGAAAGCATGTGTTACAGGAAATGTTTGTTTCTATTTCCAGCTTTTTTTGTTGTTTTTTGTCTTTCATTTTGGCTTACCACGTAAAATATTCATTACGCGGAGATATTGCTGTCATGAAAGGATCTGGGTCGCCGTCGCCCCTCCGAGCTGTGGAAATATTTCTTCGAGACGAGTCAGAAAGGAAAACTTTAAAACTTCACTAGAAATTCTCTTAGAAAAACTGTTTAAAGAAGCGAGAATTATTCTACAGAGACAGAATTCACCTCACTTGCAGACGTAGATAGTCGAGTAAGTCAATTAAAATCATTTAAACGTAATCTTTTACAAAGTTGCTGTCGTAAAACCTTTTTTTTTCATTTTTCTATTAACGATAGGTTTTTTTTTCTTTTAGTGTTTGATTTCAATTCATTGTTTAATCGTTTTCAAATTGTTCAAAACTAATAATTAGTAAGAGTTATTATTAATTGTACTTCATTGCATAACGTCATTTTTTTGCTGGCTAAATTGTATAAAGTAATAATCTACGTAAAAGTGAAACAACTTCTTGTATATATTTCATCCACTATTCAAGTGACAATTTCTTTGAAGGTGTATGTAAAGGGAATTTTGGTATGTGATTAAAAGATTAACTTGCCTATGTTTCTTTTATTACAAACAGCAGGTTAAAAGACGAACCAACTCCTGTAGGGCAGTTAGGACAAATAAAACCATTCCTAATTTTTGGTGTGACATTGTCATAACAAGTCACAGGTCAAGTAATACTACTAGGTTACTTGAGTGACCCGCTGTAGACTTTCAAGTGAATATAGTGAAAAGGTAGAGCGGTCACAATGTAGGACGAGGATTTACTCTTCTATAGTATTATTCTTAATATTTCAGTTCTACCATACGTAAACCGAAAAATTGAGACTTTTTTAAAAATGTACTTATATTACTTTATAGACGGTAACTGACAAGAGGATGGGGCAAGATCGAAAAGCAAACTCAGGCCAACGAAATTAGAAAATTAACTAGTTCGGGAAACTGTGCGATATCACCACTATTTTTTTTTAATATCTACTAATTCTACCACTTGTGGAATGAGAGTGCAAGCGTAAATAATTATCGACCAAATTATCTGAGTAGTATTTTTCTATTATTAATCCTTGGTTTGACGTTTCAGCCTATCGTGAACTGGAACGGTTTGGCACTGACGAACGGTACGAATGGGATTTTTTTAAAAAGGTAATTCCATTGCCTACAGTAAGGGTGCGGACACTAGGCCGTCACGGTTGGGATAGAACGATCTGCGCCTTCTGCCGTTTACAAAAAATTCGAAGGAAAGATCTTTTGGACATTCCGACGTGTCATGTCTTTCGTACCGATAACGCCATCCAACTAGCCTCCGCGCACGCGCATCGGCTCGGGTCGGGACGGCCCTTCCGCCGCCCCGTTTCAGTTTTGGAGATATGAGTGATCACGCACATGCCAAATTTAATAATGTGGGTCCAGAATGATCCTGAGCTGCATAACTGCCTTGTGCTTCAATAAACCAAATGTTTGGCCACATGGATAATAAAAAAACAAAGTTTCGTTGACAAACATCTGGTGACCCATAATAACTCTTTAATCCACTTGATGATTTAAAAATCATACGCAATTAAAAACTGTTATAAGAAAAAATTTAATGCATTAGATAATACTTTGTGTTACCTTCCTAAACAATTATTAGTAATAATATCCACACTCAAAACACAAATATTTGAGAAAATGAAATACTTATTTCACACCATACTGAAAAGAGCAAGACATTGTTGAGTTTATAATTGTTTAATTAGTTAATATACATAATACGATTTTTCATGAATTTTAAATAAACTTTTGCTACAGATTCGACTAATTTGTAGTAAAGGAAAAAGGTCGCAAAAGTTTTCCATGTGATTTCTTCAGAAGTTTTTTTTGTAAGGCAATTAAAAAAAGAATTTCTCAAAAATGCTCAATTTTTTTCTTTAAACATTTCATACGGATAGTGACAGAAGCAGCGAAGAATATCACATAATCATTATTTTGATGCATTTTGGGGGGGGGGTTTCCGAAATTTTACAAATGTAGTTTGTTTACATCATTCACATCGTTAATATTTACATTACGGGCATTTTTATACTTTATTGCAATTGCGTGTACAAGTGCTTCAAATGATATTTTAAAGTTTCTTTTGAAGTAAAATTGCGCATATGACAGGCGATAAGATACCTACAGAATGGAAACAATCCTTCCTCACGTCAATTTACAAGAAAGGTAAAATATCGGAGTGTAAAAATTACAGAGGAATAGGTGTAACTTCTACTACTGGAAGACTGAATATACGATTACAAAAGATAGAATTGAAAGGGAGTTACCACAGCAGAAGAGCAAAGTGGATTTACAGCTGGTAAAAGTTGTATTGACAACATATTTGTTATAAGTCAGGTTTTAGAGAAGAGATTATCAAGAAATAAGGAAACATTTCTTGTATCCATAGATCTTGAAAAAGCTTATGACACAGTCCCTTTAGGAAAACTCTTCCAAATTCTGGAAAATACAAATATTGACAAGAAATACATAAATACATTAAACGATTGGTATCTGAATCAAGAAAGTAGAATAAAAGTAAGTGGCCAAATATCACAACCATTTGGACAAACAAAGGGCCTGAGACAAGGATGTTGCTTATCACCAAGACTTTTCAAAATATACCTGAATGAAATACTGAAAGATTGACAAAATAAATGCAGAGGTATGGGTATATGTATCAATGAAGATTATCTGCATACCTTACTATTCGCTGATGATCAAGTTATTTTAGCTAATGACGATTTTGATGTAGAATATATGATGCAAAAACTGAAGGAAACGTACGAGAAAGCAGGACTGAAGATCAATTTTTCCAAAACAAAATATCTGGTGGTAGGAGAAAATGCAGGCTGCAGCATACCAATAAATGGGAGAGCAGATAGAAGCATGTGAGGAATTTAAATATTTAGGAGGCATCATCAGTAAAGAACGAGACTCCAAAAAAGACACTATCTCAAAGATCACGCAAGGGAGACAAGTCACTCGAAAGTTAAACTCTCTACTTTGGAGAAATGAAATATCCAGATCAACTAAGAAAAGGCTGTTTGAAACCTTCGTACAAAATGTAGTGTTGTATGGATCAGAAACGTGGGAAATAAGAAAACGAAAAAAGACATTAAAAAGCCTGCAAATGGATTTCATGAGAAGAAGTTGTAGAGTGTCTAAAATGGACCATGTAAGAAATGATGAAATTTTGAAAAGAATGCAAATACAGAAATCGATTTTAGAGGAAATGGAAACACGAAGATTAAAAGGGTTTGGCCACGTGAAAAGGCTCGGTTATGAGAGATGGCCCAGAAAGATCTCTGAGTGGCTCCCCTTAGACAGACGAAAAAGAGGTAGACCCAGAGAAGAATGGCAAAAGCAAATTCTGAAGGACATGTAGAAAAGAGGCCTTGAAGACGACGATTGGAATGATAGAGAGGCATGGAGATTGGGATGCGAGAGACAGCCGCAGGAGCTGTAGACAACTCGCAAGAAGAAGAATTGCGCATTTTCAGAAGTGCTCTAATGAAATGTTTCTAATTGATCAATTTTGTTTCTTTAAATTTTGTGTAAGGATACTGCTAAATACACTGAATTACATATATATATATATATATATATATATATATATATATATATATATATATACGCTTCTTTTATATTCTTTTGATTTTTTAAAGATAACACCTTTTTAAAACTGTCATTTCGTTAAAATTAACATTATTGGCATTTTCGTACATTATTATTTATTATTATTTAATTATTGAATTAGTGAATATAAAGACTTCAAATGATTTCTTTTGAATTTTTTCGGAAATTAAAAAAATGCTGTGATAATGAGCTCAAATTTGGACTCAGCCACGATCGCTCAAACGATATTTCTTCAAAAGAGGCTCCAAATGTTTCAATGACTATTTGAAAATATAATCAGTTTTTACTCTTGTACAATATTCTTAGTCGTATTTCAATTCTATAACTAATCGGGAATGAAGAATTGAGAAATTGTGAAAAAATATATTTTCGGTGCCGCTAAGTAGCAGTTAGAAAGAGTGTGTGGCAATACCGAAAAACCTGTCTAGACTGAACAGATTACAGAAAAGTAACTAAGTAGAAGAGGTGTGTGTCATTCTGAAGCAACATTATTTTGTTTAACTAACCAATAAGCTTTTTATAAAGTGTGCTGTAAAAAATGATACCAAATGCTAATCTCTCCTTAGATTATAACTGCTCTCTAAATTCGTTCTCCATTGCAGTTCCTCATTAAACAGAGCTTCAAATTGATCCTATGATATTCTCAAGTATTGAAAGGACATTTTAATAATCTTCTATCAGCTCTGGACAACATGATAAACTCCTCTTTTATCAGTCTTATTCTGTTTAAAACAAATTCCAGAATATCCGCTTTCTTCAACTCCTTGCCTCATCTTGTTCTATTAAAAACGAACATACAACTATTGCTTCATTCTTTAACATTACGTATTCGTCGCCAACAAATCAAGGAAAGGAAGAGTGTCCAAAGTACCCGTCCCGGTCTGGTGCGCGTAACCCCTCCAAATACTGTTCGTCCATGACGTACCGACCTCTTACGCTCTTAGCTTAAACCTAAGCTAGTAGCGCTTCAATATCACATACTTTCTAGTATTATTAGCTTCTGCTTACGGAGTATTGAGAAAATTATGAAATACTGCACAAAAATGGCGAATTTTTGACAGAAAAATGAATTATTATTGCCAAGCCCTGATAACTAAAAAGTAGATAAATCCAGTTGCTAAATTAAGAAAAGAAAATCCTCTAACATAGTATAGCCAAAATCCATGTTTTGTGGGTCCTTAATATCGAAAAATCTATTCACGGCAAAATGTCTATCCGTCCATCTGTGAACAAAAGTTTGTGTTCTAAAGCTTTTGACGTTATTGATCATGAAATTTTACTTTCAAAATTACCTTCATACGTGCTATTGCTCTAGACTGGTTACGTTCGTATTTTAAACAATGATCTCAGAGAGTAACCTTACTGGAATAATGGAACATTATGTACACAACTTTCTGACTCTCTACCAATTGCACGTGGAGTCCCTCAGGGATCGATTTTAGGGCCTATTCTCTTCCTACTATAAGTAAACACTATGCACTTGACGATTCGAAACGGAAGGACAGTTCTCTTTCGGATGATACGAACATTCTTTGTAATAAAGAAACCGTAAATAGTTCAATATCTGATTTTCAAATTGGTTCCGATATAACTAATTAATAGTAAATGAAAAGAAAACGGTTTTAATGCAGTTTTCATTTCAAATAAACAATTCTATACTCCATTGACAACGAATGGTGTACCATTGACTGACGTTAAGGAAACAAAATTTGTAGGTCTCTCTATTCAGTCAAACCTTAAATGTAACGTCCATTTCAATGAATTGAACATAAAATTAAGTTCATTATGCTACGCGTTCAGAATTATTTCAAATTCAGTCAGCCTGCATATTGCTCGTATATATTACGCAAATGTTCATTCCCGCCTGAGATATGGCATTATATTCTGAGGAAATATATCGTATAGCTCCCAGACTTTTAGATTACAAAAAAAGAATTGTAAGAGTAATAACCGAATCCCGCCCACGTGATTTTTGTTAGCCTCTCCTTATTAATCTAGGAATTTTACTTTACCTTGTCTCTTGATTTAATAATCAGTAGCTTTTGTCAAAAATGACTTGCTTAAGGGCGGGAATATATTTTCAGAAAACGCCGATGTCTATAACTATAACACTCGACGTAGAAATCATATCATCACGTGACAGCATAAACAGCTGATTACAAAAAAATCACATACAATACGTGTACATTATTTTACAACGCTTTGCCGAATGACATTAAACGAAAAAATTCTGTAGAAAAGTTTACTTACCACTTGTCTGTATTTGCGGTCTCTTGAATTTGAATTCGAAATTTTAATTTTGGGGGGTACTTTACCTGAAGCTTCTGGGACATTTTCAACATTTTCATAAAACTTGCTCAACTTTTTTTATTGAATTTTGTTGCTGGATAGAGTGGAGGACATTTAAGAGAATGGTGCAGGTCTCATTTTCGTTGAAAGCCCTGATTTTTTAAAATTTCCAAAAATCCAAATTTTTTTCGGCGGTTTCCTACAACTACAATTTTTGAAGACCTTTTTTACGTAATTAAATGTGTTCATCAAAAACCGATCTTCATGTGTTCCATTTTCTGACAATTTGAGTCTTTTTGCGTAAATTGAAAAAAATAGAAATGGTAAATTCGAATTACCATCGCTCCGTTTGTGACGGTGTCAGCCTGAAAGGTAATTAGAGATCGCTTGGAGGCAGTTGGATATTCTGAAAATTTCTTATCATTGATTAACTTAAAATTAATAAACTTAATATTACAAATCGTATAACATTAGGTGCGAAAACATATCTATATTAAGTTGCAGTGTAAATGCATATTACGTAAGCGTTACAACTATTGCGAGGAAGAACATTAATTCTATCAATCATTTGCTAGAACAGCAAAATAATATCGAGGCGATTCATGGGGAATATTTATTGCTTTTAACGTTTCATTTAAGCCCGAGAGACGATTCTACTTTCTAAGATTTACAAGATTTCTAAGATTTATCTTGATGGATACGTGCGCGGTGTTGCCGTTTGTTTTGTGTTTTTTTTGGGGGGGGGTAAATGAAACCTATTCTAACACAAAGTTCCTTAAAAAAAGGTATACACTACTTTTTTTATTTGTTGATTGGTGTGATTTTGCATATTCTAATTTCCCTTGCTCCATTTGCTAGCCTTCAGGAAATTTCAGATTGGAATGCGACAATGACATTGCGCCCCGCGAGACGGCAGTTGTAATTCTGTGAATTCCGACTCATTGTTGAGACATGATTTAACTATATGAAACACAGTTTTAACTGTCGACTTTGTGTTGATGTATGTTCGAAAATATTTAGTTTTTGCAGCTAATGTTGTTTTGTAATGAGTTTTACAAAAAACGATGACAGTTGTGTTAATAGGGCAACAATTGCGGTATAGATTGTGTTACGTAACTATCACTAAGAGCGAGGAAGTATGTGCTGTTTAGCCCCACGAGTTTTGATATCAGGACCCACAAAACAAGTTTCAAAAATCACGAATTTTGCTCCAGTATTAGAATGCTTTATCTATACTACGTAAGGAGTATATGAGAAATTAAACTAGAGATGCTTCAGAATAGCGCAGAGTATCTCGTAATAGTCAGAATCCTAATCTGCTTAGTCTAGGCTATATTTTCGGTTTTCTGCACCCTCTTCTCAGCACCTACTACCTAACGGCACCAACATTTTCCCCCCATATTTTCTCAATGTTTCACTACCCTAGTTGAAGTTGAAACGAAATACTTGAAGAATATCTTAGAACAAGTGAAATCTGATTTATGTGAACATTTTTAATGAAGTATTTGCAGCCGATTTTTTGAAGAAAAAACGCCATTGGGAGTTTCTGAAAGTGAGTGATACGTATGTATACGAGAAAGAAAATCTAACTTCCATACCTTCGAAAGCTTTATTTTTATAGGTGTTCGAGAAGGTTATCAAATCAAGTATATTGATTGTGGTGAGTTGTAGTTGACATTTACATAATTGAAATTATTGAAGGCGTTGTCATTGTCAACAATAGTATTTATTTCACAAATAGCAGCTTTCGATGGCTTAGCCATCATCATCAGTTTTCTGCTGTCTGCGAGCCACAAAAACGACTAGTCGTAGTTGTCACGACTAGTCGTAGTCGTTTGTCAATGAATATGTCACGACTAGTCGTAGTCGTTTTTGTGGCTCTCAGACAGCCGAAAACTGATGATGATGGCTAAGCCATCGAAAGCTGCTATTTGTGAAATAAATTCTATTGTTGACAATGACAACGCCTTCAATCATTTCAATTATCAAATCAAGAAAATAACTCAATTCTACTGGCCTGCAGGAGCAACAACACTGCTAAATAGGACAAATAAAAAATTGTTTTTTAAAAATTAGCATGTACACTGTTTAAGAACGAGAAGAAAAATACTCTCGTATAACCGCAATAAATTAAATGTTCTAAAATATTTTAACACAGACTTCATGAATACAATTTTTTTTCACAAACCGAGAATTAAAAAAATGTTGCTGTTCCGTAGCACAATATGTGAATAGAAAATATTTAATAGTTAGCGGCCTCTTCCTTGGAGTATTCCTTTCGTGTGTCAACAGCTGCTGTTGTACGTAATGTCGCAATGAGTATAATTATGTAGTCAGGACGTGCAGTATGAGAATCGGCGGAATAACGCAATCAATTATTTGCATTTTTCAGTCAAAATCGAAATATTTTATTGATTTCGGATTTTCCCCGAGTATGTGAATATGTTACAAAAATCGTAGAGGTATCTCACATGGGCGGAGGCTGCGCAGTTTTGTTCAGGTTCTGAGTGAATTGGAAATAATCTTTCATTTTCACTAAATTCATCATTCCCCCAGACACAGTTATTCTCAAACACAGAGCTATGTTATTCTAATCAGTACACGGAAATGTTAATGCAGTTCGGAATAACTATGTGCGCGAAGTATTGTGAAGGGACGTCGAACAACTTTTCTCGAAAGAATAAAGAACAACTGATTTTTTGCATGTCTAAATAGATTGACCGATAAATTCGTAACTATAATCTTCTTGAAGTCTATACGTTGATGACATGAAAAGTACGTTCATATAAAATTAAATGTGGTAAATGACATAATATGCGCATATTATTCCTCTCTTGGAACAAATTCCAGTGTAGCAGGGACCGACAGGAAAACGGAAAATTCGACCTAACGATTGTGATCGACCTGTCAGACAGGTGTATTGAAATGAATATGTCAAAATTGCATACAACTTAAATAACTTCAAAGTATCATCATGAACTTTCATATCGTTTCCCCCGGCAAAACTTGTCGAGAAATATTATTACAACCTTCGAAATTGCAAATGCCTTTGAAACAAGTATTTTGCGCGAAAAAACCGTGCGTGATGCGTACTCAGTTTTTGTGTACACAACATATGAGACATCAAAACGAGAACTGGAAGAATGTGAATAACGATTTGAGCGCCGCTTTGGAATCTGAAGCGCCGCTGTGTGATTTTTACGCGAGCTTCTGCGGGAATGTTTGATGGAAAATACAATTGCAAACAATGAAAATTCTGAGAACGTCTAAATTACTGCCCAAAATTTCCTCAAAAATATATGAATATTATTTATACGAAAAAGCAAATTGACTGAGGAACATTTAAAGGTAGAGAAACAAAGAACCAATTACGAGTAACAACTGCCCTGAGTGTATTGAATTCACTTATGAAAATACTGAGTGACCTACTGTTTTATTTTAAAAAAGGGTTTCTGGAACACATTTTAAATGTTTATGAGAATAAATAATTTTACGAAAATGTTAAGATCGCATAAAAACGTTCTATACAGATAATACAAAATATCAATATAAAATCATAAATACGAGAATAGAGAAGGGTTTCAATGCAACATCAACGAAAACGCTTCCTATACGAGTAGCTATAAAAATTCATTTTCCGTGATTCCTGATGAAGTGAAAGTTGAACAATAGTCATTTCTTAGTGCAAGCCTTACAAATTCCAATTGCGGTTTCGTAGTGAAAATGCGCATGAAAAATAACGTTCTATGCAAAATTGGGCATAAGTCATTGTTGCTTGCTTTGAAATCATTCCTTCAATTGTCTTAAGCTTCTTGTCCCAGTTTAAATTTTTTTGAAAATTCCCTAGAAGAATAAATGAATCCCAGTATTTTTTCTATCCATATGGAATGTTGGGAACGAAGTTATAGAGAACTTAACTTTTGCGGGTATTTAGAAATGAATTACAATTTACATAATTATATACGAATTAATATATTTTTTTCACTTTCAGTGTCGAAATGTGACGTTCTTGTAGAGTTATATCCAGGTTTACTGTATATCATTGTAGATTTTTCAAAGATGGAGGGTAGATTGCTATATTTTCAGATCAGTTACATCAACAAAATTGTTTAGAATTAATTTTCTGCAGCACATCATTCAAATGTGAGCTTGTCTGCTTTAGAAACGTGTTATTAACTGAATCAACTTGAACTATTACTGAAAATCCTCTTCTTAAAAGAGGCACATTCAGGTAATAGATACACTTCCAGTCAGAATCAACTGGGTACGTAAGTTGAATTGTGTCATAGTCCATCGTCAATTAATGAGATTTTACTTTATTTTCGCATTTTTTTTGTACCAGTTATACAAATACGATAAACATCGCCCTTTGGATGAAAATTCTAGGGGACGGTTGCTCTGAGTAGTCGTTTCAATTCTCCCAATAAATTCCAGACGAGTGCAATAGCAGTACCTCAAAAAATGAGTCATGGACAGCCCGCAATCCATCATAACTGATCCTCCATTTAGGGTCTCATTATGAAGAAATCTCTATCATCATTCGGCCTATTCCCACAATGTGGCAAGACTCCACCAGTATGCCAATGCCTAATGCACGAACTAGACTGCCTGTCAATAGACCGGAATGGCAAACCTCAGAGTTGAAGCGCCACAGGCCACATTGGATGATTACAAGTGGCCTATTGCTTTCTAGTGCCTAGTTTGTTTGTTTGTTTTTTCAAGGCCCCAGACGTCTAATTAACGCCATTACTTCCTTCGAGATCTGACTACTGTATCATGTTCGATTTATTATATCTCTTTCACATAAAAAAAATCTGCTCTGGACTGCGTTTACTTTCTCGCTCAGCAATGTAAAAGAAACTGATAAAGTAGTGAAATTGGTCACTGATGGCGGATTCATGGGTGGGGGTAACTCGGAGAATATACTCGCGACCCAAATAAAAATAATATCTTTTTGGAAAAAATTGATAATGTTATTTTTTAAGTGCATTAATAAATAAAACTAAATATTTTTCCCAAACAATCTATAATCTGTTATTTCATTATAAAATATAACATTCTAACTACAATGTTTCTGAGAAAAAGGAATGGAGAAAATTGAAAGTGTGCAATCAGTCCACATCGAGACACTGGCAAACTGACTAATTTGGACACAGTCATCTAATAAGTTATGTATCAAAAGAAATGCACGTGATAATAAACAAAAGGAAAAAATAGTCTCTTTATTGAAAAAACATTAATACAATACATCCAAACATAAAGAAAAAATTATGAATTTGTACGTATTATAAATCCGTTGAAAGAAATTATAGATTTTTTTGGAAATATAATAAACAGACCACACCTTTGTTTAATGATTTTCAAACCTCATTCTAATGACCAAGATTATAACAAGAGGATTTCATTTGAATATTTTAAATTGAAACTGCCTTCTGAGTTTAAAATACTCGTATCCCAAATTAATGTAAACAGTGCGTAACACTACATAAATGAATAATTAAGTACTGCACTTTTTATTCTATAAAAACCTGGTATTGTTCACGCACGTTTTCTTGAATCTTCATTTCGCAAGATGCCAGAGGAGTGGGAGAGATTTTTATTTGGATAACTATTATATCAAATTTGTAGCTTGTCTTCCAATGCAAAATATTTTCTATTCGACGGAGGTAAACATTTATGATTAACAGATTTGTCAACAACTCTCGTTGCTATTATTTATTCTTACTCAACTAATGTTAGTAAATGAGTGGGGGCAGCTGTATATATTCCGGATCTCAAGAAAATGTGCGCGTATATTTGACTAGGATAAAAAGAAGTGAAGAAACACGCGCGATCATCGTTGCCTTGGGTACCTGTAAACAGTTGTAAACTGTTGTCTACTTTCATCAAAATTTCAGACACAATCTTGACCTCCAACTGTTAAAAGCCTAATTTCTCTAAAGAAATTAATCAAAATGTTATGGACGTTAAGAAAGTTTCAATTCACTGCGGTAAATTTACTCACCGTTTTCAAAATATTCAGATACATTTTGCTCTATTGGGGTAGAAAAGGTAATAGGTAATTTTTACGAATTTAATGTGACAGCAACTCTTTTCTTGTTTGGAAGACCACATGTACAAAATTTTATTAAGACAGGAATAAAACTTTAAATTTATATGAAATTTTTTATATGAGACAATAATAATAACTTGAAAAACTTAATATTAGCCTAAGTTTTGCCGACAAAAACACTTCCATTCACTAAAAATCACATTGAAGCTTGTTTAATCGATCCAGTGATTACCCCGGAATTTTTCATATCCTCTAAATAAGTGTATGCGATTATAAAAAGGCAGTCCTTTTGAAATCAGACTGATAGGCAATTTTATTTGTAAAGAAATAATATTAATTGTACATGTTGATATGTGGGAATGGTTAAGGTAAATGTGTTACATCAATATCTCTAAAAATATACTCTAAAGCTCACAACGTATTTTATTTAGTTATTTATTTTTTATTTAAAAAAACAAAAAATGTGTGTGACATACAGGGGAGAATTATAAAGTTGTACAAGTTTTCTTAAGCTCCAGAATTTATTCCTTCTCCTTTTACTTCCCATAAGTGAATGATGAATAAAAGTGCCAGAAACGCGAGGTTAACTAATTTGAAAACTAGAAATTTTCTTTCGTTAATTATATAAAACGTATTTTCATCTGTAAACAAGCTATGGTTTTGATTTTGGAGTATTGCTAACAAAATAAAATCCACACTCTTGGCTCTATTCCTATCACAACATTCAAAAGGAGAACTCAACAAAACTTTGTAGTATATCTTCAAATAAAAATAAAGGATGTAGAAGAAATAATGTACGTGGCTTACTTACAATTCGGTATTTTATTTACAAACTTTGCTCGAAGAGAAATACGACTGAATTGACTGAAAAGAAAACCTTTTCACAAGAGAAGACAGTAATTATATCATGGTATATATCAAATTATTTTTCTTTTATATTGAAATAACAGGACAGCTTCTATATCAATATTAACATTAACATTTCTCTGATTAAGTTATGATCCGCCCTCGTACCTCTTTTACATCTAAACAAGAGCAGTTGCTTCCGCATTGTTCCACAGCAAGTTTCGTTGACGAAATGCACATGTTTATTACACAATATAAGTATATAACAAAGGGAATTGACGTTCTACATGACAAGCAATTAACTACCTCGCACATACAATAAACCGCAAATTAATATCCTATGCTCTCGGACACAACTCATCCATTTCTCGTATAAAACGCACGGTAGGCTTCCATAACCATTCGTGGTCTGGTCCATCAGAATTTTTTCAAATCTGTTAATATCGAACACCGAATGATTGGAAACTAACAAATAAAGTTACTTGATCAAAACGAATAATAGGAGAAATATGTGAAAACGAATAAAACGATGAATATGTATTTACAATTACATTATTACATAATAGTTGATGTGATAACTGCTTCACACTCACCTCTTTTACATAATTCCTTGTGTTTTGCAATAAAATAGGAATGCTGAAGTGTTGATAACACCATTCAATGTTCATTTCAGTATCTCGACATGTGTTGTACATTACTATTATCACTGCACATCAATGAAGGTCAAAATTCGTCTTCTGACAATGCACCTGCCTTCAACGTCTGAGATTATTACCATTGCTACCAACATCTGAAAGATTGTAAGAACATTGATAGGAAAAAAATGAATGCCTTCGCACCTAAAATGAAAGAAGTATCAAAATGTTATGAATCATACAATATACAGTTTCTGAAAACAAACTGTGTCCTGAAGTTCATATCAAAACATTGCATTAAGCATTGAGAAACGTTGCTTAATAAGAAATGTTAAGTAATTAATTAAATGGCCGTAGGTCTTAAAACCGCTATAAAATACATTCTTTTGAGTCTGTTACTTAACTATGATACTAAATTCCAATTTTAATCCCCTGAATACATTCTTTAGAGCTTTAAATCGCACTTTCTAATTTCTAAAATGAAATTTATTCTACAGAAAAAGTTTCGTTGCTGTGCACGTGCAGTAGACAATTCCGATGAAGTTCCGACGCGAATCACGAAACTCGGAAGCAGCTGAGGCTATCGCTGCGCGCCCGCCCGACGTTCGAGGAAAGCAAGGCCCCGCCGCAGGCCGGGTGGCGAATTCCCTCCGGCGCCGCCTGCCCGTCATCCCCTCACCCCCTTCCACCGCCCTTTCCTTTCCCGATCACCCGTGTCCACCAGCCGAGCGCACGGCGCGGAGCTGAGCAGGGGCGGTCCGCGCCGCGGCCGCCAAGCGGCTGCAGTTACATAGTTTACTTGGTTTTGCGGCCACACCGACTCTAAAATTCCTGTTTCTCTCTGTCTTGCTTTTTGTCCGTCCGTCTCTGTCGCTCTCATAATTCATTCGCAGTGTCTACTCCGCTATATAGCCGGCCCTTCATAAATGGCTAATATTGTGAACCCCAAAAGCCCAGGGCAAAAGTTATAATTAATTCTGAACCCTACTGATTAACTTTGAATGATTCGCAGCGCCGCGAAAACACATTAAAACTGAACGAATGCAGATGAAACTTTGGTCAAAATCAAGGGACCACAAAAACCAAATGTCCGAATGGTGACGGGAGAACGGAAACCTCAAAATCATACCAACACAAGCCGCCGCCGCGGCCGCCGCCGCCGCTGCCCGCCACCGCGCGTTGGTGTGCGAAGCCGCGTGCAGAGCGCAGCACGGACGGGCCGAGCGCTGTGACCACCGTTCGTTCGCTCGCCCTCCTCCTCCTCCGAAAAATTATAAATAAATGAGAGAGAACTATATAAACGGACTGCCAAATTCACAGTTTCGCGTATTTTCCTCTCGCTCAGTGCCTTTAACCTTTTTTGTGTTTTTTTAAAGCAACAGTGGTTGAGGCTGTTATTAAAAGGCTAAACCCCCAAAGGGATAATAAATAAATAATTTCATCAATATTATAAAAATTGCTTACGGGCGAGCCTCACAATTTCTCCATTAACAGACCTTTCAATAGAAATCGTGAGATTATTTATACACAGACACGCGTATTTGACCGCGCAAGGCAGAGGCCTAGGTCGATGATTTGTTTTTTTGTTTTGTTTTGTGCCTTTTGCGGGAAAAAAATTCCCGTCGATTCCGTTATTTTTATTTCAAAAGGCGAGATAGACGTGTGTGGTTTTGTTCCGCTGACTGCTTCGCAACGGAAAATCAAGCGCTGACTGAGGCCCTGACGGATGAAGAGTACCGCTTGCACTGCTGCCTCCGCTGATAGAAACTCCTGTCGAAAGGTGTGACTTCCATCATCGTCTAAGACTGCGTAAGACAAGAGCCTGCCTTGCTCTTTTACTGTAGTCTTTCTTTCTTTTCTTCTTTTGTACTAGTACATTTTTTTGTTAATAAACACTTAAGAAAGGGCATTCGTGCATCACAGGCGAAATTCACTCAACCAAATATTTTGATTTGGATCATTGAGAATAAATATAATCGAACATGGAAGACAAGAATATTGTCGAACAAAGACAAAAAATAAAAACAAGAAACAGCTTTTAGTTGTTTAATCGTCGGTCCAATTGTTCATTGTATCATCCTTTCATCCACTAAAAACGTCTTCAAGCATTCTACATAATATTTCAGTAGAACGAAATACAACAAAATCTTGATTTTTTCAAGTTTATAGAATAAAAGTGATTTTCATAAAAACATCTGAATTTTCGAAAATTTTGAAGATTTGACGTACTCTTACAATTGCATTATTAGATTATTTTTCTTATAGAAATTGCCTTCAAAACTAGCACCTAGGTCTTAATGCCATGTTCGATTTTTTCCAAATATGAGTTTTCGAGTAATTTTGAGTGAAATAGTGACTTTTTAAAGCTTGTTAACAATATTTTTTAACGGCTAAAATGGGTTTTGTCCGGAAGTTGTCATACGAGACGGTTTTCCCCTTCGGTGATGTTCTGAAAGTTTCATATCAATTGGACTATCAGAGGACCGTAAAATTAAAAAATGGTGGAAGTATACGTTTTTGATGAAACACTTCAGTTTTAAGAAATATACTCCATTGTGCTAATTGAGAAAACCTACAAATATTATATTCTACATTATTTTCAAGGTAGTTAATTTTGAGAAAATTGTTTATTATTGAGTGCGAGGATAAATTATATTAAAGCTAAAGAAACGTACAAACTTTGTTTTAATGAAAACAAATACTTTTGAATAGTATTGAGTTAAAGAGATTCAGTCTTGATACGTACATTGTTGGCCATGTATGTAACGAAAAGATGAATTTTTAGAAAGATTTGATGAAAGGAAGTTTTAGAAGAAATGGTGTTTCACATAGTTTAATAAAGAGATAATTGAAACAATAGCTGAAATGTTAGATTCATAATACAAATGCATTATCGCTTTACATAACTGTTTCAGATTTTACGAGAAACGCTATGCCGTGTTTTAGAAACACAAGTTATATTTTAGTTAAAGTATCTTTTTACGAGAAATACTTCACAAATACTTCAGATATATCAAACAGTAAGCACGTTTTACAGGCATCATCGCAAATTGTTACTTCAATCAAGAAGCTTCGTAAATATTACTTTGAGATTGTGAATATTTATACGGAATCTCGTCATATCAATATTTTTTCAACTTCATTGCCAGGGGGCAACATGCAGAATTATACAATTTATTTCAATTCATTTACAGAGAGGTCAAGCGAGTTCTCAAAAAAACATTATTTTTCTTCATTTGAATTCAATATTAAACGACTTGCAGCCGTAATATTTTTGCGCAAGTTGTAAAATGAACAGCCAAAAACTGTATTATGCATTGAGAACTATTACAAAGGTATATCATTCAGTGGGAGTGTTTCAGCCCTCAGGAATGTGATACGTTAGACAAGCAACATAACTGAAAAAGTGAATTGTGCTGGCAGAACGAAAAGAGACGATAGTGGTTTCAGTAAATAATTCAATTATATTCTATAGAAACATCAAGGGAGCGTTCATTCCAAATTATAAATGCAGAAACCTTTGTGTAAAAAACATTGTGGCTCGGGATTTCAATGAATATTCTGGACCTAAATAATTCCAGTGTATTCCGCGCAAGGGTCACGAAGCATATATTTTCCTATGCTTGAACGTGCATCTCCTCTTTGTTGTCTCGTTTTAAAAGTATCTTCCACTTGGAATTAGCTCCTAGAGTTCTATAGCAGTCATCTGGTTTTGGCTGTACATTCTATATTTTCGCGGTATTCGTTTTAAGAAAAATATATATTATTTGTGGTTTCGCTCATTCGTAATATTTCAGAAGAAAACTTAGAACATTAGGTATTTATTTATTTGTTTAAGAACAAAAAGAGCAATAACTATAAGTTATTTTGTGGAGGGGAAACGTTACTACACAATAATCACCAAACATGCAGAGGTGAATTAGGGCAGAGTGTGTTCTAGAACAGCGACCTGTTTTAGAAGAGGTCCGATTTGTCCAAGAGGAAGGTCATAGAATGGCGTCTGAAACGTTGGTAAGTATGCCTAGGACGCGGAAGGTCGCAGATGTCTAGGACGCGGCGTCTTTCGGACAGCCAAGTACTTGACTACAAAAGCCTAATTGTTATAAACTATGGCCCAGCAATTAAAAGAATGTGAAAAAATTCACAAGTGTTCTGAGATGAAGGTTCAATATTTTTTCATTAATAGATTGGTGTTCTAAAACACAGGAAAACAGGTTTGGCAAATCCGGGTTTAATCTGTTCCCCTTCCACACATGTCCCCCACTTATCCTTCATTTGTGACCGAATTTTCTCATATACTGCCAAAAACTATCGTATTTCCTTAGCGTATCATATTAAGCAAAGGATTAGAAATATTTAAAAATAATAATAATTTGTAACTAAATTCCAAAATCAAAATATTACTGGGTGCTTCAACAATGTATATACATGTATGAGAAACGTAAAATAAATGCACAGAACTGTTGTAGTCATTTTCAAAGTATATTTAAATTCAAGGTGAATTAAAGGCGGGAAAAGGGTTTTTATTTTTTGAATTGTGGCCCAGTTGTTGAAAAAATCTGAAAAAAATGCACAACCATTTGTGTTTTAAGAGGAATTGTGAGATTTTTTTTCGAGACTGTTCCGTGTTTTTAAGACACAATGTTTGTTTTAATTTTTCAAAAAAAAATTTTGTGTTTGAATTTTGGTCTGAGAAAATATTAAAAAATATTTTTCTAATATTATAAATTTATTCTTATTTATTATATTTTTTCAGTCAGATAAAATAGTTAAGTTGCCAACAAAATTAAAATAAAAAAACACGTTTTTGGCTCTAAATGGATATGGGTGGTGGAACGGGAACTAGGAAACCTTTCAAAAACATATTTATGTTGAAATTATCATGTAACTACTCATACATTTGGTTTAGGGGAACTTTTTACCATCTTAACTGGGGGTACCCTTTTCTGTCGTTTTAAGAGGAAATAATTATTGTGATTTGCGGACAAGAGTAATCTTGATGTTTCTAATAGCTCCCCTTTCCGAAAAACTTTAGGTGTGATATTGATTTCTGAGATGGAGAGAAAATATTTTTAAAATGATCAATGCTTAGAGACTAGCATTTTTTAAAAATATGGTAGCCTATAAAATAACAGATCAATACTTTTGTCTGATGCGTACATTCTTCTGATTACTGAATTGATTACTGTTACAGACCCTTGTTCAAGTTTGAGCTGGAATAATCATGATGTTTTCAAAGTAATCAAACTTACAATCACAAACTTAATCATTATACAGAAGTTATTATTCACAGAAAATTCGGATATTTTCTTGGAAACTAATTCAACCTGCCTGAGAAATGCAAAAACATTGATAATAAGCAATAAAAAGCGTGGAATGTGATATGTCTCTTGAATTACAATCCGGTAGCTCATTAAGGTTTCTCCCAAACATTAGAAGTTGGCGTCCAGTTAGATTGGACACTGAATATTTGTGAAAGAAGAGACAATCTTCTGTTGTCATTTCTCAGTTTGCAGCAACGTTATTACATTATTTTTTCTTTATTATTAAATGTTTTATATATATATATATATATATATATATATATATATATATATATATATATATACATAGTTCAGTACATAATACACTTTACATATATATTGATGGCTTGCATTCTAATTTACCTAAAATTAATCTACAATCTAATTTGGGCGAGGAAATCTTCTCCAGACACCTCTAAAAACAATCTATTTCGGAATATTTGACTAGAAATGCCTGGTGTGGATATCTATTTTTTTTATCCCGGTTCTATGAGGAGTTTTCCGGAGTCTGAAGTTGTGTAGGTGTGGAATTTGAGGTATGGAGTGATATAACTGGGTTGAGAGATATGTCATATGGTGTTGTATGGAGACAATTTGGAATTCTTTGTGGGGCGGTGAATTTGTGACAAACCAAGGAGCATTTGTGATAGTTCTAAGAAAATTGTTTTTGACTATTTGGAGCTTGTTTAGATTTGCTTTTGCAGCGGAGATCCAAATTGGAAAGGCGTAAAGGAGGGGAGGTCTTATGACAGTTTTGTAGATGGTTATTGCGGTTGGGAGTGGGAGATGTGAAGATCGATTAATGATGGGTTTTAGTTGGTGTTGTGACCGCTCTACCTTTACACTAAATTCACTTGAAAGCCTACAGTGGGTCACTCAAGTAACCTAGTAGTATTACTTGACCTGTGACTTGTTATGACAGTGTCACACCAAAAATTAAGAATGGTTTTATTTGTCCTAAGTGCCCTACAGGAGGGGGTTCGTCTTTTAACCTGATTTTTGTAATAAAAGAAACATAGGAAAGTTAATCTTTTAACTATGAACAGAGTTCTAGATATATTCTGTTGAATATTTGAATACAATTTTATCTAGTATTTACACATTGCATTGAAAATTCTATCACTTGCTCTACCTTTAGCAATTACGTGATTACCTAACAACTGCAGTTGCGTTTTAACACTCGCATAAACACTTCACATAAAATTATGTTATCCTTCACTTCACAAAAACACAATAAAATACCTCTACACAAGACACTTTCCACACAAACCCTTTACATACACTTTCAAAGAAATTGTCACTTGAATATTTTTTTTTTTTTTTTTTATTTTATTTAACAGTGAGCTGATTATACAACGCTCAGCCATGTGGCTTTTCAGTTGTTTGTAGCGAGCATTTTCAGACGAAAATATGCGAAGGGGGTGGCTACGGCCACCTCCCATTAAACATAGATTGTTGTAGTGCGAATGATAAAGCGGATGAATACATATTGTTGACTATTGATGGGAGGACTATTTATTTTATTATCTTATGTCGGCCAGTTTCCGGAGGAAGATGTGGAAGGGGAGTCGGTTGCGGAGACGAGTTTCTATGGGATATTCTTTACCTATGTTGTAGTGGGAAGCACCGGTAACTGAGGGTAGATTTTGGAAGAATGATGCTGAAAGTTTAATAATGTAAGTTAGGACGGGCTCTATGGTTAGGTCTTTGTGAAGGTTAGTGTTGCTTATAAACCAGGGTGCATTAACTGCAGTTCTGAGGAACCTATTTTGGAATATTTGGATTTTATTTATAGTTGTAGGGGCGGCATTGCACCAGACTAGACAAGCGTACGTGATTAATGGACGTAAAATGGCTTTGTATATAAGGAGAGCAGAATGGAGCTTTAATGATGAGTGTCGGTTGATTACTGGTCTGAGAATACCTAGGCGTCTATTAGCTTCGTTTACCTTGGAGGTGATGTGGTCTTTCCAAGTCAATCTGGTGTCCATTAGGACACCTAGGTAACGGACTGGGGCGGTTGAGGAGCACCAAGGTATTAATGCCGAGTCAAATTTTAGTGGGGGTGGGAAGTCACTTGAATAGTGGATGAAATATATACAAGACGTTGTTTCACTTTCAGGTAGATTATTACTTTATACAATTTAGCCAGCAAAAAAATGTCGTTATGCAATGAACGTAGAATTAATAATAACTCTTAATAATTATTGATTTTGAACAATTTGAAAACTATTAAATAATAAATTGAAAACACACACTAAAAGAATAAATATTATCGTTTATAGAAAAATGAAAAAATAGGTTTTTACAATTCTTTACATGAATTAACTATCTGGCTTCCTTTTACGACTGCAATATTGTAAAAGATTACGTTTAAATGATTTTAATTTAATTATGCGACTATCTACATCAGTGAGGTGAATTCTATCTCTGTAGAATAATTCTCGCTTATTTAAACAGTTTTTCTAAGAGAATTTCTAGTGAAGTTTCACAGTTTTCCTTTCTGATTCACGACACGTCGCCTCGAAGAAATTTTTCCACAGTTCGGAGCGGCAACGGCGACCCAGATCCTTTCAAGGTTTTGGCAACCCCTTGCTTCGGCGAACACGTCCCCCGATGAATCGCTACCAGTCCTCCGAATTTTATACAATATGACTGCAATATCTCCGCGTAATGAATTTCTTACGTGGTAAGCCGAGCTGAAAGACAAAAAACAAAAAAAGCTGGAAATAGAAAGAAACATTTCCTGTAACACATGCTATCTACTTCAGTATACGTTCTTGAACGTTGAAATATATTATTTCCTCATTGATAGAAAAATAGTATATTTCTACGTAATGCGTTCACGTAAATTTATCAGAATATTAATGATTTAAAATTCTCCATTCTCTCATACATGGTATCGTTATTCCGACATGATGAGACGAATTACCTTTTTCAAGCTTCTTATCGTCGAAATACGGTGAATTCTCCTCTCCGTCCAACGTGAACAGTTTCGATTCGTCCAGATCGGCGGTCGGCAGCAAAAAGCGGTGCTTTGCGCTAGTGCTGATATTTTCAAGGGTAATTTCTGATTGGTTCTCGTTCTATTCTTCGCGAGTGCGTTCAGAAACCTTAATAAATTCTCGCAAGGGATACCATTTACTGCTGGCGCGATCTCTTGCAATTCGGTAACACTATAATTGCATCTTGTCGTGTCTTGACGTTCTCGGGTGCTTCTCAAAAATCAATGGAACCGACATATGGGCGGTTACTGTCTATTGCTTGCTGTATTTTACTATTGATGTGTTGGTTCCAGTTCAGTTTAGTATCCATTCCAGTTCAGTTTAGTATCCAAGATATTTCACGGCACTATTTGGAGGGAGCCAGTTAATGGGTTGATTATTTATGGTGAGTGGTGCTGGAGGTGTATAGTGTCTTAAAGTAAATAGTTTAATAGCTGTTTTTGTGGGATTCAATTTGATTTTTTAATATGCTGCCCAACTGTTTATGAGATTGAGGACATTATTTTTTTCTGCTGTTCTGGTGACTAGACTTGACATAATCTAAACATTTAATTACGATAGGTGGAAGACTGTTTCATATTCTCATAAAATATTAATTTTTAACTCAGCAAAGTTTCGTGTATTAAAATAAATGCTTCTGAGAAATAAATAGTTATTTAATTTTTTCCTGAGAGAAAGTCACAAAGCACCTCCCAGTACATCACTTATTTACATCATCGTTGATACAACATAGAAAATAAGTTCATATACTTAATCTGCTTGTCTCAAATATTTAAGAAAACCTCCCAGAAAATTTCAGGTAAAATTTGGATCATTCATTTGAAATATTTCATTTTAGAAATTAGCCAAAAGCTGTTTTTACAGCTTTCCTGTAAAATTATCATTCTGTAGCTTGTGAATAACTCTAACGCTACGCCGCAATTGTATATTTCCTTGTGTTGAAGAATTAATTTATCATCCACAGTTGATTCAAACGTGCAATGTCACCAATTTTTTCCCATTGCTATTGATGACTAGATCCCCATTCTGGCCAATTCTATATTTGAGTGGTCCTATTATTTCGTTAATGTCTCCTGCAAGGTTTGGATATTCAGTTTTATTTGTTTTAT
This sequence comes from Teleogryllus oceanicus, assembly GCA_964035755.1. Lineage (NCBI taxonomy): Eukaryota > Metazoa > Arthropoda > Insecta > Orthoptera > Gryllidae > Teleogryllus > Teleogryllus oceanicus. Next base: position 32,426,873 of record CAXIVR010000003.1, read on the forward strand.
CTTATACGTTTTGTAATTTAATATTCTGTACCTTCCTATACGGCAGGGCTGCTCAAGCAGAGCGAATCGGGAGCGCGGAGCAGTGTTGGTTACCGAGAGCACGATATCGGAGCCCGAGCGTTGTGCAGCTTACGATAATCTTTGTCACAGTGTCCCGATAACTCCAGTCGCGGAAACATGGAAGTCGACCCGAGCGCTTCGTAGACTAGAGCGTGTACCCCGCCAATTTTCAATGGAGCATGGGAAGGAAATCTTTTCCTGATGGCGACAGCTCTGCCAAATGTTTGGTTTGCAAAAAACGTGCTTAATCATGAAGTTTAATTTGCAACGACATTATACGGTTAATCATGCTGCTGAATATGTCCAGTACTCTAAAAAGAACGTAAGGAAGTTTGCAGTACAATGAGAAAGAATGTGTTTCAAGAAGTACGTTTTGGATATATTTTGATGTAGCTATATCGCTTTAACAGTAAAATAACACAATATAAAATTTGTTAATTTTATTTATTTTAAAACTGTCCCTTTGAAAAAGAAGAACCTCTCATTCTTATCAAAATTAGCTTCAGAGTCAAACATTCACAAAACATCGAATTTTGGAGAATGTAGCTATACGCATTCCGAACATTGCGTTCGGAATTTGATCTCCGATTTAAGATTTGTTGAATTTACAATTAGAACTTAATATATTCGCAACACCATTTTCTCTTGATAAGGCTTCTTTCCTTGTGATTTTCCAATTAGAAATTACTGATTTGCAATGTGACACTGAAAGAAAAATTTCAAACAAAAGAAACATTGATTAGAATTTTATGAAAACATCACTCAAAAACGTTTTCGAAAACTGCATCGGAATGCTATATTGTTTGGATCAACGTACAAATGTGAGCAGTATTTTTTCTTTGAAAATTTGTAAAACTCGAATGAGAAGTATCATATAGATCACAATGTGAAATGCAAGAAGAAAAATAATTGATTTGAAATTAGCTTCATTTTTTAATTTTAATCTCATATACTGTCAGTATTTCCGTTATTAGTTTAATTAGGAACATTGTTTTCGGTAACCTTTAGGATACTTTTTCAAAATCAGCAGCATTATAAACTGTAATGTCGCAGCAATTAAATTTCTTAATGTGGTTGGGTACTCTTTTGCAAATAAAAATTTGGAATATCTGGCGCAATCTGCAAAAAGAAATTTTTCTTTCCATGCTTCAATAAAACTTGCTTTTTCATTTCCAAATCATAAAAATATGTGTATAATTAGTGAATGTTCCAATGAATGTTACAAAAATATTTCAATGTTTTTCTGCCGGAATATCCTTTTCCAGAACAGTGAGACACTTTCGGTTCGAGCAATGGAAAATACCCTCAAAAAACACGACGCGACCCACTGTGCTGCAAGCCGCCGATAGATAAATGATGACGTAATCTGCTCCGTCTGCCGCTGTAGCTACTAGAAAGCACAGGGAGCAAGCAGCGACTCCTCCTTGCAGCAGATCGCTGGACGGCCCTGCTCTAGGGCATGTACTACGATGTTATGAAGACATCTCCGATTATATTGAATTTACAGTTTACCATCCTTTCGCTACCGGCAAAGATGGCTCAACTGATGTCACTGCAGGGCCTCTATCCAGGAGGTCCTAGGGTTCGAGTTCCGACGGTGGTAGGATTTTCGTCACTAGCTAGATAGCTATGTCGAATTCAGCGGCTGTCTGGATGAAAAATCTAGCGGACGGGTGCTCTGATCGGTAGTTTTCCGTGGTTTCTTCGATCAACACTAGGCGATTGCCGGAGCAGTACTCTAACAAACGAGCTATGGACCGCGCGCGATCTTTTCTTCCTTTTCTTTGCCCTATCCTCACTCCTCACTTACAACCCCTCACATCCACTACACTACCACACAAGTCGGGAGACCTGTCGGGTAAAGTGTAGTTGTTTAGAGCTTGTCCTGGCTGGGGCGGTGCCATGCTGATGGGAGATACCTTGTTGAAGAAAATCCCCGCGAGCTGACGAAGGTCGCGGCGGGATCTCGCCATCCAGCGGGGGAACATCACTGCCACCTTCCGCGATAAAATCACACACTACACTAAAGCCCTTAGCAGTTGACCCGCCTGGAATTAACATCAATCTATCAATCAATGCTTTCACTAACCTAGGAACAGGAAAACTTGTTTCCTTTTCTTATTAACTAGGACTCCTTTCCAGCCGAGGCGCCTCTTATTAACTGTCACACCACTACATTAAAATATAAACTCGTAAACTGTACGCATAAATGTTCTTTCTTCGTTTAATTATCGTTGTGATGTCAATTTTACTAATATCTATCATTTGCCTTACTAACTTATATTCCTTTTGGAGAGTCCACTAAAATTCCAAATTTCATTCAGTCCGCTGTTCATACCACATTTTATTCTATCTGATATGCCCAAACGTTTGTCTTTTCATCATTAAGTATTGGGTCATTTCTATTAACATGAGCCGACTATTTCCTGCGATCATGCAATTCGTTTGGCCGAGTTTCGAGTGCTGCGTAGACTAGTCACATGAGGGGCTGCCACGTTCAACCTTCTGACCTGCTTCGGGGCACCGTCCCTAAGCAGTCTGCTTTTACTGGACTATGAGTTTTGCTTACCCCTCCGCAGCCATCTTCGCAAGCGTAAGTCCTCCTGAAGGTGCTGCTCTTGAAACGTTCTTCTGACGTTGAGGTTCTCTTCTGGAACTAAGATTTGCGAACGTAAACTTCCAGTAGCACGTTCCGTACACAAGTCATTTGAATCTGCCACACTGAACTAGGACACGGTATATAATTTTTCATTTATATGTCAGCATTATAAACGACATTTTCTGTTGCAAGAAATCGTTCATAAAAGGGCCTTTTACGGCACAAATGATGACGAATTACATTTCACGGCACTAATGATTGCGTCACCACACATTCGACCAATCGCAACGAGAGAATCTTGGGGAGGGAGCGGTAAACGGAACAGCCGATCACCGTTTTCTCGCACAGATTTCAAATACCCGATTCATCACAAAGTTGTTTCGCAAAATTAAGTTTGATTCTTTTAAAAATTTATAATGCTGTTATACAAAACAATAGCATATGCAACTCGTTTATAATGTTGCTTTATTGCATTCGTAAACATTTTTTAAACTCGCTCCTAACGTTGCCTGTTTTCAAGACATGTACTCATGCCATAAAACTTAACATTAAAAAGTAGTTCCATAAACTATTAAAACAATATTAAATATGATTGGATGAGTGATACCGAGCGCGTCAACTGCTAAGGTCATTGGTCCCGTAAGTGTAATGCATTTTTATTGTGGGTGGTGGCGGTGATCCCCCCCCCCTAGATTGTGAGATCCGGCGCTCACTTACTGTCGGCTAGCGGGGTCCTACCCAAACAAGCATCCCGCCAGTGGGGCACAACTCCAGCCAGGACAAGCTCTAAGCTCCCGACCGGTCTCGCGACATGTGTGGTAGTACAGTGCATGTTAGTGTAAGTGTGTGTAAGGGGTGAGGAGATGATAAGGAAAAGATAGGAAAGAACGCGCGCGGTCCGTGGCCCGTTTGTTAGGGTAGTGCTCCAGCTTTCGCCTGGCGTTGATCGGAGAAACCACATAAAACTACCGATCAAAACAGCTGACAACTGAAAATCTCCTTCAGACAGTGACTGAACTCGGCCTAAAATATTACCTATGTATATGTGATGTACGTAGAATTATGTAAATAAAAATGACGTTCGTTTGGTATCCAGTGCCCAGGCAACTACTCAGAAATCTATTTTCGCGTTTGTGCGGGCGAGCCCCCGCTGGCAACGCTGGGGGTGATTCAAGGTCGCGCGCAGCGTCGGAAGTCGCATCGGTCCGCGACCTCCCTTGCTTGCGCCCGCCTAACGGCCGACAGAGACTTCTCATCACTTAATAGTTTTGCACATTCTTGTAAATATCAAAAGCACTTTAAAAAATGACCATATACATTTTCGATTGCACACCCTTGGCTGGCGAGGTCTCATAAAAATTCGTGTCGTGATAGGTGAGTGTTTCTTGTAAGTACGATAGGAAGGCAGGAGTTTCGAACCAGCACGAACTGCGAACCGGGAGCGGTAGCTCAGTTCATCTACTGATGTCACTGCAGCGCTTCTGACCGGGAGGTCCTAGGTTCGAGTCCTGACGGCGGCAGGATTTTCGACTCTAGCTTTTCAGCTAGGTCGAATTCAGCAGCTATCTGGAGGAGAATTCTTGCAGCCGGTTGCTCTGATCGGTAGTTTTCCGTGGTTTCTCCGATCTACACCAGGCGAATGCCGGAGCAGTACCCTACCAAACGGGCCACGGACCGCGCGCGATCTGTCCTTCCTCTTCCTTGTCCTATCCTCTCCTCTTACACACACACTTACACTAACATGCACTATACTACCACATATTCCGGGAGACCGGTCGGGAGCTTAGAGCTAGTCCCGGCTGGGGCGGCGCCCCGATGGCGGGAGAGTCCTGGTTAGGGGGAAACCCCACTAGCCGACGGTAGGTCGGCGCCGGATCTCGCCATCAGTGGAGGAAGTTCACCGCCATCTCCCGAGGAAAAACATGCACTACATTAACGGGACTAATGACCAAAGCAGTTGACGCGCCTGGAAACAAGAAAAAATCAATCAATCAATCAAACGAACTGCGACTGAGTTTGCGCCCAGCCCGCACTGACGGCGCGGTCGCTTGCGGGGCTCGCCGCAGTCGGCGCCAGCGGCTGGCTGCAGGGCGGAGGCAGGCGCACTGGGTGACGGCAAATGTTAGCAAAACATCGATACATCACCAAAAGTTTTTTGATGACGATTAAAACACAACAAAAACATCGATGTTAAAATTTCGATGTTTTAAATATGATGAAATATATGGAAGTTAAAAGTCTGAGGTCGAAGTCCGATGTAATATTTCGAAGTTGTAACACGATACATAACACGTCAATATTAGTTTAAAGTATATTGTCTTCAATTTGACTATCATCTAATTTTCTAATCAATGTTCTATGTAGTCAAGGTTCAAATTGCAGTTTAAGATTATTACACTGGAGAAAGGTTGCGATTAGCAAACGGTTTCGGGCCGACAGGAGATCGACGATAGTGACAGTTGGCAATGGCTGTTGATTGCGAGCAATCCACATCGATGTTTCGATACATCGCTAAAGGGTTTCGATGTCGATGAAAACATCGACAAAAAACATCTATGTTCAAAACATCGATGTTTTAATCATAGGTTAATAAACATGCCATTTTCATGTCCATTTTTAATTACATTACGTAAAAGGAATATATTTTATTGTTTGGTTACCAGCGTATTAGTAGTATGTTAATAAAATATATTATCGAATATAAAGAATAAAATTAAAAATAAAGAACATCGTGTTTCGCTACCCGTTTGTCACTTCCATTCCCACACCATCGAAGTAAAACCACCTAAATTCCCCTCAGATTGCACAGGGTGATAAAGAGGATGACGCAAAAGAACGATATTGCTGTGGATTGCTGCTACTCTACAACGTACCTAAACCCCTTTTGTTTAAAAAATTAAAATTAAAATTAAAAAACATCGATGTTTTTGCAACAAAATATCGATGTGAAAAAACATCGAAAGCGAAATATCGATGTTAATATCGATGTTTCTGATGGAAAATATCGATGTTTTAAAAACATCGATTTTTTTTGCCATCCCTAACCAGCAGGCGGTGGACATCGCGGATGCGCCGTCCCTTATCGCGGGCCACTGCCCCAGGTCCCCCGCCGCCCGGCCACTCGCTACTCGGATTAATACGAATATTAACCCCGGCGCGCAATTACTTAGCATACATTATTTACAATAAGAAAGCGACGCGTAATGTAAGAACGCGCAGCCTCGCGCCCGCTAATTATAATCATTGGGGCCCGTAATTAGCTGCGACCTTGCAGCCGCCGCCGCCGCCTTCTTCGCCGCCAGGGCTGTGATTTATTGCGCCGCCGCCTCCGCCGCCGCAGCCGCGCGCGCTCGCGGCGAATAAATTAAACTGCTCGCGCTGTGCCGCGCCCGCAGTCTGCGTCTCGGTCGCGGCTAGCGCCCGCTGGCGGAGGTTTGTTTGCGAAGGGGGGGAGGAGGGGGGAAGTGTCCTCTTCGGGAGCCAAGGCTGGGGTGAAGAAAAGTGGAGGCAAGTGCGGATCCAGCCGATCATTTGGGGAGGGGGGAAACCATCCTATATTTTTGTTAAACAATAAACTTTTTTTATATTGTGTATTGGTTTTGTAGTGTATACATGAGACTATACTAGGGGTTTTCTAACGAGACAGCTGATCTTCACGATGGAATATGGAACGGCTTTTCGCGTCTTTCTCGGTCGTGCTGCTAGAGTCGCTTGATCTGCAGCACTGTTTGATACGGTCGCGATCATGCGACATCTTGCGGCAGGACCGAGAAAGATGCAAAAAGTCGTGCCATATCCATCTTGGTGATAATACCCTCAGCTGCCTCCTTAGAAAAACCCAAGTATATACAATATGTTGCCTTACTTATATGAAGTAAGTGAAGTTCAAGATGTTTGGCTTATACAAAATCTGTTCTGAAACATCAGCTCTTTAAAAAAGATCTTGTACAATTTTTTTGAAAAACATGTAGTTTTGAGGTAATTTGTGCTTAAAATGTATGCTAATAAAAAACATTTTCTCAAAAATAGCTTCATTTTTTCTTACAATTTTTTTCTACGGATAGACAAGAAAAGCTTACAAGAATTACGCGGGTGTCATTTACGTTGAACTCTTTGAATTTTCGAAAACTGAAAATTTAGAAATAATGGGTGAAAGTATGCGCTGTTTAGCACCTCTTGTTTTAATTTTTTCCTTAGTTCCTGGGTAACTTGTAAAACCATAAACACCTTACTTATGGCAGAGGCTGAATAGTTTTCTTTCAATTTCTGGGCGTAATTTTTTATTTCTAATTCTTATTCCCTATTGTAAATTAGAAATAAGGAAGACTAGTGGTTTGTAACAGCAAACATTTTGCTGAACATATCCACAAAAAATTATTTTTTGAAACGTATCATTCATACCGCTCAAAAACAGCAAATGATGTTCTCTAGTATAATACATTTTTTAAAACTTTTTATTTTTCAAAATAAAAAAAATGTATGTTGGGGCCATTGCACTCGACCTCGATGGCCCAAGTGGCTAGAACGTGCGCCCAGTCAGCGCCTAGGTCCGAAGGGTTCGAGTCCCACTGCGGGCATGCTTGTTTGACCCTTGTCTTTCATAAAGTATGTGTGTTGTCGCGGAAGACCTTGGGAGTCTGCTCATCACAGACCTAGAAGCCCGCATGTGTGTGCCTAGTATAAATGTTAATATGGGTCCCCATGAGAGTCGTAGTGGGTACTCGGCACGGATAGCCGAAATCAGTATCCCCTAAAGGTAGAAAACCATCAGGAAGAGGAAAAAAAGGGAGGGGCGCATTGCAATGCCGAATTGTCGCGGTAACAATGCACTGAACCTTTGCTCGCTGGCCAATGTTTTTGCAGGTAAGGAATACAATAGTGCCATGTGCTAGGTTAACGAGGCAATCCCCAAGTGAAATGGTTAGTCGCTGACCACGAAAACTTTTGCAACCAGTTCAAATGTGATAATTGATTTCGCTCAGATTCTGCTAGTGTTATAATATTACGTGTCCGTTACAAATAATACGAGAAAATGTGTGATGTTGTACCACCACTAATTCAAATTGTGACATGTATTTAAAGCATTAATAATAAGTAGCAAAAAATTAAGCATTAATTTAGCATTAATAATAAGTAGCAGTTGCAAAACATTAGTTTGTCATTTTGAAGATGTACTACTTTATGCTTCCGCCCGATTAATTTCAGAACACGATACATTAAAAGTTTAGATATCGAAGTAGGTACTACATGAAAACTCAGGTCACCATTAAGTGGTCTGTTTATTGTCATTCTGTTACGAACTCTGGTGTTTGGGTACGAGTGTTACCGTATCCAATTGGCATTGCCTTTCCAACGTTCAAGGTAGATTTTTATTCTCATTCTTTTATATAAAGGATGTTTTCATTTTCCCTTGTCGTCTCCGCCTGGGACACTGTGTCACAAGGCAACTTGTTATATTTTCGTATACGTACGGAGTAATATACGTAGAATAGAGAAAATTATGTAATTCCGCGGAAAATGGATTTCGAGATTTCAACAGAAATACACGTTTTTGGGTCCCTTGATATCGAAAAAGTGTTGTTGTTTTTTCAATGTCCGTCTGTCCGCTTGTCCGTCCGTCTGTGCGTCCGCCCGTTTGACTGCCCGTCTGTCAACACTACTAGTGCCTAAACCATACGTAGGATCTTTTTCAAAATGGATATTGCCCAGTCCATCTAGCTCGACTCAAAGCTCTGAGATTTTGAAAAATATTCTTTAAAATTTGGGGGTACTTTACATGAAGCGCCTGGGACATTTTCAAAATTTTCTCAGAAATTGCTACTTTCTTTTCTATGTTCACTGCCAAGGGCATTCTCATTGTACTACGCCTCGGTACCGTACAGATTTTTCGCATACGTCTCCATGCCAACTGTATTGACGCACTTCTATAGTATATGCTTTAACATTCAAACTTGCACCAATATTTATATAATATTATATAGAATTAAATTTATTTACAAAAGTGTTCGAGTGCATATGGACTCATGCGAACGTAGCTACGCAGCTGTTAGCACTAATGAGATAAGCCGAAGCACGAGACCATTTGGTCACGTAGTACAAAAAATCTCCCTACGAGACCATATGGCCTTGCATGGCAGCCAACGTGTTAAATTTTTGGAAGAATAGAGTATAATATACTTACGAAGTTGGTCCGTTTTTCAATGATAACTTTGAAATTTTGAAAATTTCAAAAGTTTGATGTTTTTTTTTGGTGTCTTCCTACAACTACAAAATTAAAGATAGAGATTTTTCTCGGGGTAATTTTTTTCTCTATAGTCAGTTCTTTCATTTAGGTCATGTAGTATTTTTTTTAATTTAGTCTTTTTCCCGCCCGCATTCCTGCGTGAAATATGTGCAATATAAAAATAACAAAACAAGATTTTCTCTAAACGGCTCCTATTTTTTTCTTTAAAGTTTTGGCAGCAGTAGTGATAAATGTACTCTATAAGATGATATAAACGTCATATTGCTCTATACTTTTTTTTCAAGTTACAAAAATGTAATTCTGTGAAAATGAGCTCAAATTTCTGCGTTTTTAGAAATGTTTGAACGCCATTTTCTCAAAACGGCCCCAAACCTTTCGTACGGATAGTCTAAATACACTGTTTAAGGTGACAAAATTGTCATTTTGCTGTATTCTTTGTTTACAAAATTACGCAAATGCATTTTTTAAAATATCTCTCACACCCTTAAAATGCTTATTACAGCAATTTGCATACATTATTGCATTTATCAGTAGAAATGCGTCAAATGATTTCCAATAAAGTTTCTAGAAAACTCAAAAGATTCCTGTGAAAAAGAGCTTCAAATTTCGCATTCACATAAACGCTTAACGCCATTTTTTTTTAAATCCGCTCCAATTTTTTCTACGTTAATTTCAATATAAGGCAAGGTTGCGCCCTTCTATATGAAGCATAAAGTCATGCTTCAGTCCGTCCTCAAGGGAACGGAAAAATCGAGAAAATGTGAAAAAAGTTGTTTGGGAGGCGATGGAAGGCAGCTGGTATGAGGATGGGGAAGAAAAGCTACCCCAAACCAAAGAAACTAGAAAACTAACTAGTACGAGAAAGTTTGTGCCATTCTGTAGTACCACTAGTTTGTTTCTTATATGCATAACTAAACGAGAATGAATTTCAATACAGTGGCGTCACGTTTATGAAATATTTTCTCAAATATTTTATAATTATTGTTTTCAGCGACAGTATGACATAACATACAAATGACTGGAAAAGTTTTTCCGGAAAGAATAATTTTAATCCTTTTAAACTTAATGCATTAGAACTAAAGAGTAGTGAACATATAGTAACATTGGAGGAATTTAAATATTTTGCAAATGGAAGCGATTCAGAAACATGAATCATTACTCAGGACTCAAAATCATTTAGGATCGAGCTTTAATTCATGAAAGTGATCTCCAGAAAATTAAATTGAAATGTAATCCATGGAGAGATAATTTTTTTCTCGAGTAAATATGTAATTTCAATTCAAAACTATTTTGCATGTTCAGTTCTTATGTTAATTTTTTTATTTATTTTACGTCAAAAAACAGTTAAAAACTGCGTATGACGTCCTATGGGGAAAAGTGAATTGTGTGCACATTTTCAAAATTCTGTGATCCCTACACCAAGTCATATACTACTTAAATTTTAAAATAAATATAAAAATATAAAAAATAAAAATAAGCAATAAATTTTGAATTTTGAAAGGGAGAAAAAAAACAAAAACTCCCATGTAATAAAATCTATTTTCAAGGATAAATAAGCAATAAATTTTGGCTCTTATTATTTCCTGCCGCGACAACATGGAAACGATAATTTGAATAATTGTATTTCCCACTGAATTCTAGAAGACGTGCACAGAAAATGAAGTTATATTTATGTCCAGAAGCAAAACAAGGGGCCATCTCAGCACTTGCTCAATGGATCAAGGAAACTGGACGAAAAACCTGATCGAGATGGGGGTCATTGACCCGGAAGCTGTAGTACAATTGTTGTTACAGGTTGTTTATAGTCATTTATACAGTTCAAATGGTAAATAATGCATTATGTATCATTGTTAAAATTAATGTTACTTTTCTTGTGATGCTCAGTATAGTCTCTAATTGTATAGAAACAGTTATGCAGCAGAAACGATTTCACTTGGGATTTAAACTTTTCTATTGAATTTAATCGTTTAATGTCATCTGGCAAAGTGTTGTAAAATAATGTACATGTATTGTATGTGAATTTTTTGTAATGAGCTGTTGATACTGTCACCTGATGAATATGATTTCTACGTCGAGTGTTATAGTAATAGACTTCGGCATTTTCTGAAAATATATTCCGCCCTTGAGCAAGTCATTTTTTACAAAAACCACTGATTCGTAAATAAAAGACACGGTAATGGTAGAATTCCTAGATTAATGAAGAGAGGCTTACATGAATCACGTGGGTGGGATTTGGTTATTATTCGTACAATTCGTTTTTGTAATCTAAAAGTCTGGGAGCTATAGGATGTATTTCCCCAGAATATTATGCCATATCTCAGGCGGGAATGAACATTCGCGAAGTATACACAACGAGCAGTATGAAGGCTGCCTGAATTTGCAAGAATTCTGAACGCGTAGCATAATGAACTTAATTTTGTGTTCAATTCATTTAAATGGACGTTCCATTTAAGGTTTGACTGAAGTTAATTTTCTTTAGGTACAAATGTATGACCTCTGGGTGATTCATCCAGAAGCCATTCCTCCTTTAGTTATTGTCAGAAAAAGAAAATGTTAATGTATTAACATCGGTTACACTAGTGTCAGTTTTACTCATTTGTGTGCATGACATTATGTCTGTGGAGAGTCCCTGAAACGTAATTATTTGTATAAAAACAGAAAAAGAAAACAAAATTGCAACTTTACACAACTGTCTTGTATGAAAGAGACACTTCATGCATCACATGAAATTCACTTTAATGCATCAAAACCAGGAAAGAAAATTGTAATTGCATGGTACCAACACATCAAGATATCTTCGGAAATTAGATTGCCGAACTTGAAGCTAAAAGAGGATGTATTCCAAAGTTACCCATCGGAGACAACATCTTTCAAGATATTTGGAAGTATGTAAATGATAAATTGACTCATCAATGGAATATGTGTGGCGAGGCTTCAAATATAGCAATCTTCACAATAGTATTACATTTTTACACAATTTACACATTACACAATTTAATGAGCTTATTGAAAATTCCACATTAAATCTAAATGAACAGACTGTTATCTCGAGGATCAGAATATACACAATGAACACACGTACACCTTATATAAGAAACACCACAACCATTATGTGAATATTGTAACATATATGTGTACAATTTTTTTTATTGATTGTGTAAATTACAGCCAATAGAGTATTTTACCTATAGGGGAAGAAGATTTCAACTTTTTCCCAGTGATATCAAGTTTGCAAGAGAAAGTCATTCAATTCTTAAAATTGTTAACATTTTAATGATATTTAACTTTATATCACATCTTAAAACTTGACCTTTAGACATATAAATTGTACTGTACATAAAAAGGGTTAATTAGTAAAGAACTAATTGTTCAAGCACTGTGATTTAATGGACAAGATTAGCGTTATACGCAATAATCATTGTTAATAATAATCTTAAAGTGCATTATTGAAAAGTTTTAAACTGTAAAATGGCCAATGTAAACTGAACGGCTATATAAGCCTGTACGCTCAGTTGTCATGACCATGTTGTTAATGCGACTTAAAATAAAATTAATTTTAAAAAAAATTAAACTTTGGCATGAAGCTTATATTACTAACTTACTCATAAAGTTTTCCATATTCTGAAAAAATATGAACAAAAAATTCAAATGTAGGAGACTTGCTTGTGAATTGTTTGTAAGTGATTCAATAAAATATTAAAAATTATAAAAGGTTTTAGAGGGGCGAATTGTCTAAATTGCACGATAGAACTGAATATTCCTCAGTCTCCCTCTCAACCCTTTTATTATTCCTGCATTTTTACATTTCACATTCATCATATTTCGTGATACGATTTAAACAATCTGCCTCTATTTCATGAAGTACATGAAACATTTTGAAACGATATTGATTTAAATACTTTTAAATAAATTTAATTAAAGTTAATTCTGTTAATTGGAAATTAACTTGAACATATTAATGCGTGTACTTTCTTAAAATAAGCAATCGTGTTATTTATTTATTTATTTATGCACCAAGGGCGTTATAATGGTTCTAATGATCAGTCCGAGGACTTTTTGTCGCTCATATCAGTACTTTTTGGTAGAAATCGAAGAAAATTTTAAAAAATGTAATGGAAAACACGCTCATAGGACCTAAATTGAATAGGGTATTCAAACTAGTGTTTATTATGTTTCTTGGGAAATTTGGCACTAAACCATAGTAAGAATTACTAAGCAAAAATTATCAAAGTTGATGTTCTTCAGATTTTAATTGTACTACTTTTGTCTTATACATTTCAGATTTTTAATGTTAATTGAAATAAGCATGCTCACTTCAATAAATATTAACAGGAAGAATTGAGAAAAAATCCGCCGTAATGTATGCACAATTTGTACGCTTCGTATACGTAATATCACGTCTTGTGTCCTTTTTATTATCCCATGTGATAGCAACTCTCAGATCTCTTTCAGCGCTTTTTCGAGTTTGCAATAACAGCAGTGCATGAAATATGCTCGCACCTTAACCTCGCGCAAACCAACGAAATTGCCGCCATTAGCTACTGAAAATGCTTTACGACTTGCAATACCTGACGATTTACAGATTAACCACTGCTCGTTATGGAGTTCAGGTAACCGATAATATGAAGTTGGATAAAAATTAAGCATTCCGAAAGGTGCACTCTTGTTAATCTAATTACTAAATATAACATTACTAAATACTAATCTAAATACTAAATATAACATAATCCACACACACCTACATTTCAAATGTTTTGATGCAAATGTCTCGACTTTTATAAGTTATCATTTTTTAACTTTTATGACGCTTGCTTTCACTTTTCTTTCATGAACGTTCTTTCTTTTCGTCTGTATAACAGATGTAGATTGTGACTAAGTGAAACTTTTATTTCTTTTTTTTTAAGAAATACAGATTTTGCAAATCTAAAAGTTAGCCTTCATTTTTTCCTGATTTCGCCTCATTGCCCAACACCGTCAAACACTGTCGGTTCTACTTTTATTTGTCACCAACTTTAAATCTTATGGTCCGTTGACATTTACATCAGACACATTTTCAGTAGTGCAGTGGCGTAATTGGGGGAGGGGGCGAGTTGCCCCGGTTGACACCATTTTAGGAGTGACAACAATTAGAAAATTTTAAAGCTGGAATTATATAATTTTAATGATTCATTTAAAAATGGGATATATTAATTTAATAGATATACATTTAAATCTCAAATAGTTATAATGAAATTGTAGCTACGTTTACCGCTCTTAAATATCGAAAAATGGTTTTATAAAAATCATGCATTTGTTAATTAGTTATACTTCGTTTTAGATTATTTATTTAAAAATTATATTTCAATTATTCTGAATTACATAGTTTTGATTATATTATAAATAAATGGCTTGTGCAAATAAGATTGTTGTTTTATTAAATAATAACATTTGAATGTATAAACTATTCAATAATAAATATTTTTATTCTTATTTTATGGAAGAGATACCACCAGTTTTGCCCCGGATGAATTTACCTGACGCTGCAGTGGCGCATCCAGTGGGGGAGGACTCAGTTCCACACTCTTGAAGCTGCTGATTCTTAACTACAAATAGAGGTTTTACTAATTTCCATCTGTATGAGTTATTCAATATCTCAATGTAATACATTATAATTAAATATAAATCAACAAATAGAAATAAATTTTAAATTCATTATAAATAAATTATGAGAAGTCGTCATTCGTCTGTAGGTCTTTCACCCAAGACTCCCCCTCCATGCATCAATTTAGTTTGTGGTTGTGCGAGATTGAGAGGAATAGTCTTGGAGATATTTTGTGATATTCATTCTACATTTTCAACTATTTTTAAATGTTAAAACAAAGTTTGCTTGATACGTTTTGTTCTAAAAGTATCATGCATATGCATTGATAGCTTCCAGTCAAATAGTATATCTCCAGTGGCTGTCAAAGAGTATATCCCCATCTGGCTTCCAGTTATCTTGTTAACTTACTGTGAAAATAATATGAAACAAGGAATATATTACAATATATTCTTCTTTTAACGACTCAAGCGTTTTTACTTTTTAAGCAAGAAGCACATTTTTGATTGAATTGATATAATTGAAGCTTTATACTGTATGTTTAATAATGTGCGTGGAGAGTCCCAAGTAACTACGTTTATAACACTGATGCAGAATGGATGCTCCTCTTTTGTCCCAGAAGCACTTTTCAGGGTAGTTATTTGATACATTTCTTTCAAGGATAATAATCCTCGTATTCCGAGTTATTTTGGGATTGTGTCTCATACGTTAGCAGACAAAGGATGCCGAAGATCACCGAAACACCATTCTTCTCTTTCTTCTCTCTCTCTCTCCCCCTCTCTCCCCTCTCTTTCTCTCCTCTCTCTCTCTCTCTCTCTCTCTCTTTCTCTCTCTTTCTTTCTTCAAGGACTATTAGTCCATTAAATTACGTCAAAAGAGTCGAGGACTCGAATAGCATATATGTTTACTGCTTTTACTAGATTTTAACTTTCTTGCTACCGTTTACGCAGTAGAGAGAAAGTTATGTAATGCTAGGCGAAAAAATAGCGAATTATCGGCTGAAAAACTGTTATTACATGGCCCTGGTAACGAAAAAGTGGATAAATCCAGTTGCTAAATTTAGGCGGGGAATCCTCTAACACGTGGTGTAGCCAGAATCCATGTTTTGTGGGTACTTGATACCAAAAATTCAAAAGACGGCAAGAAATATGTCTGTCCGTCCGTGCGTCTGTCCGTCTTTCCGTCTGTGAAGAAAGCTAACAGCTAAACCATTCAGCCGATTTTCTCCAAATTT
Source organism: Teleogryllus oceanicus (assembly GCA_964035755.1). NCBI lineage: Eukaryota > Metazoa > Arthropoda > Insecta > Orthoptera > Gryllidae > Teleogryllus > Teleogryllus oceanicus. Next base: position 32,442,588 of record CAXIVR010000003.1, read on the forward strand.
GATATTCCCCAATCGATGTCGCGGCCTCTTGAATTTGAAACCGATATTTTAATTCCGGGAGGGACTTTAGATAAAGCCCCTGGGATATTTTCCAAAATTTCAAAAAATTGACTACATCGCTTTTTATTAAATTTTGTTGTTGGATAGTATAAAGGACGTTTAAGAGAATGGTGCAGGTCTCATTTTCGTTGGAAACTCATTTTTCAAAAATGGCGAAACTTGCATTGTTTTTTTCGGCGTCTTCCTACAACTACAATTATGAAGCCATAATTTTTTGCTTAATGAAATTTGTTCCTGAAAGATATATTTTGAAATAGGGTCATGTACAATTTTTCGCAGGTTAATGAGACATCGGTGCGAGGTCTATATTCAAGCAGGTGGATATTTTGAACATCTGTGATGACAATGACCTGCGGAAAGAAAAACGTTCCGGTGAATTTTAGGGTTGTGAAGGGAATAACTCGGAAAGGAAGCATTTCCGGACACATATTGTAATGAACTATTTTGACTGTCTATACATAGGGAATACATACCTAAAATTATGCCCCCTATTTTTGAAACATTCTGTATAATAACAATGTAAATAATTCAAATGAATTAATTTATAAATAAAATTAAGTTAAATGAAAGTCTATATTGAAACATTACTTACATAATTTTATACGTAGTGTCCGTGTTAGGTACTACGAAAGATATATACAGGATGAGTCACGTAACTTTAGCACCTTCTGTAACTTTTGAACGGTTCAAGTTATTGTAATGCAGTTTTCACGAAAGAACATGAGGAGATGGGACTAATTGACACGTTTTTTTTTTAAATATTTGAGGTAACTTTGTTTTTTAATGAAATTATACATATTTTTTCAGTATATCATGACGAGCGTAAAAAGACGTATTCAATGATATACATATTGTCATATGTTAGATAAGCATTTTTTGAGTAATTTTGATTTTTTGCGACTCATATTTAACGGATATTTTGAATGTAACAGTCCGCCACAAAAGGTCACGCGGCGCTCCACCAGCAAAAGCGTGCTTGGAGAAGGGAAAGGATCTTAGTATTTGAAGATACGAAACATAATCTAAATATTCACAAAACTGTTGGAGTTTTTTCCTGAACTCTGTGTGCCATCCTTCCGCATTTTTAGATTTTTTCTATTAAGGATTTAAAATATAGATTTGTCAGAAGTAGTATGTATAGAAATAAGATTGTTATTTCAACTTCACTTAAAGGGGTGTCATTCCACAGGATATTAATGGGATCTTGGAAACTAAACACTATAAATATAAATCATTAAGATTGAACAAAGAAGAATGCATATTTTCAGCAAATATTTTTTTTTGTTAATGAGAGTATAATAACACCTTATGAAAATAAAAAATGCAGGAAGATAATGATAATAACTATCCCTATGTTTCTATCGCTAAGTTATTATAATATGCTTATTAAGTTAAAATAGTTTGCTCAAAATTTGCAATATTCTTTTAACAGTCTTAATTATTTATCCTTATTGTGTTTTGTTTCAACATCCCATTAATATCCTGGGATATAAAACCCATAATATCCATCATAATATCCACAGAATTCCTGAATAGCCCATTTTATTTCTTCGCCCAGAAATTGTAATGTCTGCCGTTGTATGTAATCTAAGGTTCCTAAGACGCCCATCAGACCATTGTCGGTTCGGCCGATTTTGCGATAACTAAAGACAGAGATTTTCTGGTAAAGTGTCCAAACCAAAAGTTTGCAAGCTGAGATCACTTGAACAAAAGCAAGAAGCCTTGGTTACATCAATAACATATCCAACATTAAGTTATTCATCTGAACTGGTTTTGGTAAAATAAATTACGTCATTTTTCTTTGTTTTTAGGGCATTTTTAAACATTTCAAGAGCATTTTATTGATCATTTTTGGTGATGTTTTAGGTCATCAAAATCCGCCCCATGATTCTTAGAAATGAAATATTTTGTTTGTTCTTACCTGATCAGGGTTGGGCAAAATACATTAAATTTAGTATTTAAATACTTCGTCAAAATGCTTTGTAAATAAGTATTACTCAAAATACATTAGGTTTTGATTAAATAAATACATAGGCAATTAAAATACTTCAAATGCTCAAAATACAGAAAAAATTTGATAATTTTGTATTATATATTTTTATTGCAAACTATATTGAACTTGTCAATTACAATAAATTGGTAATTGACAGTTATGCACATGTCTGAACAACAAGTAACTGTAATATACATATGTATAAACACCTTCAAATATAAAATGATATAAAAATATGTCAAACTCAAATAAACGGAATTTCCTTTAAAACGATTTTTATTTATTTATTTATTTATTTTACGTCAAAAAACAGTTAAAACTGCGTATGACGTGCTATGGGGAAAAGTGAATTGTGTGCACATTTTCAAAATGATGTGATCCCTACACTAAGTCATATACTACTTAAATTTTGAATTTTGAAAGGGAGAAAAAAAACGAGAAAAAAAACTCCCCATGTAATAAAATCTATTTTCAAGGATAAATAAGCAATAAAGTTTAGCTCTTATCATGTTGTGCTTCGGAATAATACTTCCTGGCGCGACAACATGGAAACGATAATTTGAATAATTGTATTTCCCACTGAATTCTAGAAGACGTGCACAGAAAATGAAGTTACATTTATGTCCAGAAGCAAAACAAAAACGATATTTTTCAAATAAACCATCGGGCGATAAAGACCTAGGTGGCGAATGTGTAAAATCTGTAAAGGAAAACAATCATTCAGCTGGCGCGGATGAACATAAACTAGTGTTATTACTAGAGGCTGGACGTTCAGACATTTATTTTACCTAAAATAGGCAGGCAAAAGGGTATTTATTTTTGCTAAAATAAACAGAAGAAAGGCATTTATTCTAGTTAAAGTAAGATTGCAAAAAGGCATGTAAACAATAAAATATCACATTCAAAAGTAATTATTGTAAAAAGTTAATAATTAAAAGATTCACGTCAACGAGATAGAATATACTACATAGAGTGGCTGAGTCTGTGGTTTCAGCGCGCTTGGTGGACGCTCTCAGTACTAGGGGCCGCCATGTTTTCTACAGTCAAAACATTGGTGAGTCGGGCATGTTACACCGTGCGATACTGTGATACCAGGCGCTCTTCGTGTGTCGTTTTACTTTTCGATCACATTTATTATAATTGTAATAGTGACTGGAGCATAATGCCTTCAGTTTGTTCGGCGTATAATTGCACAAACAAGAGTAATCAAACCACAAACATTTCATTTTTCAAGTAAGTGCTTTCATTGAACTGTTTTCTACTTTTGACTTTGATGTACACATGCCATAAAAATCTGATACCACTAATTGTTGTACTTAATTATTGTAGATTCCCATTGAAGAACAAGGAACATACGAAACGATGGGTTGTAAATATGAGAAGGATAAATGGGCGCCAACATCAGCAAGTTACTTGTGTTCTTCTCACTTTGAGGAGAAGTTTATGTATCGAACAAATAGCCAAAGGCGTCTTCTGGCTTCATCTCTTATTATTTGCACCAAAACTGCTGAGAAAGGGTTTAATTAAAATAAGAGATGTGAAAGATAGTTTAATAAACCCTTCTGATGATGTTGTTAAGCTTCACAGGTTGCGGAGAAGTTTTTATAAGCGAGGAACATTTGCTACTCAAATGTCCAAAGAATGTCGTATTGAAATTTCAAACTCAAATTTTGCAACTTGTAGGGCATTCTTTATTTGTACAGAGTGACCATGTAACGACTGCAACAGAATTTGGAGAATAATCTAACTATGTTTCATTAGTGAAACTGATTCTCAAACATTATTTGAGTTGCAGAATGAACCACTTGTGCAAGACAAAATCCTTCGACATAAGGGAAAAACATGTAAGACAAATGTTTACAAAACTAATACAATTCAAAGGACAGTAGAATATTAAAGTGTTTACTGAAAACAATTATGTACCCTCGCTTGCACAAAAAATGGGCGATGTCCTGAGCCGAACTTTACCAGAGTTTTCCGACCCCTGCCCCGCCCTGCGGGAATCGAGCTGACCAATCCGCTTTAGCTTCATTTCAGGGAGGCGGGACTATTCATCTTGAACATTACAAAATGGCGGTGATGGCGAGTTATATTATAGTAAATATTTGAATATAAATATTAAATCAACCAACAGTTTTACATAAATTTTTGTATATACATTTAATTACATAAATAAAGGCATGCAATTTCCCAGTAAAAACATGTTTTAAAACTGTTATAAAACGGGTTTTTTGCAAAAACTAACTCTGGACAACGACTATTAAGTTTCATGTCTACATTTCGTCGTTTATTATTGTAATATTTAATATAAAATGCAAATAATTTGCATTGTATGCATTGTCTAACCTAGTTATTTTATTAGAAAAATTAATAACTTAAAGAAATACGTTTTAGAGTCAGTTTCACAAACACGTCTCCGAGATAGCAGCTTTCAGTTGTGAAATACTTCATCATCAATTTCTCGATGACTCCAATTAAAAATACTATATGGTCGCGGACATTAATATTGTAATAAAATAGTTTCGATATATAAAATACTAAATAAACTTAAAGTATTTAAAGTTCATTTAGTCACAATGAAAGTTTTCTACTGCAGACATTATGATTGGTAAGTGCAGCTGTAAGCATATGAATGATTATTGATCTTTTGTTTTGGGGATCACAATTAATTACCTCTTCAAACTAACGTTAGGGTGATTGAATTTTACATGGAGTTCTTTACCAAATATTAAAATCATATGTGATACCTAGTCTTTGAGGATTTTTGCGTGAGAATCAAAACGACATATGACTCTTATATAACATTTTAATATCTTAATGTTTGCAAGGTAGAAACACTAGCTTTCGTCTATTGCGTGAACATTGGAGAACACACACACACACACACACACACTCATTACACACACTCATATCAATATATTACTTACATGTAATTTATGTATGATTTCAATCCAACAATAAATTAATATATTTATATTATTATAGAAAGTATATTTTACATTACGATATTTTATTTTCGAAAGACGAGCAATGCACACAAAGTTTTACACGTCATCGGAATGTTACACCCACTTCTTCTAGATAAGCAGACCTATGCAAACACTGTTTTTGCTAATCCATTAATAATCACTAGAGATTCTCCTGTCATAAATTATTTCAAAATTGTAATTGTTAATAATGTTTCAAAATTTTGTCAAACTTGGGAAATCTGTGTCACGATAACGTTAGAAAATGAATAGGATCCTCTTCTGTAAAATATTGTTGCAAAATAAAATTTTCTCTATTTTCATACATTTTACATTTCATACAAAATTGCCAATTTATTGGATATGTGTTCACTAACCATCTTCAGTAATATTGCACTGCATATTCATAATTTTAATAAATTGTTAATAAATATTGTAAACAAAATAAGCAATTAATTTTCTAATTTGGGAAAATTTCATTTAAGTTATCAATATTTATAAAGTAATTTAATTAAAGTACTATAATATGAATTAAGGTTGAATTTTAAAACTATAACTACAATATTTATTATTGTTGAAACGCATTGCTACTATATTACAATGTAACGTTTTAAAATGTACTGCCCATTGATTGATAGTTTGTGTTCGTATAGTATATCTCAGCAGAGACGATTTTAAAAAGAAAATCTAAATAATAACGAAATAACCTCAAATTTATAATTCATTGGCATTTGGATCGCACACTTCGCGACCACTTTAATGCAAGGTCGGAAGAAGGAGAAATCAGGGCTATCGCTGTTGGGTTCGTAACCAAATCTTCAGGGTCACCATTGCGTTCCTTTACTTAAGTCTTAGGATTCCGAAAGTGATACTAGATATTTCAACATTAACGAGAATACATGTTGCATACCATGAGGAGAAATGATGAACAAATGTCTGGAGTTTTAAAAAATCTGCCTTTGGAATACTGCATCAAGTCCTACTGCTATTGTAATTACTTTTTCTGTCATTCGTCGATAAACTGCCGAACACTTTCCGGTGAATTATGTTATCGCCGCTAAAGCGAAAGATTTAGGTTAAAGAGACCCAATATGTTATTGGTGGATCGAAAATAGATTTTAATTGTGGAATTGACATTATTCATTGGTGCAACATACAAGAAATGTGAATTTACTATTTGTAGCTAGTTTTCTCTTTTCACTTCAGTCCGTCAATTTTCGAAAACATAATTCAATCATCTTTTTTTCCTAAATACAATATTTACTTTCCGACCTGTCAATTCGGAAGAATAGTTGTTCCCATTGAAAAAGCGATCATGACGATAAATGGACAAAGTTTACAAATATCATAAATACCAAATAGAGTAATATCTGATATTTGTTATCTAAAGGACTCCTCTAGAAAATAATCAAATTTTCTTTTTTTTCGTTTAATCTTTCAAATAAGAACGTAACTTTGGTTTTGTTTGGTATTCGCAAGATCTTAACAGATCTTGCCCCGCTTACTTGTGCCAGCACATAATAACAAGGCTTCTTCATCCGGTATCTTCCACTTCCATTATCTGTCTAATCTCTTAGTTTAGTATTCTATCAAACAGTATACTGACAACATCGTCTCCAAAAATTCATTTTCATAGCATTTAACCGAGAGTTTATTGCATCATTTTAATTCTAATTTCGATTCTAGTAACACAGCTCTCCACCATTGTCTTGTATATTGTCTCTTAGTTTTCTTTCGAAAATTTTTGTTTTATAAAATATTATGAAGTCTACTAATAATTGGCCTTCCCTAGCTTATTTTTTAATAAAGTCAATATTATTTATTAGATCCCCCTGCTCTAATAATCACTCCGAAATATTTAAATTCCTTTCCTACTGGAAATATACCTATTTCTGTTCTAGATCATATCGAGATTTCCCTACAACCATGTGTCTTGACTTTACATTATTTATTTTGAGTCTCCATTTTATGTTTTATTAATTTCTGGATTAAATGTTACAGATACAAAAAATATTATTTTCTACCTATTTTCAAGTGATACACTGACTCCAAAAAGCGGGAAATCGCTTATGTATGAATTCAAAAGGTTTTGCGCGCCGTTCTCGAAGTCTTAAACGATATCCACCAACATTTTTTAGTTGTTTGGATTATGCACTAATCTGTCTGCTGTCTGTCCGTCCCAAATTTTTTCTGTAAATTTCTTGTAAGGACTGTTTACTCTATAGTAAAATACGCTTATAAAGGTAGAATATGTCCAATTGTCACGGTTAACTCCGAATTTTGAAAAATTTGAATATTTTGCGGCGTCTTACTACAACTACAAAATTAAAGATAGAGATTTTGCTTCAAATGAAATGTTTGCTTATAATTAGATCTTTTAATAAGGTCATGCAATTTTTAAAGTTTTAGTTGATTTCGCACAATATGGCGTGCAATATTTGCAATTTTTAAAAATTTACATAAACAAGATTTTCTCAAAACAGCTCCAAATTTTTCTTTAAATTTTTGGTTGGGGTAATGCCAAATGCAGCCTATCCGATGACATAAACGAGATATTGCTCTATTCCATTGTTTTTTAAAAATTACACAAATGTAATTTTTTGAAATACCTCTCACGCTGTTAATATGAGCATTTGAATATATTTGTATAGATTATTTAACTTGTGAGTAGAAGTGCTTCAAATGACTTTAGAGAAGTTTTCAAAACTCAATAGATTCCTGTGAAAAGAGCTATTTTGAACCGAAAAGTTGAAAATGTCAAAAATGTATTTTGTGCGGCGATAGATGTCAGCTGGCAAGAGAACGGCAAGAACCTATGTGAGTTGGCAAGAACCTTAAAACCAGTCCACACAAAGGAAATTATAAACATTTGCTACGAGAAAGTCTGTCCCATTCTGTAGCACCTCTAGTTCTTCATATTTTGGTAGTAGCGAAGTGTAAGCATTTCTTAATTTATAAAGGAAAAAAAAAATTTCAGCTAGAAAACTTGACAAAAGAACAGTGAGACACAAATAAATAAAGTTAATTACAAAGGACGTAATACTCGTATTAGGGATTGGGAAGGAAACGAATGTACCATTGTAAAAACCAAAAACGGCCTATGAACAGGAAAATATGGAGTAGTGAATGATCTGTAAACGACCAGTAATCGAAAGTACATCAAATTCTTTCCGCAGTTTTGAATGGTATCTTCTTGCAAAGAAAAGGAATGTTTAGAACATTCTCGACATCGTTATTAGAATTTATTTTCATTGCTCGTCAAGTAAAAAACCGCTGATATCGTACGGGATTTGAACACGCGTTCCTCTATTGTGAAGCCACGCACCTAAGCGATTGCGCTACCAACACAGACGTACGTAAACATTTCCGTGAACTTACTCAATTAAGAATTGAATTAAATTACGAATTGTGTCTTCAAACTCATTGCTTTTCCGCACTTCTGCAATTTAAAATATTAAATAAATTACCTCTAAGAGACAATAAGAAAGCAAAGAAATCTACGCGGCACTATAAATAGTTAATTTACTTAAGAATGTTTCAGTTCAGTACTAGTAATTTTTGCGCTTCGGTTCTAGCCTGACGCTAAACCCTTATCGCCTCTGCCCAAGGTGAGATTATTAGACGTGATAACGTTGGGCTAGCAGACAAGTTTCGACACGGCCCGACAATTAGAATTCATTGACTGCAAGTAATTACTAGAATCTAAGAAACATTTATTGACTTCAAGAAAAATCACCTATCATTACGCAGTTATTATCTTTTTGTTCATCTACTCACATTTATATAAAAATAAACTCTTATTTTCTCGTGTTATTGGTAATGTTTTCTTAATATATAACAAATGTTACACTATTAACACTTCATTCCTTTTTGAAAACTCTCAAACGACAACCGTAAATGCATACCTTAAAATTATTGGAAAGGAAAAGTATTAATTAAAATCTCAGACATAGTCCACAATAAAAAGTTGCATGAACATGCCAGGACGTGAACTCAGTCTTCCAGTTCTTCAAACAAGCACCTGAACTACATGATGTCACTCCCCGCAGTCACTTATACAATGCTTTACATATTAGGATGTGTTGACGAGTGATACTTGTTGAGTTTTGCTAGCTGAAGACAGGAATGTTGGTTGCAACGAAAGAAACAGTAAAAGTACGATTTCGCAAAATCGGTTTTGAAACTTTTAATAGTAAGAAAAGAAAAACGGTTTCATTGCAGTTTTGCATTTCAAACAATTCTTAAAATTGTAAATATTGCTTGCACTTTTGCACGAAAAATGCCATCATTTAAAGAAAGCCTACATGATTGTTATGCAAGAACGAATTATGGACAACAAATTTCATTTGAAAGACAAATCTGTTTTCAATTTTGTAGTTGTAGGAAGACGCCCCAAAATGTTTAAACTTTAAAATTTTCGAAAATTCAGAGTTAACCATGAAAATTGGAACTATGTCATTCTTCTATGTGTATTTTACTCTATTCTTACCAGAAAATTAGGAGCTGTTTTTGAGAAAATTTTGAAAATGTCCGAAAGGCTTCATGTAAAGTACCCCCAAATTTCAAAGATTTTTCAAAATTTCCATACTTCAACTACAGCCAGAAAAACAGGGGTTTCTTCAATTTGGAAAGGATCGTACGTGTGGTTTAGGCGCTAGTAGTGATCACAGACGAATGGACGGACGGTTTGGATCAAACCGCTTTTCGACTCCAAAACGTGTATTACCGTTTAATCGCGAAATCGATTTTCCGCTGTATTACATAACTTTCTATACTACGTATACGCACGAATATACTACGTATATACGTCACATACGAATATCTACGATATTCGTGCGTATACGAAAGTAAAACGAGAAGTACAAGTTTTGTTTTGTGCTGAGATAACGAATTATCATAGTTCAAAATCCATCTAAACGTGTTACAGCAGTTCCAAAAGGTGAGATACAAAAACAGTACTGAGAATTTTCTGCATTACTGATTGTCATTTCAAGGTGAGTTTATTTTTTACATAAATGATTCATATTGCAAAATATGAATGTATTTATGTAATCAGAAAAAACGAGTAATTTGTCACAATCTGGGCACGACGTTGTGTAAAAGTCACAACTTTGATATCAATTACTTAAATGTCCAAACCTTCCCCCATACTGACTTACGTAAATGATGACAGCATTGACAAATATCAAATGCGTGGAATACCGAGCCCAAGAACCCAACTGTAAAACGCATTTTTCGAAGCTCAGTGGTCAGAGCAACTGGTCGTAAATCGAACGATGCGAGGTTTGATTCTGCCGAAGGGAATTACATCTTTAGTACTCAATTTATACGGTTATCAGGTCACAATATGGATATCACTAACGAACGGGATAAACATTTCCCTCATATTTCATTTCCATAAAAAGTGACAGAGTTGTGACAAACGTTTTTGGAAGTGAATGCAAAATGTATGTCAAAACGTTCACTATCTTAATTCCAAGCGAGGTTGGTTAAATTCTTACTAACTAAATATAAATAAATACACATTTGTATAAATATTTGTAATAAAGCGGGATCAAACTAATTACACATTATATAGTATAAAAGTTCAGCAAAGATCTTATAAGCAATAAATAAATACAAGTATTTTCCACTAAACATTCTTATCTTTTAATTCTCAGACTTAGGTAAAACAGAACGGAACAGAAGAAAAAGGCATCGCCAGAACTCGATCCTCAATACCTGATTTAAAACCCGGTGTCAAAGATTTCAGCTACAGAGGGGTTATTGGTCTCTCAGTAATCTGCAAGCCTTAATGTATCTACGAATACAAATGTTTGTTCTGTAATTTCTCCATTTTCTCTGAGAGTAACATTTAAGACGTAATAGAAATCATATTCTCTAAACATATTCGTTCTCAAGCAGTACAATTTCTGGAAAATGCAATATTAGGGCAACTGATGTTTTTAACAATACATGATAATATATTTATTTATCTAACTCCGTTATCATATTTATGAATTTTATAATAAATTTAATATTTAGATTTAAAAGAACGACTTTATCCCAGACATTTTGAGATCCGAAATTGCACCTCCTTGTTTTTCCTATATTGAGACTAAATGACAGGTGATTTGTGCATTGGATCACCTACAAAGCATGCGAATAATCATTGGATATAACTAAATAATTAAAATTCCTTATTTTCTTTGTGAAAATGGGGACTGATTGAATGCTCACCACTTAGTCTCAGTCTACCCGCACTAAAGATAAGCCGTATCAAAACATTGTTTATTTAAAAATGGAGATAATAATAAAAAAATATTGATTTCTTTCACATGACCACGTCAAATCGTACTTTATTATGTTTTGGAGTTAATACATTTTGAAATGTGGCTCCACCTACCGAAGACTTACATTAAAATTTTAAGAAGACCATAAAGAAATAAAATTATCAATTGTTACAAACAATTAAGGATGCGTTCTGTTAGCATTTATCACAAAGGCACAAACACAAAATGGTAATTTTAATGAGTTCAATAGTCTCTAGAACTTTGTTAAACGTGTAAAAGACATATTCCTTTCTCATTTGTTAAAAGAACGAAGAAATTACCTTTATTGCAAAATTTTATAATAAACCCACAGACTTGTTAAGGATTCTGATTATCTCTAGAACTGTTAAATATGTAAATTACTAGTGATTATACAACTTGGTACAGACTTTTTCATATTATTTCTAACGATTACATAAAAATATGATAATGATATTGCAATTGAGACACTGTTAATATTTGAGCTATCTCTTCCAAATTTCGTTTCGTCACATTGCTTGGAATACAAGATACCAGCACACAATCTTAATATAATCACATTATCGTTTACAAAATCAAGTTTGTTCCCTTGCAAGAATTTTGGAATGTCTCTCTCGTGATGATAGTGATTAATGTGTTCCAGGCCTCAGGTAAAAAAATATATATTCGGCAGGATTTGATCTGGCGTCCATTCCTCTATCTACTACCCGTTTAATCCACGGAGCTATCACAGAGGTACCTTACAGCACCGATGAGGGGTGTTGTAGAATGAATTCTATCTTGACATTTATTGTTCTTATGATATACAACATTTACTTCAGGTTACAGCAAACTCACATTCTTGATAAGAATGTGGAATCATCACGCGATACTATTCTATAGTTGATTCTAGTTAGAATTATTTCGATTCGAATGTCTTTTGTGTAGGGCTCGCGAAGTAGCTTCTATCCTGCGAACTGCTATCTTGCCCCCCTCCCATATCTTCAAGGTGATCTCCACATTACGCGATAAGACTGCACTGTAACTCGTCGTGAAACACCAGTCTGAAATACAGAACCGCGTAGTATTAAGCAAGTAACTATGTTATTTTTAATACCAATTCATACAACTAAGAAATTTCCGGACAAATTTGCATTCGTTATTCATGAAAACTTGTAACCTAAACTTGAATGATATAATGCTAACAATATTTTAATTATCAGCAAATAGTTGATTGATTGCTTCTTAAAGAAATTATAATGCTTATAATGTAAACAACGATGTAGTTGAACTACAACAGCACATACTTTCTTCTCTAATTTGTCACTGCTCCGCAATATTATACTATTACATGAATTGGGAAAAGAGTTTTCAACCAGTAAGATCTCTATTTTCAATTTTGTAGTTTTGAAAAATTAACTTTTTTCAGTTTTCAAAAATATATAGTTCTTCTTCGAAAATAGGACCACCAGCGCCTCGGTCAAGTGGTACAGAACGGAGGCTTCTAGTCGTCGTACTGATGGACGACAAAACTGGCCCTTTTTAGGGCCCCTAAGTCTTTTCAAAAATTAATATTAATTAAAATATTGGACATATTACTACTGAAATCACACCGTAACAGAAGAAAAAAATCACCTTCTGGATTTGAACTCACAACGTTAGCAAGCCGACAGCGTACCTATGACGTTAACCATTCGGCTAAAGCGATTTGTGTTTCAGTTGCCACTTAGAAAAGTAGTTAAAAATAATAAAACCTATGCTAAATAGAACATAATCGTTTCAGTATATATTTTTTTCGTTTTCAGAGGTCAATCCTTTTTAAGTTTAAATATATTGTGATATATAATATAATATAAAATGTATAATATACGGAATAATAAAATATATTAATATATTATAATTATAATTTAATAGATTGCGAACTTTTTCTATAGAAAGAAAGTACAAAATTTTACTTTTCTTCATGCCTACTTCAGTACCACCTTGTCATAATAAAACTAGAACGGGACTTGCCATTATTCGAGAAGCGCCTAATGTCTAGAAGTAGGACAGTTTTAAAGACTACTAGTGATGCTAACACAGGGCGTACTTTTCACCATATTTTCACGAAACTTATGCGGAAAATACTAAAAGTTTCGAAAATTGCACATGATCTTATTTAAAAATCTTATCTTTAAGGAAAAGTTTCATGAAGGGAAAATCTCAAATTTCAATATTTTACTTGTAGGAATACTTACGAAAATCTGTTTTCACGACCATGAGACTAGCAATATTCTTAAATGTACTTCCAATATCCAACAATTATTACATTTACATTTTATTACATTTGTAATAAAAAATTATGGAGCTATTTGTTTGAACATTTGAAAAATGTCCCAGGGTCTACATGTAAAGTACCCTCCCCCCTAATTGAATATCGGTTTCAAATTTAAGGCGCTACGACATCAGCCAGATCGATTGGGAGTATCAATTTTGGTGAAAATCGGCTGAACGGTTTAGCCGCTAGCGTTGTTCAGGGACGGACGGACAGACATTTTACCGTCAGTCGATTTTTCGCTATCAACCACCCACAAAACATGGATTCTGGCTACACCACGATTTGGAGGATTTTTTTTCTAAATTTAGCAAGTGGATTTATCCATTTTTTCGTCCAAGGCCGTGTAATATGCGTTTTTCTGCAGACAATTCGCCTTTTTCGCGTAGCATTACGTAACCTTCTCTACTCCTTAAGAAGAAAGTGCAGTCAATATATGAGAAAATTTAGATTATGCGTTCACGGAAAATTTGTATGCTTTCACTGCAAAGCAATTTTCTAAATTTGGAAAACATTTATACAATTTTTTATAATTTAATTTGTAGAATTAGTTATACGAGAAGAAGATAAAAGTTCATGAGAAATTTGAAACAGATTAGTAATTGCAATGTTGAAAATCCCAGAGATATTAATAAAGGTGACATTTACTACAGTATTTGTAATAACGGTATAGTGTATTCGAATGAAGAGTGTAAAGTAAAAAAAAAGAGTTCTTTTCAGAAAGTTTCAATAATGCAATATGAGCATAATGTAACATACCCCCCAGAAATATTGGAATATCATTGGGTTCAGAATGCCAATGAACTTGCTAGTATAATATCAATTTTGAAAAAGAATACATTGATTTAGAAGTCAGTAATGTTTTAATTTTTTGCGGTACCATGCGTACACAGGTCCTTTTCCTACAACGAGTCTAAAAATAAATACATGTTCCAGGGTCTTTTGGAAATATTTTTGGGTTCGTGATTTCAAAAGCCGAATTTTCCTTCAAAACCCCTAAATACTATTTTACTTGATATCATTGTTTCTGAGTGTGCTGCGCATTCGAGAATGTAAAATATAGTAAAATATTTAATGAAGTCTTAACTCAATATTAGGCCAATTATTTTCCGTCACTGTTCCTCAGCTTAAAAACTATGGAAATATTGTAATGAAAGAACATTATTAAATTCAGTGGACTCAGTTTAATAAATATGTTTATTTTACCAACGAAATGAGAAAGTGTGAATAAAATATGTATTGGCTACAATGAATATCATTCAATATTGTAGGAAATCTCTAGAGAGTTGAATATTAAGTTATAAATAATAATCGAATTAGCAGACCATATATAAAAATGTCATTTTGAAAAAATAAATTTCCATTTTTTAATACTATTTTACCAGGAAATAAAGTCCTTAGGTTTTATTAGGCAACGATTATTGAAGTCTGAATTCAAATAGTGAAATTTTCTTTGACAATTGGAAATTGTTATTTTTGTATATATTTTTAATGTCTCTTTTTAACTACTGGTCATATAACGACCACTGTGATTTTTATGTTTGGGGTTTTCTGTAGGGAGAATACGTAGGACATCACGAACACACATCTGTGTCGAGGCGGAACCCGGCCCTTCAGACAGGAAGGTACGGCCTTGTCGTCCATTTCCTCTTTCTCTCTAGTAAACCTTTGACATCATATATCCAACATCAAATACATCGAAGAATCGCAATTCTCCATCATTTGAATTACGTTTTTCCTGTGTCCCTGGCCACGTGGGGATAAGTGGAAATGAAACCTCTGACTAGGTAGTAAAGTTGGCCTCGAGGAAGCACAAAGACATCTTTATGTTAATATCTACTCTTACTACCAGATTTTATCCCAAAGATGCATTTTGAGTGCAAACAGAGTGGCAGAACTCTTTCAAACTCACAAAGATCATAAGACCCTTGTCGTGGTCATCCCGTGGCTCTAAGCCGAGGCAAGAATTGTTATTCACCTTCGGATCGGGCACTGCCACTTCTCGCACGGACATCTCGTGCACTTACCACCCTATCCCCAGAAATGAAGAACAGACCTTACTGTAAAGCATGCTCCTGTGCACTGCGATAATGAAAGAGCCGAAGAAGGCATAGCTTGTCGACTATAGAAGAGATGCTGGCTACTGTCCTCCGCAAACTCTTTAAACTTTCTTAGCTATGGATTTATAAATCTAATACGCGTGAAGGGGATGATTTTTAACATGCCTTTTATAACTAATTTTGTGTTTTTGTTGTAACACTGTCTTTGTCATTTATTTCATTTTAAAATTAGTCATTTTTTCTGTTTTTTACTCTTTTAATCTTGTAATTAATAAAAAATATTTTATCTGACTTTTATACTAATTTTCAGAAAATTTTGCGAATAATATTGCACTATGTAATTGACAAGATATTTGAGCACAATACACAGTTCTTTATATTATTAAAGAAGGTATGAAGTTTCATTTCGTGAAAATAATAAAGACTGTAGTTTAGTTTTCAGATTTGAGAACTTGTGATCTCATTGAATCTCTTGTGTTTTCCGTGATGATCTAAAACCAAATGTATTTTCAGGTTCGATATGCATTCAAGTATTGGGATCTTATGAGCACAAATTATTTGTCATGCGTATATCTTACAATGGCTAAAATTATTTCACAATTAATCGTTAGAAAACAAGGACGGTGTGTTTCCTGTGAATAAAACCGTTTCTTACTTCAATATCGATAACCGTGTCAAGGTTTCCGGATGTTTGAATTGCGGAGAGCTTTGAATCGAACTAAACACTCCAAAAACTGTTTCTGGGTCATACAAAACCTAACATAAATTGGAAAGATAATACGATTCGGAAACACTGTGTTCGCTTAAATATTTTAATTGGAAATTGTCCGGAATTGAAATTTTTAACTAAATACTCAATCTCTTTAAAGTTTATTCAAACAAGTTTTTGTTTCTTTCTTAACAGCTCGTTTTAAGAAAATTACATTGATTCGTAACATTGTAAGTTTTTCAAATTTATTCTTTTTTTACTACGTGGTTATTCAAAAATATTTAAGAAAATATTTAACTTCAGTGTAGATTTCCACAAATTAAAAGAATTAAAAATTTGCTGTTTATATTATTAGCTATTTATTAAATATATCAATTATTACAATTTTGCTATTAATATATGCAATGCGATATGTTGAATATAATTAATTATGTTAGCGCCTATTCAGGCCATATCAGATTTGTACTGTTGCCTGTATATTACCTTAAATAAATAAATAAATAAAAATATCACTGGAAGGATAGATATAATCTTCTCAGCAGTGTAACAGAAAAATAGCAACTTTTGGAAAAAATATGAAGAATAAGACAATTATATTTTGAAATATTTCTAATGAGAGTTCTAGTTCCTTTCACGATTATCACTATAAAATTGCATCAATTTTACAAATAGTCTAAACAATATTAACAACAGCAATTTTGCAATGATAATCTACTTGGACACCTGGCAGTGATTTTAATTGATTAACGAAATCACTGTTTGCATGCACCTGCTCATATAGAAAATGGGCGATTACATTTTCATAATGCGTAATAAAATGTGTGTATTGTTTCATTTCCTTAATAAAGGCGTAATAATGTCAAAATACAAGTTTTTAAATACGTGAACATGAATTTCAATTTGCTTGATATGAAATGTGTATATTATGTAAATGCATTATATTGTGCTTCCCGAAAATTATTATGTAATAGTTAGTGTTTCTTGCTTTAGAACCATTAGCATTTTAAAATAGTTTGTAAGAAACAAAACTTTCAATACTATTAATTTAATCTGACACAAATTTCTCACAATATTAGATACCATAAATTAGACTCCATTTGCATGGTAAAGAACTCGATAAAATGTCACAGCCCCTTCCGTGACCCGCTGCCCTGGTTCGTCAGCGTCCAGGGTCAGGGCCAACGTCCAGTGCAATTGGCGGATGATCCTCGCGCCCGCGCACCAATCCGTTTTGTTTCTGTGCCCCCTCCTGTTACCTCCTCTTACTTCCTCTCACCCTCCCTCTCCTGTTACCCCTGCTCACGTTAGCGAGGCAGCGCCACTGACCTCAGAAATTGCTCCGCCCTTTGAGATAACTAGGAGGAAAATCTTCGAGGAGGAAGGACGTGTCTGAAACTTGGAGCAAAGCCAATGATAAGAGCGGATATGCCTCGACGCCACGATTGGTCAAGTGTCCGGCGATGGTTGTCCAAGCTGTGGAAAAGCCAGATTTGGCCGCACAGGGCATCACCCATATTCTGTGAGAGTGGGTATACATTTCTTTCAAACCCTCTTCCTTCATTCTCACCAACATGACATCGTTTGCTGTAAGTATTGTACGTTAATATCAGCAGTCGTGCAAGAGGTTTTGTTTTTATTTGTTCGCTTATTTGTTTCGTTTTTATTTATTACAACGCCCGGTTAAGGAATGAATTAATTTTTTTTTAAATTTCTCAATTCGTTAACTTACGACAATTTTTAAATGATTTGTTACTAGTCGTGAAACTCATTGCAATAGGCTTTCTACGCGCAACCACCCGGGCTCCGACCGGGTTTGACTGTTTAAAACATGGCGGCACGTCATTCAATTTGCTGCAAAGATGGCGCCGCCTCAGCCAGTCTATGTAGTATATTCTAAGTCGTTGATTCACGTTTTTATTCTAACCCTAAAATTTACATTTAGCTCTTAACGAGTAAGGAGACGATCTTTTCTTTGTAAACTTGATCTCACATGACCATCCGGTATGATGGCTACGAATTTGTTTTATTCGCGACGCTGTCTCTTGGAAAATGTATTATGGTTTCTTTTGAATTTTGAAATGGTATCAGTTAAAACGGAATTATAATTTTCATTCTTCGCACGTGAGTAATCGCCAACACTGAGAAGGGTATAGCACATTCAAAGAGCTGTTGTCCTCGAAAGGGATTGGAGACCATACTCAAAAGTATGGATTCTTCGAGCGCGATTGAAGCCGAGAGGCTTCAATCGCGCTCGAAGAATCCATACAATCAATGAAAAAACAAATCAAAAATAATCATACATCAATGAAAAAACAAATCAAAAATAATTTTTAACACAGACTCTGCTTCCACAGAAACATAACTGTGACAATACGACTGTGCCTTCGTGTTGTCTAGGCTTGCAGGTATATTTCCAGCTTGATCGAAATTTACCACGAGAAAACAGCAAAATAATGGCGTCAAAGTCAAAAGAAGGGAAAAATAATACCAAATGGCAAAAATAGGCAGACAGCTAAAGTAGGTCAAAAAGGCAAAATGAAAATCTACATAAACAACGCCAAAAGCACAATTAGCTGTGCAGTCTTGCCCCTCCTTCTTGCGTGCTGTCATCTATCGCCGCCCAAATTACATTTTTTACAAATTTTCTCAACTTTTCGGTTTCCAAGTAGTAGAACCCAACTATTAATTTAAGAACATTAAAGAATTCTGAAACCTCATCCTAATCGCAATTTTCTATATAGCTATCACTTATATATAAATAGCAATTTTCATTGAAACATTTTGTGCCGTTTTTAACAAAATGGCGTTTATTTATTTACGTCAAAAACTGTATGAGTGTACGTACTCATAATTATAATACTGTGATGAAATAGCTTCTAAAGTAAGCATTACCGACGTGAGAGACAAGTCAAAAAAATTAAATTTTTGTAATTTTTTAAAAAAAACAAAAGAATAGAGCAATATGGTGTTTATGTAAAAAATAAAATATCACATTCAAAAGGAATTATTGTAAAAAGTGACTAATTAAAAGATGCACGTTTTTATTCTAACCCTATATAACATAGGGTTTATAACAAAGGGTTTGTTTGGCAATAAGCGCACAAAAATTTAAACAAAAAATTTGGGGCCGTTTTTGAGAAAATCTTGTTTTTGTAATTATTTAAAATTGCAAATATTGCACACACTATTACACGAAAACTACGAACTTTTTCAAATTAACATGACCGTTATGAAAGAACTATTTATGGACAACAAATTTCATTTGAAGGGAAAATCTCTATCTTCAATCACGGGCAGACAGACGGACAGACGCACAGACGGACAGACGCACAAACGAACAGACGCACAGTCGGACGGACGGACGTATTTAAAAAAAACACTTTTGTTATCAGGGGACCCCAAAATGTGAATTTCCGTTGAAATCTCGAAATCGATTTCCGCAGCATAACTTTTTCTATACCACGTATATTACTTCGAATATACGTATATATATATATATATATATATATATATATATATATATATATATATATATGAGAAAGTAAAAAGGCATTTTTACCAAACTTTCGGGCTCTAGTTAAAACGAATAAAACGCTTTTTTTTTATTGTCGGATAATAGTCCTACAGTTTTTAATGATTTAGATTTATAATTTAAACATGAAGAGAATTCAAATTCAATAGCTGAAAGGAGCTTTTATTTTTGTTTCAATGAGGTGCTTTCTCTAGCGGAATCAAACAAAAAAAACTCTCCTTGTTATTTTCATCTGTATTTAAAGTATTTCATTTTTTAAACACATCTATTTTATGTATTTAAATACACCTCCAAAATGCACGATCAAAAAACTCAAAAATACAGTTTTTCAAATACAAAATGTACTTGAAATACAAGTGTTTAAATATTGTGCAACCTGTGTATGATGGTCGATTCCTCGGCTTATTCCAGTATTGCTTTTATATATATATATATATATATATATATATATATATATTTTGTGTGTGTGTGTGTGTGTGTGTGTGTGTTATATATGTGTGTGCACTGCCGGTCAAAAGTTTTTGGACACATGTTAAAGTGATTTTTGGGGGGGGGCGTATTGGGCCTTGATGATGCAACCCAAACCCAGGGCACTGAAATAGGATATTTGTCTCAATTTATCTTGCGTAGATAAATATTACTTAGAGATTTTTATATCCCCACACAAAGGTACTCATTGACACAAAGTGTTCGGTGGCTGAGAATGACACAGTTTGCTGTCGTGTGCTTCAGAGTTCGGACTGGAGCAACATCACGGTTTCTGGTTCACAGCGGTTCAGAATTTAAAAATACCTCGAACAGGTTTCTGTAAAATAATTCACAGAAGCTATTGTTTGTGAGAAACTCATGAACATGACGCCAAGAATTGTCAAGAGGGTTACTTCGGCAAGGGGCGACTTTTTTATGAAAAGACAGTTTAACAGATTTATTTTTAGGTTAAAATGTTTCATTATATTATGTGTGTATATAAATAGTGATTGATTGATACAATTACGGGGGGGAATGGTCTTGGGAATGCGCCCCAAATTAATTATTAAATTTATAAGATTAGTTCGTTCTCTGTTTTTTTTTTTTTTTTTTTTTTTTCTTATTTTGTTCCCGAGGTACCGGAACGCTGTTCCGTTGCGTTCCGTCATAAATCAAGTCCTGTATATTTACCACTACCTGCACTCATTTTCATCGAAGCAAAATCGTTAATAGTTTCAAATTACGCGCCGCAGAGCGAGGGTAAAGCAGAAAGGTAAAGCGCCAGAACTTGTTCGGACTCGTGCAGGCACCTGGTGGGCATATTTTGACTTAAAAGGCTGCAGGCACGTGCTGGCATCCAGTGGAGAAATATTCATTCACGGTGATGTAGGTCGTTTGTAAGTCGAACACGTATAACTCGTATCGAGTCGAAAACTGTCATCGAAGATGTTTTTGATAATTTGAGATGAATCATCTACGACGTTGAATGGATGAGTGTGTGAGGTGTGTAAAACTGAGCCAGGTTACGTGTGGAATGAATGTGTGAGGATTATATTGACACAAAAAGACGTTGAATAAAGGAAGCACGATGCAGCCAATAATTGAATTCCAGGAATGTCTGCGAGACTCACCCAAATTTAGGTGAGTTAAATATGAAAAAAAATGTACTTCCTGATGTTATGTAGAGCATGAAAAAACGCAAAGCCTCCGTCAAAAATGTATTTGAAGTAAAAAAGCTACTAATATTCTCTAATTTTGAAATAGAGTGAATACGGTTTAGTGTTTTAATTCCATGTTTAATATTCCATACATTGCAGATCTAAGTTAGAAGATTGTGAGGCAGATATTGAACAACTAGAGCAGCGGCTGGATAAGGTATAGTGAATTATCGTACATTGTTTGAGGGTTGTTTTTTTTTTTTTAATGTGCTTATTATTGTTTGGTTTTTGCAGGTGCTGAAAATGTGGTCTTATGGTTGATTGTGGAAAGAATTATGTTGCCCAACAAAGGTTAGAACATGCAATAAATTTGTGGGGCAAATGATAATTGAGAATAATAAAAGAAATATTAAAAGCATAGGTGCAAAGAAATAACTAACCTATGTGATAGTTCAGTTGAATGGCACATTTTATTCTCCATATTTCCTCATTGGGACTTTTTTATGTACTGTTTACTCTGACCCCAATAAATACAGTTTTTTAAAATTTATTTAACATCAGAAAGTTGAAAACTGTATTATGTACTTCTGAGAAAAGTGAAATTTGTTCACAGCTTTTGAGCTCTGGAATCTGTCCTAACTCATATACATATTAAGTTGTTGCTTTACTTCTGTTTAGCTTTAAAATAAATGTTTGAAGAATATCTTATGATATTCAGATGATTTGGTTGTTATTAATGCTCCTTAAATGGCAAGTATTCTTCAAACCAGATAGGTTAATTATTTTTCTTAGTGTTCTTTAAATTTTGTGTTATTGAAAACTCATTGCAAAACTACAATATTTTGCAAGTTCAAGTAATTATTCTACCACTTGTGACATCTTTTTTAACATTGTATTTTCTTTTTGATACAAGTAGTTTGAAGAGTGTGTGTGTGCAGCATGTATTGTAATTTGTTGATGCTTTATAAAACTGAATTTATTTAATTTATTTTCAGTACTTTTGCAAAAAAAAAATTTATTTAAACCTTACATCATTCATAAAGGGGTAAGTGCAACACAAATGTTAGTTGTATAACCTATTTGCTGCTAATTTTTACCGCCAAAAGTTGGGGATTCAATATAGGAATTTATAATGTAACTAAAGTGGAGATTTCCAGTAAACCATGTAACAGATCATTTTGTAATTGGAAGTTAATAATTATTTTCTGATTTGATATGAGGTATTTAGTTAACATTGAAGTTAATTAATTTTTTGTTATGATGTACAGTTTTTATCCAAGTTCAGGTAGAGTGGGATAATGATATTAACTACCTTAACACATTAGTTTTGTCTCTACAGAATGAGATTGATGTGACCTTCAGGGACCTGGAATAAAGATCAAATACAATAATCTCTTGAGCCTTTGTATGTATAATTTTTGCTTTTGCCATTGATTCACTTCACCATTCAACCACAGTTGCATTGGGAACTGAACTGTCAACCACAAGCTGGTTGGTTTCCATTAAGACAGTTGTCTGAAGGACATTCTGTTTCTCAACCAGCTGACAATAGAAAGTGTATTAGGTAAAACAGTGGAGGTCTTCTCACAGCCAAAAGATTACTGCAAAGTTTAGTGCATATTTTATGTATTATTGATGTGATTTATGAAAGTTATTTTAAGAATAATAATATCTAAAAAAAAAAAATTGGTAAAGTAAACATTAGCAAATGATTAAATGTCATTTGTCTATTATGAACCTTTTGCTAATCTGTGCAAAATCTCTTGACCCAAAATGTTTGTGTAAATAACTTTTCATGTATGTTTTTAGGGATATCAAGCAAGTGAAGGATCAGAGACACTATTTTGAGAAAATATCAGTAGACCTAGATAATGTATTGACCCGAAATTCTCAAGCATTGCGAACAAAACCTGCAGAGGTGGAAGAGGCCCAGAATCTCCTATGTGCCACTCGTTCGTGTTTCCGGCACACAGCATTGGATTATGTTCATGCTGTGAGTCTGCTGCAGACTCGCAAACGCCATGAAGTTCTCAGTACAGTAAGTATATATGTTTCTACAGTTACTGAGATAAATTGTTTCTCAGGTAATTTCTTGTGAATGCATAATTTCCTGAGCAAAGCCTTAGAATTTTGAATACAAACTTTGTTTTCCTTTTTATACATTTTATTTTCCTGACATTCGTATTCATAATAAATAGGATGATAGGATGCTCTTTTTGTAAAAATGGTTATGAATTTTTTTTCTAACTTATCCCATCGTCTGATTTTTACAATAAATAGCAATTCATTATTCCTTGTATTTCATTTAATTTAAACTTCATCCATGCAAATATCTTCACATGATCTTTACTTGTGTACTGTTACATATTTGGAAATGTACTTTGTTGCAATAGAAAATCATCATTATTGCCTTTATTCTCAAATATTTGTTTCAGCTCTTGTCATATATACATGCTTGCAGTACATTTTTCCATCAAGGTTCTGATTTGTGTCAAGACCTTGATCCTTTTCTAAAGAAATTGGCAGATGAGGTAAAGTAAAACTGTACTCTTAATAGTAAAATTGTGTGTTGTCTCTTAATTTTTAACCAGTAGAATTAGTTTCTAAGTTCTGCAATGTCTTGTAAGTAGTGCTTGATGTGAAAACCTCAGAATTATACATTATATTATTGCAATGAAATGTTGAAAATGTTATGTGAATTTTCTGTTAGAACTATTTTATATTTTGTTTCATTTTCAAATATGTATGCCATGAAATGCGCGAAAATATGTTTTATAGTTTTTATTGTGGCAAAGAGAATTTTAGTACCTGCAGTATTATTTCTAAGTAACAATATATCAAACACTGTTACAAGCTCAGGCTGGAAATAATATTTTTGTAGTGTGAATCTTCAGTTTGCAAGAAATTTTTGACTTGAAAAAATGAGACTTGAAATTGAAAATATTTGTTTTGTATTTGTTGTGTGTTAATATTTGTTGTTTTTGAATTATCTACATGAATACAGTCTGTTCCTTGAGTGAATTATATGACTTTTTTTAAATTATCAGTGAATCAATATATAATTCTTCATAGATTGTGAGTATGAGGCAAGGAAGTAGCAAATTGGAGAAGGAGATGGAAAATCGCCATTCTTATGTCACAAGTACTGATATAATTCCTCCACCCGCTGCAGATGGCTCTAGTAATATGGAAGGATACTTATTCAAGCGAACATCAAATGCATTTAAGACATGGAATCGACGGTGGTTCATCTTGCAGGTACTACAACTTTTAAAATATAATGTTCTAACAAAATTAAATTTCATGTGTGAAAAGGTTGTTTGTGTGAGTGCTTCATGAAATCATTAGTTTTAGTCATTTATCCAACAGTTTTGATAGCTCAATATCTTATATTGAATTTCACTTTATTCAGTATGTGTGTCAAACAATTTTGTTTTCTTTCAACAGGAAAACCAGTTAGTATACAGAAAGAGAACTGGAGAACCTACTCCAACAGTTATGGAGGAAGATCTCCGATTATGCACTGTTAAACCTGTTGTAGATGGAGATCGACGTTACTGCTTTGAAGTTTTATCACCAACAAAGTAAGTTTTATATCATTTTGTGTTAAAAGTGTTTTGCCTAATAGTGTCATTAAAAAGAGCTTCATCAATTCTAGTTTTGTTTCTAGGGGCCCTCATACTTAGTACTTTTGTGGCTAAATCAACCTGGCAGATCTAGTTATGATGTTTATTGTATGTTTTAGAAATTAACTAAATATACTAATTATTTGACAACAAAGCTTTAGAAAATATTTTGGACAGTGGGGACATTCAAAATTAAAGGAAACCATGTTTGTAATTGAATGTATGGTAATAACTATTTCCGTTTATATAGCGTTGATTCAAACCATATTATGTCCAAAATTTAAAATTTTACAGGATATGCAGAAAACATCATAACTCACTCGTGTAAACAATGAGTGCTAAATAAAAACTGACTAGTCTAAAATTTGCCAGTTGATATCTTGAATTGTGTATGTAGGGAAATCATATCAAATTTTTATTCATGTTATTAGGATGGTCATAATAGGACATAATAGGGTTTACTACAACCACAACAGGAAATAAATATCAAAGACTTTTTATTGTATGTTTGGAATGTATTTAGATAGATGTTATTAATTTATTATACTGTAGAAAAATGTACAATATTAAGATTAATGAGTTTATTAGTGTGAAGACCATAGCTACTCAAATGCTCTCATGCCCTACTCTTCTACTAAACAGCTACAAAGTGTAGCATTTTTGTCAGTGGGTCTTTGCTGGGAATAGGTTTGAATTCAGGACAATCTGATAAAACTGCCAATTGATTTCACTTTTTTCCTCCCAAAATATCTTTCTCAGCACATTCTCTACATCACTTTTCTTTACCTCAGTAACCTTGCTGGAAGATGGTGTAGCCAATGATTCTCGAAAAAGGTTACCCTGCCTGCCTTTTTCTCAAAATAAGTCTGAATAGCTTAGAAGGATTGTCAACCCAGTGATTAGGATCCATTTAATAAAATACAGAAAATTTTCCATTTTTGTTGTTTTTCTCAGCATGATTCTCTTCATTTTCCTGATCTCACATTTCTTATAATGTTTGCACAAATCCTTGTAATTCTTCACTATCCAGTCTTTTCCTAGTACGCAAATCAAATTAAACTCTCTGATAAATTTCTTGATAATTATCTTGTATTAAAATTTCTGAATTCTTCTTTTCTTTCTTTACTATTCCAAAAATTCTGTTAGCTGGCAGAAATGAAGGACCCTTGCAGGAACGAAAGGTGTGATATTCTTCAGATGACGAGGGGCTTTGTTGAGGAGATAGAACGCCATGGCATGAAGATCGTGCATTTTCCTGTTGTAACCCCCTACACCCACCTGTTAAAAGCCTTAAATTCTCAATTTGTATGTGTGTAAGGTTACTGCCACAGCTACACTTATATCAGCTAATCAGTATACGCAATAGAAAAGTTTAAATTCCAGCAACGTGAATTTAGTGGTGCTACAACAGCACGTACTTTCATGCATTATTTGTAAGTGCTCGCATTATTTGCAGCACATTATACAGTCAAACAAGGATAATTTCACATATAACTCTCCAATATATCTTTTATGAATACTTACGAAACTACAATATCATTATGTAATGTCCAGCTTATGCATATCTGTGTATATATTCTTCCCTACTTTCATAAAGTTGAACATACCCTTTCATTGAACATAGAGATATTGTAACTTTTAGTAAATAAAGACATCTTATTGTATCTCTCCCCCACCCATGTCACTGTCCCAACAATGAAATTCTTCGAACAACTTCTCAAATATCCATCACAGCATTGTATGGCAATGCTGCTTATGGTAGTAATATCAAATTCTTGCTATAAAATTATGGTACTCAATTTTTTAGAAGTTTTCTTTCACATTACATTTAAATGGTATTTTTAAGAAAGAATAGCTAGCTGGACTAATTTTAATAAAGGTTTGCAGATTGTGCGACAGAAAATGCAACAATACGTTGAGAATACAAATTGTAGAATAGAGTAAAAATCGAATTAATATTGGGATTATCAATAGTAAATTGTTACTAAAATGCCATTATTTATTTTTCATATTGTTTTGATCCATTTTTGTTCTCCAAAAAAATTTTCCATGGCTCGTAGTTGGTGGGACATCTATATATATTTTAATAATTTCAAGCACAAATTACACAAAAACTGCTAGTTTTTCAAAAAATTTGTACACATTTTTTTAAGGCAAAAATCTTATCTTTAATTTGGTAGATTTCAAATGTTAATTTTAAAATTGCCTTCTTTCAAATATATGGCAAGTTGCATTTTAATCGTTTATTGTTTTATCTGTGGAGAAAATTTGAAGAAAAAATTCAGAAGGATTTAGAGAAAATAATTTTTGTAGATTTCAAGCAAAACTCTTTTACTACTACTCTTTTTTTCTTTCAAAAAATTGTACATTACCTCTCTTTGAAAGAGCTGATTTTTTAGAACAGATTTTGTTTGAGACAAAAATCTCAATCTTTAATTTTATAAATTTTAAATGTTAAAATTTTATAATTTTCAAAAATACATAGTTCCTAGGAAATAAGACCACTTTACTAATAGCACCACTTTTTTATGGTCCTTTGATGTGTACAAGAAGAAAATTTAAAGAAAAAATTTACCTTTATTCAAAAAAATGTTTAAAAAAATAAAAATTGCCTACATTCACGCAGAAATAAGTGAGAGCTACTTAAATGTTCGAGTAATTGAATATGTCCTTACTTCAAAATTTGTCTTTAAAGAGCAGATTTCATAGAAGAATAAAAATCTCTCTTCAATATTTTAGTTGTAGGAAGATGCTGATAAAAAATTGAACTTTTGTAAGGTTCAAAAAATCAGGGATTTCAATGAAAATGAGACCATCGTTCTTTGAAGTTCCCTTTACCCTATCTCACAAAATTTAATTTAAAAAAATTGGACCTTTTTATTTTAATTTTTTTAATTTTGAGAATGTCCTTGATGTTTCACATAAAGTACTTCCTAAAATTAAAATATCAGTTTCAAATTCAAGGCGCTGTTACATCAGTCAGATCAATTTAGGAGTATTAATTTTGGAGAAAATCAGCTGAATAGTTTAGGAGCTAGCCGCACAGGTGGGCGGACAGACATTTTTGGATAACTGGACTTACTGG
The DNA here is from genome assembly GCA_964035755.1 of Teleogryllus oceanicus. NCBI lineage: Eukaryota > Metazoa > Arthropoda > Insecta > Orthoptera > Gryllidae > Teleogryllus > Teleogryllus oceanicus. Next base: position 32,470,827 of record CAXIVR010000003.1, read on the forward strand.
TACTGGTTGCTGAACATACTGGATTCTGACTACAGTATGTGAGAGAGCAAGTAATTTGCTATATATATGGACAAGATTTGGCAAAGTTTTTGTAACCAGGGCCCTGCAAAAAGTGTTTTTCTGTCGAAAATTCCCTGTTTTTTCTCCCAGCATTGTAATATTTTCTCTCTGCTGCGTAAGCTGTAGCAAGAAAGAAAAATACAGTCAGGCAAGGACAAACACGATATGCACAAACTATGAATAAAGACATACTAATACAATATGAATCTACCACATGTTTTCAAGCTTCAGTAAAGCAAGGATAAAATGTGATTCAAAACCGTTTTAGTGTACATAACGACAGAGTACATAAGAAACGTTCCGAAAAGATGTCAGACCAATTTTCTTCCACGAGTGGACATAATATGATTTGAAATCACTTTCTTTAATTATTGTTACTAGTATTACTCTTTCTAGCAGAAACTAGTACCGTGTGTGTGTGTTTTAATTTGTTGTGTCCAAGCCCCTTGGGGGGCGTTGAGCGCTTTGCACTGGGGAGTAATCCTCTATTAACCTGTGCACATAGGAGTAATCCTCCATTAATGTTATCTGTCGTATGTCATGGTGCAGTCAGTTGTCAAGAGGACCGCCAGGTAGCACATCTCCACATATGCGCTTCCTACTACGCGCTCCTGCGCCACTACTCAGCAGCCAGAATTGGGAAGGAATGAGAATAGGGGTACGGTTTAGGACACTTCACAGGGGTTGGATTAGCCCTTGTGAAGCAGCCAAACTGGTTTTGTTGGAACAAATTTCACATGAGATTTGACGGAAATTGAACTTGGACCTCCTTGATAAAAGGCGAGCTACTTCGCTCTGCACCACAAGATTACTATACTATTTATATTAGAGAGAACCTTCATTTAGAAAAGTATTGTATTTCAGATGTGTTAATTGTTAATATTATTAAATAAATTTATAGTTAATTTACCAATTTGATACGTGTTTATTTTTTTTGATAATATATTTAAATATTTTACATATTGGGGGGGAGAGGCATGCAGCCGTCTCTAAACCTGCTCATGTAATTTGGTGATGTGAATGAATTATGAATTATTGATGAAATATTTCTTGCTCTTTTCATCAGCAAAGAAATAGAAAACTACTAGTCACCTGCAGTAGCAAAAATTCATGAACAAAATCACACAAAATGATTTTCTGAAAAGTAGTACACACCCTGATCAGGAACAAGTAATAAAATATTCTCATACAACACTGCAACGAATCAAATATTGTAACTAGGACAGTCTTCATGAAGTCTGCAATAACATAGTTTAGTACAAACAGATACAACAGTTGTTTATGAACCTACTAAGAATATCAAAAAGTTGCTGTGCCATTATGCAACATATGAATAGTAAACATTTAAGGGTGAGCAGTCTCTTCCTATGAGCTTTGCTGTCATGTGACATCAGCTGTGTCAAAAGCAGTGACACACTGAGAATGAGTTTCTGTTAGTACTCACAATACAAGAATAGGTGGAATAACACAATCAAATATTTACATTTTTCAGGCAAAATCGAAACTGCTTCATTGTTCTTGGATTTTTCCTGCAAGTTTCTGGGTGTCTAACAAAACCATAGTCACTCTCACATGGCCATATGCTGCTTAGTTTTCTTTGTTTCTCCATGCATTGGAAGTTAGTAATATATGTAATTAGGTACTGTTTCTTTGATCTTTGTGAACCAAGGACCATGCCAGATAAAGGAAAGTAGATATCTAGGACCAACAATGTCGAAAGAAAATAATCCCTATTAGAGTAATTAGATGTGATCCTTGAGGCTCATTTATATGAGCTTAATAAGCATAAATTCATAGAATTTTGTTTTTACTTCCAGGAGCCACATGCTTCAGGCTGATTCTGAAGAAATGTTCCAAGCGTGGATAGCAGCCATGCAGCATGGCATTGGTGCTGCCATCCAGCAAAGTTTGAGTGATGAGGGTGGCATGAACCAGCACTCATCTGGAGGATCTCCGAGTGGCAAAAATTCCCAAGGTGGCTCACATCCACCCAGTTGTAGCTCAGGAGAAACTGGAGAAGTCCATGCTTCACCTGACAAACAACGCAAATCCAAGTAAGTAGAGTTGTGCCTTTCTCTGTGACTTGAAAAGTTGGAAACTGGAAAATTCTTGTAATTTGGATGATGAATGAAGTAAAGGATGTGAAAATATCTAATTGTTTACTTGAAAATGAGAGCTTGACAAGTTAACTCAAATGAGAATTTGGTAATGGCAGTTACTGTGACAGTTTGAGGTGAAATGTAGAGGTAGTATGTGGAAGGGGCCACCTTTATCAGGTATTACAACATTTCAGAGATCATTTTTCATTTTAATAATTTTTAAAAAAGAAATCTAAGGCAATATGAAGATTTACTATCTCTGATTTTAAAATTTAATCACAGCATAATTCAAAATTTGGGCACACTAAAAACAATGCCTCTCTCATTCTAATCCCAATTTACTGGCAACCATAATGTTAGTTTGTTGTTATATATCAACTGCAGTTAAAAAATTACAGTGCCAACATTAGAAAGGGCAAAATTGATGATATTCAAATTTTTTAGACAAATATTCTTCTGAATTCAGTTTTTTAAATAGATTACTTAAGTTGGTTGTATTGCACAGGCCTGCAATGAAAACACCTTTTTGAAAATTTCAATTGTTCTTCGTGTTTTTGTTTGCTGAAATCAAATGTAACTAGAAATTCACCATCTCACACACATGTTTTTCACCGATTTATTTTAATTTTGGCAATGAATATACTTCAGTACATGTGGGGCATTTCGTTCACCTCAAAGAAACTTCAGAAAATCTTGAACTGATCCTTACTAAAATACAGTACAACCACGGATGGGTGATATGCGGAGACCTAAAGATTTTGTGCAAGCTTCTTGGACGACAATCTGGCTATGTAAAGTTATACAAAGTTTCCTTGTTTCATTTGTGAATAGGACAGCTGTGTGAGAGTGTACCAATGGGACCAATCACAATGGTCCTCAGGAACTACTTTAGAACCAGGGAGTAAAAAAGAACGGTTTAAGGAAAGGGCTTGTTAATACAAAGAAAATACTATTGCCTCTGCTTATAAAATTGGGACTCGTGAAACAGTTCACTAAAGTTTTGGCAAGAAATGAGAGGTGCTTTAAATTGTGATGAGCGAGGAGAAAGGAGAATGTTTCCACCAAAAATATAAAGACGTTGGAAAAGAGATATCAGGTTCGATAGAGTGTAAAAATGATGGGCAACTACTGTTGGATGTTCTACCAGGAGAGGCCACAGAGCATACTTAAGAGGCAGAGCAAAACTCACAGCTTCATACAGAGAAGAAAAGTTATTACAAGACACTTAAATAATGTTTTATAAATAAACATTTTTAAATTGTTTGTATAATAAAAATTGTGTGCAATATTTGCCAGAAAACATTTTATTTTTACATATACCCTAAATAAACATGATAATGTAATGTCAGTTGGCTATAAAAAACTTTGTGGGAATTCTGATTTGGTGTTGTTGACGTTCTTATAAAAAGAAATAAAAGAGGTCATCTTCGTCAACTGATATGTTGACGAAGATGACCTCTTTTATTTCTTCTTTAAAAAAACTTCATAGTACAGTGTGAAAAATGGGATAAAACTAATCTCGATGGGATAAACTATGAAATCAGCACACCAAAAATCTATTTTTTTTTTAATTTTAAAAAATATTTTATGACCCCGATATTTGCAGGCCTGTGTTGTTGTTGTTGTTTATTGTTATTATTATTATTATTATTTTTTTTTAAATTTTTTTTTATTTATTGAAAAATTGTGTTATAAATGAAATTTTTTCCTTTAATAAAATAAAAGTAAATGAGTGGAACAATATGAAATGTAGTACTCTTTTTTGCTACAAAGATATGTCTGTTTCAGAATTTGGGAGCAGTTACTCAAAATTCCAGGAAATAACAAATGCTGTGATTGTGAAAGCCCAAATCCACAGTGGGCAAGTATAAATCTAGGCATTACATTATGTATAGGTAAGCAATTTTTGTCCCCTAATTATTTATTATGTTTTACTGTTCTTTATTAACCGAACCATATGACAGTGTAAATGGTCCTGTGATTTACCAAGGGCTCCGGAGCCTAATGCTTCAATTTTGACTTTGATGTTTTTGATGAATTCATAAATTGATACAACTAATAATAATTTACATAAGCATTCATTTAAACAAAAACATTGTTCCAGTTCTTAGTAACCATATGTTTTATGCTAATATGGTCACATTTTATGCTTCATGTAAAGTACTCCCAAATTTCAAAGAACATTTTTCAAAATTTCAAAGCTTTAACTAAATCCGGATGGACACAGGTTTCTTAAATTTTGAAAAAATCCTACGTGTGGTTTTGGCTCCAGTAGTGTTCACGGAAGGATGTTTTGAAAAAAACAACACCTTTTTGGCATCAGGGGACCCCAAAACATGTATGTCCATTGAAATTTCAAAATTGATTTTCCGCAGCATTACATAACTTTCTCTATACTACTTACATTACTCCATATGTATGTATGTATGTATGTATATGAGAAAATAAAAATGACTTCATCAATTTTTGTATGTAATGACAAAACCTATTATATTTTTGTCAAAGGGTCATGTATTTTCATACACAGTGATATATTACGCTATTTTGTACCAAGATTGAGAAAAACTACAAACATTTCTAAAATGTACTGGGAGCAGTGACTCAGTGCGTCAACTGATCACTGCAGCGCCTCTGACAGGGAGGTCCTAGATTCAAGTCCCAACAGTGGCAGGATTTTTGACACTAGCTTTTCAGCTAGGTCAAATTCACTCAGTCTGTAGAAGGATTTTAGCGGCCAGTTGCTCTGATCAGTAGTTTTCTGTGGTTTCTCTGATCAACATCAATGAATGCCAGAGCAGTGCCCTAAGAAACGGGCCTTGGACCATGTGTGATCTTTCCTTCCTCTTCCTTGTCCTATCCTCACCCCTTACACACACACTTACACTAATAGGCACTACACTACCACACATGCTGGTCAGGGGCTGACAGAGATGGGTCAGGGACTTAGAACTTGTTGCGGCTGGGGCAGTGCCCCGCTGGTGGAAGGTACCTGTTTGAGGAAAACCCTGTTAGCCGACAATAGGTTGGCGCTGGATTTGGTCACCCGGCTGAGGAAGACAACTGCCACCCCTCAAGCAAAAACATGCACTACACTTACAGGACCAATGACTATAGTAGTTGATATGCCTGGAATTGTTAACTGTCAATCCAAAATGTATTGTGAATATTCCAGTTTTCTCGAGCAAGGTCCCGAAAATGTTTATCCTCTGACAAAGACATTGTTAAAAACACTCCAGAAACAGTGTCAATGATTTTTAACATCCTAAAAAGATTGAAACTATAAAAACAAGCACACAATTGTCAGAGGGTCTGAGGTTTCCCCCAGTTGTGCTAGGGGTTACAAACAGGATTTGTAGGTTGAAATCTGTAAATTGTATGATGACTGATTTCATGATATTGCGCAGCTGATCATTTCCAATGCAGTTGGTGCACCATTAAATTTCTTGTGATTCTGTAAAATGACAATTGGTGCTAATGGTGATGGTTGTGATTTATTACAAAATCAATAAGTCGAACTACACTTATTTGAAATTCAGAAAAATAGTTTGTGGCAAAAGTGGTGATGTGAAGAAAGCAGTTGTGTATTTCAAATGTAATACCAAGTAAATATCATCATTATCATGAACTATAGGTATGATCCGTTCCTGATGTTCCCTCCATTGATGAGCGTTTAGGTATGATCGTGTTCCTGTTTGTAAATAAGTATGTTTTATAAAATTCATGACCAAGTATTTTGCGACAGTTTTTTGACGATCACCAAATATGTAGCCAACAACTAGCAAAAAAAAGATTTTGATGTCCTGAAGTAAATGTGAAGAGTGACATGATGCCAACCCTACAACAAGAACTTATCAAATTTCAACCTTAACTCAAACCCAAATTTAATTTAATTTAAATTTAATTTAATTTAAAATAAAAGTAAGTAAGATCTCTTTCTTATAGCAGTACAACATACAATTTCAAAAATTATAATTCCATCTGTAACTTGGTTACATAAAAGTATCCCAGACTCACTACTGCAAATAGTATGATATAATCTCTACGAAAGAGACAGTAGACTTAAAAGAGGGGGAGGTATCATAATGTAGATATCACATGAAATTGAAAACTTAATAACTAAAATTTCTGTTCTTGAAGAGTTTGCAGATCCTCAGATAAAAGCACCTTGGCTTAGTTAACCCTGAGACTGCTGATTTTATTGTAGGTTGCATTGTACCCTAACTTGATTTTATTCACACTTACTACTAACATGGGGTTATTCATAACTCCATATTTTATTTCTGTATTTTAAGCAGGGAAAATGTAAGAAATAAATCTAAATTATTTGGAAACATTTTTATTATCAGAATTTATAAAAATGTTATGTTGCTTATTTTGATTTTATTATAACTTTGTCCATGACACAACTTCAAATAACTTCACAAACACATGAAATAACACAACATGAAACACATGAAATAACTTCACAAACAATTGAAACAAATTTCATGGCGATGTTCTGAACAAACAGGTGTACCACATTAAAAACAAGCAGTTTTTGTTTGTTTTTTTTTCACATATGGTACACCTAGCTTGCTTTTCTAATTTATTTGGAAATTGTTGTTTTTCCTCAATAGTTTTTTCGGTGTGCCTGATAATCTGTCAATTGCATTTCGAAGATGAACAGGGAGGTTTCTTATAAATCTTAACTCACACCAGTAAATTGAAACAATTAACTAGCAAGCTGAACTGCTCATGTAAAAATGGACATTACCAACAAAGAATACAGAATGTGACGTCGTGGGAATACACAATAATCACAGACACAAGCTTCAATGATAAATATGTACAGGTTTATTCACAATATGTACAGTAAATATTTAAGTTACTCTTAGCTCTGGTAGACGTTTACTCCCCCTGATCGCAGGAGCGATCCTTAAAAATGTAATGTCTGACTCGTGGCCCGCGCCACTCCTCAGCGGACCTTATGCACACAGCACGCGGCTCCGACGACTTATGTCACCCGTGGAACTAGTGTCCACACCGGCGTCCCAACACATGGGTTGTCGTACGAGCCTCACTCGGCGACGCACAGCCCTGGGCGCAAGTTTTGCGCGTTCGCACGAAGGTTCCACTCAGCTCGACAAACCCCACCCCCGCGCTCTGCGTTCGCTCTTATATAGCTCCCACCCACGTGTCCTGAACCGTCTCTGGGTTTTTCACATGGCCCGCGCTAGTCGCGTTGCCAGGCATTCTGGGCATCCATTGCCCTGGATTCTAAGAATTTTGCACGCGGCAAATGCGCTGTCCCGCATTTTGGGCATCCCTTTCCCTAGCTCTCGGAATTCTCCCAATACCGCATTGTTCTCACATCCTGCCTGGCCCCTGGCGCCTAATCCCTTGGCGCCGCACCATTGTGAGTGGAGCATACAATACGTTACAAGAAGATCTCAGTACAGCCAACTGCATCATTTGATAATAATTAATGTTTAATTTTTCTGTGGGGTTACTAGTAACCTCCGTTAGGGTTATAGGGATACTTACAGTACAACAACAGCAATTCCAGACCACCAAAAAACAGATTTCTAACTTTTTGAGTTGTTGGAAACAAATAGTACAAGGAGGAGACTGGTATGAGATTTGTACAAGGAGGAACCAACAATAACGAGAGTTCAACTTACCAAAAGTTACCTGATTAAGAAGTGTTTCATTACCGAAAACAGAAATTGTATGAGTTTGTGAGGATGTACTCTAAGTGACCTTTATCAGAAGATAATGGGAGGATAATAAGATATAAGGAGTGACAAACTCCAATTATTTTAGGTCTATTAATAATTTCAACAAAAATGCAGCTCTGAGTGAACCAAATTGTCTCCCAATCACAACATGTCACGCCAAAGTTTAATTACTTTTGGGCTGATAATGACAGTATTAAACCTGGGAAAACAACTTATTAATGAAAGAACTGTATATTCTAATGGCAATGTAGAGATGAACTCTGCAATGATCATGTGGATAAAGTAACACATATACTATCTAAAACAAATATTAGTAAACCTTAGATAAACTGAAATCTAAAGATAATGGCTCAGAAAAAGCGTCATTTATGAGTTAAGTATAGGAACAAAAGTTAACAAGATTATGATATATGTAGATCATATTCAAATGGCCTGATTGTGTACAGCAGAAACAGAAGAAATAATTATGAAGATAATATGTCATTGACAACAAATTTTGTCAAGAGTTGATGCACTGGGAGACAATTTGAAAGAGTTCCAGGAAGTGTATTTAACTGAACTTTTTTTTTTCTCTTCCCAAAACGTCGGTCGGTCTGTGAACACCTGTAGCAGCTAAACCATGCATAGGACTTATTTCAAATTGAAGAAACTCTGTCCATCTAGCTCAAGTCGAAGCTTTGAGATTTTGAAAAACATTCTTTAAAATGAAAATTTACATGAAGTCCCCGAACATTTTGAAAATTTTCTCAAAACAGCTGAAAATTTTTTAAAAAGATTTCTTATAATAATAGAGTAAAATATACTTATAAAGGTGGCGTAAATCCAATTCTCAAGCTTAACCCTGAATTTTCGAGAATTGCAAAAAGTTTGAATTTGTTTCCGTGTCTTCCTACAACTATGAATTTGAAGATAGAGGGGTTTCCTTCAAAGAAAATTTGTTGTCCATAATTACTTCTTTCATTAAGGTCATGTACATTTTTTAAAAATTTTTGTAGTTTTCGTGCAATATTAAAAAATTACAAAAATAAAATATTCTCAATAATGGCTCCTAATTTTTTCTTTAAATATTCGTAGGGATAGCGCTAAATGCACTCTATAAGATGACATAAACGCCATATTGCTCTATACTTTTGTTGTTTCAAAAATTACGAAAATAAAATTTTTTGACTTGTCTCTCAAGTCATTAATATTTACACTAATGGCAATTTGTTCACATTATTGAATTTATGAGTACATGAACTCTAAATAAAGTCTGATAAAGTTTCTCGAAAACTCAGCAGTTTTCTGAGAAAAGGAGCTGAAAATTCTGCATTTTCAGTAACGCTCAAATGCCATTTTCTCAAAAAGGGAAAATTTTTTCAAGTTGTTTTTTTTTTTTCGTAGTGCTAATTGAACTGTTTCATATGGCCTAAAGTTCATTTTGCTGTATTCCTTTGTTTTTCTAAAAATTACACAAATGTAATTTTTTTTTAAATATCCCTCACGTTGTTTCATTACAATTATTTTGAACTGCAATTGCAAACTGCAATTGGGTATGACCCGGTGGCAGTTAAATAACAATAATAATAACAATAATAAATTAGTACAGTACAAGCTGAACATGCAATAATCATACTATCACTATTATTAAGTATTATAACAAATATTTAAACTCTGTCATGATATCCAATAATTATGTGTCGGTGATGCTAAAATTTAATACAAGCTACATAAATATTGGATAATTTTTTTTTTTTTAATTCATTGATCCTGTTCACTACACTTAACTGCACTGCACTGCACTACACTACACTACACTACACTACACTGTTTTTGCTTTGAATTACACTGACCAGCACTTCACCGCACTTACTCATTTAATGTCTATTACTCTCATATTGTTCTAACTTATTTCTACAGCTTTGGACACTTAGAGGAAAAGCTTTGAAAATTGCTGTGGGTAAACTGTTCCAATCTTTAATTGTTCTGGTACAAAAGGAAAATTTCCCAAGATCTGAATTTTGTTTATTTGTTCGAATTTTGAGTGTGTGATCACTTCGGCCGAAATAATTTGGTTTTTCTAGTCTAACCTGAATTTCCTTCCAAACTGGTTGACCTACATACGATTTATAAAGAGCGCAAAGCCTCGCCATTGTTCTTCTCGTTTCTAGAGGTTCCCATTCCTTTTTTATTGCATTAGTTCTATAGGTAAACATATTCGCTTTCCTCTGTATTCTATCTAGATTTTTCCGGTGCGACTTTCTGTATGGATCTCAACATGCTACTCCGTATTCCATGAGAGGGCGAACCAGCGAAAAATATGCTAATTCTTTTGCGTTTGCAGAACTTTTCTTTAGAATTCGCATTACAAAATGCAAGGACTTCCACGTTTCTTACTACCTGATTTATGAGCTTCTCCCACCCTAATTTACTATCTATATGAATGCCTAAGTACTTGCATGATGCGACTCTTGGGATGACGACCTCATCTAAATGATAGTCTGATTCCTCATAATTTCGTCCCTGCCCGACCGGTATTGTTTTGCTTTTCGATCTGTTAATTCCCATGTCATTTTTTTCAGCCCAATCACGTAAATGTTCTAAATCCTGCTGTAATATTTGTTCGTCAACGCTACTTTTGATTTTTCGGTATATAACACAATCGTCTGCAAATAATCGCACCTCTGATTGTATGTTAACATGGAGATCATTTATGTACGCTAAGAAAAGTAATGACCCTAAAACACTTCCCTGTGGAACCCCTGAAGTAACAATACCCATACTCGAAAACTGAGTGCCAATTCGAACTTTTTGTTTCCTGTCTCTAAGAAATTCGCTTACCCACTTCACCACTAGCATCAATTCCTGAAGTTAATACAATTCCTGAAGTTAATTCAATTCCTGAAGTTAATATGTTCATTTCCAGTGATTTGTATACATTACTGCATTTGAGAGTGAAAGTGCATCAAATGACTTCAAATGAAGTTTTTCAAAAGCTTGCCTATAGGACAAGTTGTTACCCTTCTTTACCTTTCTCCTTTACTCTTCTTTGCTTTTGAAAGTAATATTTCAAAACTATCATTAGGAACCGAAAAATTGAAAAAAAAAGTTTAAAAAATGTATTCAGGGCAGTGTAAGATGGCAGCTGCCTAGAGGTTGGGGGCAAGACCGTAATGCTAGCCCACACAAAGGGTATTAGAACATTTTACTATGAGAAAGTCTGCGATTCTGTAGCACCACTAATTTATTTAGTTTTATAATATATTAATTATCAGCTAGACATTTTATTTCTGTAATAATGACATTAGTTTGTTTTATTCATTTTACCTAAGCATGAAACATTGTAAACCAACAGTGATCACTTAATACAGATTTCACTGTAGTTTATTTAGTAGACTGTCCAAAAAATGTAAGATATGCTTTTCACTGCAGTCTTTAAAAGTTTAACCAAAGTTGTTATTCCTCATAAAGAACCCTAAGTAATTTTTTATTTACTTCATCAATGGACTTCATTTCTGGATAATTGGCAAGGAACATTCATGCCAGTTACAAAGAAATTAAAATAATGTATTTGTTCATGAATGCATAACAATCAAATATACAAACAGATGAATTGTGAACAGATGAGTTCCATCTGGTTAGAAGTGTTAAAAGAATTCTTGGAATGTAGTGTGAAAACTGCCACCATCTTGAAACAGAATGAAAGAATAAAAATGTTTACACATATGTCATTTTGAATTACTTCAATTATCATTCATGCCAAATACAAAGAAACACAAACAATGTGTTTGTTTATGAACGCGAAACAGTCAAATAGATTAACAGATCAATTCTGAGCAATTGAATTCCATATGGCTAGAATTGTTCAAAAAACAAGTTTGAAATGGAATCTTTAAAACTGCCACTATCTTGAAACTGAATGAAGGAATAAAAATGTTCACACTTACTTCGTTTTAATTACTTCAAGGAACATTCATGCCAAATTTGAAGAAAAAGTGAACAAACAAAGGGTGTTGTCGAAACTACATGACAAAGTAATTTAGAGGTAGATGAAATGCCAAATGGTTGAATTAACACAGGACATTGCATTGCTCAGTTGCTAAATTTGGAGGTTTTTATTCAGTTTGCAGTTTGCTTTATCTTCAAAGTTTCCTCAAAATAAGCATCTTACTCCTTTAATTAATGATCTGTGTTTCAGTTCTGAATAAATATGAATATTCTTTCTTCAAATTAAGAATTTAAATTATCATTCTAATTTTTGCAGGATGTTCTGGGGTTCATCGCAGCCTTGGAGTACACTATAGTAAAGTTCGTTCTCTCACTCTGGATGCATGGGAGCCTGAAATCTTGAAAGTTATGGCAGAACTGGGCAATAATATTGTCAACAATGTTTATGAAGCCAATGTTACTCCTGATTTTGCTCGGGCTACACCAAAATGTCATGGGTAAGTTGTAGACTCTGCATTGTAGCAAAGCAATATGTCCATGGTGTAATATATTTATCAAATTTAAACTGAACTTTATTTCCCAAATTTTGTTGGTTATTTATTGCAGGAACCTTGTCTATATAATTTTACTCGCTCTTTTTAAATATTTTGTCAATAAGATTGGGGGTTCCATAATACTGGAATTGTAGGTGTCTAATTAATCAATTGCGAAAAATGGTTCTACTTAATCTTAGATCACTGATCACCTAGTGCCTCCTTAAGAAGGCAGAACAGAAGGAAGTCAAGCCAAAGTCCTTATACGTACTAAGTGGAAGTGGAAATCACAGACAAAAGAAGGTGAAGGAGACTCCCCATCTCTAAAACTTATTGTGATGCATCCTTGTCTGCAAATCATGCAGAGTCTACTGTGTTCTGTGATGAAAGAATTATCAGTTACAGATTGTAGCCTTCAATATTCCAATCTTATCCTGTATAGTTTTTTTGCGAGTATATTCTGAGATTTAATGGCATCAAAACCCTTGCATCATAGAGGAAGTCTGTGAAAATATAAATAATCACACTGCTGCCATTCATGGAATGTGCAGCCCTTTAGAGGACATCTGAAAAAGTGACAGCACCATGGCCCTGGCACTGTATATTTGTGGTAGGGTCTTGGGAGTATTTGGCTTGATGGGTCAAGTGAGAACTCTGTGACTGTTAAAGACTAAATATGTATACACCTTACATTTAGATATTGGATAAATATTAAAATCAAACAAAAAGTTGCCGGCCCGGTGGCCGAGATCGCTAAGGCAGTAGTGTCGTAGTGGACCGAAGGGTCGCGGGTTCGAGTCCCACCTCGGGCATGGTTGTAATTGTGTTCGTCTTTTCACCCCTTATCACCAATCACCATATCGTTTCATCCACGTAGTTACCATACCGTTAACAGCAATAGTGGTCGCTAATGACCTTAGATGTTGAAGCGACCTTAAATAAACCAATTAAAAAAAAAAGTTAATTAGTAAGTCATTTGGGATAATTATGAAAACAAATTATCAAAATTCACTGCATTTGCAATGAAGAAATTGTTTCTTATAATTCTGTAAACTATTATTATTATTATTATTATTATTATTATTATTATTATTATTAATCTTCCCTCCTTGTAGATATAGCTTGTTAAATGTTAACACTTGCATGCATAAATAATTTTATCTAATTGCTGACTGCCTCCTGACACAAGGAGGAGGAATTGCTCCAGAAAGATTGAACAAATATTTGGCTCTGTAACACATTTCCTATTTCTTTAACTTTTTCAACAAATGTGCAATTCAGATGAAATTAAGAATTTATTTCAGATACTTTTGAAACCTTACAGTTCCTTAAGAAATGTGCAATGTCAGTTTAATATTATTTACTCCAAACATCTCAGTTCATATCACCCAGAAATTCAATTTTCATCTCTCCTACTCCTCACCCAACCACTCCCATTACATTCAGATTTTTCATTACATTATTCATTTTAGCAAAGGTATCCTCCTTGATTGTCCCATAGATTTAGTAATAAGCTTCCATTTTGACATTGCATTCTCTTCTTTTTATTACATATGTCTCAATTATTCATTCCTCAAAGCCTCAACAAATAATACTAAATATTCTTTTCAGTATTTGGGCAATTCCAGAATTTAGTCTGAGTTGTTATGTTGAATTATATCACATGTTATGGCTTGTCACACTCCACTGTGTAAAAGTTCAAATATTATTTGTGTGGTGTTTTACTTTAAGTTAACTTATATTCTCTTTCGTAGAAACATTCGTGAAGCTTGGATAAAAGCAAAATACATAGAAAAGCGATTTACAAAACCATTAGCAATACCTGCAATTACGATAACTGGCAGTGAGGTACCACAAGGAACTGAATCCCCAGGACAACGTGCATCTCGTTCAAACTACCTCTCTGTGCGCAAATGGAGTGTGCGCAAGATTCGTCAGCGGTCTCGAGATAATAGGAATCGATCTGCATCAGCTGGCAAGAAAGTTTCACCTAGAAGGCGTCTTCCAGTGCCATCTGAATCGCTTAGATCATCTAAAATTGATGATAAATCTAACAAAGATATATCCAAAGAGGAGGTTGGTGATATTAGTATTAATGATAAATACTTTCAGCAGCAAATAATATTAATAATAATAATACAAATATACACCATATAGTTTAGATGTTTGTATTGTTTATTACAGGTTTTCAAATCCCCCAGCATTTCTACTTAGCACAATAACTGTGAATTATTATTTTCTTATCTTGTAAAATATTGTTTTAATAATTATTTTACAGCTGGAGACTAAAGAAGAAAATATCACCAAAGAAATATCAGATACAGAAAGCACTGTAAAAGTGGAAACAGAATCAGAACCACCTTCTCCTGCTGCAAGCAAGAAAAGTAGTTCAGGATCTGTTTCTGATTCATCACTGAACTGTGATGTACTTATTTTTGGAAAAAGTCTTGAGAAACAACCTATGGAGGGATCTATAGAACTTAGTAGTGATGAAGACTCCACAGGAGGAGAGGATGATGAACATATAGGTAAAATTTATTTCAGACTATTTTGCTGCTGATTATCTATATTAATAATTTCATATGCATACAGAAATTGAGAGATGACTAAGCAGCCTATGGCTAAGAGGTGATTGGTTTCATTAAATACAAAGGATCTCTGGGAAAAATACAAAAAGAATGAGACAGTTACAATATTTCTGAATAACGCAAATATTTTATTGTGTTATTCTGCCTATTTTTGCACTGCCCCTACTGACTGAAATTCGCTGTGTCACTACTTGTTAATAGTGAAGAGAGCTCGCATCATGACAGCAGTGCTTCAAAGAAGAGGCTACCCACCATTAAATATTTACTATTTATACATTTCATTACTGAACAACTTTTTTGATATTCCTGGTGTGTAAAGAACTGTTATACTGTATATTTGAATATACTACATGTCACCACTCCTGTATTCCTGCATACTGTTTTTGTAAAATATTTCATTGGAGAATGTATAATGTTATAAGAGAGTTTATTTTATTTGTTGTTCTTAGCAGTGTATATGCTACTTTTTAGAAAACCATTTTGTGTGGTTTTGTTCAGCAAAATTTTTGCTGCTGCAGGCCACTAGTTCTCTTTATTTTACATATTTATATTTCAATACTTTTACGTTGAAGTTAGTTATTATGTTAGCCCTGAGCAATATATATATATTTTTTTTTTTTTCTGTTGAATAGTATGTTCTTCTTGATCAAAAATTTACAAATTTTATAGGAGAAGAAGATATTTCCAAATTACATCCCGATTTGCTGTTGTACAAAGCAGCTCGTGCACACAATCTTCCTGTTATGTGTGAAGCATTAGCCTGGGGTGCTGACAAGAATTGGTGTCATGAAGAAGACAAAAATCGTTCTGCATTACATCAAGCCATTCTTAGTGTAAGGAAAAAATGTTTCTCCTGTTTTGTTTTTACGTATTCTTTCCTTCAGTGTACTTCTGTTGCATACGTTATTTCAGTTTTGAATGTTTAAAGTAGATGTTTGAGGGGAGGGAACAGTTCAGTATTAAAAGAGAAACATATTTTGAATAAAGACAAGTTCGTTAATTGAAGTGATTATTATTTTTTTTTTTTGTTTCTTATCTGTTAGGGATCAGTTATGGCATGTGAATACTTGTTGCTAAATGGAGCCAAAATCAATGCCCAAGACAGCCTTGGTAAAACACCTCTTCATTTAGCCACAGAACTAGGTGAGTAATTTTTTAATTATCCTTAAGGAATGATTTCATTAAAATAAAACTGAAGTATGTATATGTATTTATTGAAAGCCGAGTCCAAGAATATACATTTATAAACGCATATCTGAGTTAATCAGATTTGGCTTATAAATATATTCAAATATGCAAAACCACCAAGTGAAACAAAATAGTATGTAATAATAGATAAAACGCTTAAAAAGATGTCATTTGTAGAAATATGTAAAAAAAATATTTTCGTAATTCGTACAAATTTCTTCCAAATAAAAAAAAAATATAAAAAAATGAATACTAGTACCTTGTACCTGTAAAAATATGTTTTTACATGAAATACCATTTCCTAATTAACATCACAAGGGTAATAGATATTAGGATTAAATTATTGGAAACAGGTAAATGTATTTTATTTCTGCTTTCCATTTATTTATTGTTAATATTCAATTTGTGTTTATTACAATACATTTTCAGTTTTTCATGCAGTTGTAATATATTTTAAAGCAATAATGTTTTCGTTTTAGGTCACACTGCTCAAGTGTGTTTACTCCTGAAGCACAGGGCCGACCAACGTCTTAAAGACAGTGATGGTACAGAGCCACTGGCAATTGCAATCAAGAAAGCTAATGCTGACATAGTTACATTGTAAGGATTAAATTACTTAACCATTTACTTTTATCATGTTTGTTTGTTGTTTTTTTTTCTTTCTCCTATTATATTTGTCTCCATTCAAAGATGTTATATACCCTTTTTATCAGTATTGTTGCAAAGTTTGTGCTGTTCAAGTCCTTAATAATAATTTAAGATTTGATGCAGAATGTTTTTTATTTCAACTCTTGTTGTTACTCTTGCTCAGTTATTTTATTATTAATAATGTTGACTCTTGAAATATTTATGATGTAATAATAGTTTAATTCTTACCCATAGAATTATGGTGAATGTAGAGTTATTGATTAATAAAGATATTCTATTCAATTAATTAGGTTGCGACTGGCAATGCTTAATGAGGAGATCAAGGCTTCAGAACTGGGCTCAACTGGTGACGACACTTTCAATGATGTTGTTCGAGACTTCTCTCAACTTGCATATTCCCACCCTGAGCGATTACAGCGTGGCCCTCAAGAACCTGAGTGAGGGCGGGAGTTGGAGGTAGTAGCGGGATCTTCTCGCCCTGCCTCCTACTTCCATCACTCGCTTCCATCATTTGTGCGCTCTTCTGCCCGAAAGCTTTTTCCTCGAGTATCTAGGCGAAAGAAGCACAAATCTTAATAGTTGTATGTAATGAACTGTTCTAATAACGAGCATATTCTCAACCCATGGTATTACTGTACAATGTTTTCAGAGTGATGGTTTCACCGCTCTACAGTCAAGGTGGATGTACCTTGAAATTTGTACTTTAAAAGTTTTAACCTCTGTTAGAAGAGGATGATAGATCTGAACCATGTTCATACTTGAACTTAGATATTCACTGAAAATACTAACTGCAGTTCCTGGAATTCACAAAATTCTCATATTTGTGTAAGTTGATGACTTCAGAACACTTGTACATAACTATTGTTATGAATATCCTGATGTTAATTGATAAAAGCATGACAAAGTAGTATATTTAATTTTTAGGAGACATACATTAGATTCAGTACTCTGGAGTATTGCTCTTGTGATAGTGTGTTTATATCATTTTGTGATATATATGAACAAATTTTATTTTGGTATTAATGAATTTTATTTTTATTACTATTATCATTATTATTATTATTGTCTTATTATCATTGTTTATTAGTAATTTTTGCCTGTTTATTGCTCAATATTATATAATTTGTTTATTGATTTCTTTTTTGTTTTGTGAACAATAGATTCTGCAGAACTGATCAGGTTTGTTGACTGTATATGAATTGTTTGCAAATGTTTATTTTGTTAATCACTTTCAAATTTTAAATAATACCATTTGCTGTTATGTACAGGCTTCCATAAAATATATGAAACTTTATTGCTTTTAGATAATGTTAGTATAAGTTTTGTTATATTGCAATATTGTAGGAGATAATATGATGTAGAAGCTTCCATGTATTCTTACCTTTTTATAAGTTTATTTCTGTAAAATCATAAATAGAACTTACAATTGCAAATTAGGGCTTATGTTGTTTGCTGGTATTGTGTATTGAAAGCAAACAATAGAAACTCAGTAATATTTTATAATGTATTACCTTACTCATTTATAGCCTCCAACACTGCGGCAGGTTAGCTTATAATATGCACTTCGACAGTTAAATTGTTGCATCGATTGGTTTATAAAATTTTATAATGAAGTAATTATGATAGAGAATAATGTTCAGTACTTTTTCAAGTGATTACCTAGATCAAATATTTACAGTATTTTATCTACTGATGTAATATCAACTTAGAAATTTTGCTTTAGAAGAGACAGAATAGTATTGTAATTTTCTGTCTTTGTGATACAAAAATTCTCTCTTTGATCCGAAGACTGAAATGCTGCTCTATGCCTTTAGAACCATACTCCTAAACTGAGCTTGTGTGCTATTGGTGCTCCAGAGTAAGCTTGTACCAAATTTGGGGATCTCCCAAATGGCTGTGTTCAAGATATCATTTCCTCATTCCATTGACTAGATGAACTGCATTTGAATTCTGCAATCTAGTGGTTGAATATTTTATGTGAAATTAAATACACAATTCTGTATTTTAGGAGAATATGAAAAAGTATTTCTTCTTTATATAAACATGAAAGCGAGTTTCCATTTGTTTGATATCAACATCATTTGCTGAGTATTAAGGTGCAAGTCACTAGTTCATGAATTTTTCACTTTTAATTAAAAGGAAGTGGATTTAGTATAAGAAAACTTTTCTTAAATACCTTCATTGATTAAAATGTAATTGAAATCTGTATTCTTAACTAGTTGATTTCTCAGAATTGTAATTTCAGTAGATATTAATAATTTGAAGATTGCATACTACAACTTGCATTATATTTAAATTCCTGTACTTGGAAATGTTTCAATGTAATTTTATAAGAGAAAGAATTATCAAATGCAATCTCTTACCCATTCTGTGTTCAAAAGAAAATTTATGTATTTTCATAAATGGTTTAGTCTGGATTTTGAAACTTATCACTTGCAGATGAAAATATGAAAATTTTATTCTTCAAGTTGAATGGTAAATCAGAAAATATTTTGCATAATTTTAATGGTTGATTGCATTTAACAATTCTATACTGTAAGTCGTATCTATGCCGTATAATGATACCTTTTTTCACGTAAGTCATTGTGTTTGAAAAATTTAGGTGATTGCACATAAGACAGTTCTTTCTGTAGATAGAATATCTGCCATTAGGAAATGAAAATGTAAAGAGACATTCGGAAGGCATAGTTTTTGTGTCAATAAAGTATTATTCCCTGGCAGATTGAGAAAACTACTTGTCTTCCTCATGGATGCCTCAGTATGTTAATTGTAAATTGGAGTTTGTCTGATTTGTCAAAGATTTGGTAGCTTTGATATGATTTGGTAAAAAGCCCTATTCCAGATTTTTGAAATTCTATTTACCTATATAATTCATAAATACATTTAAAAAGTCTGTCTACAAGGATTTCTCTTGAAAACATCGAGACTTCTACGTATTGGTGATAATAATGGAATTGTATTAGTGTTCAAATAATATCCCAAAAGTAATAACAAAAAAATTATTTTGTAATTTTCTGGCTTTGCCATAATTGTATAGAAATTATATATTTGAATTGTAATTGATTTTGGCAAATGATGCTATGGTGCTGTTGTACTTGTACATTATTAGTTATCAAGTGCATGCTATAATTGCCTAAGCTAATATAAAATGCAAAATCTATGAAATTTGGCAATAATTGTACATTTTTTAGAAACACTCATAAGTGTCCTTGAGGCATAGACTTATGTTTGTGCATTTATGCATATCTTTTATATATTTCTTTGTTAAATTACTTCTACAGTCACTACGGACAAAACATCACAATTTATATCGTATTTTTCCTTTCATATTTGTAGGTTTCGTTGTTATTATTTTATAAATCATTGTTTTGGCAAACAGTACTTCACTAGACAAATATTTAAATCCCTTCATCAGCTGGAAGTTTTGAATCCAGTAACTATATTTAATTAAATACATGAATTTGTAAAATCTTTTACTTTCGTGCATTGTTTTTGTGGGCATTTTTTGAATTCTCTGCTTCTGTTTAACTGTTAACCAATTTCAATTCCTTCCATCATACCATGAATTGTTAGGGGATAATCTCTATCCCTTGAAGAATTTCTTGTTCTTTCGGAAAAGTATTACTTTGTTCTTTTCAGGTTCACAAACAATCTCATATCTTGTGTATGATTCCCAGCCTTTGACATGTGTAAATCAATAAAATTGGAAAAGAAACCTTGAATTGTTAGATATAAGAACGTTTATTGACCAAGTTGCATTGGACTGTGGGCCATCTTACTAGGTATTACCGGAGGCCATATGTGTGTACTAATCATCACATACACTTGTGGTTAAAAAATGAAATGCAGGTGTTGTATTGCCACATTCAATTCACATCTGTTTTGTTTGTGTTCCCGAAAATCGCCAATTTGCAACCAGCCTCAAATCGCAATTTCATTTGAACATGTGAAACTCCAGGTGATGTATGGATGATTAAAATAGTCTTAATTACCTATCACAGGGAAACTTGACATGAAACATGCATGTTTTACATTTTGTTATTGCTAATATAACTAACATTTTTATTTGAAAAATAAACTGCCAGTAATTTTACTTTGTGTTAAATCAATATTTTGTAAGAAAACAGTGAAAAATCTCAAAAGTCAGAATAATTAATAAGTGAATCAAATGCCATTTACTTGTGCCACATCTGTTGACATACTGATTTAGTGGTAAGCATAAGAATTTTCATTATTTTGTTATTGAACAAATTTCATTTATCGGTTCCAGAAAGCTGTGTAGAATATGCATTAAATCATTCAATATTTCTGTGATTCTTTAATGTGTTTTCTTTGTGTCGTAGTAGCCTAAAATATAAAAACAATTAGTTTTTAAAGTGTTAGTGTATGGTTACACATTCCTAGTGAAAACAAACCAAATATTAAGGCTTTCACTTACATGATATGCAGATTGATTATTAAAAATATATCTGTACTTTTCTTTTGATATATTTGTGTTGTTATTTCATTTTCACTTCTTTAACAGAAAAGAAGCAGCAATGCTTACTGGGAAAGGTAGGAGTACATTCTAGATCTACAATCTTCCTAGATCTAGAGTCTTCCTAGATCTTAGAAAAGGTCTTTTCGTCACCACATCGTTGTTTTGTTGTTGTTATTATTATTATTATTATTACTCTCTCAGAGTATTACATAATTTATTATATATTTTTGTGTAAAATTAAATTGAATGAAAAATATTTCTACCAGGGTCAAAAGCACTGCTTTAATTGTTAAGCATAATTAATGAAGTTCTAGTAAATAAAACAAATTTCCTTCATCCAATTGAAACTGTATTATCAAAGCTCCTTGCATAATATTTATTTGTTATTTAATTTTTTCAATTACCAATCACTTTTTTTAATGAATTTTATTCTGATTTATGTATTTAACTGATTATTTAATGTTAATCATGTATGTGCCTTAGGTCCTAGCCTCATAGATATCGGTTGACAATAGTTTAATGGTGTACTTAGATAGCTCAGACTACAAAATGTAACAAAACTTCAGGATTCCTGAAAAAGAGACATGGAAATAAGTCATTTTCTGATAGTGAAGCAATAGGGGTGTGTACCCAGGAATGTCATTGAAATTTTGGATTGTATTCGAAGATATACAAATTCACAGAGCCTGAAGTTAAATTGGCCTGAGAGAAGAGTACTTTTTTTTTTATTTTCATTGTCCTGCATGTACTTAAATGGTTGTCAGACAGATGCTTGATTTTTAAAATATCAGAAAAACTACCCTTTGTGCAACAAAGATTATTTCTTTCCTCTTCAATAATTTTGCAGAAGTGGTATTATAGGAGTTCGTGTGTTGTTTTTTTTGTTTAGGAAGGGGTGAATCATCACATTAGCTTTCTCTTTGTTTCTGAGGATAATGAACCGGAAATGTGTGAATGCTCACTGGGAAAGGTAAGAATACATTTCTGTTTGTAGATCTTCGAAAACGTGTTTTCATCAATACAGTAGTTTAGAGTAATATGTATTCTTAACTACTGATTTCATCATTTTTATTCAATCCTACCTACACTACTTTTTACACAATATACAAGACAATTTTATTTCAATCTTTATTACCAAGCTACTGTCTTGTGTTGTAAATAGCAGTATTGTGTTTGCTGTCACAGATACAATCTGTTAAATTGCAAGTTCATTTTAAGATATTGAGCTTCATAATAACTATCAAAAGATATTGAAGGGAATCAAACTATCCTTGTTTCACTTTCTTTACATTTATTTATTTATATCCCTTTGCAGAATTCCAGTGTTTGTTCATTTTGATTCCTCGGTCAAATTTTTGTGATAACTTGGCACCTTTCTCTTTCTTCGTCAATTTGTAAGAAAACATAGACTTAGCAATACATCAGTAAATGGACACATGGTGCTGTGTTTGATTTGATTTTTTGATAAGTGATGTTTGAAAATGCAAAAGATGTTTGAAATATTTGTTGTATGTATGGACCACATAATTTTATCCAACTATTGCAAATAATACAAGATAGTCTGTAAAATTATAACAACACTAATTTCACTTAAAATATATTTTAAAAACATATAATCTGCAGTATGCACAATTAAAAGGAAAAATAATTGCAGTAAACCTTGATAATAAAATTCTATTGGTTGAGCCCAAGTGAAAGTTAGACAATAATGACAAAGAAAATAATTTGTTTCTTCTATTAAGAATAAACATTTTGTTTTCTTGCATAGAACAACCACATTTTACTTCATGACTCTGAAACGTCAACAACTTTATTTATACTTAATGAGGAAAGAGAAAAATCTCTATAGAGTCCTACTTTGCTAACACAATGACTGTATTTTCTGGAGCCATACCTGGATAATTAAAGCATATCCCAGTTTTTAGTTTAATACTAAAGCAGATAAGTTTGTCTTACTTTGATTACTAAGTAACGGACTGGAGACTAAAACAGATTCACAAATTTTAACCAAATTTAAATATTTGTGATGGAAGGAGGAAGAATAAGAATCATTTAGTAGAAAAAGATAGCAAATTTTTTTGTACAGTTCAGTTCTTTTATTTGCATCCATGAAATGTGAACAATTACTTGGAAACAGTCAAGTTTCGGTTATTAGATTTTTAGTAGTTATTTTTCATCTACTAATTTGATTTCATTGTGTTGAATCTTATGTTAGTATTTTGAGTAAAAATGCATTAGTCAAGCACTTCATAAATGGTGGAACAGAGAAAGGAAACTCAAAAATCACATATTATTATACTGTATTTTTGAAACCATGTGAGTTTTGTTTTTTGTGTTCTTTTCCTCTGCTAGGAAACCTTTGTAAGTATTTTCATCTTTGTAATGTTGTCATTGCCTAAAATGATAAATATTAAAAATACTGGTTTGTATTTCAAACTCTGAACAATTTAATCTCTTATTGACATTGATGTTGATAATATCATTGTATCAAGGAAGCAGGTGTACTTAGTAATTACAAATATAGCCAATACTTTCATTCTTAACATTTTTTTGTGCATGGAGCAATTCTTACAAATAGTTGAAATTGAATTGAAGTAAATTAGGAAATGCTGGTTCATAAATAAATGAGTCTTTCTTCAAATGTGCTATTTTTAATTATTAATGTATATAATTAATTGTTAACAAACAACAAAAAACAAGAACGATTTTTCTATTAGAAAATTATTTACTATAAATACATATTTTTTTACAATAAATAATTACAATGTACAAACAAAAGATGAAGGAATTTCGAGAAATAAATATTATTCAAGTATTTTAATAGACAAAACAGGTGAAAATATTGATACTACATTAAGGTTTGGAGGTGAATGATTGCATGTTCTACTTTATGTTCTACAAATGAATCTCTTTGCATAAATGTTACTGCACTTATTTATATTGTGATTATGAAGTAAATACTGTAAATAGTTTAAACATTTTAACAAAACTGATTGTCTGTAATCATTCCAAGATGAGTATTTAATATTCCAAATATTTATCATAGAATAAAAAAAATTGGAATATGATTTCATTATAATGACCTTAAAAACTATACATTTTCTTCAAAAAAGTTCAAAACTAAGAATTTTCATTTTGAACATGCAATCCATATCTCTGTGCCTGAATTCTGGCGAGTAATTAATTGTCAGCATTGAAGAGTTCCATTCCAAAAACCACTCAAGTTATTTTTTGGAGAAGCAAAAAAAAGAAGCATTTATCTTTGCTGTACTTTAAATTAAATTTATTTGAATGAAATTCATTGTTTTCTTTTAATTATAATAATATACTGAAGTTACTAAAACAGTATATTTATATTTGAGCTTAGTGTACACAAATGTCTTTTTCTTTCAGCAATCCTTTAGTTCTTTAGGAAATATAAAAATTCAAAACAGAAACTCTATTTACACTCTTGTTTACCAAAAATGTGCCTAATTACACTACACTACCTTCTCCCTTATGCCTGTTCTTTTGAGAATTTTGTATTAAGTGTTTCTTCATAAAAAGCTTGCTCTATGGCATTCAGTTCAATAAATCTTAAAACCTTTTTTTGCATCTACACCTTCCTCATAACTGATGTACTTGACATTATAGTTATTGTCATTTGATAATAGCTTCACAATAATGAATAGCAGACTTTCTCATATTTCAAGAGCACAAACTATGACTTAAGTGGAATTTGGAATAACATCTTTAAAAGAATTAATTAGGCTTGGCAAACATACTACTTAATAGTATTCAGTTTCTCATATCTACAGGTCTTGAATCTTTGTCATGGAGATTATGTGCATGCCAATGTAATGAAAATATTCATACAAAAAAATCAGCAAAATGACATAAATAGTTTTCAGAATAAAGCTCTTCAATTTATGAAAGTATGTTCTGAATGTAGGAACATTATTTTAATTTCCAGAAACTGTAAAACAATTTCAGAATTATGTTTACTAAGTACTACAATCTTAAACACTGCATATGTATTCACAAAGTATTGGGTGTATGTACATTAACTGAGCAGGTCTTATTCTAATGATAGGTTTCATATTCAGTTTACAATTATCAAGAATAAACCCTGTACAGTCCAGTTGACATTCACTTACTTTTAATGGATCACCTCCTAGTGCTAAATCTATTCCCACTAAATGTGTCATATGCTAGGATGTTAATGGGATGAATTACTTAAGTACAAATGAGGAATACTGTCATGGATAATTAATTGTCTACTGATATTGACCCCTGTCACAGACATTTTTAACATACAGAAAGATGGAGTACAAAATGAATACTTTGATCCACTTGAAGTGGAATCACAAGTGGAATTGTAAATAATTCTCAAAACCTATGTAGAAGTAATGTATCATGAAAATTCAGAGAGGATGATACAATACTAAAATATAAATCTTGAATATTAGTGAATTAATACAATTATACAAATTTGACACTTTGAATTAACTTTCATGTCATGATTCATTATTTTTAACATCCTATCTCTTTTTGTCTATTTGAAACAGACTACTTTGAACTTGCACTATTATTTACTTAATGTATAGAATAAATAGAATATATTTACAAAGGTACCCTATAGTATAAAATATGTTGGTACACATGCCTGTGTGTAAGCACGTTCTTCTATTAGGTCTTCAACTTCCCGTCGGACTTGCATTCTCATTCCAGATTTGAATAGAAAGGTAATCTAAAAGGTATGGTGAATGACGCCAAATCCATTTAAGAAAATGAAAATGAGCGTGTTCACGCCGGCCTGGATGGCCATGGTGGCTAGAGCGTGTGCCAACACACCGCCTCGGTCTGAAGGGTCGGGGGCTCAAGCCCCGCCGCGGGCATGGTTGTTTGGCCCTTGTCTTTCATGTACGTGTATTGTCGCGGAAGGTCTTGTAAGTCTCGCTGACCACAGACCGAGGAGCCCGTAAGTGTGTCTAGTGTAAACGGTTAATATGTGTCCCCATGTGGGACATCGTGGGTAGCCGGCGCGGATAGTCGAAATCGACTACAGAAGGGGGGGGAGAGAAAAAATAAGTGTTTTCACACTTCACAACTTGCAGTAGAAAGGCAGAATGGATCGTAAATTCAACTGGACATTCTCTTATGAATTTTGTGCGAATGCCACGGGAAGTAGACAAATTGTAGGCAGATGCGACCAAATTGGGGCGGAATCGATGTCCGACGGCCCAAGGCAGCCGATCGGGAACCGTTCTCGAAGGCTCACTCGGGGCAAGCACTGGTTATGCTCTTAACTTCCCACTTGACAGTTTCGTCCAGACACCAAATTTGTTGAATGTTGGGGCGCAACAGGGCTGGATTAATATCGTATGAGATCCTAAGCACGACACACCATACCCTCCTAATAATATTAATAAAAATTAATACGAAAATAAACTATAATAAACTCATTTTAAAAATTTAGTATTCAAATATTTTTCCTTGAGACCCAGTCACACGTGCGAGGAAAACCCCTGCAACACTCAGTCACACACAGAAGAATCAATAACAATGTAACTATTCGTTTAAAAAATAGTTGTATTTAGTTTTAATTTTTGTGGGGAGAGTGAGTTTATGCTTAGTATACTTATATTAATCCACCCCTGGGCGCCAAGTTTCTTGGGAAGGTCGAAGTGGTGGCTATCGCGTCAGATTAACTCCGACGCTAATAGACGTTTCGACGAGCTATCGAGCCTGGAATGCTGCTCGAGTGCAGATTTAGTGACCAGAGTCAGTGCGTACACGCAGGATGGGCGACGCTGCGCCAGGAACTGGAGTAGCAGCGAACGTCCCGTGGCTACGCCTGGTCGGCCTCCGTTGTCGAGGTGGTGTGGGTGGGCGCCCTGCAGCGGTACACGTAGGCGCTCACCGACAGGTCGTCATCCGTGCGCAAGCACATCTTTCCCTTGGGGCAGTCGCACCTAGAACACAGAAAAATTATTATTAGTTGTGCTTATTTTTTCAAGAACTTCATGTGTAAGTGAAGTTGTTTCTTCAAAATATGTTTTCTTAAACGAGTCAAACATTTAGATTGAGTTATGGTTTATACAATTTTAAATAATTATTGGGTAAATTAAATTATTAATAAGTTTCTTAATACCATAATGCAACAGAACAATTCAACTTAATTTCCATGCAGAGCTAGATTAGCATGTCTTCACTGCGCACGCGAATTTTGCCGAGACCACATCCTTTTCAACGCTTCAGTGATTGTGAGAAATAGTGTAATTTCAAGAGTGAAGTAAACTGTCAGTGATGCGGAAGAAATGTGGACCCTGATAGCTATCTAAATGAAGTGAGTTGGAATGGAAATTGCTTGATGTGGGAGTTCCTGACATGTTTCCATCAAAGTGCTTTAAAGCTTAATGATAGCTTGACGATGAGATGAAGCAATTTCATTTTCTTGACTGCCATTTGCAGAAAATCGGCAGAATATGATTGTTTTGAACATTTCCACGTTCGTCACAAATTCCCGTACGTTCTCCAGAGAACCTTGAATTTCTCTAAATATGCCTACCAGAAGTATGTAGTCCACATTCGGAAACAAAGTCACTCGTCTTCGGCTCTGATACACGTGTAGGTCGCGACTGTCTCCGCATGAATCTGGGCAATTGCGACTATTCAAGAACATAAATTGGTGAACTCATTATCTTCTGCGAAAAATGGATAACCATATATGATGCTCTACAATGTAGCGACTTCATTTTAATGGGAACGTGTCGCGAAACATTTGATCGTTGCCTTCATGAGCGTGTCAAGTTGAAGTTTTTTTAAAATTTTAATATGTAAAAAAATGTCGATTATTAAATGTGCATCAAAGTTTGGCTTTCAAAAATAGTTTTTATATTAATATCTGTACTAATATGAAAAATTGTACATGGCCGCAGAAACATGACATAGCATGGCCAAGTGAAACTGTTCATGAAAATATCCTTCTACTGTTTTATGATGTTATTTGTTTTTGTGTGCTGTTTGTATTACTTAGATTGAGAGGAAATATACATTTTATTTTAAATTTATTAATTTTGTCCCTTGAATTATTTTACTAATTTATATACCATCTTATCTGTGACGAGCAAAAATCATGCATGAACTTCTATATTTCTTTGGAACAGTAATGATGACTATTCAACCAGATTAATTACTCCCGACCGAAAGAGGAGATTCGGGATTGAAGGGTTCCCCTGAGTTTAAAACAACCTAGCACCTTAGAAATTGCTAAGATATCTTTGAGTAACAAATTACGAAATGTATACCTCTTACTGAAGTTGTTTCTTGAATGAAGTTTCCAAGTTTGGTGAATAACATAAAAAAGACTGCTTTTAGAAATACGATTTCCTCATTACTACAACACCATACATCGTTTAGATATGAGGACGTTAGTAGGGAGAGTGGAGAAATGAAGACTTCAAAAGTGGCTCATCCGAACCATAACTCTTTCCGCTGTGCTTTCTCAATATTTTCTATCCCCCGAACACTCCCATCCCTAATCTGACACGCAGCTAAGTAACTTGTAGTCAAACCCACGCTTCATTTCTTTTTGAAAACTTCCAATTTACTTTCGTGGAGTTTAGGGCTTAATTATAGTGATTAAGAAGATGAGATGACAATGTACTCTTTCTAAGAAATTTTTCCTCTCAATAAAAATGTTACAGAAAAATAATTTCTTAGTTTATTTTAATCATATTTTCACGACTATGAAATAGTTTTGTAAATTTTATTTTAAATATAATTCCTTTTTGTTTTGTTTTTTTGTCAATAATCTAAAAGTCTAATGCAGCCCTCTCCAACATACGCTTCCCGAGGAACGGGCTAACGCGCCTCCCCACCATCCGTCTCAGAGCGAGATAGAAATGAAAAAGACATATTAAAGATCGCTTCTCGTTTGGGGGAAAATGCTATCTATTCAGTAGTGAAGAGGTTGGCAAGGCCTCTATTAAATTGGGACTGCAGCGGAAGCGCTAAAATGAACCGTCGAGTAGTTGAGAGAGCTTGTTTCTCAATTCGTCTACATTATTCAATGCTGCGCGACATGTGTGTATTCACACAATATGAGACTGAAGTTCTAGAAACCGAAAGATCGCAAGACTTTATTTGTCGTGAGACAGTCGCGTTGGTAAGACCGCCAATCGTCAATGGCGGCAGACGGCTGTCCGGCTGCTGAGTCGTGATACTACCGCTAATTATCAATGTCTTCGAACTGACTGATAAACTCGCGAATTTGTATCCACGTGTCCATTGAACAGATTGCATGTTCACTAATCAATAGAAATTTCGCATCTAAATTTCGATATGGAACTAAATATGTACAAGCTTTGTTGGCACTCCCATAATAATAATAATAATAATAATAATAATAATAATAATAATAATAATAATAATAATGTTAACAACGTATTTAGAGGCAAACCCTTAAGGTCTGTTAATCCGCGAGACCACTTAAAATTACTTTTTTAGACAGCCCAAAGTTCAATGTTTGGTCCAATGCACTTTATACTCAAATGTTCAGATAAAACTGTGAATGCAACAAAGAAAAAAATACTTTCGTCTGATCAGCTCCAACTGATGTTAATGTAACATGGTCCCCAATTAAATTATTAGTACCCTTTAATTAAAATAAAAAGAATGTCAGGAAGGCTGTATAAAAAATTAAGAGTGACACACGAGGTAAAAGTGATTTTATTTTGCTCGTAGGACTGCGCCACTCGGCCTGTGGTTTTGCACTCGTAACCTTTCACAACATTTCGTACTCGTAAAATAAAATATCACTTTTAAACTGCTCGTATCGTAAGTACGTTTTACAATGCAACATTAAAACAGAAAGGGATTCAGGTACATTTTCTTAGAATATTACCGAAGTATAATTTGTAAAGAAATGCAATGCATTAAGAAGCTTCCTATGATGAGGCATCAAGAAATACGGACCCCATGTTTAATCCGACCACTGCGTTTCTCACTTGTCCGCAGTCACGTTTTCATCCCTGACGCCACTGAGGCTTCACGCGGACCACGAGTACGCGTTACCGCGCGTCTATACTGTGATGACAATAAGTGACTTCTGACCATTGATCAGCTAGACGCGGTTATCCAATCCTGAGCTTCGATACGACTTAGCTTTTGGTTTTGAAGCTCCCGATGGGATCCGCATCCCACCAATGGAACGTCAGAAGTCTCAATAATAAAATCAGAGAATACGTGTGCATCTCGC
Source organism: Teleogryllus oceanicus (assembly GCA_964035755.1). Taxonomy (NCBI): domain Eukaryota; kingdom Metazoa; phylum Arthropoda; class Insecta; order Orthoptera; family Gryllidae; genus Teleogryllus; species Teleogryllus oceanicus. The sequence goes on from CAXIVR010000003.1 coordinate 32,501,308, forward strand.
CGGTCATCCAATCATGAACTTCGTGACGACTTAATTTTTGACTTTGGAGTTCCCGATTGGATAACACATCTCACCGAACGTCAGAAGTTTCAATAATAAAATCGGAGAATACGCGTGCATCTCGCCGGTCATCCAATCATGAACTTCGTGACGACTTAATTTTTTGACTTTGGAGTTCCCGATTGGATAACACATCTCACCGAACGTCAGAAGTCTCTACAATAAAATCGGAGAATACGCGTGCATCTCGCCGGCGCGGCGCGGCGTGGCGGGGCGGGGCTGGGCGGGGCTGGAGCGCTCGCGCCTGCATGGTGCGGGATCACGCGCCATTCACAGCGGCGGTGCCTCCACCGTCCGCCACGGTTGGCACTTTACGTAACGTTGCGTGCCTGACCCGTCGCGCCGCCGCGCCACGCGCCGTCGCCGAGGCCCCCGGGGATGGGCGCGGTGGATGAGGCCTCTCGCAGAAGCGCACACGCGACGCTTTGCGACGCCCGAGCCGGCACGCCACCCGCTGCCGGCATTTTACAGTTCTCTTGACTGGGGTCAGGGTCTTCCGAAGTCGGGTGCGGACGTGAGAGTCCCCTGACGGGAGCCCCGGCGGCATGCAAGCGGCGCGGCGCGGCGGCAGAATGGACGCGGACATTGGTAATTAGAGAGTCTCGTTTGTGGCGAGCACCTACCGGAATGTCTCTTAATCTCTATAAACTTAACGCATCCCGAAAAAAAGCAAAAGGAAGTTGTGGATTTAAAAATAATGCTCTTCGTTTAATTGAGTAGAATATAAAGTAGAAAAATATAGAGTTGACATTAAACATTTGGCGGGTCAATAAGCAGAAACGTTCCCTAAGCTGTATTAAACTCTTCAAATAATACTGTTTTAAGTGGCCAGGTCGTGCGAACATACCGTAGATGAAATTATTCTCCATGTGATCAATACACTCGGCTCAATTTTCTTTTCAATATGATCGATTTTTTTTTCAGTTTACCGATAATATTTATTTCTGAATGTAAACGTTTAACGTCGAAAATAATTTGAAATAAAAAGATTCTATAAGTTAACGCATTCTATTAAATCATGGTTCCGACTCACTACTTTAGTGAAAATATGAATTTAAAATGTCGAACAGTATCATCGAAACTGCTTGTGAGAAAATGCTTCCACTGATCCTCTTTTATAAGTATTTTGCAGTAAGAGAAAACATATTCTTAATAGCCATCCAAGAATACTCTGTATAAAGGTTTTGCAATGACGTCCGAAGACTACCTTCTTCAGATTCCGTTCAACAAATGAGTGATGCTAACGGGAACTGTGACGACCGCTACTCGAGGAAGGCGCGGGCGGGGACAACGCGTTTCGACTCAATGCTCTGAAACAGTCAGCTTTTGGCACGCGCGAGAGCTCTCCGCGCCGACCTTAATGCGAGGGCGAGCAACACGCGGCCTTTCCCAGAACCTCGGAGCAGTGGCCTCTCCGCACTACCGTCTCTTCTGGCCGCGAGTAAGGATGTCGATGTTAAAGCCGATGTTTTTTAAGTTCGATGTTTGGTGCTCGATGTTTATGCGTTTAGTGCCCGATGTTTTATGAATGAAAAATTCCCATCATCAAAATTTTGTAAAAGTTAAAACACGAAATAATAACGGATGGTACCTTCTTGGGCGAACTGAGAACTGGCCCTTTGACATGACCACAGGTTCCCAGCCCAGACTGTTTCGCCCAATGTTATTATTACTTTTTAACTTTCTTTTCAGTTAAATCTTAATTTTAAATTAATAAATTTGACCATTGCCAAATTAAATTTTGTAAAGTATTAATTTAATGTTAGATGTTACTAAATCAGCTTTAAAACATCAATATTTTTCGGTCGATGTATTATTAACATCGATATATTGGTTTTGAAATCGATACTTAGTACTTTAATGTTTTTGTTATCGACGTCGCATCCTTTCCCGCAAGGCGCGCATCGCGTCGGACGGATTCCTTCGCACTACATAGGGTAGCGCGATTTGAGCTGTGCCGCCATTAGTGTCCTCTCGCTGCCAGTAGCGAATTGACGGGGGAGGGGGGAAAGGAATGCCGAACATCGCCCTTTCTAGAGAGTTTGATATTCCCTGCTGCAAACGTATAGATGTCTCGTTTATTTTTTCCACATTTTTAAATATTCGAAACATGGAATCCAAATCAAATAGTAAATAATATTGTTCAAAGAGAACGTTGCCGAAAGCATTTTTAAGATTCATTTAGATTGTGTTGCGTGATAAGAACTTCATTTCACTAATCGATTCCTCGATTCACTCTCTTTTGGAGTTTTAAAGCCCGCCCCCCTCTGAAAAAATTGCGAATTCCCACCCTGTCTTGCTCAATAGCTTCATCATAAATCTTACAGAAGTAATCAATACCAAATTCAATTATCACAAATAACGTCAATTGAAGACAATGAGTAGATTTTCGCGTACATTAATCTGGATCCGGGTAGACTAGTGGTTTCCAGCACACCCATAACACTGCACAGGTCAAGAGGATATAAAATGGCGGAATCGGTGACCCTTAGGAATGCGCCTCTCTAGATGTGCACAGCCGGGGCGGGGCTGTCTGGGTGCGTGCAGGAGAGCGCCAGGCAACGACCTACACCAACGGCCGGGCCCGGGGGGGGGGGGGGTCGTGAGACAGGAGGCGCGGGAGGTTCACACCGCGTGCTTGAGAACGTGCCAGTCGGCGGCGGGACGAGAAAGAGACCAGGATGATTAGATCGGCAAAATATCGAAGCTACTCTATTTCAAATTTGCTCCTGGATGACAAGTCAATCATGATCATGTGATAAACAACTTCAGCCTCTCGTGAATAAGGCAGGAACTAAAAAAAATGTTATTTCGAAAAGCTCGTGTTTCAAAACTGTACTATTTATAACTGATTATGTAAAATATATTCAAGTTTCTTTAATTTTATCCTAGGAGCGCACAAATTGTACGTAAATAATTAATTCAAGTGCTCAAAAAATTATCTCGACTTAATTTTGTAGTTTTATAATTTTCTTATCATAGTATTCACGTTTTAAATTGTGAAAATTATTTTCTCTAACGTCACATCGCTTGTGGACTGCAATAGTGACACAACTCAAAAAAAATACAAATTTTGTTTTAATGCACTCTACAGAATTACAGATTGGCCTACCTTCCAGCAGCATTTCTTACAGTACAGTATTTCACCAACAAATGGCAGAAGTATGAAGGCAAAAATTATGCATTTCAATACAAAGTGAAACTCCAAACTCATTTATCTCAACATCTGATTTTTGTAATTGTGCCACTATTGCAGCCCACGAATCACATAATATTGTGTTTAAAGTATCTTGGTATTTAAGAAAATTTTGTGTCCTTGCATCATTTTTTTCTCATTATAGAAGTGAAAAGGAGAATATATTATATGTTACAACATTTTTGGGCGACTCCGATACCATGGTTCTGATTTAAATTTGCACTCTTAATAATATTCGGTAGAACAAAACATAATCTGAATTCGAACTGACAGTGTGAAAGACTACCTAGTAGTCGCAGTTGTGTGAATATTAGGTATGTTAATTTCGTTGTCTGTGACTGCCTACGCCAATGATGCTGAATGTGTGTTACGCTCAGCTGTCATAAACTTTCAAAAATTCTCCTGTGAAATGCAAGGTAAACTTACGTGTTCTTCATGAAGTAGTCAACGCGGCGAGTGAAAGGCACATACACTGCCCATCCACACGGCGTACTGCTGTGGCAAATCTTGGGCGGCGCCTCTGAAGACGGGCTGCTATTCGCCACCGCTCTCTGCGAACAAAAAGGAAAATATCACCTACTGTCACAGATACTAACAAAACTATTTGGGAGTAGATTGGATGAGAACTTGCAAAACTTAATAATTTTGTGAAGACGAATGGTATTATAGTTGACGGAACCTCATGTATTTGACTGAGCTATTTTTACATAACCATATAATAATAATAATAATAATAATAATAATAATAATAATAATAATAATAATATAGACATTAATGTTTATTGCCCAAGTACTTAATGTATGTATTTCGTTTCTCATTCCCTGACTTGCTTGGTGAACGCAAAACACTTCGGTCGCTTTTAATTTGAGAATGATCCCTTCTGTCATTAATTGTGCATGGTAACAAGTTTACGGTATAATATATCAGATGAAAACAGTGGATGAGACTTGCTTCTTTGAAGAGTTTATCGGTCCGAAAGTATAACATTTCGCGATCTTTTAATCACTTGAAACTGAGGCAAATAGGACGAAACCAGTGCAAACCAAGCGTAACTGAATAACATCATTAAGGAAAGGGTAATAATAGTACACAGTCGTCATGTCGTGATCGTTGCGTTGCCCAACCGCTTTCCGCTTCCAACCGGATTCTTCGCCGCCGCTTGGTGAGACCTGTGTCTCGGCACCATCCATCCCAGAGGCCTCCTCTTGGTCATCGTTTCATACGACAACCAATCACCGGAGGAGCCCTCTCCTTCGGCGCGCGTAAGGCTCGCTTGCGCCAGCGCCCTTGCGACACCGGCACCGCGTGTCAAAAGTCGCTCCCGCCCCGCCCCGCCCCCCCGCATCCTCCACCGTGCACGAACACCAGCCTCCGCCGCCCCCTCGCCCAGCCCTCAAGTCTCCTCATCCCCACCGCCGGCGCGACCGATTATCGACGAGCGACATCTTTACGCGTTTCAACATCCGGTCGCAGTTGCACCAAAGGGAGGAAGCCGCCTCCCCACTCCGCGCCGCCTCAGCCTATTGCGTCGGACTTCGGCCACGCCGCCGGCGCTCGCGGCCACTCGCAAACGTCGACGGCGTCTTTTGGTTTGCGCCATCAATCAAAACAGGCGTTAATTAAGGTCTGGTAAACACCATGCGATAGCCGCCGGACACCCAGACGACGACTCCGGAGGCTTTCGCAACTCCCGGAGTCGATAACCCTTGTCTGAGAGCAGCGGCAGTCTGGCGAGGCTGCACAGGAGGCGCGACCTCCCAGCCCTAGTCCAACGGACCCCAAATTCACGGCGCGAAAAACGAATTCCCCAACCGAATTCCACTGACGTAAATCAGAACTGTGAAAGATTCCTTCACAAAACATAGCGCTTGTTTTGATTAATATCTTACGGAAACCTAAGCATGAACAAAGTATGGGGTTCCTTAAAATATTGAAATATTAAAAATGTGTAATGAAAATGTTTATGATATAAATTGTAACATTCGCATTTCAAAATCTAATCTTAAAATTTCTTTGTATATTTATGAATTAATATAGAATGTTTAAAATATTTTTGGGGTCCCTAATCAGGGGGACTCCTAAGCATGAGGTTCGTCTCTTTATGTTTGAATCCATCTCTGATTATAATGTTTACCCCCTGTGTGTCGGAAGCAGATTTATGTTTCTCACCGTGGAATTGAAGAGTTTGTTTCTCCTCGCTTTCTTTTCATTTGAACAAATCAACTTATTTTAATGATCAAAACGATCCTTTTTCAACGATGGGAGCGTTGTAAGCTAGACAATGTTTAAAAAATCCATAATATTGCGCTAAACAAACTTCAAAGCACTGTCGTTAATACACGTTTTTTAAAGCAGTCAGGGTTTTGTTTCATGGCTGACTGATAATTTCGATCTTAGGCATGTACTAATCGTTCCTGCTGGACAATTCTTCACAAAGGATGTTCATGCCTTTAAACATGGTTTATTAAAGGACTTTAATTCAGAATGCAGAATGTCTTACAATTTGAACGAATTCAATGGAATAACAGATGTTATGGAATGAGAAATATTATAGGCAACAACTTATTCGGATTTTTAATTCCTAACCAAACGTATGTTTTCTCATTCTTTTGTTTATTGCTTCGATCATTTATTTTCCCATTAATCTTGTCTTTTCAGGTTTTAACATTTTGAACTTGTTTCAAGTTCATTAAAACTTAAGTTGTATTGTTTACTTCTCAGTGACACATCTGTATCAACATTTGTAGCTCTTATGTATAATAAGTGCCTACAGATTACATTTTATAATGCGTCAATATTTCTCATGGAATTGTGTTATATCTGAGAGTATTTCTCCGAGAGCATTAGGCACACTACAGCTATAACGACTGTTACATCCCAAATTGTTTCCTAGAATTTCAGTCTATCAATGAAAAATCACGGTGATGGGGCAGAATGTCGACATCTCGTCCGATTGGTCCTGACGTCGTTGTTATCGAATCTTGGTGCCCTTGTTTGGGTTTGCAGAGGCATAGACGTCAGAAGCAGACAGAGTCATCTTAGAACACCAGCGATTCCGGACGATGCCCGTTACAAAACGTGATAGAAGTTTCGAGTCCTTTTGCTGTATCATAAATGCAACAGAGTGACAATGTGTGCTGTGAAATGCATTTAATATTGGACAGATTATTGAACCTTTTCTTAACAACTTGATGAAACAGGTTTAAAGAAGAATATTTCAATTAAAAATTTGAAACATTGTCTAGAAAGAATACATGATACACCATTAAGTCACGTTCTGCGCAGAGATGTAATTAATGATATGTGAGGAATCTGCTACGAATGTTACAGAAAGTTACTCGTATTTCAAACAGTTCCCGAAAAAAAGTTATTACAAAATTGATTATATATAAACGAACTTCCTTTTTAATGGAATATTAACTGAAAACCTGATACAACCAAAAACTATATTTTAAGGGTTTGCATTTGACCGTGCACATGAAGTGATCGTGAATACCAAGAATTATTATTAAAATTCAAAACTTAAGAAAGAAATATATTCATTCAAAGAAAATAAATTCACCTACGTCCCATTATCCATTGCTTTTGAATACTCCCATTGCGCAGTTGTGCGAACTGAATGAGGCCGAGCGGTGTAGTGGGGGTAAGAGAGCACGGAGGCTATGGAGACCTACCGAGTGATATAGTGAATATTCAGTGATTCTACGCACGTCAACTACTTCAGCATTCAGCCCTGAAAGTGTAGTGCTTGCTATATCCCAGGAGATAAGCGGTGTTTCTCCTGCGCTGGAACGTAAGATCAGGCGCCGACAGCTCAGCTTGCGAAGTTCTCCTCTCCAGATATCTCCATTAGCGTGCACCACCCCAGCCGGGACAAGCTAACATCCTGACGTGTGGTGGTACAGCGCATTTAAGTGTGTGTGTGTGTGTGTGTGTGTGTGTGTGTGTGTGTGTAAGGGGAGGAGTGGTAACAAGGATGAGGAAGGAAAGATGCCGCTCGGTCCATGGTCTATTTATAAGAGTACTGCTCTGACAATCGCCTTGCACTGATCTGAGAGACCACGGAATTTCCCGATCAAAACAACTGGCCATAATTCTCATTTCAATTCTTCATCTCAATTCTCCTCCAGACAGGTTGAAGTCAATCCAGCTATACAGCCAGTGGCCGCCACCGACGGTACTCCCGGGAATCCCAGCACCTCCCGTTCAACGACGGCGAGAGAAGGAGGCAACCGGCTGGTCCCTGAGCCACCACAGCAGACCCGCGTGGGCGGACGCGGGAGGCGGAAGAGGTGGGGCCTGTTTGTAAACAGGAGGCGAGCGCGACGCCGCCGGCTGCGACGGATGTTGAGGCTGGCGCAGCGAGCGCGGCCGGCGCTACTCCAGCAGTAGTACGAGTGACCTCGGGGTCAGCCCCCGCGACCGGCGGGCGCCGGCCGAGGCCTCCGCCCGCCCGCTTGTGAATGGAGGCAATCACGCGCGCAGCCACTGCGCAGTAGCTGCGCCGCGCCGCTGCTCACCGCCGACCAAGGACCCAAATGGGCCGTTTTCTTCCACCGAAAGACAGCACACGCGTTGATGACCAAGTTGGAGGGGCCATTTGATCAAAGACGCGCTCTCTCTGTTTCTCCCTCTCTATCCCTCTTATCCTAAAAAGTAAGTAAGGTGACAAATTCAAGACAAATATTGATGACTGCAAGTAAATTCCAGAGCGGTAATCGTTCAATCTTTTTGCAATCAGCGACAATTTCACGCGTATGTCCTCTCAAATAATTAGAAAAGCTAGAATCGGGTGCTGCGTGTCTTATTAGGGAGTTTAATATTTATATAATAAGCGGCAAAAAAGCTTCATAATCAAGGCTCATAATTCACACAAAAAGAATAATCTATGGGTTTCACTTCACGATCTCCCATGCATATAGCGAAGATTGGCTGTCAGATGCAATGAGAGAAAGGATGTAAATGTCGATTTCTCTCCTTTACGATCTCTTTCGTTTCCTAGTGAACTACATTTCGAAATGCTTTCTCTAGTTTCTCCCTCTTGCGGTAGTGTACCAGTCACCGTCATTAGGGGGCTCCGAGACTGTGAGTCACGTCTACATTTCAGTCGGTCGTACTCCTTCTGCGTATTTATGGAGTTCATTGACTTACCAAGAACGATGACTGGAGGATCGACTTGAACGTAATAGGCCTTTATTCCTTCAATGGAATCTCCGAATCGCAAATTGTCTCTCAAATCTGGAGTTGCGGAAGATGACCCGGAATGTGATGCAAGACACATTCTCTACTGTGCTCTATGACACATTCGCTGTCCTCGAATGCACGTCGGGCCAGACTTAATCAGACTCGGATGGACTTAATACTTTGACCTTCCTTCATTTACACGCCAGGGTCCCACTTCCCAGTTACATCATCAAAACAAGAACACGTGGTAACCACGCGAGTTCCCACAAGCGTGAGAAACGTGATCACATACCCCGAAAACATCAACGTTTGTTCGCCCAAGACCCATGGACGTCTCATTACTTATATGTGAATTTTTATGTGTAGGATTGAACTGTACCCCCTATATGGAAATATGATTCTTTTGTACCATTATAACGCACCATCATCTATAGAAAGCCTCTAAACATGCTATTTTTGATAACGGAATTATCCCTCCCCCAGGCCTACATCTAACACATTTAAGACGAACATTTGAGAAGATCGCTGATTATGATATATGGGAAAGTGAAGACACACAAGCAAACTGAAACACACGTTACACTGGAACTCAAGTTAGAATGCGCGTAATTATGAAATGAAGCGTTCGAGAATCTTAAATCCAAGAGATACGTGTGTTTTTATGCCAGCATTTACAAAATGAGACATTTCCTACAGTTCCATTATATTTTTGGATTGAACCTCAAAAAGGTTCGTTCGAAGGTGTTGTTAGGAACGTTACAAGTTAGAAATGAATCTATTTTCACTTCTGAAGCAAATATTTAAAAAGTGGGGAATATACGCACAGATCCAACTACTTATAAACATTCTTGAATGTATACGTAATGTAATGTATATGTAATTCAAAGGAATGCGACTTTTAGATACACTCGTATGCAAGAATAAACACAAGATGATTTTGGGGGAATTTATTTAATGTTTGTAAGGTTATTAATAACTTATCCAGAAAATATTTCACGCAGTGGATTATACGTAAGGATCAATCAGTGCATTTATGTTCAAGTTAAATAGACCATCGTGACACAATGTTGCCCCTGGGGGGTCTGCAACCCGCTGCCCGTAATGGCGAGCTTGTAGCCGCACCGTGAAGCCGGGGGCACAGCAGGCTGAATGAAGCCAGTGCGAGCGTGGCGAGCCCTGGCTTCTCCAGTCGAGTCATAATTAGATTCTTTCGCGAGAGCTTCCTTTGCTTTAACATGCTCATTTGATTTTAAACGTGAGCAAAAGACATGCAGCGGAACTAATTAAAAGAAGTTCAACTTGGTCAGTTTCTAGGCAAATAAGTTCGTAGAGGAAGAAAAGTAATCATTTAATTTTCTTCAAATTACTTCTGTTTTGTATAATTATTAGATAGTGTCTAATAAAATGTAATTAAATTGAGGAAATATGCTTCACGATTAATGAACAGGAAAGAAAATTTCGCACTTGTGGCGATAGTCTTATGAACCTTCTGATATCTCAGAAAGCGTAAACATAAATAACTCTTTTTAAACTCGTACCAACTCATTAGAGTTCTGTTTTATATAATAGAATATTGCTTGCTTCATTCGTGACAATTACGTTTGCATCTTTCCGTCTTAGATAAAGTACCAGTAATTCATAACGAACATTGCACACATGTGAAACCTCTCCAGACTATGCATTGAATGATTTTTTAAAAATATTATTACATTTGTTCAGAGACCGCACATACTTATTATTTAATTGTAAAAAAGTATTTAGTCACTTAAACTAGAACTTTTGGAAAGTTACATCAAAAAACGAGTTTCTATGAAAATAAATACATATTCTATTGAGAACCAGAACACATTGCTCATTAATTACTTTAAAAAATCATTACTAATGAAAATGTGACTAAATGGGATGAAACATGAATATGAATTAATAACTTTCACGTTCTTAAGAAAGTATAGTATATGTACTAAGAAGACGAAAGAAGTAAATTATTGGCAATGACAAAAGTTTTTATTTCCTTTATCAGAAAAATATTACTCTTTTAAAAAATATCGTAATGATAAATAGTTAAGAAATAATAACTACACTGGTGAAATTATTGTTCTCGACATTTGCAACATTCTTCATCCTCCTTCTATTGTTCAGCACCGTCCATATCTGGCGCTTCATTCTGTTTGAAAAATTGAGGCTGCAATAAGGCGCTTCATCCGGAGCTCTTCCAGCCAACACTTGATATCCTCCCCAATCCTTACCCTTCCGTATCGCGAAACTCAGTTCCGTACTCTCACAACAGAAAACATCCCTCCAAGCGTATCCTTCCCATTTTTACGCGTTCCTCCAACCATTAAGCTTCGCTCTCCCTTTACCTTGCCTCTTTCGTTCTCCGTTTGTAAACTGCGCCTATACATCGCCAAGTTCAATCCCGTAACATCCAATACTAATAACACGCGGAGAACTTCAGTGTGCGCCATCACGCTCCCCTACATCTCCAAACCTGAATATCCCATCAGGAGAGTAAAAGCTCCATTTCCCATCGCGTTCGCTGAGACTTTTCCGCGAGACCAGCATGGGCCGCTCCTGCCCTGCCCCGCCTGGCCGGCCGCGTGGGCGCGGGACGTCCTCCGGAGCCTCATTGAAGGATTTACGCGCGTGGGCGCCACCAGAAGGCGCTGATTCCCGTGCCGCGGGCGGCGGCGGAAGCGCCTTCCAGATTGACCGAGTTGACGAAGTTACGAGGGAGATTCAAAATGTCACCGGGAAGCGGATGCTCTCTAATTCCAGCCTACGTCGGCTTTTCGAGGCAACGCGACGATTGTGTGAAGGATAATAAGCCACGAGACCGTAGAGACATGAAATATTGTGAAAACCTAGCGGTTTAGAGAAAAATTATATTTTTTATTGTTTCAATAAGTCGAGGAGTTTTCTTCTAATTTCATTCTTGTTTTACAAACAACCACACTGAGGCAACGTATGCTCAGTAAACTAAACTTTTTAGATTCTTGTTTTAGGGGTCCATAACTCATGATTAATTCAGTTGTGTTTGGCGTTTCTTAAACAATACAGTGAAAATGTTAAGACTTCTTGTTAAAAGTTAGAACGACTCATATTAGCAGTTCGCCCAAAATGCAAACGTTTTTTATACATCAAAGAAACATTAATATACATAGCATCAAATTTGAATGAAATTTGAGAAACGTGAATTAATAAAACTTGATTACTCAAGGAAACTAATAAACCAAGATTTTTTAAGTCATGGAATTTTACATTGTTAGTTCCAAACAAGGAATCATAAAGTAGAACATTAATGAAATTACCGAAAGAAGGAACATAAATCAATTATAAAAATATCACTCCTGAAATAGAAATGCATACAAGTATTTTACTAAGAAATTCATGTAATTCTGTGGTGAATTCTTCCCTTTTGCTGATTCTATTTTGAAATTCACTTATTCTTTATTAAGGTGTAGAAACGAAACTGGTAAATCAATCAATCAATCAACCAGACACTCATTACAAATTTTAAAGCAGTGACTTAGCTCCGGTTCCCTAAGGAGATTTTCTCCACATACTGAGTTACATTACAGTATTTATTGGCAATAATGTTGCTGTCCTCAAGCGTCATCTATCATTCTTCAAACCTCGAACTTTCCTCGAACTTTTTAAATCGAAATAAAAATTTGATGTAAGAACACAAACGATACTCCGAGAAAAGAGCCAATTGAGTAGAACAAAACCACCAAGAAGGTGAGAAAAGACAGTACTCACCTTGCTGTGGACGGCGGCGGCGTGAGCCGGCGTGAGGGCGGATAGCGCCAGCAGCACGCAACACGCGACTGCGACGGCAACGGCGAACCTCTGCATGCGGTCCATGGCTTCAGACACCGGGCGGGCGAGCGCGAACACGACGGAGGATTTCGGCTGATGCAAGGGGATGACGCAACTGAGCACGCGGTTGCAGCGGCGGCGGCGGCGTCGAGGTCTCAACGTCGATTACGACGGCGGCGAACGTAAAGCTCACTAGAGCGCAGCGGCGGCGGCGAGAGGCAAAGGCGAAGGCTCGAGTCGACGGTACGTCGGCTGGGGGCGACGGGGGGGCCAATGGCGCGGCGCGGAGGCATGGCGCGGTCGGGCGGGCGGCGTGACGCGGCGTGGCGAGGCGTGACGCGCAGGCGGCGTGCGTCGCGTTTCGCACGGCAGCGGAGCGGCCTCCTTCCCCTGGGCGCTGCTGCGGGCCCGGCGCGGCGCGGCGCGGGCGACCGAGGCACTCTCGCGGACGAGGGTCTTCCGTCCAATTCAGGGGCGCAAGTCGGGGATTTCCACACGAGATGCTCTAGGCTCTAGCGACCTACTGTTTTCATGTAGAAGGATTTTTCATTTATGTGACATTTTAATTTTTTGTTGTTGATTTATAGTTATTTATAACGCAATCGATTGAGGTATTGAGTGACTTTCATTACTATAAGAAACTACGAATACGTGTTATCGGTTTCTGGAGAGTCGGGGAAGCCCCATGAATCCCTCCTTGGGTGTACCAGTGACTACCTCACATTACCGTACACAACTGAACTGCGCCCAAGGGAGCATGCGCATTCCTGGCACGTGCAAATTGGGAGGCGGGAGCAAAGGTGGTGATTTAAATGTTAGTCTCTGCGCGGGATTTTAGATAAGCCACAATTTTTATTCATTTATTTAAGTTGTCAAGACACGAGATTCGATGTAATAAAAAGATCAAGTTAAGACGCAGATATTCATGAATTCTCATTCAATACACTCCAACTATTAACTTAGAAAACAACTCACCATGAAAAAAGTCACATGTAATAACATAATTAATACTAACTTGTATTAATCTATATCACATACTACCAATATTCTCATACTGATTGCACTAACAAATGTTCTGCTACGGTGATTTGCAGCAACCGATCGACTTCTAACTCTAGGTCGGGAAGTTATAACGAATCTTGATGTGTGTGGCAGATGAAAACATTTAGTTAATGGCGTGCTATTTCTTACGAAAGTTACCGTTTTTGGAGGAAACCAAAGCTCTTCTCAAATTGGCAGCGACATCAGTACACCCCGAAGCTTACTGATGGAGATCATTGTAGTTAATACGTCGGTAACGTTAATGACAAAAAGAAATCAGAATAAAACTAGTGGATGTACAACTTGAAAATATTTGGGGGGCGTGATCCTCTCCTCCCACCCGCCAGCGACGACAGTGCCGGGGAGGATTAATGCATTAGCAGTCTAAGCACGTACGTACGGCTCCAGTCTGGTAGTGTTCCCCAATTTTTTATATCATTGCATATCAAATGTTCCCAAGCATTTTATATGATTTTATATTACGTACTCAATGTTTCAAAATAATTTTTTGAAAGTGAAAATGTTATATTTTACTTTTCATTTGAAATACATACGTTGAAATTCATATATTAAGAGGACGCGTAGTTTAGCTAAGCTTAGGGGTCCTGAAGTTATCAATCTGGCCGAGATTGCAACTCAGGATTCTGAGATATTTGAAATATCACCAGATTTTTTGTCCGAAAAACCCATTTTCAGTTCAGATAATTAGTGGTAATTGTGAAATAATTTTAGAAAATAATTTAATTAATAAAAAGTTTTCATCTAAGATTTCACTTTAACAAATTTCATTTGTATATTTCCTTATCAAAACGGTTGACCCTTTTGAATTTTATTGGCAGTTAATTTCATTTATACCAGAGCCATAATTCAGTTGCGCGGACACGAGTCAAACATGGAGCCTCAAAAGCATTTCTTCAACAATTATATAAATCATATAAATATTTCCTTATTACTCGAGTTTATAACCTGCATTCAAATAGCTGAATATTTCGTAAGCGTAATGAGAACGTAAAAATAATACGGACATCTTCTGAAATGTTTCAGTCTTTTTGAACGCTACATAGCTGGAAAATGGCAATTTTTAAACAAATAAATAACGGAGAATAAATCATTCAAATTTTGAATTTCAATTGTACAATTTCTTTTAATAACATATTCGAATTTCATTTTTCGTGTTCGGGTTTGATGAGAATTAATTGTGGAAGCTACTGAAAAAAAAGACTGAAAAAATTAGAAGGAAAATACCTTTTTATTAGTCAAAATCTATGAATTTTTTTTGGGGGGGGAGGTGAGTAGCAAATTTACGTTATATGAATAAATGGGTAGATTAAAGAGGAAAAAGGGTCATTTGTCTCTTGCGTCGAAGACGGAAGAGAGACGCGTAGCATTATATGGGGTTCTGGGAACTTCAGTGGTTGCATAAGCCAACCGCGAATTGGCAGCAGGGCAGAGAAAACATTGTCTACTCTCGGCGAGATCTTGGCATGAGTAACCCATTAGTGCTCTCCGTCTGCCGGTAGTGCCAAAATCAATGTGACGCAGTACTAGAGATGTGTCGTCTTACTTTGTTCCTTGAATGCTCTTTGTGAGTTCAAAAGGTTACGACGAATTTGTTTTTGCGTAATGTGCGTCAAAGCTATGAAAATTAGCATATCAGGATATCTAAGTATGGAATTTCAAAAATTGCAAAAGATTAATATTTTTTAACTTGTACTTCTATATTATTGAAGATTGAGATTTTCTTAATTAAGCCTTGCCTTCAATATTGAATCTGTAAATCATTTCATTTGCAGTTAAAAAAAAGCAGTCGTTTTCGTATAATTTTAAGTAAAATATGATTTTTTTCAAAATAATATCGACGCAATATTTTCTGAAACACTTTAATTTTTATATTCAAACCTTTTGTAATGATAAAAAACAGTTCATGAAGTTCTACGGTACAAGTGCCATTTTCATTAATTTCTTTTAACTAAAAAAAATATATATTTGTACTCTTTTTGAACCTCCTGCATTTGGTTAATATATACATTATATTAGTTTTAATACCTGCTTTAATAAACTTTAAATATCATTTATCGTCTCTTTAGTAGTTTCCTGATCTCCCGTAAGTTATTAGCTGTAGGTGAGAAAAAAATTGCAGTTTCTAAAACACATCAACGCAAGGTTTTTCTAAGATAATGTTTCTTATACCCTAATATAAAAAATAATACTTTCTTGGAAGTAGCTCTCTATTACATTTTTGGAAGTAGGTCACAGGTTGTCACACATGTTCAAAGTTCAAATGTTCCAGTATCAATTTAATTATACTTTCGAAATAATGATTTAAAAGTTGGAGAGTGTTTTTAGGTTCTTCTATTGCATTTGTGGGTTTTGGATCTTCTGTGTAGTCTAGCTAATCTAGAATTTTCAATTGTATCTTCTACAGGAGCCATTTCTATTTCCACCCCCTGAGATATAGGAAAGTATTTTGTCATAAGAACACTAAAAATCAGTGGCGACTCCTACTCAGTGAGCAATGGAATGCGAACAGAATTTTAGATATTAAACAATGTATGCCAATTAAGGAATCTAGTTGAGATCCTTCTGTATAAAACAATCATTCCTAAAAGTACATTGAAACATGAACAATACACCTAATTGATTAATTCGAGGTCAAATTTATATTATCTTCTAGCGTACTTGAGAACTTAAGAGTTTTTGAAACCTTTTATAGAGCATTGGGGTTTTTTACTCCGTTTCCTGTCATACTCCTACAAACCATGTGATCACCATGCCGCATCATTTCGCAAGACAATTGTTGGGTTCTAACTCTCGCTTTTCAGTTTCGAAACTATGATTTTTATTTGTGGAAGATCATCTTATACTCCATAAAAAGAAATACTCCATCCAAGAAAAACTCAGCACTTTCGCAACACACAATACACGTGAAAAATCTGGCAACAATGAACCAGTTGCTGCTGTAAGAATTCTTTGTCGGTACTGATAACTAGACTGGAAAAAATATGTAGTATGAAACGTCAAAATATGTACATAAATATGTAATGAAAACAGTAAGAATATGTAAAAAATATGTAATATCGGATTTAATATGTAATATTAAAATACTTAATTATAAAACAACACATTTACATAATACAAAATTACATTACAAAAACATTCCTAGACAACTTTCGAGAACACAAACGTTTTAAAAATAATTCAGTCAATCAATCAGTAGTAAAAGCTTCATCAATTTTATGCAGGGCCGTAATTTGACAGTCAGATTAGCCGTAATAGAAACCATTGTTCAAACTGGCGATATCTACGCCCAGCAATCACTGCAGCGGGCAGCATTCTCATCGAAGTATTACGCATCGACGATCTCTGAGGTTAATCGTAAATTAAAGTTATAGGTCATGAAACGCGGTATCAATGATACTTTTCACACCTAACGGCGAAAATGCTCTCAATCTCTGAAGCGCACATCCCACTGCAGAGAACTGAAACGTGCGCCAGACTTCTCAGTCTCACTTCTCAGTAGATGTTCTCACATCTACCTCATCTTCACGTAGCTCGTATAGTACTTCAAGAAGACAGCGAAAGCGCGTATAATGCAGAGGACAATGGTATTTTTTTTTGAAGATACGTAATAAAAGTGAAGACAATTGATAGAATAAAACATGTTTTGTGCAAATAGCAAAATATGTAAAATATGTAATATAGTATTAAATATGTAAAAATATGTAACGAAAAAATTGGATATTGTGCCTAGACATCGACGATATGCCAAGATTATAATTTTGAGGACGGTAAGTAGAAAGACAAAAAATATGTAATTAATAAAAATCTGGTCTCTACTGATAACCTACGTCTCGTCACATATTAAATTAACGTTCTGGATCAAGACTGTTGGCAATCATGCAAGTGTAGTGTGGTCAAGACTCCTACCCCCCACCAACCTGCTACAGAGTCCACAGTCCTTAGCACGTGACCACTGGGATTCCCAGTCGGCGATGAAGCTTGGGGAGGGGGATTTAGAAATGCCAATGAGAAGCAACAGTCAGCGTCGCATCACCGTCGCTCGAAACCTAGCATCTTGCATCCAGCACGAGGTGGCAGTTCAATGACCTCGGTAACGAAGTGAAGCTGTCTAAAGGATGTTTCTCGGCTTGTCACATCCACGGAAGTGGCAGTCGCCTACATCGCTCATGAAAAAAACGAAAGCTACAAACGGAACAGAAAAACGAAGGGAATAGAAAATATGTTTTAAAAGAAGTTTTAAAAGAACCGAAAACCTTGGGGATGCGACACATCACTCGTATCCATTGAGCCTACGCCACTACTAAAAATACATTTCTGAATTTGAACTTGGTTTCCAATTGAGCAGGTGGAGAAGAATACAAGTCAGTGTTGCTTATTTTATATTTATTAAATTATAATTTTACCAGACCGTACCGTCAAGTGACTTGGCAGTTGGTCTCCTGAGACAGGGTCTTGGGACAGGTTTGCCTAAGTATGCGTACACTAAGGCTGTGGGTTCGAAAGACAATGAAGGTTTTCAGTTGTTTGTGGCGTGGGGGACATTCACCTCTAGTGTTTTATACCTATCTTAATCGCGTGTAGCTACATCTTCATCCTTCCGAAAATGCTTACCACTGGCATAGACTACGGCTATTATTATTATTATTATTATTATTATTATTATTATTATTATTATTATTATTATTAAAGTAACTAACAACTTTCGTGACAATAAAAATCTTACATATGACTTTCAAAATATAACGTTAGAAAATGTAAGTGGATTTACCCAAAATGTCAGAAAACTCAATATATATTTTTTCACTTGATAGTTTGAACTAAATAATAGCCATCTACAAGACTAAGATTCAGTTTCTATAGTAATTCTTGGACATAATATAGAAATATGAGGGTAGAGGTAGTTTCTGTTTGGAACATACCATAAAACAAAGATGATTACAACAACAATAACAACAACAACAAGTGCTCGCTCGTGGCTCATAGCAAAGTTGCTTGCCTTTCACCCCTGAGTTCCGGGCTCGATTCCCGTCGAATCTCATGTGAAATTTGTTCTAATAAAACGAGTTTGGCTGCTTCACAAGGTCTAGTCCAACCCCTGTGAAGTGTCCTAAACCCTACCCCTTTCCTAATTCCTTCCCATTTCTGGCCGCTGGGTAGTGATGCAGGAGCGCGTAGGAGGAGGCGCGTACGCGGAGATTCTACTTGGCGGTCCTCTTGACAATCGACAGACGAGACCAGACATAGGTAAAATACGCTACGTTAATAGAGGATTGCTCAACGCTCGACAAGAGGCGAAGAGACGCGTCGATAAATAATGACGTTTATTAACGTGACGTGATTAAGGACGCAACAATTAAAAAATAATAATAATACTTTTTTGTGTTTTATGAGATGTTTCACACGTAAAAATAATATATGTATTAAATTTTAGAAGCACTCTAAAAATTCTCCGAAACTCAGATATGTGTTCCGACAACAGTCAGTCCTAAGTAATCGACATCGTCCCTTTGGAGTTGATTTGAACTTCTTTAGGGGATGGTAAAATGAACTAAAAAGTTGGAGGATCAACGACAAGAAAAAATAGACGTCTCACCAATAACTACATTATTATTATTATTATTATTATTATTATTATTATTATTATTATTATTATTATTTTATACATTACAACTTTTATTAATTGTTTGATAGTTCAATTATCTATTACATTTTTATTTTATACAAAAAACGGAAAGCAATACTCGTGATTTTATTATTTAATTTTCTATTCTACAAGATTCGATATTAATTGTTGCAAATTATATTAATTTCCGTACCATTTTCATATTTTTCAATTATTTATAAACTTTTCTTTATTGAATTTTACTGATTTATTTATAAAATTCACTATATGAGTTTAATATCTACTGAAATATTTAATATCGATCGATATAATAATGTAATATCAAATAACACACGTTTATTTTGAGTAAGTTAAGTGAATTACTGAGACGGTGAGGGGTAATCATTTTAGCAAAGGGACTCTGCGACAAAAAGAGTTTGGGAAATTCTGGTTTATACTATCACTTTTCGAGACGTGAACCTAGAAAACAAATTTGCACAAAAAATAAAACCATGATCTTTTAAAAACTGAACGCGGAACAGAAACCGACTCATTCGATTCCGATTTATTTATTTATTTATTTTTATTTATTTTACGTAAAAAAAAAAACAGTTAAAATCTGCGTATGACGTGCTATGGGGAAAAGTGAATTGTGTGCACATTTTCAAAATTCTGTGATCCCTACACTAAGTCATATACTACTTAAATTCCTACAACACATTTACAACAAATTATTACTACAAATTCCTACAACACATTTAATAAAATAGTAAGTTATAGTTTCGCTCTCATTCTAAATCTTTTAATGGTTTCTCTTGAGTTTATGGCTCGTTACATTCATTGTTTATTACAGTTGAAACTTAAAAAATTAACATTTTCAATGTATTATTTTTATAAATGTTGGAACCGGGAGCGGTAGGTCAGTGATGTCACTGCACTGATGTCACTGCAGCGCCTCTGACGGGAGGTTCTAGGTTCGAGTCCTGGAGGCAGGATTTTCAACACTAGCTTTTCAGTTACGCCGAATTCAGTCGCTACCTGGAGGAGAATTCTAGTGGCCGACTGCTCTGATCGGTAGTTTTCCGTGGTTTCTCCGATTAACGCCAGGCGAATGCCGGAGCAGTTCCTTAACAAACGGACACGGACCGCCCGCGATCTTTTCTTTTTGTCTTTGTTCTATCACCACCCCTTACACACACACACACACACACACACACACACACACACACACTTACACGAACATGCACTACACTACCACATATTCCGGGAGACCGGACGGGAGCTCAGAGCTTGTCCCGGCTGGGGCGGTGCCCCGCAGGTGGGATAGTCCTGGTTAGGGGGAAACCCCACTAGCCGACGGTAGGTCAGCGCCGGATCTCGCCATCCAGCGGGGGAAGATCACCGCCATCTCCTGGGGGAAAACATACACTACACTGACGGGACCAATGACCTAAGTTGTTGACGGAATCACTAAATGATGGTAGATTTTATTTTAATAAGTTGTTGAAGATAAATGATTTCTAAAATTGGTTACTACTTTGCAGTAGAAATGGAAACTAGCAATAGAAACTATTTTGCATCGTAAAAAGGAATTACAAATTTAATATCAAATTTATTTTGTGAAAACACCCACACTCCTCGCTCCTCTTGCAACTAACGAAGCGAGGGCTCAAGAAAACGTGCGCGGATAACGCTCTACGCGCGATAGTGGACCGGCGGGAAGTCGGCGCCGGCGCCCGCCACGCCGAGCCACGCCGCGCCGCGTTTTATCAATGGCGCGTCGCCCCATTGACGGAGCTCGCGCCGCCGCCACCGCCACCGCGCGCCTCCTCGTGGAAAAACAAACTTCACAAAAACGTACGCTGCGCGTAGCGCGGTCGAGCCGGCGGCGGCGTGCGAGCGGGGTGACAAGCGAGAGGGAGGCGGGCGCTGGCGCGGAGACGAGCGGGATGGCGGGTGCGGGGGGCGCGGGCGGGTCGATGAGCGGGGAGGGCGGAGAGCGGCCGGAGGGGGCGAGGCGCGATAACGCCTTGTCGCGTGGAACCGACCCAAACGCGCGCCGCGCCGTCGCGGACGTTGGAGTTCCGGTCGCTGACGCAGGATAGCGCCTTAACCGCTAGGCGCAGCTAGAAGAGGCCGTTCCACTTACTGCACCTGGCTAACGAGTACTTGGATGACTCGACTGCAGTCGGTTGGAAGAGGATAGGAAAACTATCCTTTCGTTCAAAAATGTTAATGTGTAGTACTTGGTTTCCAGCCATAACAGTGACTCTTCATTGTGAGTTCTTTTAAAATAAATGAAATACAAATTATAATTTATACTTCGCTTGAGACATAATCTATTATTTGAGCTCATGATAATATGAAAGCCTATTATTAGAAGCTGATCTACGCGAATGCTCGATTCTCCAATTGTTTTCTCATATCTTTGATAATGATACGTAAATGAGTGTACTCAGCAATATGACTCAATTTCAAAAGTATCTAGAATTTGTATTAAACTCCAATAAAATCATAAAAGGAACGATTTTTTTCATAGTGCAACAAAGTTACAAGTTTGTCTTCCAACATGTTTGGGGTTTCTCAGAAGATGGTATCGGTGTTGAAAATTGAATGTGTTGAGTATAATTCTCGGCACTGATACCATTATGTGGCAGGAAAGGGTTTTTCCAAGGGATGTTAGAACGAAGTAGTACGTTTTGACGTAGAAGCTTCATAAAATCGACTTTCTTAAGTAGTATTACTCCGTAAGTGGGAGGAATTATTCTTCCCAATAGTTTTATCATAAAATTTCTATAGGAAAATTTTCCATAAATAGAGTCTTAGAAACTCGATGCTAGTAAAAACAAAACAATAATTAAAATATTATTTTATTTAATTATCGATATCTCAAAAAAGGATAAATAATTAAGGGAAATTAATAATTATTTTTTATTAACTGTTCCAAGAGAACAGCTGAATTCCACTATTATAGCATAATAATAATAGTAGTAGTAGTAATAATAATAATAGTAGTAGTAATAATAATAATAGTAGTATAATAATAATAATAATAATAGTAATAATAATAATAGTATAATAATAATAATATTATTATTATTATTATTATTATATTATTATTATTGTTGTCTTTTAATGCCTCTTCCACCTTACCACGAAAGATGGGACGATGGATGGGCCTTACCCGTGCTGGATGATCAGCATCTACGTTTTTCTTTATAAAAGAGTATTGCTAATACTTTTATTGTCCTCAGTATTTTTTTCATATTTGCATCTTTTCCTGTCTATGTTTATTGATTTCATCTGCGTTCTTGAATTACTTATTTAGTTTTATTTGAATAAATTAATTATTGAAATTTGTAATTATTTTTCCTGCCCCAAAACGGGGATCGTGAGAAAATCCGTTTCTTCGATACTTTTGCTTCAAGTCTACTAAATTGACATGATTTTTCTAAATTATTAAGAAAAATGGGGTACGTCATTTTATCAATGTCGCACGTCCTTTCTGAGAAGTGTATGACATCGATTCTTGATAAAAACTTCCCTGAAAAATATGGCGAAATATGAATTTCAACAAAGTTGCTTCATGGACCAAATATTATTGCATCATACACGCAATTTCCCCTTCAACGGAAACTGCTTATCGTATGAGAGCACACGATGACGTGAATAAACAATGTCTAGACAAGCGTTGTTATGCAAGAAATTTGAACAGAGAGACGTGTTTTTTTAAGTATAAATTTCAATTCAATGACGTATTGCTTTGTTAGTTGGTAGCAATCCAAAATATATTTGCATATATAGTCAAGCTCTCGTAGACGGGGATGCATCCGGTTCGTTGCTCCAGGGCCTTTGAATTTCAACGGAGCCAATGAAGCTCAAAGCTTCCCATAATGTTTATTATAACTTGAATGTTTATTTTATTCATTTAATTTATATCGTAGCTAACCATTTTCAATTATGAAAGGTACATACAGTAAAGTTTGCTCAATGCGGAACGTGTATAATGCGGAAATCTGTATAACGTGATCTTAAAACGCGGTCCTTCCAAACATAAATTCTACAGTATTACATTGCATTATGGGAATTCTTGTCCAACACGGAAAATAATACTTGTCCCTTGAGAGTCCACATTGAGCAAATTTTACGTATTTTAAAAATTAAGTCATGCGTGGGGCATTATGTCCCGTTTTAAAACGCACGAATTCCATTAGTTTTATATAAGTATACCAATAAAATCTATAATAAAAAAATAATATTCATGTATAAATTATGTAGAATTTATGTAGAAGTTTTTTGGGGCCACATCTTTTGTGCTGGGGTACTGATTTTCTTTCTATACATTATTGATGTAGTATGTAACAGGTAACAATCAAATAATATACTACCACTTCAGTCTGTAACTGAATATATAAACTGTGTGCTATTAAACTTAGTACTAATACCTTCACTAATAATACATCAAAAGAGTACAACCGACTCTTGCAAAGAAATTAACCAGTAATGAGAATTTATGTGATGCATTTGTTATGTGATTAAGTTTCCTTCAAATGGCGTAACTTAAAAAGATTTCCAAAGTGAAACGTGAGGGCTTGGCGTTAATACTCTGAGCTGAAAGAGTAATGTCGATTCAGATTCCTTCTTTCTACCTCTGTTTCAACTAGCTGGTTGAAGGTCCGTGGAACACATACAGCATCACGTCATCGTATAATCAATGCATTGAATAGATATTCATCCTTATTAAATACTACGATACTCTAAAATTTCAATAAACTAACAGTTATCTCAAGCCAAAATTTTATTTTAAATGTATTTCGACAATTTTGTTTAGTGTTTGTTTTGCGGTTGGCACTGAATCCTTTGCACCACTGCCAGAGGGTGAGTTGGTATTAATGCAGCCAAAATGGCTGAACACGCGGGCTGCCGGGTGCCTCTCTAGTACGTTAGGGCAGTTGATGTGGAGAAGAGAACGAATGGCATAAGTTTTTTAATAGCGTGTCTTTTCTTTGGAGAAGAAATTGATTGGGATATCACTTCCGAGAAGAAGGGGAAAACTGACCAGCAGTTACTTCTAGCCGAAAGGCATCAAGCGCATGTCTTCATTATGGGTACGTCTTGTAGTTATTACTTTTTTCTGTATGATGACTGGGGAAAATGTTCGTTTTGCACAACTTTTAAAATTTATTTAGTGCTTTCCTGTTAAATACGTCATGTTAGTTAAATTATTCTTTGATGCGTATAAGTAAAGCGTGAGCCATGAGTAGTTCCATGTTTGCAATCTGATCTACATCGGAGGACATTTTTGTAATACTTTGCATGCGATTTGAAAATAATTGAATAAGGAATACATTTTTTTCTGGTATGTACTATGTTGAAATGAATTATTGTATTAGTTCTAATGAATGTATATTAAATCATTTAGCTGAACTTTCAGAAGACAGCTACTGTCTTCTGAAAACAAACAAAAATATTCTCGGGGATACTATTTTAAATTTTTGAAACTTAAAAAAACTGTACTATTGTCATTTGAATGGTATTGCGAATTAATATTGACCACGTTTAACTACGTCTTCTATTGATACTGCTATCCTTTAAAACTCCATTTCAATTTCTTTAAAACTCATTTCCCCTCAGTTGGCAACGTAAATAATCTCTTATAAATAACTTCACCGAAGCTTAAAAGTCGCATGTTTATCTAAATTGTAGGTAATCGGTTTTGGAGACATACGACGAATCATAAAACACGATCATGACAAATTTAACAAAACAGTACCACGCAAATAAATAGACAAAACGTGTTCACAAGGGAGATTTTAGACAAAGCAAGCAAGTTGGTTTAAAACCTAGAACACAATAACAATTCACATTTTGATTCGTTGATACATGAACATTCACACATTAATGTCCAATACTGATTTTCGATAAAGTGCATTGGAAATTACAGCATATATTGGAAGTTCAGTCGAAATGTGAATCTGCCTTTGCAAAAGATTTGTGTACATCGTTAAATAAAATCATTCTTCTAATTTATCTCATTATATAACTCATAGTTTCCTTTGTGTTAAAATTATTGTACTCTATGGATTCTGCGCAGTTGGAATTTTGTCCTCATGGTTCGTATCTGTTCGCTGCTCTTCCTATCTACATGTTATGTTTTGAAGCATACTCTTCCGCACACGTGCAGAGTCAACAACACTTCAGGTGAATGGAAAGTTGAATGCAGTTTTTCCTTGTTCACTATCTTGTGTCCTTTTCAAGATCTCCGGATTTACAGTAGCAGTGTTTAGGTTTCTCTCCTGTGCTGTAACATTTCTCAGGTCCCCTTGCTGATCATTTTTTGGAGCTTATTGGAAATATTGTTTTTGTCCTGTGATTTTTATATTCTGCTCCTGAAATCTATAACGTTACTAAAAGAAAGTTTTAACGATCCTAGCATAAACATAAGAAAACTAGAGAGAAACTAAGCTAGAAGAAATTCTAGTTTAATAATACGTATTATGTTGGTTATTCCTCTTCTTCTTCCCTTCTCCGTCTGATTCTTTTCTTTAGTGAAAATTAGATGTGCATAGGCTGCTTGTCAAAAACACTCACCCAAAGGGGCATAGTAAGCTACCTAAGTGTTAGCAGAAACATCCCTATTATCTCCCAATATGAGGAGATAAATCTTCTTTCTAATTGTACAACAACAATTTGAGACAAAAATATTTATTGTAATTATACAGAAAACAACGTGGAGAAAATCGCATTACCCACATTGCGGTGGCAACTCAGTTGATTATAGATTTTGCCAACAGATGCAATATTTTTACCACAAATTGATAAGTAAAATACATATCGTGTAAATAGAATATCAGATTTATAGAAAAGAAAATCGTTGGCGTAAGTCTTGTGGAGTCTTTCTGGCAGAGTGCGGCATAACAGCCGGGTGAGCAAAATCAGTGCTGAGGATGGCAATTCATCGTGCGGCCAAGGCCGAGTCAGCCGGAACCCCGCGGCGGCGCAGGTGTGCTTCCGCTCCACGGCAGCAGACCGCGCTGCCTCTTCAGGTAGAATATTTTGCTACTAACGACTTTATGTACAAAATCAGACACTCGCTGAGACTGATTCAAGTGCAGAAAAGAACCTATCTTTTTTACTGATACGTTATTGCTCGTTATTGCCTTTGATATGGAGCTCGACATACAATGCATAACTTATCTGGATTGGGAGTATTGTAGTTAGGAGGGAAATAAGAAAACAGTTGAATGATGCTACGTACATGTTCGCTTAAGGAGACAATTATGAAAAAGAATTATGAAAGGAAATTATAGGAGGGAAATATGAAAAGACAACTCGAGTCCTCATCTAGTAAGTAAATCTGAATCATTAAAATTTGGTAAAAAAATAAAACCTTGTATGTACCACGTGCACAGGATCGCGGGCGGCGAAAAGCCCTCGGGCAAAAGGTCTTTGAGCTTTTGTCGCCGCTCGATCGTTAGAACCTTTATAACGCCCGTGGCGCATAAATATATATTTCAGCACTCGTGTACGGAAACTAGTTCTTCCTTCCGTTTATTGATTGTTACTTTTCAGTACTTCGACAGAGAACAGCGTAGGCTTCCGAGTCAATAGGATCTTGGCTGTCCGGGACACGCCGAGTCGCGTCCTAGACATAGTTGCCAACATTTCGGCCGTTATACTGCGATCTTCGTTAGGGAAAAATGCATTTTAGGAGAAATGTAAATCCAATTCCTCCGTGAGGAAGCTCGCAGTATGACAGTCGAAACATTGGGAACTATGCCCAATGTTTGGGCGGGACACGTCACCCGGACAGCCTTCCTACGACAAAGTAATCACCGCCATATACAACCCTTGAGATCTGCATAGTAAATAAAACACTGGGACGACGTGAATCAATATGGCTGCGCCTCACTTACTGGAAATGATTTCAAGATTATATGTACTTATTTGTAAGTTTCTGTGAATTCATGCAATAAAATAATGGATAAAGATTGTTACGAAGGATATTTTTGACTATAATTATATTTTTGTCAAATTAAGTGCGGAATCCACAAGATAGTATACCATGGATACTTTTTAATGTTTGGAATGCTTGGATAGATAATTTAAAACTCTTCCTGAAAAATGCTGGTTATAATTTTATATATGAAATATATAATTTATATATAATGATATATTATTTTTATATATAAAATTTATATATAATTTTATATATGAAAATGCTGGTTATAATTTTATATATTTAATTTTATATAATTAATTTTATTTATTAATTTTATATTTTATGCAGTTATAATTTTTTTTTTAAATTAATTTAATATTTAAAAAACTAATTTCCTTTGTTTTTAATTGTGGTAAAGATTAATCTGGGGTGACATTTATTATGTATGTCGACCAAAGTGTCGTCATACAATCTTTACCCATCATTCTTTATTAATAAATCCATTCAAAATATGACACATAATTTCAAAGCAATTACCAGCTGCAGTAATTTACGAATTTCATTACCATTTCACGAACCTATTAACGATACCATTAAAGCATACTTCGGGAAATATAATTTGGACATTGACTTTTATTAAAATTTGTTGCGCCCTTCATCCAACTTATCGACGCAACGCGTCTCTTCGCCTCTGGTCGAGCGTTGAGCGCGGAGCAATCCTCCATTATCTATCCCTCTATTCCACAGGACACTATTTTTATGTCTCGTCTCGTCCAGTCAGTTGCCAAAGAGGACCGTCAGGTAGCATCTCAGCGAACGCGCCTATTACTTCATGCGCCCCTGCGTCGCTACTCAGCGGCCAGAATTTGGAAGGAATATGGATAGGGTAGGGTTTAGGACACTTCACAGGAGTTGGACTAGCCCTTGTGAAGCGGCCAAATTTGTTTTTTCGGAACAAATTTCACATGAGATTCAGCGGGAATCGAACCCGGACCTTAGTGGTGAAAGGCTAGCGACTTCGCTACGCGTTATAACTCAAATAAGACCAGCCAAAAGATTAAAAAAATAGGTGATAAGTCTAATGTAGTCTACTCCATTCCATGTAATGATGTCAACAAGTATACAGGAGAAAACCAACAATATCTCAGCAATCGGGTTTACCAGCATAAATACGATATTAATACGGATGCGGCATTAAACACATCTTTAACCAAACGTAGGACAGAGCTTATCCACTTCTTTGGATTTGATAAGGTCAAAATTTTACACCACGAAAAACAAACCTCAAAAAGACATATTGCTGAAATGGTGCATATTATATTAATGATGCTATAACACCAAAAGTGCATACAAAAACTTCATCAAATTTATATTTATTTATTTAATAAATATATTTATATATATTATTATATTTATATAATATATTTATATAATATATTTATATATATATATATTTATATAATATATTTTATATTATAAGATGTTAATAATGAACAAACATCTTTAATTACGTTTGCCAATTCGACTGTTCACTCCATGATGCTCTGAATTTACAATCTTTGCACTTCCATTCCTTAACGTATCTAATCTTTTACTTCATGCAACAACTGACACATTAGTTGTTTTAATCACCAAGTTGGACGCCAATGTATTAAGGACTTTTCATCATGTAATATGTTACACACTGGTATAAGTACCAAATTGTATGTAGGGATTTTAATATTTTTGTATTCCTATGCTTTTATCACGTTAAAATGTATTGTTTATGCTATTGTCAACAGTTTGTTCATTATTTGTATTGCTCTTGAAAAGGCACATGCTAAATGTGCGACAAATTGAGCTGCTAATAAATGTATAAACTACAAAAGTCTTAATTCCTAATATCTACCTAAGATTGATCCCGTATAGTCCAAACATACTTAAAACTTAATAATGTACGCAATTCGAACGGAACTGTCTTCGGTATTTTCTTTACAAAATGTCGGATTCGGCTCCTGTTGGCGCCTCGTCCGTTAACATTCCATTCGTACACCACAGACACTTTATGTACTAGTTGCATAAATACATATGACTCATTTTTTGTACTAGTTACATAACTAAATATATTTTCTAGAACTCTAAGGTATTATGCAATGCCTTACAATCATTAATTATTTTCGACTCTTAATTTTTATGTTTTTTATGAAATTTTTAACGAAAATCCCACTTTCCCGTAGAATTCAAAGTATCAGAGACACGCTGACTTTAGAGAAAGATACAGATGGGCAGAGATACTGATACAAATATACTGACAGTCAGACATAGTCATATTTTTTTAAGAAAAAAATTATTTTCCATATCAGAGACCTTCAAAACCGGTATTTGCGTCAAAATCGATTTTTAACATTACCATATCCATATCGATTTTTTAACATTACCGGACTTTCTATTTTGTATATGAAAAAATAAAAATATTAGCCTATTAATATTTTTGTGATATGTTGAATTGTGACCACTCGGATCTCTATCATCTTTCTAAAGTGTTTATAAAAACAGTCGTTTGGAATATATGTCTTCTTTCATTTTACTGTCGCTCTCATAATATTGACAAGTCATTTTTCCAAAACTAGTGCAAAAATTGGAAAAATATGGTTTCTAGGAATTGTCCAATTGCCTTCAACTAATCATCGTTTACGACAGTTGTATTTATACAGAATGTGTCAGAATAAATGTTACAAACTTCTGAGGCATGTAAAAGGAATTAGGCAGGTAGATGAAATCTCTCGGTATATCTCGGTACACGAAAGTCCCACAATTTAGCATCCTTTGGCCAAACGTGATAATTTTGTGTCCGTCTATCTTCCCAAAAAGTTTGTAACCTTTATTCTGAGACATCCAATATACGGCAGGCGTTCAGAGTGAGTTAGACCGACGCGTGTGTTTACGTGTCGCGTTTAGGTTTAAGTCACGGAATGACACGGAAGCCGAGACCGGATGTGTTCATTTGTGTGGAGCCGCGCCTAATCAGCCTCCTACTCCGTCATCATCGGAGACTAGAATCCGTTCCTTCCGGTGCGGACGCAGCTCTTCGGCCTCGCTCTGCTGAATCTACGCAGCTGGGGCGCCGCGCGGAGCGGAGCGAGCGTCCTTCCGACCGGAGCGCGCGACTCGGCTCCTGCGTCCGCCGGCCGCGCACGTGACGCCGCCGCTGCCGTCCGCCAGCTCCCCGGGCTGGGGTGCCCATTTTGGACTCGCCAGGTGGCCGAAATTGGAGATTGATCAATTACCGGGATTTCGCGTTTCCAGGCGCGTCAATTCAAATGGTCAATAGTCAATGGTAAGTGTATTTTATCACGAGAGGAGGTGGTGTTCGTCCTCCGCTGGGTGGTGAGATCCGGCGCCGACCTCTTCGGCTTGCGGAGTTTTCATCATTTCCCTCCAACAAGGTAACTCCCCTATTGGGACATGTTCTAACCTCCCGACATGTTTAGTGGTGTAGTTGGGGATGGAACAAACACATCGATGTTTTCCTCCAGAAACATCGATATATTAACATCGATATTTTGCTTTCGATGGTTTCTTCATATCGATATTTTGTTGCAAAATCATCGATTTTTTTCTTTTCTTTTTTTTTAAATAAAGCGGTTTAAGAATGTTGTAGAGTGGCAGCAATCCGAAGCAATATCGTTGTTTTGCGTCATTCTCTTTATCTCGCTGCACATTTCTCCTGTGCAATCTCAGGAAGTTTTACGCGCTGCTCGTGTTATGAATGTATGTTATCGCCAGGCGTGTCATTGCCTGAATCGACGGCGGAACGCGAAATCGAGAACAAAACACGGTGTTCTTTATTGTTAATTTTATTCTTTACATTCGATAATAATTTTTACATATCATTAACATGCTGGTAACCTAACAATAAAATAAATCCCTTTAACGTACTGTAATTAAAAATGGATAGTAGGTAAATAGCAAGTTTATTGGTCTATTATTAAAGCCGACGTTTTAAACATCGATGTATCGATGTTTTGATATAATGTGCCAGCTCTAGGTGTAGTGCATGAAAGTTGCAGTGTATCTCGGACTCGCACCGTAAAACCTCCCTGTCAGAGACGCTGCAGTGACATGAGTAGATGCTTTGAGCTACCTCGCACGGTTATTGGGTAACGGATCCCAATTATTTCAACACAAGTTCATGATGCATATCATGCGTATTTTTCCTTCTTAATAAGCATGTGTTTGAAAATTGTTCACATTCGCATATTTTGCGTGCAAACTCATGTCTTACAGATGTTTATTTACTAAAATTTTGAAAATACGAAGAGTTCACCGAAAATGAGACGCCTCTGTTATTTACCGTTGTTGTTACTAGTAGAAAATTAATGAAATTTGCATAAATTTCAGACACAATTACTACAATCAACTCGTTTTTTATGTACACGACTTTTTTAAGAGCTGATTTTTCACAACATATTTGGCAAAAATCGGTGTCTTCAGTTTTGTAGCTTTGAAATGTGAACTTTTTGCAATTTTCGAAAACACGGAGAAGTAACCGAAAATGGGACTAGATCCATATTTTTCACCGTCCCTTGATACATACGAGGAGACAATGTAAAGAAAAGAAATTGGGAAAAAAAGTTCAATAAATTAAAATCGCCTATATTTCGTGTAAAATTGTACGGAAAACACTGTTATTTTTGAAAAATTAAACATGACTTTACTTCAAGATCTGTCTTTAAAGAACAGATTTCATTAACGAAATAATTTCTATTTTCAGTATTTTAGTTGTAGAAAGATGCTAAAAAATTTCACTTTTACAATTCTTGAAAAATCAAGGATTTTAGCGAACATGAGTCCTGCACGATTCCCTTAAGTGTTCTTTATGCTATGCAAGAGCGTTTAATTAAAAACATTCGAAGGCATTTTTGAGAAAATTTTGAAAATGTTTTTGAGGCTTCATTTAAAGTACCTTCAAAAACCAAAATATCCATTTGAAACTCCAGAAGTCCGAAATCGTTTGGGAATATCAATTTTGGAGAAAATCGGCTAAGCGGTCAAGACACTAGCGTTGACTAGAGACGGACGGACAGACAGTGGGACAGACATTTTGGCGTCAACCAATTGTTTGCTATCAAGGACCCACAAAACACGGATTCTGACTACACCGTATGTTAGAGGAAGTAATTTGCTGTTTACAAAGTGAGTCACGTAACTTTAGAACTTCCTTAATTTTTGAACGGTTTAAGTTATTGCAATGCAGTTTTCACGGAAGTGCATGAAGGAATGGGATTAATTGAAGTATTATTCGTTTCCATTTTATCACTTTATTTTATGAGATATTGAGGTAACAAGGTTTTTTCAAATGGAACTATATATTTTAGTTTTTCATGGTGAGCGTAAAAAGACGAATCCAATGATGTACAAATTGTCAGATGTTAAAAAATATTTTTTGAGTAATTCCGATTTTTTGTGACTTGTATTTCACGGCTATTTTGAACTGAAGGTCACGCAGCGCTCCACCACGGAAAGTCACGCAGCGCTCTCCCTGTTATTGCGCACTTGGGGCGTTACAATATTCGTTAAACATGAGTCGCAAAACATCAAAATTACCAAGAGTATTTATCTAACATATGACAATATACGCATCATTAAATTCGTCTTTTTACGCGATTTTTACTCATTAGAAACAATTGAAAAATTTCAACTGCAATATGTGAATTCAAGAGCGAAAAGATAAATGGTTCCATCATATTCAACGGATGACTAGTGAGAGACTATCAAATAAACTCCTCCACTACGCACTCGAAGGAACTCCACATCCAAGTAGACAGAGAAGAAGATGGAGAGATGATCTTGGAGACATAACAGGCCAATCGGCCTAGTCCTTGATGATGATGACGATGATGATTATTTGAAAAATGTTTGTAAAACATAGAATCTAGAAAGGAAGAAAGAAAAAAATAATGATTCAATCTAGTTTTTTTTCTTTTAAGAAAGTGGTGCTATAAAATGCACAGACTTTTGCGTCCTATTAGTTTCCATCTGTTTTGAGTCGGTCTTGTACGGATTTAGGCGCTGATATTGTTTACAGACGGACAAACATGATTCAAAAGTTTAAAAAATCTGTATTAATATTCCTCAAAATCTGTATTCCCGTTGATATTGCGGAGTCGATTTTTTTGTGAGAATTATATTTCACTTTCACGCTTTACTACGCAATTAGTAAAGAGAAAATGTAATCGAGCGACGGAATCGGCGATAAGTCTGAAAAACTCGGGCTCTGGTAACGGGAAAGTGCATCCATCTAGTTCCTTTGCTATATAGTAAATTACTTCCTCTAACATGTTATGAAGTCAGAATCTACGTTTTATATATTGTTGACACCGAAGAATCGATTGGCAGCAAACGTTTGACTGTGGCCAATGCTAGCGCCTGAGCCATTTGGTTGATTTTCTAACCAACTTGATACTCCCTGATCAAACTGTACGAACTCAAGTCCTTGCGAGTATGAAAGGGATATTTTGATTTTTGGAGATACTTTACCCGAAGCCTCAATATTTTCAGTTTTTTTAATGGGTCCAATTTTTTCACATAGATAAAGCAAAGATGTTTAAAAAAGTCACAGGTCTCATTTTCGTTGAACTCTTGTTTTCGATAATTGCATAAGTTAGAAAGAATGCAAGAAAGTATGTGCAGTTGTAGCTCTACTAGTTCTACATTACACTTCTTTCAGAGAGCGAAACGGAGACACACATTTGACAGAGAGTAGGTCACGAGAACATTATTTAGATGGATATTTCTTCTTTCCGAGATAAAAGAATTTAGTGCATCAATATTCATTATTCCAGATACTTATAACCAGGACTTGATTTCTGGCGGAACCCGACGGATCGGCTTCCGGTACCTGGAAACAATTATTAAATTATATTATATATAAATAACTATTTCTATTGAAGTAATAATTAATTTGAGGCGCATTACGAGTCCTATAATTGTAAAAAAACAAGCAGTGAATATAACTATCTGTAATGTAACATACACCTTCACCTAAAAAGACTGGTAGCCGCGTTCAGGCGAAATTCTATAAGTGTAAGGAAACCGTAATAGAGCTTGTAAGTCTAATTCCAAATGCCACGCCGTGCGTGTTGCATTGATTAAGAAGTGTGCTTGGCTCTCACGCAACGTCTTATTCAGCTAATGAGCGCGCTTTGGTGTTATGGGTCTAATGGGGATTTCTGCACGAAACTATTTATTTGTAGGCTCCTTTTGAACTGCATGTGGTTGTGTAAATAAAAGTATGTTTATAATTTACTTAACCTGTGATTAACTTATTTACGAATCAGTGGTTTTTGTAAAAAATGACTTGCTCAAGGGCGGGAATATTTTTTCAGAAAATGCCGAAGTCTATTACTATAACACTCGACTTAGAAATCATATTCATCAAAAAAATTCACAACAATACATGTACATTATTTTACAACACTTTGCCAGATGACATTAAACGATTAAATTCAATAGAAAAGTTTAAATCCCAAGTGAAATCGTTTCTGCTGCATAACTGTTTCTACACAATTAGAGACTATACTGAGCATCACAAGAAAAGTAACATTAATTTTAACAATGATACATAATGCATTATTTACCATTTGGACTGTATAAATGAGTATAAACAACCTGTAACAACAATTGTACTACAGCTTCCGGGTCAATGACCCCCATCTCGATCAGGTTTTTCGTCCAGTTTCCCTCATCCATTGAGCAAATGCTGAGATGGCCCCTTGTTTTTCTTCTGGACATAAATGTAACTTCATTTTCTGTGCACGTCTTCTAGAATTCAGTGGGAAATACAACTATTTAAATGATCGTTTCCATGTTGTCGCGGCAGGAAGTAATAAGAGCCAAAATTTATTGCTAATTTATCCTTGAAAATAGATTTTATTACATGGGAGTTTTTTTTCTCCCTTTCAAAATTCAAAATTTAAGTAGTATATGACTTAGTGTAGGGATCACAGAATTTTGAAAATGTGCACACAATTCACTTTTCCCCATAGCACGTCATACGCAGTTTTTAACTGTTTTTTGACGTAAATAAATAAATAAATAAATAAACTGATATCCACGCGTTGGCTGAGAGTGGTAATGTTTATTAAACGAGAAGAAAGTCAACAATTGAACTGTCTGCCTTTTGCTTTTCTTGCCAACAAGAGCTCAGGCTTAACACTTAATAAATTTTGTTCACATGTGCCTGTATTATTAAAGAATCTCGTCTACAAGGAACTAAGCATTTCACATCAATCGGCGTTTGTTGGAATAAATGCAGATATTTTGTTTCTGTACACAAAAGGCAACACGTCTCCTACAAAAGTAATGTTTTTCTGTTATTTAAGTTAACAATAATAATCGTAATAATAATAATAATAATAAATAATAATAATAATAATAATAATGAGAAGTTTCACCAAATTAGTGAAATCACAGTCCTTTAAAAACAACTAGGTAAACAATAGAGGAATAGAGGTTTAGGGAACATATTTGAGAAACATGTAAACTATAAAGTCTTTTCTCAATGGTTCCAGTTAGCTGACCTACTGTCTAGAGGGAAAACCACTGACCAATGTAAGCCTCAAATCTACACAATTGTCTTTAGAAAATTTTTCTTATCTTCCTACCCAATATTCCTGCATTCAATTAGTGGTTACGCCTCTCGGTCCAAAAGACACCTCAAGTATGGACATATGTTGCCTGCTCGACATATCATCCTCATGTGTGTGAGTCCTTCATATCGAAAAATGAATTTTTCTGAGGGTCCCTGATATCAAAAAAGTTTTTTTTTTCTCAAGACGTCTGTCTGCGTACAATGCGAGCATTTAAATAGTTCACATAATTTTCTCCAAAATGTGCATTTACCATTCGATCTCGTTCCACTCAAGATCCTGTTAATTTAAAGGTTGTTTAAAAACAGGTAAAAATGAGTAAAAATTTCTTAATATGGTGTAAGTTCCTTCTTCATTAAAACCGATGGAATAATGAAAATTGCAAAAATTGAATTTTCACACCTTTAATGTAGCAGCTGGGGTTCTTTTGTAAACGCAAAGTATTCAATATTACAGTATATATATATATATATATATATATATATATATATATATATATATATATATATATATATATAATTTTACGTATTTTGTTTTAAATAGTCGTTTTCAGTTGCATAATTTCCAGTTGAAATGTGAAGAATCACAAGAACATTACGAATGTGTAAAACTCAATAAATAGTGGGATTATCTTCGGTGTGACTGTGTCTCAGCGCACACTCACAGCGCTCGGTTCGAATCGCAGCCCGAGTAAATATTTTGTTATTTCTTCTTTGTAATTTTGTAAGAATAGAGAGCAATACTCTCAATAAAAAACGGAAACCATTTTCATTCAAACTTTTGAAATTGAAAGAAAATGAATAGTTATTTATGATACAAATGAAAAATAATTATTTTGCGAGAAGGCAAGGTTACGACACGAGGCTGATACGCCAAGAGGCGCATTCCCATAAACAAAATAAAATCACTTTTACCACGTGTGTCACACTGACCTACGTTTTATTTTTATTCAAGTTTATAAATCACCCAATGATACATTAAAATGATGCCGTCAGACGAAACAATTTGTGTTCTTTGTTGTATTCTTAGATTTATCTGAATAACTGAGAATCGTCACATTTGTAGGTTGAAGTTTGAAGGTTGTAATTAACATACAATAATCGATGCAAAATATGCCATCGAAGGGAGAGTCAAAGAAAATAGGTAATTTTTTTAAAGAATCTATTGACTATCGATTGATTCATTGATTAGTGTTTCCGGGCGCGTCAACTACTGAAATCATTAGTCCCGTAAGTGTAGTGCATGTTTTTCATCGGGGGATGGCATTGAACTTCCCCCAATGGATGACGAGAACCGGCGCCGACCTACCGTCGACTAGCGGGGTTTTCCTCAACCAGGTATGTCCCATCAGCAGGGCACCGTCCTAGCCGGGACAAGTTCTAAGTCCCCGACCGGTCTCCCGGGCATGTGAGGTAGTATAGTGCATGTTGGTGTAAGAGTGTGTCAGGAGAGGAAAGGGAAGGAAAGATCGCGAGCGGAACGTGGCCCGTTTGTTAAGGTACTGCTCCAGTATTCGCCTGGTGCTGATCGGATTGATTGATTTTTTCGTGTTTCCTGGCGCGTCAACGGCTTTGGTAATTACTCCCGTATGCGTAGTGCATGTTTGTTCTCAGGAGATGACTGTAATCTTCCCCCGCTGGATGGCGAGATCCGGCGCCGACCTACCGTCGGCTAGTGGGGTTTCTCCCTAACCAGGACTCTCCCACCAGCGGGGTACTGCCCCAGCCGGGACAAGCTCTAAGCTCCCGACCGGTCTCCCGAAATATGTGATAGTGTAGGGAATGTTAATGTGTGTGTAAGGGGAGAGGAGAGGACGAGGGAGAGATCGCGCGCGGTCCGTGGCCCGTTTGGTAGGGTACTGCTCCGGCATTCGCTTGGTGTTGATTGGAGAAACCACGGAAAACTACCGATCAGAGCAGCCGGCCGCTGGAATTCTCCTTCAGACAACGACTGAATTCGACCTAGCTGAAAAGCTAGGGTCGAAAATTCTGCCGCCATTGGGACTCGAATCTAGGACCTCCCGGTCAAAGGCACTCCAGTTACATCAGTTGATGCACTGAGCCACCGCTTCCGGTGTAAATATTGCGCTTACATTTTTTTCACGTTATCTCAAAAGATTTTTTTTCTTACAATGGTGGTTCATTCTGTACTTCATAGAGTTCGTAAGAATCGATCAGTTTCACTAATGGAATATAGTGATTCTGCTCCAAATTCTGTTGCATTTTTGAACATACAGTGCACATGCACTGTATGGTCTCCCTCTAGAAATAAAGTAGACCCTACAAGTTCCAAAATTCTTGTTTGGAATGTGTAAATTAGTCTGTATTAGAAATCAGATTTATGAAAGCACTTATTTGCAAAGTAATATATTTGTGGTTTGATTACTTCTGTTTTGCAGTTATTGCCGAAAAACTGAAGGTATTGTGAATATTTATTCTAATCACTAATATAATTAGAATTTACTAAAACGAAAAAGATAACAGCAAACAAATAAGGTCTGGTGCAAACACGATTCAGTACAACCAATTGAATATGCCACCACTCGTATGTTTTGACTGCAGAAAACATGATGACACCTAGTTCTAAGAGCGTCACCAAGAGCGCTAAAACCATAAAGTAAGCGACCTATGTGGTAATATTCTCTCTCTTTCATTTTAGCGTTCCGTTTAGTTTTGAATTTTTAGTGTTGACTGAAGCGTTAGTGGGATAAAGATGCATTATGTAATCATTGTCAATAAAACGAGACATAATTTACCACTAGTTCCATTTCAGCGTAAACGCTCCTTTAGTTCAGTAATGATATTATTGAAAATATTATCTTTCATTGCGCTATATTATTATCGGATTTTGAATGTAAATGCTAGTATTTTAAGGAAATGAATTACGGAAGGGTATAAGATAACTCATAAAGAATAAACCTAATTTCGCTCCTCTTTGGGGCTCATGCTATGTATGTTCCGGAAATGGAATCGTAGTTCTTGAATGTAGTTTGCTATTTACTAAGGAGTATTTAACCGTTTCCATAATGACGCATTCACAAGCGATAATTTGTTAAAGAAGTATGTTGTTGTGTAAACGCACCCAAGAGAATCTCAGTCATTTGAAGAAACTCGCTTTTATCAAACAGTGACATACCAATACGTTTGCACCAAGAGACACTTTTTCTGGCGAACGTTTGCGACTAGACGCACACGTAAATAGATTCGACTTAAACCTTCTCTCAACGCAAGCCTACTTCCTGTGCCATTTTTAAAAACAGGGCTTTTCTTGGCTCGCTCAAACGGGCACGACTTTTTCGATTCCAGAAAGAAAACGAAAAATAAATCGGTCTTGTTGCGACACCGGAAATCACAAATAACAAATTTTAACTATCACAACGACACTGACGAATTCAAATTCAGAGAGCAGTTTTTTACTCCCTTGTTTACGTACGTACGTACGTACGTAACGGAGTAATATTAGAGAGAAAGTTATGTAATGCTGCGGAACATCGTTTTCGAGATTTCAACGGGTATCCACGTTTCGGGGTCCCCTGATACCGAAAAAGCGTTTGTTTGCTGGTTTTTGTTTTTTCGTTTCCTTTCTTTCTTTTAACACGTCCGATCGCCCGTCCGTCTGGCCATCTGTCTGATCCGTCTGGCTGTCGTCTCCGAACAACTCTAGCGTCTAAACTATGGGTAGAAAATTTTCCAAACTGAATACTCCTCTGTCGATCTGACCCCACACTCAGCTTTTCGATTTTGAAAAACTTTCTTTAATTTGGGTTACTTAACATGAAGCCCCTTGGAAAGTTCCAATTTTTTTTCAAAAATGATTTGAAATTTATTTAATTTTTTTCAAAGAATAGACAAGTACTCTTACAAAGATGACATAAGACTAATTTTCGTTTGTTTGCTGGTTTTTGTTTTTTCGTTTCCTTTCTTTCTTTTAACACGTCCGATCGCCCGTCCGTCTGGCCATCTGTCTGATCGTCTGGCTGTCGTCTGCGAACAACTCTAGCGCCTAAACTATCGGTAGAAAAATTTCCAAACTGAATACTTCTCTGTCGATCTGACCCCACAATCAGCTTTCGATTTTGAAAAACTTTCTTTAATTTTTGGGGTTACTTAACATGAAGCCCCTTGGAAAGTTCAATTTTTTTTCAAAAAGATGAAATTTATTTTTAAAGAAAATCTTACAAAGAGCATAGACAATTTAAAAAAAATTTTTAAAAAAAACTTTAAATAAGTTTTCTAATTTTTAGTGAAACTATTAAAGTGAAAATATCAAAAAATTCCAAAAATATGAATTTCTGGAAAACAGCTTCAATTTTTACTTTACTCTTCGTAAGAAAAGAAAGTTATGTAATCGTGCGCCAGAATACGGTGAATTTTGACAGAAGACTCTTACTCCTCTTATTAAATCTTATTGGTAACGAAAAATCCGTTGCTAAATGCAGAAAAAAACTCTAACACGTGATGAAGCCAGAATGCATGTTTTGTCGGTCCTTGATACCGAATATATATATATATATATATATATATATATATATATATATATATATATATATATATATATATAAATATTACGAATTGTAAGAACCTAACTCTTGTAATCTTGTGAAAGAGAGTTCTGCAAAAGAAGCACAGAAAATTCGAAGTTGCAATTTTCGAAAGTAGTCAGGTTTAATGAAAACCGGATTTATACCATATTTTTAAGCGTTCCTTCACAATGACATTTCAGAAATGTCCCCCAAAAAATAACGAAAATTATCCATATTCAGAAAAATCAGTATATGAAATTATTTAAAGATCTTTTATTGAGATATAGATTGTAATGAATAGAATGAGATAGAGACTATTATTGAGATATAGAATGCAATAAACTTCTAGCTTCAAAGCGAAAAGCATTAATAACGAAAACTTGGTAACGAGGTTCAAAAACATTAATATTTTCATCATTTAACTCAAAATTATTACATAAAAAAACAAAATATGTTCACATAAAATAAGACTTGCTCAATATTTTAGTGTATTTTTCTCCATTCTGAAAACTATTTAAAGAAATAACTTGGAGCTGTCATCTTCTGTCAAAGCCATATCTGTCTTCAATATTGTAGTTAAAGGAAAACGCCGAAAAATAATTAAACTTTTGCAATTTTAAAATTCAAAGAATCCACAAAAATTAATGGGTGCCATTTTTTAAACGTTGTTTGCTCTATCAAAGAAAAAAAATCCCTATTTTAGAAAATTTAAAAAATGTCGAGGCTTCAGAAACCAAAATAATCGTATCCTAAAATATAATTTTAGAGAATGTTGTTTTAATGGTTTAGGCACTAACGTTGACCATAGTAAGACGTTTTGTCGTTTAAATTTTTCGGTTTCAAGGACCCACACAACGTAGATTCTCATCCCCCATCATTTAGAGAGATTGTGTGAGACGTGTTAGAGTGGTTGTGAGAGACGTGTTAGATGACTGTGAAGCCTAGTGACAGTATGCCCACGCGCCAGTCGTGACCACCCACTGACCGTCGCGACGGCTGCTGGGGCAGGTGCGCGCCGGGAGATCGCGACGTGCAACGAAGCGCCCGGGGCAATTCGCTCCGGACTCCGCGCGCCGCGCCCGCAGTGGGGCGGCGGCGCGCAGGGAGGGTGGTGCGGCGCAAATCGACTTGTGACTCGGGAGAGCAAAATGCGGAGCCACAAAAGTAAACGAAGATAAACGAGCAGGCCAGCGAGCCGATCGGACTTCCTTGGATCGAAGCGTTCATTCGACATTTGTTAGATATTTAATTTCTTTATTTTACAGTAGTCGTTAATGTAATTAACCAAGCAAGAGGAAAGAAAATGGAGGATTTCCTGCAACACATAAAGAATATATACACGCCAAAAGATTTTTAAGATGAGTATTCGCATAAAATGCGTTGTTTATTATGCGTTGGACAGACTCAAGAATGTTTTATATGAACGGCCGGCGGCTCCAGGGTCGAAGGCCCGAGCCTCGTCCTCGACATAGATAGACGCGTAGTAAAGCGTCACAATTCCGCGGGAAAACTGATTCGAGGAAGGAACTTCTAATTCAAACTCCAAACGAATGTAAGGGATTTGTGTCTTGGGTGAGCTCAAGCTCTCCGATCGCTCGACTCCGCTCGGCTGTCTTCGTATACGTTCGTGGCTCCGCATTTTGCTCTCCCGAGACACAGACGCAAATCGGCCTAGCCTCTCCGTGCTGCTGGGGTATTTCGAACGGCAGGTCGGCCGGCGGCGGCCGCTGCGTAGTAGACAGGTCTGCCGCCGCCGCCGCCCGCTGCTACCCCTCCCCTCCAGCAGCTTCGTCGCGCAGGTGGGCCTCTTGCTAGGAACCCCGCTCGCCCGTTCTCCCGCTCCCGCTCGCTGCGCTTTTGTTGTCGTTATTGTTTTGCCATTTTTTCCTGGAATAGGGCACGCCGGAAGGGCATCTATAGTTGCCTCGCGTTCACTTGCAAAGATCCCGCGTCGTGCACCCAGGAGTGCAGCAAAGGACTCACGAAGAAAGTTGTACTTTCCGGAGGTATTATCATCGGTACAACGTCACCTAATGAAAAAATAATACATTTGATTGTCCTGTTGTTTTCTTGTAAAATTTTATTTTCATTCGATAAGTCTATGTATACATGTATTAATTTATTTCAAGAATAAATGTAGTACCTAGCCCAAAACTGGCATTAAATTTGCCATTTTTCTTCTGATAAATCATATCAAATTCAATCTAATGTATTCAATTTCAAAATACGAGTTGTTCTTAGAGGACGGTTATACAAGTTAATAAAATCATTTAGAATTACTAATTATAATGTTACAAAAAAAACTAACTTTCGAAAAATAATCTTTTAAAAATAACCTTGCTTTTTCTGGTACTTTTTTTTACATTCGAAAAAATATTTGAAGGGCATTCTTTCCAGATTAATATTTTGATAACATGATTGTCGGAAGTCAAAATACTTCGCCATAAATAATTTAAATTTATCAAGTTACCCAAATCTACCATCTTTATCCTGCT
Source organism: Teleogryllus oceanicus (assembly GCA_964035755.1). NCBI lineage: Eukaryota > Metazoa > Arthropoda > Insecta > Orthoptera > Gryllidae > Teleogryllus > Teleogryllus oceanicus. The sequence goes on from CAXIVR010000003.1 coordinate 32,543,821, forward strand.
TCCATAGAAGAGAGGAAGAAGATAATTATCCAATAACTTTTCTCTAAAATTCTTGTACGTATATCGTATGTACTAACTTTTTAAGAAACCAACTAAACTGCATACGAATATACGCGACTCAGAAAACAGGTTCCATGTTGTAAATTTTGTTTTGGTTTCCTGAACTTCCTCGAGAAGAAAAGGTCTTCGCTTTATTGTACTACAGGTGAATACGTAGAGCTACTTTTTCACTCTCGTATACCCAAGGGCAATTTCGCTCAGTTTGTCAAATGATTATAAGGTATTTTAACACTGTCTTTAACTCTTACATATGTTAGTACCAAATTAATTAATCCAGACATTTTGATGAATGTGTTAAATGATTCTTTTTAATTTGAATTAATGAAATATCTCTAAAAGGGCTTTTTTTTTATTGGAATAAGGCACGACTGTGAGGCATAAATAGTTTTCTTGAATTCATTTTCTAAGTTCTCGCGACGAGCTACCAGGAGTTCAGCGGACTCGCGAAGGAAGTTAAAGAAGGTGGCCAGCGAACCTGGAATTCTTGAAAACCGAAAACAAAAAACGGGAATTTGAAAGAGCCTGGAAGAACCGGGAAAAATCCTGGAATTTGATTTGAAAACCGGGATTTTTCGTTATTTTCAGACTTTTCCCTACATTGAGCACACGAACATTACATACATCGTATTCAGTAAAGTGCAGAATTCAACTCGGTACATGACTATGGCGAGTGTTAAAATCGAAGTATATATGAGAAGTGTCACGTGTTTGCTTGAGGATTGCGAAGTTCGTGACTCACGCATAACACAACTTCAAACACTGCCACTTTAATAGGTGCAACATGGGTAGAATACCTAACACTGCGTAGCACCTATATGGTTGCTTGTGCACGTGGGTTGCACGTGCATGGACGAGCTATTTGCGGAACATACGTCTCACCGGGAACTCAATAGCTGAATTTCGATTAGATTTTTTTATTACTTATTAACTCTACTGCAATTCATGTAAGTTGGAGTTTCGATTAGTGTTGTGCCTCTTCTTTGATGACATCGGTGATACCACTTTGCAATTTTTTCGATCGAAACGATCATGTTATTACGTCCATCATATTTAACGGGAATTTCTTTTGTAGAAGAGCGCAGTAGAAGCTATCCTTGCTTACAACCTACACGGAGATTAAGATTGACAGTGTCCGAATTGTCAGGGAGCACGAAGAAAATTAACATGCGGAGATATTTATGGGGTTGCGTGCCAGGAAATACGAGTACCCGAACCCCTACGAACCCTACTTCTATTGCTCCTCAAGGTAATAATATGCTCCCCATATTGTTCCCCAAGGTAAAAATATGAAATTAAATTTAAAATGTTAATAAAATTTATGACTCAATTTTTTCATTTTTCTTTCTGTATAGTATTAGTAATAATGCTAATATAATCCAAACCCAACCAATTTAAACAAAGCACTTATACTATTGCGTTTATTTCGATAGCCAGGACAGTAGTATTTTAACTTGTACAAATGAAACCTACCATATTAGCGATCACAATTTCTTGAAGTAAGGAAAAACATTGTTAATTCGAAGTTAATTTTATTACCCTCCATCAATCTACTATCTTTTATAAGAAAAGCAATAGCTTCCAAAACCCTCTCGAATTATGTTCACGAAGCGAGGTAAATTCGGAATGGGAAACTATGATTGTCGCCAAATTACACAAAAAAACTAATATTTTCAAAAAATTCAACATACCTTTTTTGAAGATGTTTTTGATGAACATATTTCACTTAAAAAATGTATCTTCATAATTGAAGTTGAAAGAGAACACAGAATTTTTTTTCAGCTTTCGAAAAAACGGCCTAATCAACTAACATGGGACCTGCACCATTCTCTTAAGCGTTCTTTACGCTCTCTAAGGTCCAAATTTAATAAAAACAAATTTTGCCTTTAAAAAAGTTTAAAAATTTCAGTTTGACACAAAATTTCGCAAAAAATACTTATGTTTTCGGAAAATTAAATGTGACATTATTTAAAAATTTTTTGATTAACACATTTACTAAAAAAAATATATTCATAATCGTAGTTGTAGGAAGACGGAAAAAAATTTAATTTTTGCAATTTTCAAATATTAAAATTTTCAACGAACATGAGGCGTCCTATACGTCCTCCATGAACGTCCTACACGCTATTCGAGGTGAAAATTGAATACAAATTGTTGATGCCGTCGTTGAGAAAAAATTGTTTAAACAAAATTAAAAATTGCCTATATTTCACACAAAATTACGCGAAAAGTACTCAAATTTTAAAAATTGTTTATGACCTTATTTCAAAATCCATGTTTAAGGAACAGATTTCATTAAGGGAAAAATCTGCCTTTATAATTCTAGTTGTAGGAAGACGCCGAAAAATGTGGAACTTTTGCAATTTTTGAAAAATCAGGGTTTTCAACGAACGAACATAAGACCTATTTATTCTATGGCCTTCACGTCATCCACCCACAACATTTAATAAAAAACAATGGATCTGTTTCACTGAAAATGTCCCAGGGGCTTCTTGTAAAGATCCCCAAATTTAAAGTATGGGTTTTAAATTTAAGGGGCCGCGACATCGATTAAGGAATATCAATTTTCAAGAAAATCGGCTGAATGGTTTACCCGCTATCGTTTTTCACTCTCAGACGGACGGACTTTTTGCCGTCAACCGAGATTTCGGTGTCAAGAACCCACAAAACATGGATTCTGGCTACGCCACGTATTAGAGGATTTCTTTTTGAATTTAGCAACTGGATTTATTGACTTTTTCATTTCCAGGGCCTGGCAATTAGGGTTTTCTTCGAAAATTGCAGCTTTTTCCCGCAGCATTACATAACTTTCTCTCTACTGGTAAGTGGTAGAAGGTAAAATATGTTAGTATGTGCGAAAAAGAACGTGGAAAATTTATATTCTCAAACCTGGAAAACTGGGGAGAAACCTTGAATTCCAAAACTCCAGATCGTTGGTCATCGTTTCCATCAGCTATTACCATCACCGCTACAATGCCGCAAAGTGAAAAATAGTAAACCTGATTGGCTTATTGTTCCATTTTAAAGTTTGGTACGAAATATTAGTAGAAAGTTTGGTAGCGCAGGTAGAGAACGCCATGGCAGGGCCCAGCTTCGGTTCTTGGATGGGCCAAAAATTAAAAACTACTGCTTTTCACTGTCATGTCCCAGATCATTTAGCTGTATGATAATGTGAAAGCTTCTCGTAGGTAGACAATAGTGAAAGCTTCTCGCAGGGGTCCAGTGAGTTAGATATAATTACAAGCAGCATACACTGCTTTAAAGAATGCAGGAAATAAAAAAATACGCATATATTAAAGAACATTTTATTAAAGATATATCTCAAGAATGTTCGTTTGAAATAAGTCATAAGGTGTCGGAAAAAAATGAGCAGATACTAACTACTGGTGCTACAGAACTTGGTGGCACAGAATTTTTCGTACTACTTAGTTTTCTAATTCCTTTGATGTGGACAAGCTTTTCTCTCTTCCCCGTCCTCTTCCCAGCTACCATCTATCACCGCCCAAACTACGTTTTTTCACATTCTATCAAATTTTCCGTTCCCTAATGATAGGACATAAGTATTGCTTTAAGAATATTAAAGAGTAGTAAAACCTACTCGTACATGGACATTTTCGTTGAAAAATTTGGAGCTGTTTTTTAAGAAAATGTCGATTGAGCGTTAGTGCAAATGCGAAATTTGAAACTTTTTAACAAGAATCTATCGAGTTTTCGAAAAACTTTATTGGACGTAATTTGAGGCACTTCTACTCACAAATTTAATTATGTATTCAAATCACTGAAATGTGCATATTAGCAGCGTGAGAAAGGGTTAAAAAATAATTTTTGCGTATTTAAAAAAAAAAAAAAGAATACAGCCACATTATTTTTATGCCATTTTAAACAGTGCAATATTCAGATTACTAGCGTTTTTATTCATTATTGCAATTGTTATTCTGATTGGTCAATATTTATTTTTCACAAGTTTTTCACATACTTTCAATATTTCGAAGCACACTAAAGGAAACGCATGCATGAAAAGGTCAGTTTAATTATATTATTGGTTTTAATAACCCGCACACGTAGCCCTGCTCTCTCTCTCCCTCTCTCTCTGTATCTCCCTCTCTCTCTCCTCCCTCTCTCCATATCCCGCCTTTTCCCTCTCTATCCTCTCCCTCTCGCCCCTCTCCATCTCTCCCCTCTTCACCCTCTCCCTCCCTCTCTCTTTCTCTCCCCCTATTTATCTCCCTCTCTTTATTTCCCTCTCCTTTCGTCTCTCTCAATTTCTCTCTATTTCTGTCTCTCGCGCGCGCCGCCCGTCCTGTCCTCAACCTGGCCCTGCGTCGCACGGCAGTGCCACAGAATAGGTACTACAGGTAGTACTTAATCACTTGATATAGGTAGTACCTATTCTGTTGGCAATGCCAGCAACAATGAAGCCCAAGTGGATTGGGAATTGCATTTAACTGAAGCGCTATTTTGTGCTGCAGTGCTATCTGATGGAGTTACAACAAAATGAACAGCATAAAAACCTTCTCCATTATGTGTCATTACGGTCAAGTGTCAAGTCGCTTCTTGAGGCAGAGTCTTGAGGCGTGTGAACCAGGTGCATGAATTCTAATACTGTGGGTTCGAAATCTATGTAAGATATGAATGTCTTCAGTTCTGTTTGAGGCGTGCGGAGCATTCCAACTCCGTCCTGTAATACATCTATACCATAATCCTTTCATACACCATATTTCTTCCTTGGAAGATAACTCTGTACAACGTGTGTTTTAATTGATGAACTGGATCTCACACACAAAACAATGGCAGAAGCACCGAAGTGAGGCCAAAAAATTCCTTGGGCAAATATGTAATGGTTGTGCGATGTTCGGGAGGCACGATGGTGCTTTTCACTGCAATCCAGAGTGGAGGAAGGTACCGCAAGAGGTTCTGCTAGGTCTTACAGGCTGGAATAGAGAGCAGCTGAACGGGGAGGAACCGAAAATCCAGCCCAGACCAAGCGAATAGCAGACCAACTAGTACGAGAAAGTCGGAGCCATTGTGTAACACCACTAGTTACAAGACTTAAATGTTATTGTAGTGTTTCCAAAAACAGCATACTATATTTCTTGGTACTACTGCAGGCATGTCAAACCCGCGTCCACACAAGCTAATTGCCCGCCTGGGGGGCCCGGCGCTCCTATGGGCACGGACAAGTTTCCCTGACTCTGCACTAATTTCCCCTTAAAATCCAGAAAGGGGTGTACATTCGCAAGCTGTAGCGGCGCGAGGCGGTGAATAGTGGCTTCATACGAAAATATGTTTGCCAGATTTTTTCTATCAAATATCCGAAAAATGTATTATGTTTATATCTTCACTACTTATTACTATTTTATGTTTATTTTCGTAGTAAATTCTTCTTTACATAAACATCTTTTGCTAAGTGACCGGAATATGTTTGATTGCGAATTCTTTCCTTGTTTTCTTTTTGTTTTGTGTTATAAAACATTCTGTTATCTATTTTATTTAGCAATAATGTGAAGTAAATTAACAAGTCTCTGTAAGTTACCAATTCTCGTTTACGGACAGACAGCGCTTTTAACGACAAAACTATTTGTCTGTTAACCTTCTAACCTGAACGTAGAATGTTCATACTTTTATATCACTCTTAAGCAAACAAGATTAAAAAATCAAGATACTTTTGATTAAAAGGTATTTATTTTACCCTCAATTGAGAATTTGAAATCAGACTAATGTATTATTTCATTTTAATGGATCATTTATTTGCCTTAAAGAGACAGAAGTAATTAATACAGCTAAAATTGTGACAATAACTATCAAATAAGTTCTCCCAAAGACTGTCATGAGCCAGGTATCCAATGATGTACTGCTTTTCCGCAACATTTGTACAACCCTACTTTTAAATCTCGCGCCAACTTCTCTGGACGCAGTGCTCGCAAGCCCTATGAAGCCTGTTACCTTGCCCGCCACCTTGACATGCCTGACATACTGGAGCGAAATATACATTGTTGAGAAATGTAATGAATAAATACCAGATATGAAAACATATCGGAAATAAGCATGTCACTTCAGTAAACAAAGTCATCTCTGGGTTCAAACTTTCTTTTATTTTATTAGCCCTTATCGCCATGTATTCGTTAAAAGTCATCCAATTCACCTGCGTATGCAATTGAAAAACGTGATTTCCCAATACATTTACCTGACATGTTATGAAATTCCTTGCATAACAAACAAAATTACATTTACAACTGAAAACAATTCACCACGCTTGCACTAAATTAATCACGTAAATGAATTGAGGTGTGCTGTGTCGCCTTGTTTCACAAAACATTTAGATTTCAATGTGTGGTTGGTTTGGTACACTTTTAAAATAAGCGTTTGTGCCAATCTCGGCTAAACGAAGAAAACGACAGCGTGAAATGCGTTAGTTCTTGGGAAGTTCAATTCAGAATCAACTCCTTCTGAACCAAATTAAAACTGAACGAAAAATTCCTAAGCGAATGTCATAAGATGGTTGACTTAGGTGCCGTTCGTAAGGATAGGTGACCACTGGTAGTTTAAATCGAGCGCTCTGAAAAACGTAATAAAAATTGAAAACGTTGTGGCGTCATCATATTTTTAGGTAAACGATATTAACTTGCGCATATATAGCTGAAGTCCACACTATGACGTACAGATAAAATCTGAGACAGAAAACCGGATTATTCCGGTCTTGTGTGTCCATTTCCACTTATATCCCTCTAATGAATGGGAGAGAAGGCCCAAATGCGCGGAGAGACGCAACTAGCGCGAATGATGCTGCTGACGCTCCAGTTATCTAAGTGATGCTCCGCTGCCAGCGCCACTACCATTAACGCCGGTTATACGTGCCCAGACAGCACCCCCCCCCCAGACAAAGAAAAATTGGTTTTTCCTTAGCTACGCAAAATGAGCATTCATTTATTATGACAATGTCTTCAAAAGTTATTTTATTTGTATACCAACATTATAAACAACGCTTTTCCATTAGCAAAATCGTTCATCATATGGCATATTGTGGCACGAATCATTACATCATCGCTATTTCTGCACGAAATATGGGTCATCACTGACATAATAGTCGCAGCCCCCATTTATCATCAGGTATGGAGTATAAAGAAGGCTGTGGTACCATGTAAATATATTCTGTGTTCGCAGTAAAATCACATATATTGTGAAATAATTTGCACTTTTAAAATCTAATTTATTAAGTTATTACGACTTAAAATTCCATGTTGCTGTTATACGGTAATATTTAATAATAATAACAAAGAATATCTAATTATATTTTTATGAATATGAATATTAATAGTTCAGTTGGATAAATTTGTCAAAGACACTCCAGAAGATGTATTTAATTCCAATTTATTATTCTTTATTTTTTCTTTACTTTCTGCACTAACCAATATCTTGTTTCAATGTAAATCTTATTATTCACTGATTCTTCAATGTAATATTCAGCTACATTTGAAAATCGCCATCCTCCGTGACATGTAAGTGCAGCAATATCACCACCATTATCGGCGAAAAACGTCGCGGATGTCCTCTTAAACGAACACATTTACACATTGCCTTTAATTTTGAATATGTCCACCATAAGATAGACGCATTACATGCTGTGGACTTAATGTTTAAAGAATCATGCATCATATCGACCGTTTTTATTCTAGCATGTGCATTGTAGTAATTTAACCAACCTACTCCGACAGATAGGAAATAGCCTCGACAGCCCCGCATACAAAATTTGCATATTTTTCATCCATCCAGCATTCATTTTCTGCTTTAACAACTTCTTCCAAAATTTCTTTTGTTAAAGAATCTATAATGTTTGAAATGCAATTTTCAATTTAATTGCAATTTGTAAACAAATTAGTTGCTTAGGTAGCACTCATGACGTCATAACATGAATCCAAGGTTACAACTTAACATTCAAATTGACTTCGCTTCCTTAAATTTTTATAATACTGTTATACAAAAAATAGCGTATGTAACTCGTTCACTGCAAGATGCAAGCAAATACAATAGTAAATAAATGGAATAATGCTCAAATAAGTAAAATAACACGTTATAAACCTTATATTGCTTAATTGATATGAAAATTGTAATTTTGGAATGTTCCCGTGAATATACAATTGCCATCAGTCACTCACATTTAACTGTTACACGACACCTTCTTTTTAGAGACATAGTATGTGCTTCTTGTGTAGCAGTACTACTCGTAAGCTGCTGGCCAGCTAAAAAGCCGAACTAACGGGACAACTTTTGAAAAATGTCACTGTCGGATGAGAACATACATTTATACTCGATTTAGGGTAGTTTCGTTTCGTTTTATGTTGGCAAAAGTTGTTGCCAACCGTCACACAAATACCCTGTATATATTACCTTCAAGCGGTAGGGACATTTTTTAAAATTTAAGTTTGCAATGAAACAATGACTACTTCCGTATTTTCCGCCAACATTCAAAGCCATCCAAGTGAAGTTGTGTTAGTTTACGAGTGTTGCTAAAGATTTGCATTTTGCGTTTTGGGGCTCTTCGTTCTTTGCGTTTTAACGTTCAATTTATTTATTTAGTAGTACTAGGCGTTTTTGAGTTTTATTTATTATTTTCCAATTGTTTTCTTTAGTAATAATAATAAAGTTAATTGAAATAGTTATAGTAGTTCATTATTTGTTGTTAAGTGTCCCTTTAGTATTTCTTGTTTTAAATTAATTATATTATATTTATTATTATTTTTTCTGAATTCATTTTAATTATAACTGGAAAATAATGGATAGCCCAACAACATCTGGGTCTATACTTAATATTGAACCTTTGGAGATAACACGTATTCAAAGACTTTCTCTGGTAACAATGGTTAAGTTATTGAGACTTACTTACACTAATGATGATTTTCATTATTTTTTTTGAACTTTTAAAAGCTAATGAATAATTGAACTGATAAATTAAATGGATGCATTTGCATTGATATTAACATAACTGGACTGTTAGGAACAATTCCTTAGATCACTTAAAAACTACCATGTATATCACGTTAATTAACTTCAATAATTGTGGTATTTATTTGCGTTCAATAAAACTTATTGCTACCACTTCAAAACGTGAAGGAACTGTTGACACACATCTCAAAAGCATTATTAACATAGAAGTATGACCGCAGATAACTTTTGAGCTTGTATTTTTCATTTGCACTTGACACTTTTTAACACTTCTTAAGCTCGCAATAGTTACCCTTCAGGAATAATTATTCACAGAGTTAATATTCAAAATCAGAGTTAATATTTTCAAAAATTCAAAATTTAAGTAGTATATGACTTAGTGTAGGGATCACAGAATTTTGAAAATGTGCACACAATTCACTTTTCCCCATAGCACGTCATACGCAGTTTTTAACTGTTTTTTGACGTAAAATAAATAAATAAATAAATAAATAAATATTCGTTTATAGATGAACATCTCTGTTTAATTCTACCGAAAAACGAAACAGGTATTATTGAACAGTGGACAAGACTCGAGACCGCGCGAGGATTGTGAATGAGACAACAAACAAAACAAAAGCGAGAGACTTGATCAGAGTTATGGTTTCATAAGTTGGCTATTCCGACAGGAAATCTTTCAAGCTGCCATATTGCGAATTTAGTGCGGCCTAATACACGGCCTGGAGTCTAGTAATAAGATGTATAAAGCACGTCGGTTAATGTTCTCGAATGTTATTTTTTCATGTTATGACATATTATAAATAACTTTTGGCAGTAGAAGCAGCAAACTCAAAAGCATCGTTTCATCAACAAAATTTACATTGTCATTCACACTGTTAAATAACTCCAAATACACTATAAACATTTTCATATATTTTTCGATATTTTACTGGTATTCATTGTCCGTAGTTTTGTTAGCTTTTGCGAGAATTCCGCAGGAACTTCACAGTATTCTTTCATTTTGTACGAACAAATCAGTCCAATAACGATTATACAATAGTAATTAGATATACACTCTATTTTGTTTATCTGACGTCATATTGACAAATGACTATTACAATGCATCTTTTCACTTTGGATGCAAGAAAAAATATAAAATGTTTCGAATTCTCATTTAATTCAGTAACGAACTTGTTAACCATAAAGTTTTGTATGCCCCACGGGCTTCCAACCCTTCGGGCCAGAGGCCCTCGGGGCAACAACATCTTAACGCCCTTGATATATAAATAACTAGAATGACTTGTAATTGCCGATAAAGTTGACATGATAAAATGTGACCCTGTTCATCAGTCAGGGAGTTAACAATATTTGTCAAAAACCATTTTAAGACAGATATTTTGATGCAAAGACAGTCGTTAGTGTTTCAATTAACAGTAAATGGTCTATTTTGTCTTGTGCCTGTTTGTATGAAGTGCCAACATTAAAAGAAGTATATGTTGATCTGTTCGTTTATGAAATTGGTTAATTATTTAAAATAGGATTTTATTTTGAAATGTTTTAAAAATTTACAATAAACAAATGTTATGGTTTGAGCTGCTGAGTTTCAAATATTCTGTGTTAGAATTTTATACAAACTTGTTGCACATTATGTTTTGCTTCGAGAGTTTAAGGAATTAGTTGAGCTGTATAATGCGTTCAATTGTATATTTGAGTGGTTCATACCTATGGATTTTCAAATCATTTAAAATATCGCTTCCAAACTCAAATACATCGAGGAAAATATCGGATATTCACGTCATCAATTTTTTAATATTTTTCAAATCTGCCCTTCAAATGCTCTGATAAGTTTTCAATTGATGTGGAAAGATAATGTTTAAAACGTGATTGCAGAATGTTATTTACCACACAGTTGTTAAAAAAACATGCCATGTCTTGACAATGTCATGATCAATGACCATCATGAATGAGCTACAATAAAGTCATTCATAAAAGCATTATCGACTTAATGGATTATGACGTACACTAGGAAATTATGTATGAAAATTCTTTTTGTAATAGACTACTAATGCCTTTACGGGAGAATTATGAAAGGAAATACTTCAAAGATAATAGTCTTCAAGAAGTCAAAGTTGGCACATTCTGAAACTCACACATGCCACATAATAATAGTGACAGCAAAGTTGATGGAATATTATGCTGAAGTGGGAGAGATCTCTCAGAGGAATCCGTCCAAGGTCGAATGACTCACATTTCTTTGCGAATGGTTTTCTCATAAATTGTGATGCTTCTCAGATATTTTTTCTCGTATGAGAACGCATTCCTTGCATTAAAACATGAATGGAATTGATATGAATATAAGAATTTGATGTGTGAAATAGTCACATAGGCTTGAAACACAAACGCGAATGACTCAGTAAGGAAATATTGAGCCATGAAAAGTTGTCATCTGTATTGTTTATTTTGTCACTTCTATTATTACATCAGAATATTCTTAAAGGAACAGAATAAATAATAACCATTTGAATATACTAGTACGGACTGACCAACATCAAGATAAACTTTCCAAAGAAGGTAGGTCGAATAAACCAATACGGCAACAAATATATTTAAACAACTTCACATTTTCTGGTGATTTTCGCTCTCAGAATACGTGCCAGTTTTACCTGTAAGGGTTTACGCTTCTCATGCCTAACCAAATATCAATGGAGACAATAGTAACGATTACCTTACGATTGTTAATGATTCCGGGCGCATCAACTACTGAAGTGTAGTGCATGTTTTTCTCGTGAGGTGACTGTGTTCTTCCCCTCCACTGAATAGCGAGATTCGGCGCCGTCCTACCGTCGACTAGCAGGATTTTCCCCAAGCAGGTATCTCCCACCAGCGAGGCACCGCCCCAGTCTTCAAGTTCTTAGCTCCCGACCGGTATCCCGACACGTGTGGTAGTGTAGTGCATGTTAGTGTGTGTGTGTAAGGGGAGATGATAGGACAAGGAAGAGCTAGGAAAGATCACACGCGGTCCGTGGCCCGTTTGTTAGGGTACTGCTCCGGCATTCCCCTGGTGTTGATCGGAGACACCTCGGAAAACTACCGATCAGAGCAGCCGGCCGATAGAATTCTCCTCCAGACAGCGACTGAATTCGACCAGTCTGATAAGCTAGTATCGAAAATTCTGACACCGTCGGTACTCGAACCTAGAACTTCCTGTTCAGAGAGACTGCAGTGACATCAGTTGATGCGCATCTCTCCCGGTTTTTACCTTAAGAAAAAACATTCAAGCTAACATACATCAGTTTTACCCGTTCTGTTTGCCCGAACGGTTGAATACGAATGTCAATGGTCACAAACCCTGTACACAAATGGAGATAACTGTAACGTTTACCTTATAAAAATTCCTAAACTAACACAAATTAGTTTTACCTATATCTGTTTACCCCCTGGGATGGCTACAAACCCCCAGATAAAACAGCACTATACAAAACTTCTGAGCTATCTTTTTTTCGTAAGTTCGAATTCCTTACACCAAACCGAACTTCTTTCGAAATTTGCCTTCCAATAATTTTCTCGACCCTACATTATTTTAGACTGAACTGATTTTTCTGTATTAAAAATAACCACTAATCTGGGAATACTTATTCTTTGATCAACGATCAACTTAATACAAACTTCTTTCAATATTTTCAGTGAATGTACTCGATTAAGTGAATAAACAATTTGTCTTCATCTCACACATGACTTGGTTCACATATCTTACTTGCTTATTATTTTACATTACTTGGCCATAACATTTGGTTATTTTTTGTTGTTCTTGTTCTTTCTGTCACAAAGACGAGGCCAAACGTCGGAGATGGAAGACAATTTCGAGAGTTGTTTCGGCAGGTACCTAAGGCGGCAAAAAGGAACAGACAGCTTTCATCACAGTACGGCCACGTGGCGCACAAACTCGAACGGGTTAAACGCGTCTTGCGGGCTCCTTCGGAGTTCGAAATGTCGATGTTAGGAACGTTGTGTGATAGAAGACAAATCGTTTCAGACGGACCAGCTTGACGATTCGTTTTCCTGAGTTAGCTCGTATCACAATTTTACAAACCTAGTTGGATACGTCCTAGTAAACGTAAACCAAGCGGAAGACCGTTTTGACGTTCCTTGCCTACACTGCAGAGAGTACGGTATTCCAACTGAACGTCTAAGCGTTGGATATCATTATGAGTAATAAATTTGTCTTGGAAACGTTGAGATGTTTTAAAAATCTTGGTGATCGTTGGGCGGAACAAGATAAACTTTAATTAAATCTCATAATATATAAAAGGAGAGCATTGCTTCAACGTTTGTAATCATTATTATTTAATTACACCTCATCTCTGTGGCAACTACATAAATTGTACAGATTAATATAATCACATTTCAAATTATGGTTATAATTTTGAATCTAAATCTTTCGGTTGATTTCCCGCAAATTTCGTGACGATTCCAGTTGTTGAGATGAGGGTAATCTTCTGCCCCTAAGTATCCTTACGTTTTCAGGAAGATCTAATTCCTTGAGACTTTGATGTATGGTCTTGGGATGACTCCAGTACTTGGTATTATAATAGGAATGATTCCCACTTTGCCAGCATTGCATTTTTTTAAGGATAGACTCTGCGAGAATCACATACTTAGTCTTCTTTTCTATGTATTTCAACAGATGATTAGAAGTGTTCGTGATTCAATAATCAATAATATTCACTTGCCTATTTTCTTTATTGAACACTAGCAGAACCCGGCAGACGCTGTCCTGCGCTCTCTTCCTTCACTCTCTTTTTCCCTCATTCTCTTTGCCTCTTTTTCCATCTCTTTCCTCCTCGCTTTTTCCCTCCCTTTTATCCCGACCTCTCTTTTCCTTCTCTCCTTTTCTATCTCTCTTTGCCTCTCTTTTTCCTCTCTCTTCCCTCTCTATATTCTCCTCTTTTCCTCTCTCTTCCTTTTTTCTTCATTCTTCTTTCCCCCTCTCTTTTCCGTCTTTTTTTTCTCCCTTTTCCCTTTTTTCCATTCCTCTTTTTTTCTCTCTATTTCCCTCCCCTTCCTTCTCTTTTCCTCTATCTGTTTCCCTCCGTTCTCTCTCCATCTTGCATTGATGGTTCCTCCTGGCATCCTGGGCCTCTCCCCGCGTCACACGGCAACGCCAAGCAATAATGAAGCTGGGTTCCCATGATTGGGAATTGCATTTAACTGAAGCTACAGCGCCTTCTAGTGGAGTTACAAAAAATGAACAGCATAAAAATCTCCATGAAAATACATAAATATGCCAACTTTCAAGGAGATCGGTCCCTCTATGCTTACTCTGTGATTGTACGACACCGCTGCTGGCCTCTGGCGGAATATATCAGGAACCAGTCTCTTAGCGACAGGCGACAAATAACGACCGTGGTGCATCTATCAACATATTATTTAAATTATTTATTTTCCGTATTTGTGTTGTATTAATCTTTACCAAACTTTGCGAGGACTTCGTCAAATCCTGAAGAAGAGCCTGTAAATATTTCGTATCTATTCATATACTCATTTTTGTGGAATCGATGTAGATTACATGTCGTTGAATTCACTTTTATTAGTATAGATAACAGTATGAGGTCGATTACTGATGGCTGTTCTGTCTGAGAATCGTTTTGCCCTAGAACAGTCGATGATTCTCCTAAACCGCGGGGAACTCACGCTTAAGATGACTGATACTTTTGGGACAATTCTTGGTGAATTACTTTCGCTTCTGCGCCTATCCTATTGTATCCTATCCTATCCTATCCAGCTATACGTGGGCAGCCTGATGTAATGAGTTGTATTGATTCAATTCAGCCACAACCACATCCGTTACGGTTATCATTCACACTTGGTTTTTCAGTATATATATATATATATATATATATATATATATATATATATATATATATATTCATTCTGTAATTGTATTATTATTATTATTATTATTATTATTATTATTATTATTATTATTATTATTGCATATTCGATCGAATAATGCGTCCTCCTCTCACACACCGCAGAAAATTCTCCACGGCCATCTGTCAGTGGGTGGTTGGCATTTCAATGCTCCACAACCGAAAAGAAGTGATCTTCTGAGTTGTGACACGTGTTTTATGCTCAATGTGAAACAACCACTTGCGTCGCTGTTAGCGGCCATGGTTTGAAATTATCAGAAGATATCTTCCCCTTCTCCTAAAGCGTGGTGGTTTTGAGATCTGTGTGAAGATTGCTTGTGGCTTGGAAAGAGGACCATTTTTGTATTATTTTTCATTATACAATTCTAATTTGAAAAATTTATACTTGTTTGTTTACATCCCATTTCTACATAATACGCCAAAGATGACAGGCTGTTCCCCTTTATAACTAACCATGAGTATAAAATCCCGTTAGGAAATCTCTGCTGGATAGGGATCACCTCCTAGGTGTATAAATTAGATTTAAGACGGAAAACTTAGAAGTTCACAGATTATGACACATTTGGATTAAGAGGCGCTCATGTAACCCGCAAAAAACATATTACCTCGCAATACATTTTACCATTGTACATAATTGGAAAACGATACATCCTAGAGTCTTAAAAGCAGCTTTTTTGTGCTTCTCCAAGGGACACGAGCTATGTTTACTATAACGTAATCTACAAAATGAGACTTTTCTGGGCATTCTATCGCATTTTTTTTATAGTTCCGACACTTTGTAACACGAGTTGCCAGAAACACTAAAGTTGGTTTCCAGTGCAAGCTATTTTCACGTTTAAAATGATGATTTTAAAAGTTCTGGTCTTTGAAAATTGCATTGTTTTTTGCGAAAAATCTTTGGGCCTCTTCTATCATATTTATTGGAGTCCCCAGTCTTCTGGAATCTCTGGCTACTCAGAACTGCCCGTTTCATCCGGTAAGGGGGCGCTGCACTACAGGCCACCGAAACGTTCATCAAAGTGTTGCGTAATAAAAACACTTAAATTAAGCTTTTTGAATATTCAGTTCAGTTTTCAGATTAACATTTTCATATTTATTCTTAAATGCTTTTTAAGTTGAATACTTACGGCCTAGCTTACAAACTAGATACTTAAGAACTAATTTAAATCCACTTTGTCTTACTTATTCCAACACCTAACACTATTTACATTATTTACACTGTGCAACTTAAATTTCACATTTGCACACAGAATCCAATAGACCACGGCCATCCAGCACGAAAAGTTATTTTAATAGTATATCCAGCTGGGAAAGCCTACATTGCTTTATTAAATTTCACAGTTTAAATGTTCAAGGCGCTTCCGCTTCTCTTGCGTGGAAAGGAAGAAAATACGAGAAAATCTTGCGAGGGAATTATGCGGAGAACAAGCGAAGGGAAAATCGTGGAGCACGCGTAGGGGAACATGCGAGGGTCAGGTGTAGCGAAGAATTAAGTAAAGATTTTGCTCTACTGGTACTCCATACTCCGTAGCAGGGTGGTCAGAACCTCGACATCTACTCGTACGTAAAATTAAATTGACGCGTTAATAGATCCGTCATTACGAACCTACAAAGCTTCAATGTACAGTTCAGGTTTTGGCTTGAAGTTGGGAACCAGTAAGAAGCTACTTTCACTTTTAAAGCAATGCCAAGTGTGGAGTGTGCGCATGGGTCCAGTTAATTCAGTAGTAATACAAACATTTTTTAATTGATATTAATACATATTATTTTATTTTGCATTGTGAAAATTTAATAAATATATAATTTTTGTGGATGGAGATAACTGCCTTTAAAATATTGATTTGCACTTTACTTAAAATGATGTTGCTGCTATCATTTGAATATTAGAATATCGAACATACATTCTTTTGTGTACCATAATTTACGTCCCTTCCCCGAGTATTCCTTTTGACTAATTTATTTAACGAGAAAAAGTTTTGAAAATAGGCATATTCATGACGAAGCACAAAATTATTGTCTTCAATTATCTACTGATTTCAAGAATTATTTATTTGATAGTTTCAAAATTATTGGGTTATATTCTGAATTTTGAAACCAATTCCCAATTGTTTTAAATTAATTATTTTAAAATAATCATCATGCGACTAAAAGTAAGAGAAAATGAATGTCGGAGGGACAGCGGATACAATTAAACCCATTATAGCATTCAAGGCTGCTTTGAAGTGTAGCATACATTATCTACAAAATGACACCGCCTGGGGGCAACATTCGAACACCTGCTCGCAGAGGAAGGTCTTCGCAGAAATGATTCATGCGGAAGCTACGTCATCGACCTTTTTTTTTCGCCGACAACGTGTTCGGTCAGGCCACGTTCTCCCCCAGCCGTTTCGAAAAATTCCTTTGCATCACCCCAGACGTCTGAGCTCCTTTTTTCGGTTCAGCTGGTGGCAGACGCAGCCCCCTCCTTCCGCCGCCTCAAACACTTCTTACATCTGTGCTGACTCCTCCTCTTCAATCTCGCAGTCCTCCCCGCCTTGCTTTTTACACCCCGAGCACCCTTCACCACCCTACCGAGGTAGACTTCATCTCCATTCTTTACAAATGTTTCCAACCCCTCATTATTCACGTCTCGACGTCATCCCTCAGACCACATCACGCCACCCGATCCGCCATATTTCCTCCCACCACCTCAGTGTGTGCTTCCGCAACGGCACCCGCCCTCCTGCCCCGTGTGCGGCTCCGGCCATAGATTATAGAGGTGAATCTTTATGCTCCGGCATTCTCTCGCCACGCGGTGGAGCCGCCCCTCTGAGCCCAGGCCCGGCCCCGGCCCGATGTGCTCGGGCTGCTCCCCTCGCCTGACGCGGTCCTTGGAAGGGCGTCCAAGCCACCGCCGCTGCCACTGCCCGGCGCCTCGCCACCCACCTCAGCCCTCTCACCGACACCGACACTTTCAGTCAAGGGGAGGTTTGCTAGTTGTCACCAGGGGCGGTCCCAGAAAATATGGGGGGAGGAGAATTTCAGTTGTGGCTCCGTACATTTATATTTTAATAATAAAAAACTAATTGAAATAAAATTAAAAATTGTTGCCTAATAGTAATAATTGGATTAATGTAGTAATTAATAACTGCTTTGGACGGAATTACAGTGTTTTTCTCTTTTGAATAAATTGAAAAAAAAATACAAAATAATATATGGCGTGGGGCAGATATCCAGTATTACATATCAGTACCCAATTACACTTTAAAGGTGCGTGTCCACTTGAGAGCAAACCTCTCACGAGTTTGTGTCGAGAGCGATTCTCGCCATTGGACACAGTTCTGAGAGCAGGCAACGGATGTGGCGTGATGCTCGCGGAGAGCGGTCGCCATCTTAACTACTCGCCAGTGGACATGCCTGCGCGAGGACTCGCACCGACTTGCTCTCAGCATTCAAAACGTGCTGGAAGTGACTGCGAGCGCCCGCGACTGTTTGGTGTTTGTTGCCTCGACATGGCTGCTACCGAACAGAAAATTGCACTAGAAATGGAATGTACAATTGAAGAAGTAAACTAGAGATCTACAAAATGGCACACACTCTAGTATTTCACTATAAATCTTGCAGGAAATTGAAACAAACAAATTGGAGCTATCTTTGAAGAATATGTCGAAAATGTTCTAAGGGTTTCACGTAAAGTATCTCCAAACTGTAAAGAATGTTTTTCGCAGAGCTTCGAGTCGGGCCAGATCAATCGGGGAATATTTAGTTGGAAAAAATCGTACGAATAGTTTACGGGCTAATGTTGTTCACAGACGGCCGATCAGGCAGAAAAGACCGGACGTTATGAAAGAAATCTAAAATTTTTTCGGTATCGGGGGCTCTAAAATGTGAATTTCCTTCGAAATCTCGAAATCTAATTTTCCGCATCATTTCATAACTTTCTCTATATTACGTCTATTACTCCGTTTATACGAACCTATTCGAGAAAGTATAAAGAAAATTCACTACTCTGAGGCCCCTGTTGTGTGATTATTTATATTTGATATTCAAGTAAAACGTGTAAACAAGTAGCCTACTAATGGAAACTATTGTGTGTGATCTTGAAGTTTTGAGGTTAGGTTAATCAATGTGCGTTGCTTAAAATTAATCTAAAAAGTGCCGCGTCCTCTATTTCAAATACTTTGACATGTGGTGAACAATCACTCATCTGTGGTCGACGATCAAATACACATTCCCACCCCTTCTTTACTTTTCTTCTTTTGCAAAGAAGCGTATTAGTAACGAAAGCCTCTTCTTCGCCTCCATCTTAATTCTTGCATAGCATTGCGAGCCTACTGCTCTCCCGTTGACAGGCATTCGCAGGTGAGAGGCAATCGCGAGAGGGGGCGGCGAGTGCTCTCTCGAGAGGCAGGTATTTCTGCGAATCGCTCGCAGATGGACAGGGTATTACGAGCTTCTGTCGAGACGAGCTCGCTGTAGTTTCTCTCTAGTGGACACGCACCTTAAGGTTGTTTTCCTCTTTTGGTCATATTTTATTTTTTTCATAATACCCATATGTCATTCGCTTTGCTGTGATTTCTAATAAATAAGAAGTACTTGCGCTTTTTCTTTTTTTCTTAGCAGCAGCATTCAAAGGGGCAGACAGAAAATGACATGATAAATACATTACAGAACGGAGCAGGTGGTTGACCCGTTTTGGACTAAGGCAAAGATGGAACATGTTGGTGCTTGCATAGCATCAAACTAGTATATTCGTTTGAAAAGGGAGAGGAACGTGTTAGATCAAAGGCGCTACCTCGGTCATAACATGTTGAAGCCTGCACAGAATTTCAAGTTCCTTTACTTACATAAAAAGGAAATGGTATTAACGCCCAGATTTCGGTTTATATTTCTGTACTGTTCCGGGAGAAAAATTATATTTTGGTGTAGAAGTGTTCCCATTCAAATTTATAAATGAAATGAAGTGCACGATGTTTGTTATATATTGTTTTTACAGTAAGTGATGAGATACATTATTGAGAGACATGAGGTTTTTATAGTTATGATTTTCATAGTAAGTGGTACATTTACAATTACTTGCGTGTATTTGGAAATGCTCCGACTGCCAGGGTCAAGATAGAGTTGGATGAGAGAACTAACAATGCAAGTAAGCGATTAAATTAATGCAAGTAATTATTAGAAAACTTCTACTGGCTTTTTAAATGAAGTAGTATATGAACACTGGACAAACACCTGCTTGAATACTACTTAAATAATTTGGCTTAGAAATTCCACGATAATTGTTTCACTGGCTCCGAAACGGCGACGTCTAGTCATGTGTTTATAAATATGAAAACAAATGCAGTGTAAATACAACTAGATCGCACAACAGGCGAATTATTGTAATATTACACGCAGATTGCAGCAAATTCTTAGTTTTTCTGACTGTTGTTTCAAATAATTTCTGCAATATTGAAACAACTATGTAATTGTTTTTGGACATTTTTTTCTTTGCAATATTATGTTCCAATTTAAATAATTATTGTATACATAAAGTATATATAAATATTTACTGTCGGGCGTCCTCCTCACTACTAGGCCTATGAACATATCCTCTGACTCATAATCGTTTCCGCTCACACTACTGGAAATTATTGGAGTCACCATGATCATAATTTTCAGTTTTTACCTAGTGCTAAATAACATTCATTTCGCAGTTGGAAGAGTCTAAACTTTCATTCCAGCAGTAAATTATAGAGGCAACAAAAAAAGCCAACACGTGAAGGTGAACGCAGGGAGGGTGGTCTAGGAGGCACGCGTAGTCGTTGGCTGTCTCGCGTTTAAAGACCTCGGAGTTGCGTCAGACGGCGAGACGGGTTCCGCAGACCGTGGCAGCTGCAACCGCCGCCGGCCCAGCCGCCGCCAGCCCCGGCGACGCCACCGCCGCCCGCCCTGCCACCGCCCCTCTCGCCACATCCACCGCCCCTGGAGGTCTCGGAAATGCTCCTTGTCTGATGAACACACCGTCTCCTCCTTCACGCTCCGCCCGAGATCCTCGTTGCGACGATGACGAATCAGTGACCTAGTCGTTTACGGCCAATTAATGACAGACACAGCACAGTCATGAACAAAATAAGGCGCGCAAACATTTATGAGAAATACGTCACTTCTCATATACGAATCATTTTACTTTGTCATGAGTGTAGTATAGAGATGATTATGAAAGCCCGTAAAAAGTTAATGTCAGATTTTGATAATAATCCACGTGTCGGGGTACCTGATGCTGGAAAAGTCCAACTGTCGGTTTGTGAACAACGCTACAGCCTAACCGTACACAGGATATTAACCAAAATGGATATTTTTTTATTGATCTTGCACATATAGTGCTCTTTCAATTTTGAAACTGCTTATTAATTTTTGAATGTACCCCTTGTATATTTTCGAAATTTTGTCACAACTCTGCTTCTTTTTTGTCTTTAAATTGCTAGAATTGAGAAAAAATTCCGGGTATAATAACCGCGTAGGTCCCGTTTCATTAATACCTGTAAATTTTCGAAAATGCAAAAGTTCGATTTTTTTACTTTCCTACAAATCTACAAACTATAACTTATGGTGCTACAACAGCACTTACAAAACCTAGCATTATTGGCAACTACGCAATATGGCACTACTACATGGACCTGCAAAAGTGTTTAGAACCAGCAACAATTTTTTTCTCCGCACCGAGATTCGAATTCAGGTCCTTGGAGTCAACACATCAAGCACTTAACCGCGACACTACCACTCGCACGGCTATACTCAACGTTCCTGACACTTGAAAATGTAGCGCTTCTTCGCGTTAACTTATGCGATTTTCGAAATTTCAGAGTTAAATGAGACTTGCGCCGTTTTTGCTCGTCCTTTGCTCAACCCGAGGAAATACTTAAAAAATATTTAAATACTTTTAAAAAATTAAATTTAAAAAAAATAAATTGCTCCGATACCTTATGAATTGCTCTTTTTTTCTTTTCTCGATTAGAGCAAATTTTGTTTAATAATTTAACCAAGCTTCAATTTTCATTAAAAGATCTGAAATTTTAAAAATTGGAAGGTTGAAAATTGTAGAAGTTTATTTTTTTCGAACCTGTTTCACTTCATTTTCATTTTCTTTGAATCTTCAGATTTGAAGCTAGAGACTTCTTTCTCGGGTAATATATTTATCAGTATTATAACACCAAATAATTTTAATAAACTTTTTTCAAAATATTAGTATTTTTAGCCTAGTTCTGAGTTATGTTATTTGATTTTGGTGTTGGTAAGATAGGAGTTTGCGATGTGCTTTTATTTATTTTAACCTCAAGAAAAGTTAAAAACTGTGTGACCTAGTATGAAGAGAAGGGTATTTTGTGTACGTGTCCTTCAATTCTCGGATCCCTATCTTAACCTATATACAAGTTTAATTGCGTATACTGGTGAAAACAAGGGTTTTGGAAAATATTGATAAGAAAATAATAGCTTCCTTGGAATAAAAACTATTTTCAAAAGGAAACAACTACAGATTTTGGCTTCTTATCCTTCATGAAGGAATCGACTTACTGCCACGAGAACATGGAGAATGTTAATTAGAATTGCATATTACCCAGTGAACTTTAGAAAATTCACACAGATGGTAAAGTTACAATTATGATGATTATGCAAAACAATGGGTCATTTCACCATCGGTCGAAGGATCAGCGAACCTCGGCGAAAATGATGAGATGGGGCTAATGGCTGATAATAGTGACGATAATACTACAAAACTGTTAGTGCAATAATGCCAGAAAGTACGAACTATTGTGGCAACCATTAGTTTACTGAACTATTCAGAAATGATAACAACGCTAATACATTTGCGCTAATACATTTGTTTTTTCTGATTTTTCTGAATTCTTAATTGGTTACAGGTTAATCACCGAGGGTCAAAATTCATAGTTGTAAAGAATTTGAGAGGGGAGGAAGGTTGAGTCTCTGAGTCCTAGGAGGAAGGCTCCTCCGACCTTCCAAGAATTGCTTATCCTCACGCCACTACTCCTGAATAGTGGGCGTCATGTTTCCTTTAAGAAAAGTGGCTGGATAATGAAGTTGGGAGCAGCGTTGGCGATTGGTCGAGAAGGAACAAAGACTGATACAGGAGAGTTTACGTTTTCCTCCGTCCTTCCAAGAAGTTCCGTCTTCCGCTGACGCATTCTTACTATCAGAGGTACATAAAATATTATCTTTATTTTAGTATCGTGAGAGGCAATTTAAACGCTCAAATTGCAGAGAAAAACTAAGGTTGTAAGTATTGACTTTTGTTGAAAATTTGTATAAATTATGGAGAAGTATTCTGTAGAGAAAAATCACTATTGTAATTGTTCTGGAGCTTTGCAAGTCAAACTGTATTTTTAAGGAAGACTAACTTGAGAAAAATAATAGTAAAAAAGTGATTTCTTGGTTTATTTGCGATAGTGAAAAAAAACATCGTATTATACACGAAATATTTCATAGTCAAGCATTAATTTAGCGACATTGTTGTTTAATTTATCGCTGAATAATCAACATTTGTTGTTAATGTATCAGTTGAATGCCTACTCATGACGTAGAAAGAGCTCGAAAGTACTCGTAACGCATCCATAAGGTACGTTTCCATTACGGCTAAAAGACGAACAGGGCATATATATACGGAAATACTAATGTGCGAGCATGTGACATAAATAAGGTGGCTATCGAAGTAGCACTGCCTGATGCCTCATAACAGCACAAGTACAGAGGATGAAGATGGTGGCTTTAATACCTCCTCGCCACGTTTTTCAACGCACAGAACATGGCTCATATCGAATCCGTCGTCAACTGTGTAAAATCTATACTAATAAAAGTGAATTCAATGACATGTAATCGACATAGATTCCACAAAAATTGGAGTATGAAATGATACCTTCAGGATTTGACGCAGTGCTTTGCAAAGTTGGAAAGATTAATAAAAACAATGCGAAAATAAATATTTCAATAATATGTTGGTAGATGCACCACGGTCTTATTTTTCGCCTATCGCTAAGAGACGGGTTCCTGATATATTCCGCCAGAGGCCAGCACATGCGGTGAATCACAGGTAAGCATAGGGGGATGGCCGTGTGACCGATCTCCATGAAAGTTGGCACATCTATGTGTTTTCATGGAGGTTTTTATCCTGTTCACTTTTTGCAACTCCAGTAGAAGGCGCTCCGTCACAAAATGGCGTTTCAGTTAAATGCACTTCCCAATCGTAGGAACCCAGCTTCATTATTGCTGGGCGTTGCCGTGTGACGCGGGGAGAGACCGAGAAAAAGAGAGGGAGATGGAAAAAGTAAGGGAAAGAAGGGAAAAAGGAAAAGGGGAAGGAGAAAAAGGAAGAGAGAGGAAAAAAGAAAAATTAGTGAGGAAAAAGAGACAAAACGGGAGATAGTAGAGACAAGATTGGCGGCGGCGATGGTGTAGCGGTTAGCGCATCGGACTGCTGATACCCAAGTTTGTGGGTTCAAACCCGATCGAAGCCGTGGATTTTTAAGGGCGAAAAAATCCTTCGTACGCCTTCCTTCGGAGGGTAAGTAAAGCCGGCTGTCCCATGTTAGTGCATTTACTGCATGTAAAAGATCCTCAAGCCTAAATGACGCATCTGAGCTAAATTCAAATCGCCTGTTTCGTCGTCCCATGATTGGTGAAAGGAGTGTAACGAAATTTGCGTGGTCAGACGGAAGAGCAGGCCTCATGGCCTGAGTCTCGCCACGTAAAATAAGGCAAATTCAATACAATTCAATACAAAAGAGAGAGGAAAAAGAAAGTTAAAAAGAGAAAAGGAAAGAGGGGGAGTAGGTTAAAAGAGAGAAGGATAAAGGGAGGGAAAGAGATAGGAAGAAAAGAAAAAGAAAAAAGATAAGGGAAGGGAGAGGAAGTGGAAATAGAGAGAATGGGAAAAAAGAAAGGAGAGGAAATAGGGAAGGAGAAAAGGGAGAGAGAGGGGAGAAAATGACTGGGGGAAAGAGAGGGGGAAAGGATCAAAGCAGAAAGAGAGAGGACGAAAGAGGAGAAAGAGTGAGGGGAAATGACAAAGGGGGAAATAGAAAGGGAAAGAGAGATGGAAAAGGAAAGAGGGAACGAGCAAGCAGATGGTGGGTCGCTAATTGATTGTTAGTGATTTCAACTCATTAGTTCCGTAAGTGTGGTGCATGTTTTTTTCCTCTCAGGAGTTGGCTGTGATCTTCCCTCTCTGGACGGCGAGACCTGCCGTCGGCTAGGGTGATTTTCCCCAACGAAGAATCTTCCAACAACCCAATCTCCCAACCAATCTCCCGCCCAGCTGGAACAAACTCTAAGCTTGCGATCGGTCTCCCGGCATGTGTGCGGTAGTGTAGTGCATGTTAGTGTGTGTGTGTATGTAAGGGGTGAGTATAAGACAAGGAAGAGGAAGGGAAGATCGCGGTCCGTGGCCCATTTGTTAGGTTACTGCTCCAGCATTCGCCTGGTGTGGATCGGAGAAACCACGGAAATCTACCAATCAGAGCAGCCGGACTCTAGAATTCTCCTCCAGATAGCGACTTAATTGGACCTAGCCGACAAGGTAGTGTAGAAAATCCTCCCACTGTCGGGCTCGACCTAGGACCTTGTGGTCAGAGGCACTGACACGAGTCGCTGATGCAGGAATTTCTCAGAAGGTGGACAAAATGTGTGTGATGTGGAGCGCAGTGGGCAGCCAACCCTCGTCACGGACGATCTTAAGGAGCAAATGCAGCAGCGCACTGAAAAAGCCTTCGTTTCCAAATTACGGAACTCAGTACCCATTTCTTGCATATTTCCCATTTCTTATTACATGCAATAGCCACGAAACATCTATTGTTTAAGTCATACGCAGTTTTAACTGTTTTTTTACGTTAACGTCATACGCAGTTTTTAACTGTTTTTTGACGTAAAATAAAATAAATAAATAAATAAATAAATAAATAAGTGCGTGGGGGGGTGCCGAAGCAATTACACCTGATCACAAAACAAAGAGTCTGAGATATTCTACCTTCTTAAAAATCTTGAATGCAATTATATCCCTTTATACACATGTTAGGTTAAATATTTTTTCGTTTCCATTTACGAGAAATTCAAATTTAAAAAATTCAAGGACATCTTTACCACTTGCGTCATGCATTTCATGACGTAGATCGCTTCTGATAAAGATCTATTTTAGTGGGCATTGTCTTTGTTTCCACGAAATATTTATAAATGGAAGGTACTAAACATATTGCGGATAAAATATTAAGCTGACCTACCCAAAAAGGAAAATTAAAATTGGGGAAAAACATTTCTTCCCACGAGAAGTAAAGACAGGTATGAGAGAGAATACAACATGTATAAATATTGGGGAAAAAACGTCACCTCTGACACAGTTTTGCTATTGCGTTGTTTTTAGAACTGAAACCCAACTGACGTTTACATTTTTTTACATTTGTAATCCTAAGACCAAATGTTTTACATGTAAAACATTTAATAAATTCAAGTTAAATATTTTGTATTGTTCCATAAGTCAGTTAGCTTAACGTTTACTCCCCAATTTAGTTTTATTCATTCGTTGGGTATATGTAGTTTTTGTAGGTACGTAATATATGAAAAGATTTTTGTTCATGTGTCATGACCGACTGCAAATACTTTGGTTATATTTTCTTGATTACACGATTTAGCTCCGTTTCTGAATTCTGATTGGTAGGTCAGATGTGTCGTTTTAATTGCATGTTTGAAATAATTGCACGCATGCTATTGCGTAGAGATAATTAACGATTTTCATGGAATTAATGAGCATATTTACTTAATTAAACGAAAAATGTACTTAATGAATAGTCTGAAGGCAAGTCCGGTTCATTATTAGTCACTGTCAATATATTTTAGTAGTTCTCAAGGATTTGGGGCATGGTCAAAATGCTTCCACATATGTGCATAAGCTTTTTGACAATATTAAGGGCGTTTGATGCTAGAGTCTACGAGTATAAAACATGTTCTCCTGTAATTTATTGTGGTTGCTCATTAAAATGAATTTTACACATTCAATTGCATTTTAAGGCGGAGTTAAGTCCTTTTTCAGAACCATTATATAATTGATTTTCCTTCATTTTAGGCCACAAAACGTGTTGACTTATGTAATAAATGAAATCTACATGCATTGAAACAATGTGGGATTATTTTTCACGTTAATTTCCGCACTTAGTAAACTTGCTCTTTATTTACTCATCAAATTTTGGAAGTTAAGAGTTAAGTGATGTTATTGCAAACAACCTTTAATTAGTATTGATCAGATCATAACGTAATTTTGAACTTAGGTGATCTTTCAATTAAATCCTTTTTTTTAAATTTTTCCGAAATGAAATAGAACCAGATTAACTCACTGTGAAGAGTGGGCCATTTTGATAGAACGATTGTAGTCTGGTAATGTGAATTGTCAACTTGTGCAATAGTACCTTCTTGTTGCCACAGCTTCATGACGAGGCAAGTCAAAGAAACCACTTCGGACGTCACAGTGTTTTTCATTCGGAGGGCCTTGTGTTTTGAACCAGCAAGAAGTCTCCTATCAAAAGACTGACAAGCAACGGCTGTCGCGCGAACGGGCCAGAGGCGCGAGTGGGGTGAACTGCGTTTCCGCTCTTCTCGGAACAGCGTCTCGTGACGTATTTCCGTGTTTCAGAATTGGTCGGTTCAGTTATCCACTTACTAACAAGTCGCGATATAATTTAGGGATGTCTGTCGAGCCTTCTGGAGTAGAGATCCATTGTTGTTCGTTCGGGCCCAACTTTGGAACAATAGGGACGGAAAGGATAAAAAAATTAAAAGCTATATTCTGACCGCAAAAATAAATCAGGACCGTTATTCATTGAAACTCACCGCGTTTAGTTCACTAGTAAAATATCAAGATCAATCATTAACAGTGCTGTAAGGTAAAAAATCCACCAACCTTTTTGGGATAGACATTTGGTTTATTTAGCCTTCTCGGCTATTTGTGACGTAAACACATATTTACTTATTTTGTTTACATCTATAGGTATACTATTATAACTATTTACAAAATTATTTTTGTGTATTTTATAATTTTTCTTTTAAATTTTTTTTTTTATTTCTAAGGTATTAATTCAAATCTTTATCTTTTTGTGTTTTATCTTCCACTCTTTGAATTTGTTTACTAAATTTCCTGTTACCTGATGTTTCTATAATTGTAAGATGAAAATTAGTGTCTTATAATGAATTTTCTCTTTTATTGACAAATTTCAGAGCGTCTAACATGTCTAGCGCTAGAGTGTATCTATTGCATTCAGTTATTCCCTATGGCTCTATTTTGTTGTATCTGAAGTTTTTTAATTTCAGCTTTTTGGGTCCAATCAATATTGTTGCATTGTAATCAAAATGTGGTTGCTTTAGTAATTAAGTTGCACAGTAATCATTTAGTGCACAGTGCCTATAGTTGCACAGTAATCAAGCTATGGTTTTGCTCATACATACATATAAATATATATTATACATTTCATGCAGCAACTCACGTTCGTATTAATAAAATAATAAAATAATAAGTTGATGGATTTGTTTATTTTTAAGGGGGCGCCGACCATTCGCAAAGGCAATGACGTCGCTGTGCAAGCGGGGAGAAATGTTCAAAGCGCAGATAAGGAACACTGTTTTTAGAAAAAATCAAGTTCTGAAACAACTGTGGAATAATTTTAATATTAATTTCGATTAAATTTACCTTATGTTTGAGAAAAAAGTATAGCACACTCAAAAATATAGTCAGTCTCTTCTCAATTGCATTATTGCCTACATGCATTTTACATATTTCGGGTAGACCTACTCATCTCTAAGGTCATGAACAGCTTTCTTATAAAAGTTGCATTGTATAAAGTACTGTAATTCTGCAGGGGGGAATCGTCCATTTGTTGACAGAAGAAAAACATATTATGGGGCCCTGATAACGAAAAAGTGGATAAATCTTGTCATAATTTGGTCCAGTTTAGGGAAATATTCTTACTCCTGATCAAAGCGTCCGCTGTCACGCTGCGTTCGTCGCAAAGTGAGACTTCACACAAAGTGAGCCGCATTTGTGAGACTTTTGGAAGCTCAGAAAGTTCACCATCCTTTGGAACCAAATGGAACAAACATGTTTATAAAAAATCATTTTGGAATAAACCAATTAGCTTTGACGAAAATGTTGTTTGTAATACCCATTCCATGGATACTTATCCACTGGCTTCTTCCAATACCTTGTTTATTGTTACCTCAGTCATATTTAGCCATTACTTGAGTCGTTGCCTGATTGAACAAATTCGGGATGTGATAAGGTTGGGAAATAGTCTGAGGATTTAAATTTGGCAGGCAACAGCCCCAACTAGATTTGAACACGAAAACTTGGGTTTATGAACCCCCAATTATTGGGGCTCAGCAATATTTAATGTAATATAACTCGAGGCGACCTCAGCTGGGCTGATCTCGTTAGGTATACTACACATAGCTTGGAAAGCCCTTCATTTTGTTATGTGCATGTTACGGAAAGCTCACTGTGACAGGAAAATACAGGCTTACACTTTCTTGGTTAGTCCCATAATGGAGCAGCGGTCTGGGATCCTTATAAGGAAGATCAGATTAAACCATTCACCCAAGTGCCGAGTCTCTAATTTCGCAAACAGAAGCAATGGAGTGGATTTAATTGGGAATCATTGTTATAAGCAGAAAAACAACACCACGACCGTGTGCGTCAAGGAGACACAAAGCAACCTATAAGGAAAGCTATCAATGAAAGACTAGTAATGCGTTTATCAAGGCATTTTCAAGGCTCCACTTACACAAAGAAAAACGCAAAATACGAAGAACGGATACAGGATAATTCAGCTTTGTAAATATCAGTGGCGAAGCTGTAGAGTATTCTAGGAGCCTTGGAATACCCAAATTATTTTTCAACAAAATCTGTCTTTATGTTTGCTATTTATTCAATATATTTTACTCAATCGTTAAAGAAAATATCAATCGTTAAAATTAAATATGTTCGACTCCATTTCACCTGCTTACGCGCGAGATAATCAGCAGGGCCGCCCTGGGCTTAATGGGGAGACTGCTTGTGCATAGACACCGACTGGCTCTGCCGAGCATGCGCACAACAGGGCGCGCGCTTGAGGCACGCAACTCCTCACTCGCACTCACTGGGCAGAGAGGCTACGCTCCCAGCATGCGCTAAACAATTCTACCGCGATGGATGTCTACGTCCCGGCCAGGTAAATTTCACCTCTTTACCGCGTTGTGGGAAAGGAGGGTGAGTTCTTTGAGTGCTTTTTGTTCGTGTTTTCTTTATGAAATAATTAATGAAGCTAAATATTTAATGAGGCAAGTGATATGCCGTAGAGGTATAAATAGTAGAGAATGTAGTAAAATGCCGTTGTTAGATATGAAGAGATTATTGAAATCTGCGTTTAAGCCGACATGACCGTGAATGAACTTTCAGGATCGGAATTATTTGAAAGTTATAGAATTGATTCTTTTAAAATTATTGATACAGTAGTGACTCAGGTGGAGTATCGATTTCAAGTCTTTGAAAACTCATTTTATTGAATTTCTTGTCGAAAAGACGTTTTCTACCTACAAAGCGTCCTTTCCTTCAGAAAAGTTCTTCCCTAATAAAATAATATCCATTTTTTGACAGTGAGCAGCTTTGCAGCGAACTGACAAATGTATATATATTGATAATGCAAAATACATGCCTGCTGATTTGTTGCTGAAATATTTCTTGAACAACTTGGTCTAGAAAAAATAATTCTCAAGAGATATTCCCCGACGAAGATTGATACGTTCCCCTTCCCCATAGTCAATTTTTCTACTGCATTTTGTGAAAGGAATATGATTGCATTAAAGAGACTGAAGCCATTCCTGAGAAATTCCATGGGAAATATCAGAATCAGTAATTTCAGTACACTGGTTAACGAGAAGAGAATTAACTTTGCAGAAACGATAGCTTTAAAGAACAAATTATCGATTTTTTTTCTGAACGAAAAAAGCGATGAATGGAGCTAATTTACAAAAAAGTGTAAGATAAGATTTTCAGAATACCCAACTGCATGACACTAGCTTCGCCGCTGGTAAATATTACCAATGTTGACTGGAACAGTTTACCTGCAGAAGTGCTAGTGACTCTTCCTAGCAGCACGCGAGGTATGCGTTCGAGGTTTTACAAGAGCCTAAGTGAAATGTGTGATTTGTGATAAGTGTTATGTGTGAACTGTAGTCGCATTTTCAGGATAGGCAAAGGTCTACAAAAGTGCGGGCGTGTGCCAAGGCGTTTACTTATCTTCAATGTAGAAATAATTGTGTAGTGGAGGGACATTCAGTGAAGTGAACTGATGGGAATGGAAGTGAGACGGGGTGAATAGTAAATACATTGCAATTTTTATATTTCTTTGTGTTTTTCTTATTTCAATTATATATTCGTGTTTTTATATTTGAATCTATTGTTTCTTTTTTATTAGTATTTGTGTTTTTATTCATCAATTCTTTGCTAAACTGCTACCGAGCTAGCTTCTTTGCAGTAATAAACTATTATTATTATTATTATTATTATTATTATTATTATTATTATTATTATTGGTTGATTATTGATTCCGGGCGCGTCAACTGCTTTGAACATTGTCCGTAAGTGTGTGCATGTTTTCATCGGGAGATGGCGGGAACTTTCCCCGTAGATGGCGAGATACGGCGCCGCCTACCGTCGGCTAGCGGAGTTTCTCCTAACCAGAACTCTGCCACCAGCGGGGCACCGCCCCAGCCGGGACGATCTCTAAGCTCCCGACCGGTCTCCCGGCATATGTGGTAGTGTAGTGCATGTTAGTGGAAGTGTGTGTGTATGGGGAGAGGAGAGGACAAGGAAAAGGAAGGAAAGATCACGCATGGTCCGTGGCCCGTTTGGTAGGGTACTGCTGCGGCATTCGCCTGGTGTCGATCAGAGAAACCACGGAAAACTACCGATCAGAGCAGCCGGCCGCCAGAATTCTCCTCCAGACGGCGACTGAATTCGACCTGGGTGAAAAGCTAATGTCGAAAATCCTGCCACCGTCAGGACTGGAACCTAGATATCCCGTCAGAGGCGCTGCAGTGACATCAGTTGATGCACTGAGCTACCGTCCCTGGTTTATTAATTATTTTTATTATTATTATTATTATTATTATTATTGTTATTATTATTATTTTATTATTATTGTCGTTATTGTTATTAAAATTATTATTATTTTCTAAGGATGCAAATACTTCTAAATTTAAACGTTCTCACAGAGGAGAAATGAAATTGAATGACAGAATATCTGACCGTAAAGGAATTTATGAAAAATAAAAAAAAAATAAATTAATGTAGCACACTCGCGTCGTTTATAAATGTAAAATTTAATTTTCGAGCTGTAGCACTCACAAAAGTTCGTTTGTTTTTGAAGAATCCTAAGAAGCGGGGAGAGGCATAGTTGCTGAACCGATGTTACCACATACTAATGTGACTTCACTATAGGGAGAATGTATTTCAGTACATATTTCTCAAATCAGCAATCAAGAATAAGTCGTAGGAGGGACTTTAATTGAGGGCAGCGAAGGTGGAGCGAATAAAATGAACACGCATGTACCATACAGATCTCCAGCAATTAATATTGCATCGGAAAACAAAACACACACACATGGTATTTAGTGCTTTGTAAATTACCAGAACAAATAACGAATCAGAGAATAACGGAAGCTTTATCTCATGAAACTAGTATGACGCAATTTTGAGGATTAGTGAGATGCGCAAAAAGTACAGACATGTTTGAAAGAATAATATTTCCTTCCGATATTTTGTTTTAGTAGAGAAGCCATTTATTTGCTATATGAGGAGTAAATTTATCATGGTTTTGAAGGATAAATTTGTATAAAGAAATTTAAATTTTATTTTGTAATACAGTCGATCTTGCAAATTATACTACCTTGTTGATATGGCCATTTCAATAAACTTACTCGCTCTCTCATGTTTTTCAGCTCTCATTTTTAACTGTCTACAGATTGAAATTAGCTGTTACGAAGAAATATCTGTAATAACCTAGTTACACCTTTCCAAAAAACCAGTTCAGTTTGTTTCAATGTAATTTTCAGCCGAAAAAAATATGAAAGATCCTAGCTGTGACAAATAAAAAAAACTGTACTCTTCTTACAAAACACTCCCCGTAAGCTCATGCTAATATTATTGTGAATGTAAAATCGATCAATCTTCGTACTGAAGATTAGTACCTCATGAGGGTCGCCAAGCGAGTCCATAAAAATAACGAAGACCGTATACCCTGTAGATCGCTTCGTCTTTGAAGATTTAATTACGAGCAATTGCACCGCGAAGCGAAGAGATAGGCTTTCTTAGTACTCGTTAATTGCATTTGGTCTCTTCGACGAATTTGCGGAACAGTCTTTCGCGTTCCGTGGAGATGCACCGATTGCACGGTGATGGACAGACAAGACTTCTGACGAAGAAACGCTCTCAGGCCGCAAACCGTAAAAGCGACTAGCGGCCTAGCAAAGCAATGCCATGAGGCCTTCCGAGAACGTGTGGGAAGAGGGGAGGAAGGTATTAGGGTTTTTCCTACCAGTGCGTATGCGAGACAGTTTGCGCCACTTGGACGGGGATCATTTGCAAAAATTTCCTGGAAGATTCAGTTCACTATCTCATCTTTCTTCGGTCGTTTTTAATTGATAAATTAGCATGTTGGAGAATTCTGTGTTTGCGATTATGGTCGAGAGGGATGAGTCACTGCAGTGGCGATATACGAAATATAAGGTTATGTAAAAATGGAAGGATGGAGTTGGAATTTTAAACGAGAAAGATATTCCAAAAGAAGACGGTTAAACGCGGGAGTGCGTGAAGCAATCAATTCAAATCCGAGACGTATGCGATGTTAAACATGCAAAAGATTGGCCATGGATGTGGGTTGCAGATTAGTTAACAGCTTCTTATTATATTCTTCAAGTATGGTATGTTTAGAAAACTAGCGTTTAAAATACGCAAGAGAAAACCCATGACGCATTAAGAAAAAGAAAGAAATTATTTTGTATCCGATTCACGAAAGTAATACTGAGTAACACCGGTTATCAGTATTATGGTCAATTTCATGTACAAATCATGGAAATTACATTGTCCGAATTATCTTCTGAATACCTATTTAAAACACTAAGAGGTTTCGTTCAGAAGTTTTGAGGTTCCTACTCAACCAAATTTCGTGAATCTTTCTTTAAATGAAAGGAATATAGTGTTAGTCCTGCAATATTCCTATAGAATGTTCAAGGAAGGTTCATGTAAGAAGGTTCATCTTGGTAAATAAAAATATTTCAAACGCATTTTCTGAAACATTTTTCTCTGAATAGTGATTTTATTGTTCCAGGATTTGTAATTTTTCTACAGGACTTCCTTTTCTGGCCTCTGCCAAATTAAAAAAAATATTTTGTTATTTTTATTTATTATTTTAATCCTTTTTATTTTTGTTTCATTTTCACTTTATCGCATTTTCTTGTATAAGGAGTATACACTTAATGTAGAGAACGTTATGTAATATTTCAAAAATATATGTGGCGATTCTGACGGAATGTGTAGTTCATGTTTTGGTACCTCAATAAAACACCATCCTGGTTCAAGACTTTGCGTTTAAAAACCAAACGAATCCAAATCTGTTCAAGTAACATTCACTCTAAGAAATAATGTCCCGCTATCAAATTAATAATACGTACCTATCACAAGAAGAATCCGTTAAATACTTGGGCATTCGCCTAGGCCGGCGACTCACATGGAAATTGGAATGATTGAAGGCGTTGTCATTGTCAACAATAGTAACAACAATAGTAATATATATATACTATTGTTGGCAATGACAACGCCTTCAATCATTCCAATTATGTAAATGTCAACTACACCTCACCACTGAATCAATATCACATGGAAAAACCATATCGAAACACAGAGTAAAGAACTAAATATCAAATTACATAAACTTTACTGGATAATAAGTAGAAACTTTCCTCTCTCCCTCCGAAATAAAATCCTTACATATAAAGATATTCTTAAGCCAGTACGGTCTTATGGCATCCAACTATGGGGCACTGCCAGTCCATAGTTGTCTGTCAGACTAAAAAGATACAAACTATTAGATTTAACTTATAATTTGTCATATATAAAACCATTTTAATGTAACAGTCAAATTAATGTTTGAATTCAGAAGATGCACCAAAGGGTGCATCATCCCCCATAATTATACATTTTATAATTATAATTAAAAATGTAATAATTTATTATTAATTATATTAAATAATAAATTATTAATTAATATAATTTTATAATTATAATTATAAATTAAAAATTTCGCCAAATTTTCTAAATTGAACGTATTGTGAAATAAAAATTATATTAAAAACTTTAAACGAAGCACCAATAACATATTCAAAATTATCTTACAAGTGGCTTGATATTGTTTCTTTAATTTTTTTTTCTGGGAAATAGCAAAGTACGCTTATAAATATGACTTTCGATTATGACTATGATTTTTATTCAAACTTGTGAATTTTCAAAAATTGTAAATGGTCTAGTTTCTTATCCTTTTCTAAAACAACTGTCCAGAGATGTTTTCTTAATGAATCCCCTATTTTTAAAAATTAAATATTTACATGATGTCACACACCCTTTTTTCAAAAATTCAGTGATTTTCCCGTAATTTTCAGTTGAATCGTGTTGATTTTCCAAAAATACCTACACAAGATTTTCGGAAGCATTTATTTCTTTATAACTAAGAATAGAGCACAACATATTGAATTTATGTCTGTGAAGTAATATTCACTAAAACTTGTGACTTTTCAAATATGAACCATTTGTTATTTTGTAATCCAATCTACTATATGAGTTTTGCTCGTTCGCTGTGGTAATGTGTAACTGTGTTAGTGACCAGCCCAGAGCCGAGAACTGCTCCGTGAGCGTGTCTGCTGGGGAAATGCGCGGAGGCGGCGCGGCGCTTCGGGCTCCCGGGCGATGGGCGCTCAATTGAGCGGGAAGTGCCCGCGCCACGGCCCCGGCTCGGGCACCTCCATAAAGTTAGAATCGCAAAGTTTTCAAAAATTATTGAAACTAGGCTCAAAATTTGTCGCTTTTTTGTCGCTAATTTGTTACGCAAAAATAAAATTTGTCGCTCTTCATTTGACCCTGGTATTAAGATTCGCCAACTTGATATCAAGTTAGCATCGCAAACCATAGAAAACCAACTAATTACAGACATAAATAAAAATAACACCATAGGAATTTGTCGCTTTTTTGTCGCTCCAGACTTTACAAAAAACAAATTTTGTCGCTCTTCAAATATTAACGAAAATGCATTTTTTTCGCAAACGCGATGCCAACTTGATATCAAGTTAGCATCGCAAACCATAGAAAACCAACTAATTACAGACATAAATAAAAAATAACACCATAGGAATTTGTCGCTTTTGTCGCTCCAGTCTTTAAAAACAATTTTGTCGCTCTTCAAATATTACCAGAAATGCAATTTTTCGCAAACACGTGGCGAAAGTCGTGTCAAGTTAGCATCGCAAACGCAAGAAAACCAACTAATTACAGACATAAATAAAAAATAACACCATAGGAATTTGTCGCTTTTTTGTCGCTCCAGTCTTTACAAAAAAACAATTTTGTCGCTCTTCAAATATTACCAGAAATGCAATTTTTCGCAAACACGTGGCGAAAGTCGTGTCAGATTAGCATCGCAAACGCAAGAAAACCAACTAATTACGACATAAATAAAAAATAACACCATAGGAATTTGTCGCTTTTGTCGCTCCAGACTTTCAAAAACAAATTTTGTCGCTCTTCAAATATTTACGAAAATGCATTTTTTCGCAAACGCGATGCCAACTTGATATCAAGTTAGCATCAAACTAAGAACCAACTAATTACAGACATAAATAAAAAATAACACCATAGGAATTTGTCGCTTTTTTGTCGCTCCAGACTTTACAAAAAACAAATTTTGTCGCTCTTCAAATATTATCGAAAATGCAATTTTTTAGCAAACGCGATGACAACTTGATATCAAGTTAGCATCGCAAACTGCAAAAACAACAAATTTCAGACACAAATAAAAAATAACACCATAGGAATTGGTCTCTTGTTTGTTGCTCAAGAGTTCTCCAAAAATTTATTTCTTTTCTGTAAATACCGGAAATGCGAAATTTTACTATTGGATATTATAAAGACAAACAAGTTCTGAAATATTAAAAAGTACGTCTATATGGCTGTTATGTCATTATATGCATTTCAATAATCCGCATTAACTAAATACGGTAACAAGGGCCACAGTTCGTGAAATCTCATTGTAAAACGTGTAAGGCGAAGTATATTACATATATTGGAACAGAATTTATCAAATTTTTCTTTTGCATGTATCCACACTATCAGCTTTCCTGTAAAAACAATTCCATTATTTTACCGCACCATTACGTAACTTTCTGCACACTACGCATTTTAATTCGTATGAGCTTACATACGTACTCTCTATAGTACGTACGAGAAAATAATAAGTAGAAGAATTAGATTTCAAATCATAGTACCCAGTATCACCAGTTTCATTATTGTGGATAAAGTAATGTTTCAATTAACGAAATGTTTTTAAAAGCAACGAATCAATTCGGCATCAAGCCTGAACTTTATAGAAATCTGGAAATGGCAACGTTTTTGTTAGACTTCTAACGGCAATTTGAAGTTGCTATTATTGAACGTTGTAGTCCAATAATTAAACATTACTGACCGTAAATAAATTTAATTATACCAAAATCCATTGCCGAATTGAAAGCAAACGTCAAATTAGAAGTAATTTTTAGTCATTTAATTCGTTATTACATAGCATTACTGCAAATTCGAATCTGAAGGTAAATCTTAACGCCCGGCCTTTCGAGACGGATGTCATTTACAAAGCTTTAGTGACACCTGCCCTGGCGAATATAGACAAGGCTTGCCGGAGATTAGCTCACTGGCGGATGGAAGGCTCGGAAAAACCCACAAGAAGAATGTCACAGCCGGAAAGACGGAGGGAGAGGGTGGACTGACGCCCCCATGTTTTGGAATTTCCTGGAAGCTCTTAATATATTTTACATTCCTTAGTTGCCATTTGCTAAGCACAAGCGTTCCATTATTTGAAAGTTTATTCTTCTCTATAGAACATGCAGTCCTCTTTCGGTACTTAGAATTCAATGCCAGGAACATTTGTCAAGTTGGTGCCCGCACTTCTCTGATATTCAAACTAAAATATTCTATAATATTTTTACCAATTACTGTAAGTACTAATTTCATATCGCAATAAAAAATTGTACTACATTATCAACAATGAAAAAACGTCGTGAAAAAGTAGGGGAGGCAACTTCACGTAAACCTGACACTGCGATTGCTAAAAATTTAAAATTGTAATAATGCCACAATCATGTACTTATTTTTTACCGTGATGTGAATTTAAATTAAAAAAAGTGCAAAGTAGATATTTCACTTACACCAACCCTCTTGGAAATTAAAAAAATCTCTACAATAGTGCACTAATTAGTATTAATTTCCAAATTTTTTTACAATATTAAAAATCAATATAAAAAATTCTAAGCAAATAAGAAAGGAGTAATGCCAGATAAAGGTACAGGAGCATCTCATGTCAAAAAATCTTATGTCATGCAACCACAAATACGAACAAAATTATTCAACCACAATGCGAACGAAATTATTCATTAACTTTTTATCAAAATAAAATGCTTTGTAAACTGATGCATACAATTTTTATTTTCTAGCTACTGCATATGCAGTATAGAGGAAGTATATTCTAGGAATGGTTCATGGTTGTTGGTCATTTCATTAAAAAAGTTTCTTAGTTCGCCAACGTTTTGGAACTTTATTGTTCCTTCATCAGGGCTTGCTAAGGATGAATATTTAAGAAATTATTAAGTGAAAAAGAGATATTATTTGCTATGATTATTAGAAAAAGAGAAAATATAGCCGTCTAAAACTAGTAGCGCCTAGAAACCAATCTCACCCAAACTATATTCAAAATTAAAGACTAATTTGAGGTAAATTACTCTTTAAAATGCTCTATTCTGAATTTAGGCTCAGTGAATTTCCCAAAATTGCCGATTTCCAAATCTGGAAAATACAAATTGCAAACTAGGAAGACAACAAAGAACTTAGTTTTAAACTCTAAGAAAAATATTCCGGCATCTATATTCCAAAAATTAGGGCTCTACAAATTGAAACAGTTAACATGCGTTCTTATGGAAGAAAGGATGGTTTGATTAACAGTAAGTAAATATTTATATTAGAAGATTTTGAAATATGTACTTCTGTTTCATTGAATAAATGGTAAGTACTGGACTTTAGTTGATTGTTTATCCACCTTGATTGTCTAAAAGTAAGACGAAAGACGAATCATCTCTGGTTTTAAGAGTATTTTATTTATGCATTAAATTAGTTTTCTGTACTATATTTTATATTTATTTTTATACAATATTTACATGTACTAGCAGCCCGACCTTTCTTCACTATTGCAAAAGATATTTATATATAAATAATAATAATAATAATAATAATAATAATAATAATAGCTATAATAATAACTATAATAATAATACATTTGAATTTCGATCACAAACATTTAACATAGAATAGCAAAAATTATATAATTTTATGAAATCTACTAACAAAATTGTAAAGAAAAGAGGAGTAAAGATTGTGAATTTTGGCTGACGGAAAAGCTGTCCTTGTAAGAAGCAAGTAAGAAAGGACTTTTCATTGAGGTTTCTACCTGCAGCGTCCTGCAACCCTTTTAATCCCGCAATGCTACCTGTCGCGCACGAAGCGCCCCCCCCCCCGCCCCCTCGGCTGGGCGAATGAACTCAGGTGACGTCAAGTACTGTGCTCTGGAAAAACCTTGCGTTGTTCATTGTGGCGGCGGATCCGATGGACAAAAGGCGGCGTTTCTCCACCCCATCGTGTACTGCATTTTTCACACGAAATCTTGAGAACCTTGACGTGCCAATCTACCTACAAATATTGCGTCTTTCCACCTCGCCCGATATTTCAAATATTTTTGATTATTTAAAAATATTGCCAATGAGTGCATTAAAGGGTGGTGCATCTTTAAAATTGCATGAAAGTGAAAGGTCTTACGTTCTCGCATTTTGAAAGTAGAAACACGTTGTATCGTTTATGTTGGCTTTTCTCAGTCATTCACATTTTAAATACTGAATTTGACATAAATACACATTTTTCACGTTTTCTTAATGTTTCACATCCATAACGAACCAAAACGAGACTATCGGAATATAATAATATGCATTTTATATTATGGCAAAAGGAAATTTTTATATAAATTTTTATAAAATGTTACCGTTCCCATCTTTTTTTAATGCGTTTTTTTTGCTGTTTCATCGACTTTAATTTCATTTTAATGGTGCTTGCTTGAAATAATATTTACAACAAATATTATCCACAGAATTCCTAAGTAGCCTATTCCATTTCTTCGCTCAGAAATTGTAATGTCAGCCATTGTATGTGACGCCTAACAGCGCCAATGTCGGATCAGCCGATTTCGGGGTAACTAAAGCGAAATATTTTCTGGTAAAGAACAGTCCAAACCGGAAGTTTGAGAGTTGACTTCATTTGAACGAAACCTGGATACATAGTAATATATCTAACAGCTTGAGTTGATCGTCCGAACTGTTTTGATAACATTTTTACGTCTTTTCTTTGCTTTATGGCTTATTAAAACATTTTAAGAGCATTGTATTGATCATTTTGAGGCGATATTTTAGGTCAACAAAATACGCCCTGATAATAACTATTGGACTATTGCAAGAACTGAGATACTATTGATACACGTTTTGAAATTTATAATAAAACAATTAATTTAAGATGGAAATGAAACCAACCTATACGATAGTTTCGGCAGACGTCACAACACTTACAGTAGGATCTTCGTTTATTTGTCAGAAATTTGTCGCAATACATCTCTGAGATGTATTTTATTGACTAAATATATCATTGAATAATGCTTTATTGTTTAATTTTCATCTATAAATTTAAGTATTACGTAGTTAGGCCGAAGAAACGGACCTGATGGCCAAGTCTCGCCACTATAAGTAGTATTATTATTATTTTTATTACTACTACTATTAATAATATTATTATTATTATTATTATTATACAA
Source organism: Teleogryllus oceanicus (assembly GCA_964035755.1). Classification (NCBI taxonomy): domain Eukaryota; kingdom Metazoa; phylum Arthropoda; class Insecta; order Orthoptera; family Gryllidae; genus Teleogryllus; species Teleogryllus oceanicus. The sequence continues at coordinate 32,584,931 of CAXIVR010000003.1, forward strand.
AATTTGTTTTGTGTAAAGTCTGGAGCGACAAAAAAGCGACAAATTCCTATGGTGTTATTTTTTATTTATGTCTGTAATTAGTTGGTTTTCTTGCGTTTGATGCTAACTTGATATCAAGTTGGCATCGCGTTTCTGAAAATGCATTTTCGTTAATATTTGAAGAGCGACAAAATTTGTTTTTGTAAAGTCTGGAGCGACAAAAAGCGACAAAATCCTATGGTGTTATTTTTATTTATGTCTGTAATTAGTTGGTTTTCTTGCGTTTGCGATGCTAACTGACGACTTTCGCCACGTGTTTGCGAAAAATTGCATTTCTAGTAATATTTGAAGAGCGACAAAATTGTTTTTGTAAAGTCTGGAGCGACAAAAAGCGACAAATTCCTATGGTGTTATTTTTATTTATGTCTGTAATTAGTTGGTTTTCTTGCGTTTGCGATGCTAACTTGATATCAGTTGGCATCGCGTTTCGAAAAATGCATTTTCGTAAATATTTGAAGAGCGACAAATTTGTTTTTGTAAAGTCTGGAGCGACAAAAAGCGAAAAATCCTATGGTGTTATTTTTTATTTATGTCTGTAATTAGTTGGTTTTCTTGCGTTTGCGATGCTAACTTGACACGACTTTCGCCACGTGTTTGCGAAAAATTGCATTTCTGGTAATATTTGAAGAGCGACAAAATTGTTTTTTTTAAAGTCTGGAGCGACAAAAAGCAAAAATTCCTATGGTGTTATTTTTTATTTATGTCTGTAATTAGTTGGTTTTCTTGCGTTTGCGATGCTAACTTGATATCAGGTTGGCGTCGCGTTTACAATAAAATGCATTTTCGTTAATATTTGAAGACGACAAAATTTGTTTTTGTAAAGTCTGGAGCGACAAAAAGCGACAAATTCTATGGTGTTATTTTTATTTATGTCTGTAATTAGTTGGTTTTCTTGCGTTTGCGATGCTAACTTGATATCAAGTTGGCATCGCGTTTCAAGAATGCATTTTCGTAAATATTTGAAGAGCGACAAAATTTGTTTTTGTAAAGTCTGGAGCGACAAAAAAGCGACAAATTCCTATGGTGTTATTTTTTATTTATGTCGGTAATTAGTTGGTTTTCTTGCGTTTGCGATGCTAACTTGACACGACTTTCGCCACGTGTTTGCGAAAAAATTGCATTTCTGGTAATATTTGAAGAGCGACAAAATTGTTTTTTTGTAAAGTCTGGAGCGACAAAAAAGCGACAAATTCCTATGGTGTTATTTTTTATTTATGTCGGTAATTAGTTGGTTTTCTTGCGTTTGCGATGCTAACTTGATATCAAGTTGGCATCGCGTTTGAAAAAATGCATTTTCGTAAATATTTGAAGAGCGACAAAATTGTTTTTTTGTAAAGTCTGGAGCGACAAAAAAGCGACAAATTCCTATGGTGTTATTTTTTATTTATGTCTGTAATTAGTTGGTTTTCTTAAGTTTGCGATGCTAACTTGATATCAAGTTAGCCGAATCTTAATACCAGGGTCAAATGAAGAGCGACAAATTTTATTTTGCGTAACAAATTAGCGACAAAAAAGCGACAAATTTTGAGCCTAGTTTCAATAATTTTTGAAAACTTTGCGATTCTAACTTTACGGAGGTGGCTCGGACCGCGCGCTCCAACCTCAAACGAACCACCCGTGCGTGCGCACTTTCGGGTCCCAGGAAGGGCGTCTGAGGAAGATTTCACCGGTCTGGGACCACGGCTAATGGCACTTCCTTGCACTTCGATATTAAAAAAAAAAGAGTCATTGTACTTCCTTAAGAAATTGTCTTATGAAGCCAACGAGTAATGTAGTATAAATCGTTAGCTTACCGGTAAGAGTTGCTGGGTCAGGTTTTCAAGTTTTGGGAATATTTTAAATTGTAAACGTTTTCTTAATTTTTAAAATTTCTAATTTTCTAGTTTTGGGTATTTGGGATTTACATTATTTCTTATAAGAATCTTTTTCTAGTTTTGGTTAGGGTAATTCAAAAATTCGTAGGCATTTCTAGCTTCTTCAAAACCTCTTTGTAATAATTAGTAGTACTCATTAACAGTTCACTGATTTTTTAAAAATATTTCCAATCCTTTTCTATTCCTAACTTTCTGAGTCACAGAAAGATAATTTCACATTTGAGTGAAATCTCGAAGAGGTTCAGTAATCATTTGATACATTTCTGATTAATTTTAAATACATCTCTAACTTGACTCCCTACTCCCTATAACTATACTCCCCCTCTAACTATACTCCCTAAATTTAATCACAAAAATGCTGTGAATATATCCCTTTATTAACTCCCTCCTCCCTCGCTTTCACTCCCCTCTTATACCGTATCTGAGAAACCCTTTACCCTCATTCCGTATGTATTTTTCTTTGAATGCCCTCTTTTTATTATGTGCTATTGTATTAAAAGTTTTGAAAGTGGTCAGACGGAAGAGCAGGCCAAATGACATGAGGTTCGACACCAATAAAGACATTTATTTGTACTATTGGTTTTGAAGTGCATCACTTCTAGCTCCAGTCTGCATTTCCAACTCGAATTCTTTTAGTTCCTTGTTAACTACAGATAAGGAAGAGATGATTACCAGCAAAGGCAGGAATTTAATGCACTGTCAAGACTTAATGTATACATGCAAACATGCACACTAAAGATAACCATGGAACACAATCATATAATAGTTTTCATACAAATAATGGAACGAAACTCTTTAGTTAACACATCAAAGTAAAAAGGAAGTTACGACGAAGTTAAAGAAAATTAGAGATTTACAAAATTATTACAAGATTACAATTCTATGCCAGTAAGTAGTAAAACTTTGATTAGTTAAACCTGTTACGTTTTATAAAGTCAGTTACAAAATATTTATACTTAAAATTATTTCCAAAATTCCTTTGCGAAAGATAATTATGACTTTCAGAATTCTAAAGGTTGTTTTTATTCTGATATTTGCTGCTTTTTGAGTGACAATCACATGTACAGCTGCAATGCTGAATCCTTGTTTACTAAAGGAGGAATTTCTGCAAGTACTCTGTTTTTCATATTTTCCATTTTATTCAAGGAAATTACCCACGGTGGTAAAATTGATGATGGTGAAGTCATTCCAACATGTAAATCGTTTAAATTGACTTTTTTGGTTTCGAGTTTTTCCGTATTATTATATTATAACTTTTGTATTTTGCATATCGAATTAGTCCGGTCTACATCTGGGAAACTTGTCTGAATCCTCTCCAACATTGGCTTTGGAAAATAATTTAATTAAGTCGTAACATTTTCAGATTCTGCTTAATGCTTGCATTTGCTGCTATGCTTCTTATTGCATTTTCTGCGATTTCAAAGCGTTCGAAGAAAGAACTACTAGTACTACAACACTACGTACTTTCTTGCATTAATAACAGTTGTACTTAGATTTATTCATAGCTGCCTGTGAAGTAAATCAGCTGCTACAGTGTCATCCAATCTGAAAGTTGAATGCCACCATAGTGACGTGTAAGATCCAGATTAGATGTCACCGTAACAGTTGATGAAGTGTCACAGGCAGCTATGGAAAAATCGCTGTATAAAATCGCTGCGAAATTTCTGTTCATATGAATACGACTCAGCCATCACTAGTAAAACTTATTACCAATCGTAGCGCATGAGTTGCGAAAACAATGAGAGGGAATTTAAAAATTTTAACTGCCGAGCAGCTTCGTGGCCATTGTCATATTGCTACTTGACATCTTAGTCCAACGTGCGCAAGAAATTCGTATTTGCAATTTAGAAGTTACACGAAACTACTCATATTTTCATAAGATTGTAAAGATTTATTTAAAGATTTAATTTTGAAGAACAGATTTCATTAAGTACAAACTCTATATTATGAATAATGTAGTTTTTTAGCATTCATAATTTTTGCGATTTTCGAAAATACACAAGTTCACCGAAAATGGTCCCTGCGACATTTTTATAAGCATACTTTGGTCTACCTGATAAAAAATGAAAGAAATATTTTGGAGCCTTTTTTGAAAGAAATGAAAAGACCAAAGTTTATATTGTAAGAACCCCGCAAAATCAGACTTTCCGTTCGTTGCACTGTGAGGAAAAATTAAAGAAAAATTTTAAGCCATTTATGAAAAAAAAAATTTTTTTAATTTCCTTTATTATATACAGAAATTTCCCGAAAATTTTTAAACAAATTGTAGATACCTCTATTTGAAGATTGTTTGGTGTTTTCGGGCGTATCAACTGCTAAGGTCATTGGTCCAGTAAGTGTAGTGTATGTTTTTATCGCGGGAGGTCCCGGTGTTCTTCTCCCCGATGGATGGTGATATCCGGCGCCGAAGTCGGCTTGCGGGCCCTGAAAGGCAGCTCCCACCAGCGGGGCCCCGCCCCAGCTGGGAGAAGCTCTAAGCTCTCGTCTGGTCTCCTGACATTTGTTGCCAGAGATCGGCCAGCTCGATGCGGAAATTTCAGTGTTAGAGAAAATCGTCTGAACAGTTTATGCTCTAGCGTTACACACAGTCGGACGGAGGGACGGACAGACTGACGTTTTGTCGTCGGCCAATTTTTCGGTACGAAGGACCACGAAACGTGTGTTCTGAGTACACAACGTGTTAAAGGAAGTCATTTCTTGCGTGTAGGAATAAGGTTTATCCACATTTTTTGTATCAGGGCCCCGCAATGCGAGGTTTTCTATCGAATTCGAATTTATTATTCTCTATATTTATTATTAATTATAATCAGTAATTATTCATACAAAGTGAGTAATCTCTTCAATTAAATACAAATATGTAGTGTAATACGAACGTTACTTTACAGAATAATACGTATGCACATGCAGCGTGCAATTTTATCTTCATATTGTCAAACATTGTCACTTTAAATGTTTGTCTTCTCGGCAGACGTCTCTTGACTTCCCTGGAGAAGATTCTGGCTGTCGTACTTTGACTACGCTCATATCATATAAAACAATATCACGACAATATGAACGAATAAATCTCACAAAACCTAAGTTTCTGTGTTCATATCTGTTTGTGCTTAGCGCTATGTTATAAATAAATGTGTTTTTGAACTACGAGTGACTGGTCTTTTGCACAGTTCAGGCAGCTAAATTGCATAACATGAAGTCACTTCCATTCGCCTGTGAAATAATAGATTCTATTCAATCACAGCTCCACTCAGTGACCCTTAAACAGAAGGTGGAGATACAGATTTATCAACATCATTAAGCCGTAGGGTCCACGGAGCCAACAGTGTTTCATTGAATCTTCAATGCACTGTTATTCCTTTTTCCCGAAAGAAGATTGCAGGAGGTCTTGGAACCGAAGCCTCGTTCTTGGGTTACTATCTGCAACAAGAGAAATACAAATTGCTTGAGAGCGATCATAAGCAAAGACATGGGTATGATAAGTCGTTTTATTTCGAGAGTTGTGCTTAAATATGCTGAATGTAAATGGCACATACTTGATGACCGACGAGTAATATGCAGTTATCCTGTCAGTTTGTAATTAAGATGTCAGGTCAATTGATTAAAGTATTTCTAATAATAGAAATTTGAAATAATCTCTTCTAATCACATTGACTTCCTCAAATCTACTTGTTTTGAAGCTTCATGAAAAATGCCATTCTCCAGTTTCGAACTCCAAACAACGACAATGTAATATAGAATATATAAAACAAAAAATATACAGCATATTTATAGCTTTTAGAAATAAGTATAAAACACACATTCTTTAACACTCTCAAATAAATTATTAAAAAATACCAACAAATCGCCCTGGCAAAAAAAAAAAAGATCCGAAACGAATTAACATTTACTAAAGTTCATCATGCAAAGAAAATGTTGGGAAGTATTTTCTCTAACCATATCTGTTTATTATAAAATTAGCTCAGTGTTCATCAGAAATTATTTGCATGCTATTAATAAAATTATTTCGTCTGTAATACGTAAACCTAAAACAAGCGGTAATAGGAAGCAGCAGCAGAATAAAGCAAATTGGGCTTCTTCACAAGACAGGGATACTACTCAAGGTCAAGTGTGACGGGGGAGCTCCCATGAACAACGGTGTAATTCAGCAGGACAGTTCAGCCCTCAACCACAGACTGATTTTTTTTACAAAATAGAGCAGTACAAAGGAGGAAAGATTATTGGATTGTATATAAAACGTAGCTAAGCTAATTGTGCTGATGAAAGAAGGAAGGTGAAACTGCACAGAGTTTTCAGTATTAGATTTTGGATGTTTAGGTTTAGTGATGATTGTGACTTTGCGGAATTCATTACATTTCTCTTGTATTGAACGAGGTTTCATAGTATTTATTTTCGAGGTTATACAGTAATTATTGTCTGTGTATTCTCAAGAGTAGATAGTCATGATCGTCTCGATTCTAGAGTACTGAGTATGTAACGTGTAAAACTGACCTCAAAGATCTTCCATTATTACATGAATGGTTGAGAAAGTTATATTTATTTAGCGTCCGCATATCAAGTTAACTTAAATAATACGTGTAAAGTTCTGCCAAAAAGGGTGAGATTACGGTGACAGTGAGTTGGTGCGAGGTACATAATAATTTATATTATACATCGTTGTATAGGCACCCAGTGTAGAGCCAGAAAGAGAAAGGAGCGAGAAAAGGGGTGATGTGTGGTACGAGTGAAGACCTTCCCCTAAGATAGGATTTTAGATTACTATTGAAAATTTTTAAAACATATTTTCCCATACTTTTTATTCACTATTTGGCAATGATTAAGAATCCTGCAGTATTTTATATTATTAGTGGTCGGATATCAAAGACCATGATACGGAGTGGCCACCTCCAGGGGGAAACCCCCTTATGAATCTTAATTAATTGAGGTTTAGTAGAGATGAAAACAGGTTCGCGATATTCTCTCAAGGCTCTGTCGCTTGTCGTTCCGTTCATTCAATCGTAGGTTCATTAGCATTCACATCGTCATTCAGTGTCCTAGACTGCAAAAACACATTGGCTAAGAGGTAGCATCTTTCTTCGGTCAACACCGAGGATATGCTATCTCACATGGCGATTATGAAAATGAAAATAATGAATTCCAAAAGATAAATAAGATAAATGGAAATGTTATACAACTGGTTCCGGAAACAATATTCGCCTGTTTCGCTGAAGTGGATTGTAAAACATGAAGTTTTAGGATCAAATCACAGCGATTGTGTGATTTCAGTCTTCTAATAATTCGAGTGAAATAGCACTCAAAACTCAGAAGGAAAGCATTTAATTTCCGATAAGCTGTGATGAAATGGAATAAACCGATGATGGAAATGCGTGGAACTCGTCTATCACCACCTCTTTTGGACATCCCTGGCGTGACCTCTTGCTCTCCACGCCCCTCGCATTCCGCACCCCCGTGACTTACGTTAAAGAGCCGCGACTCCTCGGCCAGAAGAAGCAAATGTCATAAAACGCTAAAAATAGAACAATCTCGTTCACTTGACGCTAGCATTCTTTCGCCCAATGCGTAACAATTCAGAGCGGCCCCTCCCACAGTGGCATAGGGAGGGAGGGGAATGCACACATACAATAGCGTGCGCATACACACAAACACAAACATTGTACAAACGTCATACACAACACCGTCCCGTACCTGCACAAACACGCACACACACCGTACTACAAACACGCACACATTTTGTTCCTAACATGCATACACACACACACAGACACACACACCGTACCTGCACACATACATATTACGGGCACACACTATACTTACACCATCATTCACCAAACATCGCTATATTCAAAGGATGCATATGCCATGTACATACACGTGACATGCGTACCCATCACCGTAGATACACAAACATGCAAGCACAACACCGCACAAACATGCTTACCCATGAGAGTAAAAAAAAAGGAAGAAAAAGAGAGGAAAGCAAGAGGTCCGTCGGCGTCGCGGGAGCAAGGCCAGCGGTCGGGCGGCTGCAATCTCAAGGCGACGCATCGGCGACGGCGGCGGCGGCGGCGACGGCGCCCCCGACTTGAACTACGCCGTACTCGCGGTTATCGGAGCGCCCTGCCCCTGCCCCCTCTCTCGCCCCGCCGCCTGCGTAATCACGCCCGGCCGCGGCCGGGGCGCGCGCGGGGAACTCCATTGAGAGAGTTCAGTGTACGGCAGCCCCGGCGTGGGGCGCGGGGGCGCGGGGCGGCGCGGACCGAGGCGGTGTGGCGTGGCGAAACACGGCGCGGCGGGCAGCAAGGCCGAGCGGGCAAATCTGGTGGGAACATTTTGGGCAGGGCTGGGTTTAGGCACTGCGGGACTCCCTGGCACCAAATCAGTCCCCTCACCCCCACTTTGGAAAACGATCCTCCAGATTTACTAAAAAAATATTAATTGTAATAGAATTACTTTTATACACATACGAATAAAAATCACAAATTGATTTTTAGAATTGAACATTATTGCATGTACAATTGTTTATTTCAATATAGTTTAATTCTTTTCAAAAATTGTTCTTACAATTAAAATTTTAATTTCAAATTTATTTTACAGATAGAAACATTTTACGACTTATTTGTAAAATATTTTTATGATTTTTCTGTAGCGCCACCACTCCATCAGCAACTGCTTATTTTGCGTGTAGGTAAAGCCGCCCCTTCCTCCGCGTTCGGCACAGGAGACTCTAGTCAGAGCAAAGAGCACTCGCATGCCCCTCCACGAATCAGAAATCAAAGTAGGGTCATCCGGGGTTAAATGAGGTTTGAATTCATACAACCCATCGCATTCTAATGTTCAAAATGTTTCATCTTTTTATTGTTTTTTCTCTCTGCTAATTGCTTAATTTCCAAAACCTTACTCTTATCATTTTAACAATCATTGTGCCCCGCCATTTTCCTTGCAATGACTAGACACTGTTGAGCGAATAAATGTTTTGAAGAAAACATGTTGTGCCTTCTTGAACTTTGTACCCGTTATATAACACATTTACACTAATAAATCAGACTATTTCCAAGGAATATTTTTGTATTGGGCATTTACCAGGAAGTCTGAAAATGATGGCAAAATTGTGGTGTAGATTAGGTTTTTGAGACGTTAATTCAAGATCGACCAATTTTGTTTCTGTCAAGAGGACTGGTATGGTAGCAAACAAATTAGTGTAACGTTACGTTACATCAACAGTACAAAATCGCTTGGAAGTAGCTACATGTTGGTGCCAAAAATAAAAGTTCTAAATAGCGATTTGTGAGTAAAAGTGCATAACATAAAAGTACTGTTTGCAGTAAAAATCGCTGAACATTGCATACGTCGTTCCTAAATGACTGGCACAGATAATGAGCCGCTTGTACTTTAATTTCTACCATCAGTTTTAATTTTTTTTCAACAACTGCTGTTGAGGATTGTTCTTAGATATAAGGCTAGACGCACTTATGAGATCCCTCGGACACGGGCGTCGGTAGGGCGTCAAAAGGGGCAGATCGATTGGGGGAATGTTCATGTTTTAAAAAATTCCTTGGAATATTTTAGATGTCATTGCTGTTCACGGACGGACAGACTGACAAACGGACGAGCGCTTGAAAAAAAAAACAACAACAAACAAACACAAAACACATTGTCGGAATCAAGTGATCCCAAAATGTGCATTTCCGTTGAAATCTCGAAATCGATTTTCCGCATCTTTACCAGGGACCGAATACCGAAATAATAGCGGTAAAGGTATTTATACCGGTATTCTCTCATCAAAATACCGGTATTTTCATAAGAAAATACCGGTATTTCAGTAGAATCATACAGGTATTTGGGAAATTCATTGTGATATTTCCGCTGAGATGACTCAGAGGAAACAACTACACACGGCTGAGTTTCTGACCGGGAGGTCCTAGGGTTCGAGTCCCGAGGGTGGCGGATTTTCGACACTTATTATAGCTAGGTCGAGTTCTGCCGTTGACTGGGAAGTCGAGTTATGTCGTCAGACGGAGGGACCAGCCAACGGTCTTTCGCAGACGTCAACACGAGCTCGTTCGCTGACCTTGGACCTCACGTCCGGGCGCAGAGCTTGGCGACACGTGATAGAGTGTTGAAAATTTATCGAATTTCTCCGTATAAATCTTGTCCTTTCTAGTAGCGATAAAAAATGGAGAAACATGTCTTCTTATCCATAAATGAGTCTTCCACGCATACCAAACTTCCTTCTTGCATGACTGTGTTTATCACTAAATACGATTATTTGCTTAAATTTGATCGTATCACTAACATCCCGAAAATAATTTTTCAGTTGGCCCAGTTTCCTTATTCTGCACCATAATTATAACTAAAACAATATTAAAAATTGACATTGAACGCTAATAGACATATTAACTATTCTTACGCGAGGAAACAGATGCGTTATGTTTAATTCAAAATTAATGATTGAAGGATGTTTAATTTACACCCATGTATTATATTAATAAACTCTTTTTATTAATTAATAATGTTAGTATATATTTCTTATTATTAAGGAAGAAACACTCTTCTCGAAGTGGGCTCCTCCAGATGCATTTTACAATGTAAGCTACCCGCGTAGAAGGGAACCCTTTCCCACATGCAATGTTAATAGCTAATAATAATAGTAATAAAAGTAATAATAATAGTAATAAAAGTAATAATAATAATAATAATAATATAATAATAACATAATTTACTTTTATTACAAATTTCTCAATATCTGCAGTTAATGTCAAAATATATTAAACCCTTAATATAAACTAGGAAAATAACATTTTATTTTAGCCTATTTATTAATGTATAATTAAGATTTAATTGTGAAATGAAGTAAAGGAAATCATTTTTAACAAAACAAAACTGGGCCTGAAAGCCTGAGCGTTCGTGATTATCTCAAGGTGTCAACGCTTCTCAGTTCGCCGAAGGAGGGGTCGGGAGGGAAGAAACGGTCCTACGCCTACGGCACGGCGCATACGTTGACAGCCTCTCCATGTGCGAAATACAAAGACAGACTTAGGTCATCTCTCAGGTCAGACGGGAGATAGCTCGATGAAGGACACTAAGAAAAGGTTCTCTTCAATGGAACCAATAATTATTATTTCATATTTCAACTTTTCCGAAGTTTAAATTAAGGGAGGTTTTCAATACATACAACGTATGCAAAACGTAAACGCCCGAACACAAAACATTTACAATAATAAGAATAGAATTTAATAGTTGTTTAATATACATATACACAAAATAATAATTTAAACAATAAATATCAGTTATGAAATGATATTTGATTAATAAACATTTTGTGAGATATTATTAACTAAAGCAATCTATTTTGTCAACATGTATCGATGGAAAGCTATATTTCTTCATTGAAAAACCGGATAAGGTTTAAAAACCGGTTTTTTTTCAATACCTTTTGGTCCCTGATCTTTACATAACTTTCTCTATTCTACGTGCATTACTTACGCCGACGAAAAAGCAAAATCAAAGGGGCCCTACGGGACGAGGCTGAGGCGCAGCGGAGCACAGCCGCGCGGAGCGGCGCGGCCGCCAATAGGCGCCGATCGGCGCATTGGGTTCGTCAATTGTTTGCCTGAGTGATGTCATCCCGCGTGGCGCAGTAGGTTTCCCCAATTTCCCTCTCGCCCCCCCCCGCTCCAACTGTGAGCGTGGACCGGTGGCGGCCAGAAGATTCCTAGCGGTTCATCACGCGTCGCGTCGTGGGCCCTGAGAGAAGCATTCCGAACAGAGGCGTAGATGCTCCTCGGTCGGAGTGGCGAAGCGCAGAAGCACGGGAGAACAGCAGTACGCATCGGATTGGCCCGGTCACCTCAGCCAGATTATTGTTCTAGGTGGAAGGAGACTGGGACAAGACAGTATTTTAAAGGATGTAAAAAATAGTTTAGTCGGTTTTGGAAATTTTAATATTGTAAAGACGCACGTGCAAAAAGTTGAAACATTTTTAAAAATTATATGCAAAATAAGTAAAATGTGGAAGACTTAAGAGCTAGAGCATGACGCAAGACAATGTGTCCTAGCATAAGCAGACTAAAAACGTGTTTAAAACCCTATTAAACTAAATTTCTTATTAGTTTCTAAATATATTTATTCCTTTATTTTCTTGTTCGTTTATATTACAGATATTGAATGTTTCAATAAACATTATTAGGAGCCCCGTTATTTGGTCATGCTTAAGACTTCGTACTTTATTAATCCGGCTGCGGCGTCATGTTCATTTTCCATACTCATTATAATTAATACGAAAGGGATGAAAATGTTGAGAAAAAGTCGAGAATTGAATATTTTTCACGTTAGAAGCTATAAATGCATATACAGATGGCTATATAACATACTAACATAAGAATTCAAAACAATCCGCAAAAAATAATAGTGTCGTCTTATGCTAGAAACTGTTGGCCGTAAATAGACAAGTTGACTTGCCAGATTTTTATTAAGATATCGATTTAAATGAATATTAAATCTTAAATATTTTATTTTGCCTGACGTATTTATTGTATATTATTAAATTAGTGAAGAGGTCTCTACAGAGAATATGATAACGAATACTAGACTCCTGACATATTTAGTTTCTTGAGTGGATATTCGATTCAAAATATTTTATCAGCTGCTGCAAAAAGAACAACAAAAAACGTAATATATAATATGTAACAGCATGTACTTCTACTGAGGAAAAACAGCGATACTTGCCATTCCTCGCAATCTTTACGGCATGTGTGTGTGTGTGTGTCTCTGCCTTTTTTCGTTGTTTGCATGCATGACCATAATCGGTCAAAGTATACGGCTTTGGAGAAGCAGGGATATTTTCTCAACGGAAACGCTGTGTTGATTTGTGGAATGTGAATCTCATTTCCTCATAAATTAGTTTAAGTACCATAAAAAGAAATAAGGATAAATAATTTTTTGATGATTATAAAACAAGTAAATGAGACCTTAAGAAAAAATATCAGTTCACCTACGCGAAAGAATATTCCTTCATGCGGTGAACGCAGTGCGTTGTGATGAAGGGGTGCCTTTGTCCAACGTCTCAATGATATGTAAACATGTGGAAACTATGATTTAGGACTCAGCAAGTCAATTCTGATTCCAAGTTGGTGGGCATCCGATATGGTATACCAATTGAATGTGAGTGAGGTGAATACGAGGGAAAATGGTTGTAAATGATTCCAGTAATGGAGAAGAGAAGGTGTTAATGCAATGGCTCATAAAATCGTGCCTAAGTGGATTTTTTTATGGGTGAGATTTATTGTTGTGGGTGTTTTACTTTCTCGCTAGGAAGTAGAGAGAAAGTTATGTAATGCGGCGTGAAAAAACGGTGTATTTTCGGCAGAATAACTTTCATTGCCGGGCCTTGGTAAATAAAAAGTGTATAAATCCAGTTGCTAAATTTAGAAAAAAATCCTCTTAACACGTTATGTAGCCAGAATCCATGTTTTGTTGGTCCTTAATAGCGAAAAATCTATTGACGGCCAAACGTCTGTCCGTCTGTAAACAACAGTAGCGGCTAAACTGTTCAGCCTATTTCCTCCAAAATTGGTATTACTCAGTCGATCTGGCTGATGGCGCCCGTTAAACTTTGAAACGATATTGTAATTGTGGAGAGTACTTTACATGAAACCCCTGGGACATTTTCAATTTTTTTAAAAAAATGGCACCATTGTTTCTGATTAAATTTTGTAGTTGGATAATGTAAAGGAAGTTTAAGAGAATGGTGCAGGTCTCATGTTTGTCAAAAACCCTGATTTTTCGAAAATTGCAAAGTTCAATAATCAAAATTCATAGATAATTTCTGATGAATTTAAAACTAGGAAAGGTTTAAGACAGGGACGTGGATTGTCCCCACGCTTTTCAAAATTTATTTCCAAGAGGTCCCTAAAGGATGGAATGCCTCCTGTGAAGGGATGGGTGTTTTTGTAAAAGGAGAAGCAATACATTCGCTATTTGCGAATGATCAGGGGTAATAGTTGCTTAAGATAGGGATGACGCATGACCCGAAAAATAGCGCAGGCCTGTGTTCAGGGTGGACGTAAATTAAATTTGAAGAAAAAAAGAGTACCTGAGCGTAGGTGGAGAATATACTGACGTGGATGTTCAAGAAGTAGGAAGGATTAAGTTAGTTTAACAGTTTAAGTACTCGGGTACAATCCTGTGTAAGTCTAGAAATGGTGAAAAGGATAAAGGAAAAAATCAAACAGGTAAGAGAAGCCAAACGAAGTTGAATGGGATGTTATGGAGTCGGGAAATTCACGTAAGAACCAAAACGATTATTGTAAGGACAATGATTGAAAGTATGGCAGAGAGAGTTGGACTCTGACGGAACGTAAGAAGCAGAAATTGTGTGCAATTGAAATGGATGGACTACGACGGAGCTGCCGAGTTTCTAGAATTCAGGAAATTATAAACATGGAGATCAGGGAACGGACGCAGCAAACTTGTGGACAGATTAGGACGTAAAACGCTGCAATAGTATCGGCATTTGAGGAGAATGTCAGATTCAAGATGGCCTAAGAATGTCCTCCAGGAAGAGTGATAAAGGCTCGTAAAATATGGAATTCAGGAATGACTGAAGCCATGCGTGAAGGAAAATTAACGACAGCCAATGGCGAAAAGAGAAGGTGGAACCACAAAATAAGAGGCACTGCTGACAAGTGAAATCCGATAAAGTAAAAAGTAAGCAAAAGTCCAAATTTTTTCGGATTCTTCATACAAATACACTAATTATGAAGATTGTGATTTTTCCTTAATAAAATCGGTTCCTTAAAGATATATTTTTGAAATAAGGTCATATACATTTTTCTGAAAATTTGAGTACTTTTCACGTAATTTTGCCCGAAAATACGTGAAAATACGAGAAAGTACGTGCTGTTTTAGCACCACTAGTTTTACATTTACAAGATAGAAAATGAAAAAGTAATTTCATCCGTTTGTTAATACCAGTGTTGTTATTTAAAATTATTTTTACTGTCTCTTATACATATGTATATAGGGAGTAATAATATTAGAAGTATAGGTAATGGTGCAGAAAATCACTTTCGACTGATTGACTGATTGATTGATTGTGATTCTGGGAGCGTTAACTATGGAGCTCATTAGTCTCCTAAGTGTAATATTTACAACAGGGCTTTTTATACTGTATTTCATTTGTTAATAGACAGGCTTCAAATGGTGACTTCTGAAGTTTCTGGAAAACTCAAAATATTATTGTGAAAATGAGCTCAAATTGAGCATTTTAGAGATGCGCAAACGTTTTTTTTTAAACGACTCCAAATACTTAAATAAAAATTCGTAGTATCAGTAATACTCCTAGTTATATTTTAATTGAATTGAATTGAATTTGCCTTATTTTACGTGGCGAGACTCAGGCCATGAGGCCTGCTCTTCCGTCTGACCACGCAAATTTCGTTACACTCCTTTCACCAATCATGGGAGAAAGAAGGTATTACTTGGGCGACGAAACAGGCGATTTGAATTTAGCTCACAGGCATCATTTAGGCTTGAGGATCTTTTACATGCAGTAAATGTACTAACATGGGACAGCCGGCTTTACTTCCCCTCCGAAGGAAGGCGTACGAAGGATTTTTTCGCCCTTAAAAATCCACGGCTTCGAACGGGCTTGAACCCGCAAACTTGGGTATAGCAGTCCGATACGCTAACCGCTACACCATCGCCGCCGCAAACGTATTTAAATTTAATTCTACTATTAGGGATCCGGAAAAAAATGAGATAACATGAAAAATGTATTTTGGGCTCCCAACAAGTACGAGAAAGTCTGTGACATTCTGTTGCACCACTAGGGGATTTTGAAGGGTACAATGTTACTTACTATGAATTTACTTGGCCATCATCAGGAAAATGCGGGTTTCGATATAACCCTTCTATTTTTAAAATTTCATACTTGTTTAACTTGACTAATGGAAGTTTGCATTTATTGTTTAGAAGTGGAGGGGTGTGTTTTGTGGGAAATTGTGGCGTATGATTTTTATGAATTAGGGAAAGCGAAAGAGGTCTTTGGGGAATCTGGATCTAAAGCGTGAAGGATAATGAGCGTTTTGACCGAGATTGAATATTGGAGTGTTGGGACATGCTGGGAGGAGAGAGTATTATTTTTTAGAGGTTTGTTAGATGAATTCTGAGAGGAGTGTTATTTGAAGCTCCCGGTATATTTGTGAATTAGAAATGAACCAGGGGGCTTTCAAGGTTTGTCTTAGACATTTTTTTTAACTTTCTGAAAAATGGAGGTTATGTTACGCAATTGCTGTGTTACGCAATATTGTGCAAGCTTATGTCATTGTTGGTCTTAAGATCATTTTATAGATGAGCAGTCCAGTTTCAGTACTAAGGGTGGAGTTTCTATTGATAAACGGGTAGAGTTTTAAAACTTTTGCTCGTGTCTTATAGGCTGTGGATTGAATGTGCGGTTTCGAAGTTAACCGTTTGTCTAGAAAGGCACCTAGATATTTGGCTGGCGAAGAATGAGAAAACCAGAGAACATCGGTGTTATTTATTTGTAAGGGTGTAGGGAAGGGAGGACCGTCTGAGTGTGAATATTTTGGATTGTGATTTGGAGGGGTTTATTTTAATTCTCCATTTTTTAGTCCAATTCGTGTAACTGTAAATTTATGATTTTATGTAATCATAGGCTAAGGTCATGACGGTATGTAAAGTGAAGATAGAAGTATCGTCAGCGTAAAGAGCTATACTTGCTTCGTGTGGAGTTGGATAGCCTGCTGTAAAAATTGAGAACAGCGTTGGTGAAAGAACCGAGCCTTGTGGGACGCCTGCGAGAATAGGCTAAAGTGGTGATATAGCATCATTTATTTTTACTTGAAAGTATCTGTCTGTAAGTAAGCTTCAAATTAGTTTCTGCAGATAGTCAGGTGTTCCAATTTCTCGTTGTTTGTACATTAGTTCATTGTGCCAAATTCAGTCAAATTCCTGCGAAATGTCTAAAAAGAGAGCTATTTATCGTAAAAACCGTTCACTATGTGCTCGGCAAGTCGCTGTAGTTGATGGGTAGTGCATGATTCGGTCTAAAACCAAATTGAGTGTTGGGAAGTGCATTAATTTTCGTTAAGTACGCTTGGAGTCTATTTAAAACATTTTTTTCAAAACTTTTAGCTACAGAAGGGAGTAGGCTAATAGACCTGTAATTGCTTGGAATTTTGGGGCTTTTGCCTGGCTTGCAAAATGGAAGTATAACTTGCCCGTTTCCATGACGACGGATTGTATCCTATTCTCAGCGATGCGTTAAATATTGCTGTCATTATTGCAATGCTTGTTGAGGAAGTTCTTTTAATGCTTTGTTTGTAAATTATCATACCCTGGCGTTTTTCTAGTTTCGGAAAGCTTAATTATATTTGCTACTTCTGAAGGAGAAATGAAATTTATCTTCGTTGGGACAGTGCACACAGGTAGTTTCATGTACTCTTCTATTTCCGCATTGAAAATAGGATATTCAATGGGCTTTGGGGTGAAGACACTTTCTAAATATTCTGCTAGAGTCTTCGCCTTTGATGATAAGTCATAAATCTCATAGAAAATTAATTTCATACAGGACGCGGCTTCCATTTGATCATCTCTTTCTATAGCGACATTCCAGTTGTGAACTCACTCACTCTATTAACTCGGTCTTAAAGAACCGTAATTATTGCCCCACTTGTATGACAGACACGTGCAGAGAAACGAATAACCAGTCTGTCATATTCCCAGAACTTATTCGGGGACTAGATTCGTCGTTAAAATCACGTATCATGCAACATTGGAGAAGTGTTCTATTTACATGTCAATTGAGCATGACGCCAGCTGGTACAATTAGTGTCCAAAAAGCAATGAGATTTTTTGGTGACTGTTCAAGTACTGCACGGACGCGAAATATCAGACCGATTTTTGAACTTATAACATGCTTAATTGTTAGGTATTAAAATTTTAACCACTGATATATTTAATTAAAATTAATTATAATATTTCAAGAAAGGAAACGTCAATCCATGTTTTATATAATATTGTTTAGTCTTGAGAAAATAGAGAGATTTGATATTGGTGGAAGTATGCATAAGCGATTAGGCTTAATAACGGACTGTGGTGGAATTCTGAGAAAACTGGCAGTCCAGTGGGAGAAAGGAGTTGTTTATAGTTAACGCCTAAACAAACATTCAAAGATACACGTTGATAAAGAGGCTAGTCTGAAGTCATCCAAGTAAACAATTCAGTACGTGTGCACCTTTTATAGTATAGTTCTGAAATGTGAGAAGCGATATGAGAATCTATATTTGTTATTTGTTACTATATTTATTTATTTAATTAAAAATTTATTAATGCTAACAGTTATTGTAGCATTGAACGAACGAACTTAACATTACAGCTATCTCTCGAAAAACTTAACGATATACCTCGAAGTAAAGATATATCGCAAAAACTATAATATATATATATATATATATATATATATATATATATGTATATATGTAGTATATGAAATAATTTGAAAATCTAATCTATTATTGGGCCATCATTGCTGGCAGCATAGTTTTATTTCATTTTTTGCGTACATTGGAAATTAGTAATATCGAATGAGTATTCAGTCGTGTCATACGAGGGTTCGAGCCCCGACTGTAGCACACTATCGTCAGGTCGAGTATCTGGAGAAGAATTCGATCGTTCGGTTTTTCGGATTGGTAGTTTTCCGTAGTTGCTCCAATGAATACGAGGAGCATTCAGTAGCAATAACTTAATAAACGGGCCACAGGACGCGCACGATCTTTTCTTTCTCATCCGTGTCCCCTCCTTTCCCGTTATACATACAAACCTACATACATGTACTACACAAGCAGACATGTCAAGAGATCAGTCGGGAGTTCAGACTCCGGCCACGCTAGTGGAGTGGGATCTCACGTTCCAGCAGAAAAGGGACACGGGCCCCTACCGGAATATAATATGCGCTACAATTATAGGATTAATGTCCATAATAGATGACTATTCCGAAAACATCATTATGTCGTATGGCAGAAGAATAGAACATCAATATACAATGGTTGATTTCTTTTTACTTTCTCGTATACGTACCTCAAATACATACCTCTCTATACATTGGAGTAATATACATAGTATAGAGAAATTATGTGATCTGCGGAAAATCGCTTCAAATATTATGTGATGTTGCGGAAAATCGACTTCGAGATTTTAACGGAAATACACGTTTTGGGGTCCCCTGGTGTTCTTGGGGTTTTGGTACCGAAAAGTGTTTTTTCTTTCTCTTTTTTTTTTTTTTTCAAAACGTCCGTCCGTCTGTCTGTCACGTACCGTTCTGTTCGTCAGTCTGTGAACACTACTAGCCTTACAACCACATCTACGATCATTTCCAAATTGAAGAATCCCCTGTCCATCTGACTCTAGTTGAATCTTTGAGATTTTTGAAAAACATTCTTTAAAATTTGGGAGTACTTTACATGAAGGCCACCGGACATTTTACAAATTTTCTCAACAACGGCTACACATTTTTTCTTTAAGTTTCTTATAAGAATATAGTAAAATACACGTATAAAGTCGGCATATGTCCGATTTACGCAGTTAACTCTGAATTTTCGAAAATTGGGAAAGTTTGAATTTTGTCGGCGTCTTCCTACAACAACAAAATTAAAGATACAGATTTTTGCTTCAAATTAAATTTGTGGCTCATAATTAGTTTTTTAGTAAGGTCATGTTGATTCTTTTGAAACTTTTAGTAGTTTTGGCTCAAGAGGATGTGAAATAAAAGAATATAAAAAAATAACAAAAACAAGATTTTCTCAAAAACGGCACCAGATTTTTTAATTTTTTTGTTACGTTAGTGACAAACAAATTATACGATGACATAAACGCTGTATGCTCTATTCTTTTGTTGTTTCAAAAATTACAAAAACGAAATTTTTTGACTTGTCTCTCACGTCGGTAATACTTACATCAAAGGCGCTTTTTTAACATTATTATATTTATGAGTACATGTACTTTAAATTAGGTCAAATAAGTTTCTCGAAAACTCAACAGTTTCCTGTAAAAATGAACTCAAAATTCCGCATTATCAGAAACGCTCAAATGCCATTTTCTTAAAAATGGCTCCAAATTTTTTCTGCAATTTTCTTTTCAATAGTTAGTGCTAATTGCACTGTTTAATATGATGTAAAGTTCATTTAGGTATATTCATTTGTGTTTTCAAAAATTACATTTTTTTAAAATACCTCTCACGCCATTAATATGGACATTTCCATCGATTTGTTTGCATTATTACATTTGTGAGTGGTAGTGCTCCAAATGACTTCAAATGAAGTTTTTCGAAAACTCAATATAAAAAAGACCTTCACATTTCCGTTTACAGTAAGATTAATGGCCAGTTCTTAAAAACGCTTCAAACTTTCAATGAAAATTTTATTTAGAACAAGTTTTCACTTTAATATTTTGAAGTAATAATTCGGTTATATTACTAGAAAGCAAAAAGTTGAGAAAAAGTTAAAAAAAAAAGGCACTTAGGACGATAGATGGCAGCTGGCCAGAGAATGGGGCAAGACTTTAAAGCCAGACGACACCAAAGAAATTAGAAAACTTTATACCAGAAAGTCCGTGCCATTCTGTAGCACTTCTAGTTCTATTTTGTTGTTTTCAAAGCATCTATTCACACTATCACCGCAATTTCAAGTTATCATACAAAATTGTCTTCTCATCGAACGTATAGTGATGTAACTAACAGTGTAGTGATTTAAAGCGCTGTGCAGTCTAGGCTAGGATAGTAATGAAGAAGTTGATTTAAAAAAGTTTATCAGGGTGAAGTGAGAGTGAATTGCAATGGTTTTATTTGTGCTCATATCAATTATTGTTGTACTCATATCATTGTAATAGATCAGCTCATTTTTACTTTCTAGTGTACGTACGTATATACGGAGTAATATACGTAGTATAGAGAAAGTTATGTAATGCTGCGCGAAATAACGGTGGATTTTCGGCGGAAAAAATCATTGCCGGCCTCTGGTGTATGTCCGTCTGGTGTATGTGAACAACACTAGCGTCTAAAATATGCATAGGTTTTTCCCAAACTGAAAAAAAAAGTTGATCTGCCCTCAGTCAAAGCTTGCGATTCTGAGAAACATTCATTAATTTTTGGGGGTACTTTACATGAATCATTTTGGACATTTTCAAATTTTTCTCAAAAACGGCTCCAATTTTTTTCTTTAAATTTCTTGTGAG
The DNA here is from genome assembly GCA_964035755.1 of Teleogryllus oceanicus. Taxonomy (NCBI): domain Eukaryota; kingdom Metazoa; phylum Arthropoda; class Insecta; order Orthoptera; family Gryllidae; genus Teleogryllus; species Teleogryllus oceanicus. Next base: position 32,606,086 of record CAXIVR010000003.1, read on the forward strand.
AATAAAGTAAAACACATTTATAAAAGGCTTAGGTCCCATTTTCACGGTTAAATTTTCGACAACTAATTTTAGCAGAGGGGAGGGGTTGTAGTTTATGTTTACGTTTAGTAGGTTACTATTGAGATGGATGTGAAGGTTTTCCGATGTTAGTCTGGTATGATTTTCTGATAATGATTGGCAAAGTGAAAAATCCTATTCCCTAAAACACACACAGATCTTCTAGAAAAAAGCGGCGTCTACGCACTACATTGCGACGATTGCGAAGCAAAATATATTGGTCAAACAGGCAGAACTTTCAATACAAGAATAAAAGAACATATACACGCTTGGAAACACAACACCTGCAAATCTCACTTTGCCAATCATTTACTTCAGACAGGCCACACATTCAATCCACACACAGACAGTCATATACTGGAAATAGAAAATCAATATCATACCAAACTAACATTGGAAAACCTTCACATCCATCTCAATAGTAACCTACTGAATGTAAACATACACTACAACCCGTCCCCTCTGCTAAAATTACTATTTGACACAACCCTCACACCACACTCTTCGGGGGTGACACAACACACCACACCGCACCCAGGCCATTAACCCTCCTCCTCCACCCCACAGCCGGTACTTAAGCTGCAAGGCCCGCCCGAACCCTCGTAGTCGTTTTTGTGACTTCCAGACAGCAGGTAAGGAAACGGCTTAACTTACTTTTTTGTATTCTTGTATTTTCTCTCTCAAAATTGTATATGTATATTTCATTCATTTTTTGCTTAGATTAAAAAACTACTATATTACAAAATGATCTAACTCTCCGCCCCTTCTTTCTTTCATTCTTTCTTTCTTTAATTATTCCCCTTTCATTTCTTAAGATGTTTTTTAAATTATGTAACTATGTTCATTTAATTATGTAACTATGGTAATTCTAATTTTGTTTATATTTTTCTTGTATCGGAACACTGATGATGATGGCTAAGCCATCGAAAGCTGCTCTTATTGAAATAAATAGTATTGTTGACAATGACAACGCCTTCAATCATTTCAATCAATGTCTGTCTGTTCGTCCGTCGTCCGTCCGTCCGTCCGTCCGTCCTCCGTCCGCCGTCCGTCCATCCGTCCGTCACGTCCCTCCGTCTGTCGTTTTGTGCAAAATTGATATTCCCCAATCAATCTGGCCGATGTGGCGGTCTTTTGTATTTGAAACCGATATTTTCATTTTGGGGGTATTTTACATGAAGTCCTTGGTACATTTTCCAAGTTAAAAAAAAGGCTCCATCATTTTTGCTTAATTACTACGATTATTATTGAAATATAAGTTCGAGATTTTTTCCCTTAATGAAATATGTTTCTAGGCCATGTACAATTTGTCGGAAATTTTAGAATATTTCTTTTGAATTTGCGTGAAAGTACGGGGAAGAAAGTACGTACTGTTTTAGTACAACTAGTTTTACTCTTGATCTACAATGATGTCCGGGATTCACAAAACTACTCAAGGCACAAAGAATGAAACGGAAACATGGTAATCTTTTTCTTCCCGTCAATTGCGGAATTAAAAATTTACAGACTATATTTGCTATTCCAATAATGCAGTTTTCTAACTCGTGCGCAAATGCTTCTCAGTTATTTTTAATGTCTATGCAGTCTCTTGTCATTCCTTGGCGACCATTCCATTTGCTGATTCACCACTGGAAGCACTTTCACTTCCCACAATCCATACATGTCTTTTAATTTAACAGTGGTTGGAATTTTCTCTCCTCAGCATCTGTTGTTACTAGTCCGTCATCACAGCACCAATTACATAAGTTGTTTTATATTTTGTATCAAACAGTATAACGAATGCTCGATGAAGAAACGAACAAAAAAATATGAAATAATATACAAATTCTAACTTGCGTAGCTTCCAACTGCTTCGCATCATTCTTATTTTACGTTCAGGAAGCGCAGTAAATGGGGAGCGGTCGAGTATTTTTGTCGTCAAATTACTAAAAAATACTCTTATTTTTAAAAAATTCAACATGACCTTATTTGAAGTTCTGTTTTTGATAATCACATTTCATTAAGAAAAAAATTGTATCTTCAAATAATGATTTTTTTCAGTTTTCGAACAGCGTTTCTACAGCTCTTCTTTTTGTACGATGTAATCACAAGGGTTCGCATAATTGTTGTAGTGCTTGTTATTATTATTGAAGACTTGTACTTCATTGTATTTTTGTATTATGGCAATTAACTATCATCGCCTCGAACCGAACTATAGTTTAAATAAATATACAGCACATATTCTTCTCGGTTCTGGGAATAGAGATGTTTGGAAACTCTCGACCTTTCCTTGATTCCATAAATGAAGCTCGGTCATTTATCATCTTTGTGAACATATCCCAACAGAGCAGATACAATTGTGTGAATTTTCGACGTCCTCGCAGCCGCGGGCTTTCGTGTCACGCGCCGCATCACCACCCACAGCAGGACGACCGTTATCGGCGCCTGGGAGGCGGCGTCGCGGTGCCGCCGCCCCCGCACACGTCCCCCCAAGGGTGAGCTGGGGGCGGGGTTTTCCCCCTTGGCGTCCTCCCATTGGCGCGTGGCCTTGGGGAAGGGGAGGGGGAGCCACCTGCCCCCCTCCCCCGGCCGCCCGCTGCGTCGCCCCCAACTCCGCCACATTCGGTTCTTCGCAGCGCGGCGTCCGTGCGTTATGGAATCGCCGTTTTTCTAAAACGGCGCTTCACTTTTGTTGTTCGGACATCCTTTTCGTTCGTTGGTTTGTAGAATAGTTTCTTTTGTCGTCTTCTTTCCTTGATGTAATCTACTACTTTTTTTTTTACCTTTTCCCGATCTTTGTCGTGGTCCTTCTCACCTCTCCTCATAACCACATGCGGTGATTTGCAGTCACAATGGTGAAACTCATTATGGTCATTGACATTTCTCTAGTAGTGACGTCAAGAAGTTTCTTGCTTTCAGTTCATCTGTTTGATTTATTGCAGAGGTTCTTTTTTCTCAGCGAAGTTTCATATTCGTTCATTTATTAACTTCATGTTCGGCCATAAGGTCTTTTTAACAACGTGAATACAATGATAACTCATTCTTTTAAGTGTGCACAATCATAACTAACAGATTACTCAAACCTTGTTTACTTCAATTAATATCAACAATTAATATCAACAGGACATGCAATGAGTGACATTTAAAACAGTCTACAAAAACAATTAGAGAAAAAGAAAGAAACCTAAGATCGCTTTCTGTCGACAATGCCATCAGATCTAGTTCAATGTTCTGTTCTTTTGTGAGTAATATCATGATTACATTAGAGGGTTCCATTTACAAGTTCGTGTGATCGCTAATAAAACGTTCGTTCTCCGACATTAGCACATTCGTTTTCCTATAAGGAAGTTCCAAATTTTGATATTTTGAACGCTGGTACTGGGATATAGAAAACTTTGGCTGAGGGAAATCTTGACTGGAATCTCCACCGAAAATTTCATTGTGTGATAATGCATGCTTTTCAAGCATTCTCTAAATATTCTTTAGGGTGTGAATTCCAGGTTGAAAGCCCAGTTTATTTAAGGGTACGGGTTATTTATACCCTGAATAATGGACAAAAGAAACTCAGGGTTATCGAGCCCACGAGAAGCAAACTGAAAATATTTTTTGCAAGTAAATTGAAATGAAGCAAATTGTTGTTGAAAATATCTTAATTTCAATTGTGTGTTTCAGTGCAGTATACTGGAACTTTCAACCCTAAATGTAATTTTTTAATACAATTTTGTATTTTTCTTTATATGTTGAATCGAATGAGTCATTTTGCAGCCTTGTAGTTATTTCATGATATCTCATTTTATATTTTTAAATTTATCTGGACAGCAATTTAGTACTTTTTGAAAATTATATATGGAAGGGACCGAACTGCAATTTCCCTTCCTGAAAATCTTCCTGGCCTGGATGAAAGACTCACAGAACTATTGCTCTGAATATCCAGATATTGTTAGTTTTAGATACATGGAAAAGAATGTTAACACGAAAAGAAAAAAAACACTCTTGACTGAAAACTATAATACAGATATTTTTCTACTAAAAAAAGCTGTTATAAATTCAATTAGTAATTTTAAATATAAAATTTAAATAGTCACAACCACTGGCTCTGTCACTACTTAACCTCGCATCAAGTACTGACAAATAGTGAGTTCAGGAATCACTTTTAAATCTCAAAACAGTCTGTCCCTCTTGTGGTGTAAACGTGAACAATGCTAACCTATTTCGACTTGACTTTAAAGGAAACGGAAGGTAATGCGAGAACGCCATGAAGTCATCTTGCTTCTAAGAAACGGTATAATGCCCTAACGAGAACACTGAGATGCTTGAATGACACCTACGTCTACGAATAAGTGAGCGTCCGTGGGAGACCTAAAGCGTGAATGAGCAGTAGCCGAGAAGTCAGAGACACAGAAGGACAATGTACGTTGAATAAAACACTCCGAACATTAACAATTGTTACTCGTGTTAATAACTCTAACGTCCTATTAACTACAAAACGAAGTGCAATATTGACAGAGATCAGGCCTTTGTGAAACCAGTTAGCGTCGAAAACGTCGCAAGAAAACAATCAGAAGTGGAAGAAGCGAGGAAAGGAGGCTCGAAGAAACTTGCAAAAGAAGGAAACTGAAGCAGCTGCGATGACTGGCCTCTCGTCTGGCGGGCGACGCGACGGGGTCGTTCGGGGGCGGCGATCGGGGGCGGTGGCGGCGGAGGCGGGAGCGGACATGTCACGCGGTCGCAAGCTGACGAGGCTGCCGACCGGCCCCGTCGGGAAAGAAGATGCCGCCGCCTCCGCCCCCACCGCCGCCCCCGGCCCCGCTGACTCCTCCACCAGCGCGGCCGTTGACGATATTTCGGGCGGTGAACAACTACGCCGCTGTCCTTTGCGGTCATCCACTCAGCTTCAAGCGCGCACGCGATTTTGCTTCAATCATCCACACCGCGTGTCACCTCATGACATCTCAGTTCCCATGGCGTCACCTCCATCTCCCACCACCTCTCGGTATTTTTCACGCTGGCATCTTAAGGCAAGGCATTTTTCGATCTGCCTCGAAATAAGTGGATTCATTTTCAAATTTGAAAAGAACAAAGAATGTGCAGTTCAGGATCACACGTTCATCTTATTTTCGTCACTGGCTCTTATTCAATATTCTAATTTCTTCTAAGAAAATAAAAGTTGGAGATTGATTTGAAATCTTTCCAGGAAGCGCTATGAGACAAGCTCTAGCAAACTCTCAAAAGAATTGTCGTTCCGTCTCTAAAAACAGTCCCGTCGCGAAAGTTTGATTTGTGGAACACATCAATGGATCGCAACCCGTCTTCATAGCATGTTCCCGAGCACACTGCATTCTTTAAGCCTCGAATACAATATCCTGTAACGTCTTGGGTGGGGATCTACACCACAAAGAAACAGACACGAGTGGGTATTTACAATTTATTTACAATAAATTATGTACAGGAACTAAAAACTCACTCTAAGGCGTTTATCGGAACTACCTGCCGCAGCCCCCCTCTCCCAACACGCGCCCTGCGAACGCGCCTGCGAGTAGCCAACTCGGCCGATTCGCAACTGGGCACCTCATTTGCCTCGGCAGACCATCTGCCCTGAAGTATACTTCACCGTGTCCGAACCTCGGATACCTACTCGTGCCTTCAGCACTTCCGCGCCAGACTTGGCCGGACAAGTTTTGCGGTGTTTTGCCGCGAGGAAACCAAAACGTTACCCCCGAATGGTCCTGCGACGCACCTTAATATCGGCCCGAGTCACATGACCTTCTACGTCATCTGCCCCCCACGCACTCATCTTGAAGCGAGTGCCATCGACGCCGCATTTTGCCCGGCGTCTAGGATTTCCGTGAGGGGTGGCCTTTGTTCGGGAGCCTATATTTGGCTTGCTCATCCCCATACCTTGCAACTCAGGATTAGGGAGTTAAGTCTATGACACTACAATGCATTCATATAGATTTTAGGTTACCTCTTAAATGTGTACCCTTCATAATTATTTATTAAATATTTATCAATGAAAATAAGTTCAGTCGACTTTGGGTATAGTGAACTCGGATATAGTGAACCCTCGGTTATAGTGAACTTACGTCACTGGTCCCGTTCACTTACAAGAAGATTCGGTTATAGTGAATCTGAACCTCGCTGTATTGAACGTAGGAAGTATATCCTGGAAATTAATTGGATCGTGCGTGTTATTAGGCGAGAGAAACGGCCTTTCGAAAGTGGGACGATGTTCAAACTGTGCAAGAGGCATTGAAAGGTGTCAAGACTACATTACGATACTTAGAGACAGAGGACAATGAAGAATCAAGAATGGAGAGAACACTAACTCTGGAGAAGGATCTGGAGAAATTACTAATGAAATATGTACGAAGCAAACAAATGAAAATAGTTTATTTTTTATGACAAATAAAGATATTGAAATTTTCAGTTCGTGCTGTTAATGTATTTTGCTGTATCTCTGTATTAATAAAATAAATCATTGTGGAGAAATTCTATTTAATTTACACATTATCGGACATAGTGAACCACCGAGATAGTGAACCGAACCTGTTAGTCCCCAGAAGTTCTCTATAACCGGAGTCGTCTGTACATATTAGCTTTTATGTAATAAATATTGAAGATTTCAACAAATGTTCGTTTATTCAATTCTTTCACTTGTTTAATATTATATATCACTAGCTAATTTATCAATTCTGTTAATATTCAGGTACCTAGGTTATTCCAATAATAATTCAGGTACCTACAATACGTATGATATGCACGCCGCGCGCTGCTCAAAGCAAGAGTATCCCAGTATGTCAAATATTCCAACATTCAATCCACAAATGTATAGAAAATGAGTAAACCCTTAATATTGAGAGACCAAAAATGAGAATTATTATGTTTCTGAATGGAGGAAGAATGTTTCGAGCTGGTTACGTCAATTTATTAATTGTACTTTGTTTTATTATCACACTGCTTCGCATTTCATCATATTGTAGGAAACTTCTTACAGATTGCTTGGCGGTAGCTCAGTGCATCAACATGTCACTGCAGCGCCTCTGACCGGGAGATCCTAGGTTCGAGTCCTGACGGTGGCAGGATTTTCGACACAGGCTTTTCAGCTAGGTCGAATTCAGTCGCTGTCTGGAGGAAAATTCTAGCCAGTCGGAAGCTCAGAGATTGTCTCGACTGGGACGGTTCCGTGCTGAGGGAGGTAACTAGTTGGTGAAAACCCCGCATGCCGACGTGTAGGTAGGTGTCATATCTCACCATCTAGCACGAGAAGACCCCATCTTCCATGATAAAAATATACACTTCACCTACGGGAATCATTACCATAAACGTTGTCGCACCCGCGATAATCAATCAACCAAAATTCAGCTTAGATTACTTTAGTTTCTCCTCAAAAATCTACGTCCATGATAGAGGAAAACAGTGCCGCACCCATTATTTAATTTTTTACAAATCACCTACATTTAATTTCTGTAGTAGGCTTTAGATACGTTTTGTTTTTTAACCTACACAATACACTCACCCGTATCAAATGAGGTGTCAAAACAAAGAGAATTTCAATTTATAAATACTCAACTTTGTCGGGAATACGCGTCCAAATTCGGAAGTGCCAATGCAATCCCTCAATATGGACAACTGAACGGTCTGTTTCTTGATATGGATCGTGCAAAACGCGAAAACGGTGCGTCGAGAGCCTTAACCTGGTTGCTTCGAGTTGCGAACATCATGTCGTAATCTACAAAGCTGAGATCTCTATCACATTTTTTCGGTGGGTGAATTTTCTGAGTAACCCCTCTTTGTCATAAAGGTGCAGCGTGCATTATCTCGTCTAACATGTTTTTCATAGGGATATTGCAGAAAGGGAGGTCGGGTATTCACGTGCGAGAATTTTCGCATGGTTACCCTTCCACTACTACATTTTTTCGCCTTTATTATTATTATTATTATTATTATTATTATTATTATTATTATTATTATTTTATTTTTACCACTGTTATTTTATTATATATGTCAAGCTTGTCAAGTTTAATCTCATCTTCCAAGATCTGTCTTGTAACATGGCAGATGTCCAGTATTACGAATTTCTAACTTTTTCATTAATATTTTTTCTAATTTGAGGTTTTCTTAATTTTTAGTTATGAGATCTTGAACCGAAAAGATTTAGAATACAATTTGCTTCAAATAAGCTGTGGTAGAACCGATTCCGGCCAATATTTCCGTAATGAAATTCAGTTAATTGTGTATGTATGTGTGTGTGTGTGTGTTGGAGCGTGCGCGCGTGCGCATCCCCACTGCGTCCAGAACAATCGCTGAGCAATTTAAAAGAGTTGTACAAATTTCTTCGAAGTGGCGGTATGTCATTTGATCAAGACAGTGTTTTGGGAACGTTAATTGATAGTTATTGCCCCAAATTTAGAAAGAAATTTCCATCTCCTCCACTGAAACAACTAGAGGTGCTACAGAATGGCACAGACTTTTTAGTACTATAGTTTTCTAATTTCCCATGGTGTGGTCTGGCTTTAAGGTTTTGCTCCATTCTCTGGCCAGCTGCCATTTATCGTCGCTCAAAGTATATTTTTTTGACATCTCAACTTTTTGCTTTCCTTGTAGTACAACAGAAATATTACTTCAATAATATTAAAGAGGAGTAAAAACTCATCTTAAATAGAAATTTTCAACAAAAAAATATGAAGCGGTTTTTAAGAAAGTGATGATTAAGTATTACTGTAAATGCGAAATTTGAAGCTCCTTTTCACAGGAATCTATTGAGTTTTCGGAAAACTTCATTTGAAATAATTTAAAGCACTTCCACTCAGAATTGTAATAATGAATACAGATCAAAATGTCCATATTAATGTCGTGAGAGGTATTAAAAAATACATTTGTATAATTTTTGAAAATACAAATGAATACACCAAAATGACCTTTCGCCATATTAAACAGAACATAGCACTATCTATTAGAAAAACTTGAAGAAAAAATTTGGAGAATTTGGTACATTGAAATCAAATGTACTCAAATATAATAATGTGCAGACATTGTCATTAGTGTAAATATTACCTTCGTGAGAGACAAGTCAAAAAATTTCATATTTAAATTTTTTGAAAAATAAATTTTTTGAAAAAAGAATATAGCAATATGGCGTTTATGCATTGTATAGGGTTTGTTTAGCGCTATCCTACCAAAAATTTAAAGCAAAAAATTGGAGCCGTTTTTGAGAAAATCTTGTTTTTGTATTTTTTTAAGATTATAAATATTGCATGAAAAATACTACAATTTCCGAAACAATGTAGCTGACCTTATTGAAAGAACTTAGTATGCACAACAAATTGAATTTGAAGGAAATATTTGTCTTCAATTTTGTAGTTGTAGGAAGACGCCAAAGAAAATTCAAACTTTTGCTATTTTCGAAACTTTAGAGTTAATTGTGAAAATCGGACCTATGCCACCTTTATAAATATATTTTACTCTATTCATGCAAGAAATTTAAAGAAAACATTTGGAGCCGTTTATGAGAAAATTTTGAAAATGTCCGGGAGGCTTCATGTAAAGTACCCTCAAATATTAAAGAATGTTTTTCAAAATCTCAAAGCTTCAACTAGAGCCAGATCGACATGACTTTCTTCAATTTGGAAAAGATTGTACATATGGTTTAGGCGCTGGCAGTGTTCACAGACAGAGGGGCGGAGGGACGGACGGACGGACGGACGTTTCGAAAAAAAAAACTCTTTTTCGGTCCCAGGGGACCCCAAAACATGAATTTTCCGTTAAAATTTCGAAATTGATTTTCCGCAGCAATACATAACTTTCTCTATACTACGTATATTACTCCGTTTTTATGTATGTATGTATGTATGTATACGAGAAAGTAAAAATATATAAAATTAATGCATCAATAATATTCGAACTTATTAACTGAGAGCAAAATAAAACGTTTAAATCGAAAAGACCTTGTTTCGTAATTGCATTGCTGGAGAATGCTTAAGAGTAATTACACGAACTTCCTTACACTCAGCTTAGGAACAAAGATTGTTAAAAGAACTGTCCGCCCAAAAGAGTGATATAATAAATCTGGTGGAGGATTTTCTATAGAAGATCGATTACCTAGAGACTGGTTAAGTAATTTAACATCATTGTTATAAACAATAAATAGCATAATCATATAATAAATATATAAAAAGATAACCCGAAACGAAAACAGGCAAAGAATTTTCCATTTAAACATACTTCTGACCTTTAACAACAATTATTATGCATGGCAACATTTTTAAAAAATGTAGGAGATTTGAAGGAGGAGAAATGAGTGCGGAGTCAGGGGACCTTCTAAGAGTTTAGGGCCTTCATATTGCGATGGAGCACGTCGTCGTATTTCGCGACGCGCCGTGCATTCACTAACTGATGAATGGTCAGGGCGGTTATACCCCAGATAAAATACGAAAAAAATGAGCATATATTCAATGAAAAATTACAGTGGCACAATTATATAATAGGATTATGCACTTTAAATAGTTGGTCACTGAAAAAAAAAACAGAAAACAAGGCAAAACAAAAAATTGGCGTCACCTCGACTGCCTGAACACACTTTCACCAATTACAATTCACAATTTGCTCATTCCTCTTTCTGAATTTTTATTTACCACATTATTTTATTCTTTCTACTCTCTATTTTTTCGTGCACGGCTTTTAAAATGAGTTTTTACACTTGTTCTAAGGTATCCTGCTCACAGGTGCTAACCTTGGGCTTCGCAGTCACTATAACATTGTGAACTTTAAAGAGAGAACAAATAAAACGTAACATACACGTTACTTAAATTTGACCCCTTTACATATGGCAAAAAGCAATTACTTTTGACACAATACAATTAAACTATGACTTTTCCAGATAACATCACTGTACAACTATGAAAATCATGAATTATTTAAGTAAAATTGTACAAGGTATGAATGGTTGTACAAGGTTTGAATGAATTTAATAACACGTGCAGTAAATGAGCGTGAAACTGCCATTCACATCGTTCGGAATACTTCTCCCACCTATTCTAATCTTTCACCCACTTTTAACACGAATTGTCCTGTATTTACTGCTATTCTCTTTCCCCAACTGATCGCTGCATAAAAGTTGCCAATTCTTTTACGTCTGCAGCTCCGCATCACTCGCCTGTAGGTGACGCTCGCTGTCCCACGATGCTACCATTTTCCTTCCCTCGAGCTCTGGACTCCGCCACGCCTGCAATTTCCACACCCTTCTCCCGTTCTCCGGACTCGTACGATTCTCGTTCCAGTCCAAATCTTTCTCTCTTCCTGGGGTCGTCCTTCTTCTACTGCCGCGCCTCGTACAAGTTTGTTCGCGCTTCCAGCCTCGAATAAATAATGTTGCTGAATTTATGCTTTAAATGCTCGGCCTACCTACCACACTTTGTGCGTTGTGGTCTCAGCGTGCAAATATGAAATGCTAGGTTTAGTTAATGTCCTTCTGCGCGAATTTTACAAATTTGAAATTATTTCGGAGTCAAACAATCACTTCACTTGCTCTCTCAAATATTGTGAATGTTAATTCGAAGAATGTTCGTGCACTCCACTTCTCAATTACATCACTTTCGTTGATACGCTTCTCAAGCTAACTTTTAACTACAAGTTAAAATAAACTCCTATGCTATCAAGTTACAATCGCCTTCAGAACTCAGTCTAGTCGCCGTCGCTGCTGCAGTCATAAGAGCTCTTCCGAGGCGCGCCGCGATACTTATGGTACTTGCGTCTGGGGAAATTTTTGGAGCGGTGAATATTCTCCTCTTTTCGTGACCTCCCGGAAAAACGTTATTCGCTAGTTCGGGCGTCAGAGTTCGAAAAGCTATGGGTAGATGGCGCGATTACAAGCCGTCGTTCCGCCGCGTACTCGACTTCTTTCTGTTTGCGGGCTTCTTCTCGTAGCTGATGGTGGCGTAATGGGGTTGTCTAATACCATGACGTCACTATATATTATGTGACATACCAATATGTGGGACCTTGTATTGAGTGGCATTTATTGTTAACAGGGAGAAAGCAATGACAGTCTGGGGCGCGGCTAGTTGAATTTGTAAGTAATTGAGGGATTGGCTAGGCATGGAATTTTTTCTAACAAAAAACAGTAGAAAGACGGACCGAGTTTTGCAGGGCTGAAAGAGTGGAATATGGAGGGATTCCGACTTATGCCGTGGTGCTGTGCGGATCGTGTGTAGACACATGAAGTTGGGAGTTTGGGAATTGTTTTTTTGGTTCGGACTTAATTGGAAGGTGGTTGGAACTTGGAAATATTTCGAGTGCAGCAGCTAGAATTGTGAACTTAGGTGAATTTGTCGGGAACAGGACTGAGAGTATTTGATGCAGCTATAGATTGCTGAACTTTAATATTTTAAGTATACGAGTAGAAAGAACTGGGAACTTCTAAAAGGAGAATTAATTAAGTCATCAATTTATGAGGCGGTGAGGATCAGTGATTTGAGTACACTTGTGCCAGAACGCAAGAAAAGAAGATGGTATTTGGACCTTGAGTCATCGACACCGGGGAAGATTGAAAAGGGTTCTACGCGGCGACATCGGTCGAGAGCATGCGAAGACGGGTACTGCAATATAAGGTTTGAGACTGGTCATGACCAAAAGTTTCGTATTGTTAACAAGGAACATTGAATAAACTTACAAGTTTCTGTGAATAGAAAAGATGATTTTCATTTGGCCAATTCCAGCAAATGAGTAACTAGAAATGTATATTTGTTTTTCAGATTCCTCGGTCTCTCTGTACAGATGGCAGATCGAATAATCGGCTATTAGTAGGCAATAGCGATTATTTCTTATAAGACCCATCGACCCAGTTAGCCGAATATTAATTTAATGGAAATAGCAGTTGAAGAGTAATTTTAATAATTGAATTAACATAATCTTTTTCTGACGCCTATATTCTTTTATAAAATTTGGAACGGGTCACGTTGAATTAATATTAGAAGGGCAGAGGAAATATTAAATTTAAAAATTAAATCAGTTTGTTTCAATACACACACACATCACTGCTCAAATGCAATAAAAATGGAATACAGTGACTCGGATCTTCCTATCAACATCCTCAGTTTTACGAGATCTGGGTATGGCAATGATGCTTGTCATGCTTCATTACCTCCAGTCTCAAACTAGATTTTCCACTATGGTGTCTTTTGAATATGATTGATGTTGATTCCTCTCTCACAATCAAATGTGCATGACTCAGGAATATGAGTACTTCATTGGAATGAGAGTTACGTTTTCCTGCATAGCCGGACTGAAGTGTAAATGAATATTCCAAAAACTAGTAATTACAATTTTTCTATAACATAGGAAAAATAATCTCAAGAAAAAATTTCGGAAGATAACATCTTAGTGAATGCTTTCAATGACATGGTAATGGAACTAAAGATCTCCCCATAGCAATCAATATGTCAATTTCCCATGTTGAAATAATTGTGTTTATTTCATTTTTATTGCCCCACTAGTGTTCTGCGAAAGCAAAAAGCTGCTGAACTAAACCTCACTAAGTAGTTTTCTAAAAAGTACCATGCACCCTATTTAATGTCAACAAATAAAATACTCTCGTATAGTATTGCAGTAAATTAAATAATTTAACAAAAAAAGTCTTCTCGAAAACTGTAATAACAAAACATAGTACACACGGATACACAATTCAACAGCTCATTACATACGCCGCTGTTCTTTCACACAACACATGAATACAAAATATTTGATGACGAGCAGCACTTCCTTGAAGTCTTTCTGTCGCATTACGTAATCTCTGTTGTAAGATGTGTTTTCACTCAACAGATTGCAGACACCCTATGGTTGATTTGTCATATGACTAAATTTCTTAAGTTTCAAGTCTATCCTTTGGAGAGTTACGTAGTGTTTGCTGGCAACCTGCCGATTCTATCAGTTCTCCGACATTTGAACTCGTTCTTCATGATTTTTCAGATATTAAGAGAAAAAGTACAGATAATGTGACTGCTGGTCGGTGACTGACAGGCTGTGCGCAGTTAATTTTGCTCACGTGACGGACAATCCTCGTAAACAAATATGTTGCATTTCTTCAGGCGAAGAAGAAATGTTACGGCAAAATTATCAAATTCGTTGTCTTCGCGTATGCCACCGCATACAAACTACTAAAGTACTAAACTAACAAAGAGACACAGAGAGACAAGAAACAGAGAGAGAGAGAGAGACAGACAGACAGACAGTCAGAGGCTGAGAGGCAGACAAAGAGAGAGACACACACACACGCGGAGAGAGACCGAGAGAGAGAAAAGAAAGAGGCAGATACAGAGAGAGAATAAGAGAAAAACAGAGAGAAAAAAGGGAGCAGAGAATGACAGACAGGGAGAAGGAGAAACAGAGACAGAGACACACAGAGAGAGACAGTATCGTGATTTTTCTTAATGAAATCAGTCCTTTAAAATTAGATATTGAAAGTGTCAGTGAAAATATCCGAATTTTCGAAAATTGCAAATGTGAATGTTCAACTTTCCTTTTTACCGCGCCAGGCTGGTTGTTTACCCGTTTTCACACAATCATTTACCCGCATTTACGTGCAGGCACCGCTCTGTCGCTTTTTCCGCGCACATCCAAGCTTTGATTGATTTATTGATAAGTGATTCCGGGCGCGTCAACCGCTAAGGTCATTAGTTCCGAAAGTGTAGTGCATTTTTTATCGCGAGAAGTGGGGGTGATAATCCCCCCTTGGATAGTGAGACCCGGCGCCAGCCTACTGTCGGCAAGCGGGGTTTTCCCCAATCAGGTATCCCTCACCAGCGGGGCACCGCCCCAGCTGGGACAACCTCTAAGCTCCAGTCCGGTTTGCCGACGTGTGTGCTAGTATATTGCATGTAAGTGTATGTGCGCAAGAAAAGGATGAGGATAAGACATGGAAAAGGAAGAAAAGATCGTGCGCGGTACGTGGCTCTTTGTTACTGCTCTGGCATTCGCCTGGTGTTGATCGGAGAAACCACGGAAAACTATCGATCAGAGCAGCCGACCACTAGAATTCTCCTCCAGTCAACGACTGAACTTGACCCAGATATGTAGCTAGTGTCGAAAATCCTGTCTCCATGAGGACTCGAACTTAGGACCTCCCAGTCAGAGGAGGACCGGGAGCAGTAGCTCAATGCATCAACTGATGTCACTGCAGCGCCTCTGACCGGGAGGTCCTAGGTTCGAGTCCTGACGGTGGCAGGATTTTCGACACTAGCTTTTCAGCTAGGTCGAATTCAGTCGTTGTCTGGAGGAGAATTCTATCGGCGGGCTGCTCTGATCGGTAGTTTTCCGTGGTTTCTCCGATCAAACCAGGCGAATGCCGGAGCAGTACCCTATCAAACGAGCCACGGACCGCGCGCGATCTTTCCTTCCTCCTCCTTGTCATATTCTCTCCCCTTACACACACATTTACACTATCATGCACTACACTATCACATATTCTGGGAGACCGGTCTGGAGCTTAGAACCTGTCCCGGCTGGGGCGGTGCCCCGCAGGTGGGAGAGTCCTGGTTAGGGGAAACCCCACTAGCCGACGGTAGGTCGTCGCCGGATCTTACCAACCAGCGGGGGAAGATCACCGCCATCTCCCGAGAAAAAACATGCACTACACTAACGGGACTAATGACCAATGCAGTTGACACGCCCGGAAACACGAAAAAATCAATCAATCAATTAAAACCCAGTCAGAGGAACTGCAGTGACATGAGTTGTGCCATTGATTAGTGCCGCATTACTTTGCCTAATTGTCTACTACCGCGAAGAAATGTGAAGTGTTTGTCTTCATGCACCATATCATAATGACAAATGCGTTACTGCGCGAGGGAAAAAAAAGACTAAAAGAAGTTCTGACATGACGAATATACACAGCTCGCCAGAATCGCAGAATACATACAGGTTACCAGGCGCCATGACGCACACACAGAGCACGGACGTATGATGCGCATCACAAATATTTTCGTAACATCAACTTTCGCTATGCGCCGACAATATTTGCGGCGAACACTGCGCAACGCAAAGATATGCAAGTATGGATATAGCTTATGGTTACGGTTCGTTAGATATTCCGGATTTCGAGAAAAATACAAAAACACTGAAACAGTTTCGATTTTCATTGAAAAATGCAAATATATGATTGAGTTATTCTGCCTCTTCTCATACTGGAAGTACCGACTGATTCTCGATCGGGAGAGATGGCTCAGGACATCAACTGATGTGACTGCTGTGGCTTTGACCGGGAGGTCCTAGGTTGGGACAGCCGACGGTGGCAGTATTTTCGGCACTGACTTGTCAGCTAGGTTGAATTCAGTGGCTGTCTGGAGGAGGATTCTAGCGGCCGGCTGCTCTGATCGATAGTTTTCCGTGTTTTTTCCGATCAACACCAGGCGAATGCCGGAGCAGTACCCTAACAAACGGGCCACGGACAATGCGCGATCTTTCCTACTGCTTCCTTGTCATATCCTCTCCCCTTGCACACATTTACACTAACATGCACCACACTATCACACAAGCCGGGAGACCAGGCGCGAGCTTAGAGCTTGGGGGCGGTGCCCTTTGAGCTTAGGGTTGGGGAGCTGGGGCGGTACCCAGCTGGTGCGAGATACCTGGTGTGAAAAACCCCGTTAGTCGAGGGGGGGGGAACATGCACTTCACGTACGGGACTAATAACCTAAGCTGTTGACGCACCCGGAATCACTAACAAGCAAACAACCCGACTGATTTTCATACTCAGTGCGTTACGCTTTCAGCAGGACGACGTTATGGCACAACCGGGGTCCAAGGAAGAGGTCATTCGCCATTAAAAATTTGCTATTTGTTGGGTTGTGGTACAGCAACTGCTTTGATATTCTTAGCATGTAAAAACTGTTGTACTCGCATATACTATTGAAGTAATTGAAGTTTCGTGAATATTGTTTTTGATAAAATATTTCGTTAATGCAGTGTTACAAAAGTATTTTATTTGTTACTCTTAAGCAGCGTAGTGTTTATTTTTGGAAAACCATTTTTTACTTTTTGTTCAGTATCATTTTTGCTGCTGCAGGTCACCATTTATTGTTGAATTTCCTAGTTTATCTGCCTCAAATTTCTGAAGGATACGACAAGATTGGATACGCTGATCCACGATACAGGCATGTGCTGTTTTGCAATAGTGTAGTCAAATCGATTTATTGACCATTGATCATTACAACAGTGTCATGAAATGTTGAGTGGATATTGCACAATGTTTTTGTCAATTGTACTTGAAGAAAAATGTAAATGAAGACCAATGTCTTGACTTACTCATTATTACCGGCAAAGGTGGCTCAGGGTATCAACTGAAGTTTATGCAGTGTTTCCGACCAGGAGATCCTGGGTTCGAGCCCCATTCGGTGGCAGGATTTTCGACACGAGCTAGACAAGTTGAATTCAGGTAGTGACCCTCCCATTATCCCCGGCAAAAACCGGAGCAGTACCTATCGTAAAAAACGGGCCACGGACCGCGTGCGATCTTCCCATCCTCTTCCTTGTCTTATCCTACCCATTACTTAAACGTCTCTCCCATGCATCACACTACCACACTTGTCGGGAGCTTAGAGAATGTCGCGGCTGGGGCGGTGCCCCGCTGGTGAGAGATACATGTTTAGGGAAAATCCAGATTGGAGAGTGTGCATATTTGTATTCAAAGCCGTTTTATTAGGATCATTATAGTTCTAAAATGATTAGTATCGTCTCCTTTATTATTTCAGTAGCATACATATCTTTTGCGACTCTCACAAACAACCAATCTTTATAAATGAGGTCTCTAAATAAAAAGAATTTCACAGAAACGTGACGAATTGCATTTTCAGTTGAAAAATGTGAAGGATTTGTTGAAACAACGCTTCTACACTTGGATTTTTTAACGTGGTATGTCAAGGTCACGCGCGAAAGAAGGAGAGGGAAGGCAAACTCCAATAGGCATCCGTAAAAGTCGGAGCTGTAGTGACGTTGCAGCTCCCCATTGGAATGTCTTCCCTCTCCCTCTTTCGCACGTGATCTTGAGATGCTACGTGAAATAAAACAAGTATAAATATGCATGGCAAATGCAACCCGCAACCCTCTACTACATTCTTATATCTATATAATTAAATGATTCCTAAACAAAGTATTTTGGGGCCTTTAAACTTGAAATTTTGAGGCTAAAGGCCTCAAAGAAACGTTCCTCACATCATAATCTGCAGGATAAGGTATTTTTGGACATTCTATTACATTTTGCTGTTTCGGCGTTTCTTGATACCACCCCATCTGTTCAGAGAAGTGCAGAATCTGCAACTGTATGTAAATTAAACTAATTACTTGATATTCAAGGCGATTAAATTGCATGGGCGTACCTCTCAGTTCGATAATTACGTTAAATAATATTCCAAAAAGTAGGGTTGTGCTTGCCCGATCCTGTATTTTTAAATGGACAAGTTTACGTAACTTTCTCGAGAGTAAAAACCTTTTGTAACATTTTTGTGATTATCAGGGAAAGGGAAAAGCTGGTTGTTAAGGAATATTGTATAATTGCTTTAAATGTTGTTTTTAATGAAGTGTTTTGAATTGTTCCAATAACGTGTCTATAATACTGAATAAACATTTATTCAAAATTTGTTTCAAACTCAATTTCATAGTTCTTTATTATTATTTTAAATTCTATAAGTACATTGGAAGTTAAATTTTTATTTTTTAAATAAATAAACACGTTTTGTTAACAACTTCCCCTCTTAATATGGAAACAGTAAGATAGGGAAGAGAGTGGAATTTAACATGCGAGAGTTCTTCCTTAAACGGTACGCTAGTTTCCCTTAATTCTTTTAACAATACTACTCAGAAATTTGTCTTTAGATAACCAAAGCACTTGAATGATTTATTACTCTATCTGTAAACTCATATTGCCCTACGTGGTTTGTTGTCTAGCGTTTTTCTGTCACCAACAGTTTTTAATGACATGTGCCATTGATTTCGGATTTCCAGTCCGTTGAGATATATCTGTAGAGATGCTCACTCATTGTTTCAACGGATTACCCCTTTGCATTTCATCAGTAAATTTCCTCCTCGAAACCATTTTACCATAATTATTCTATTTCTGCAAAGCTCATACGGCAGGCAAATGATACACAGCGAAGGGGCGATGGCGACGGTGGAAGAATATTGAAGAATAACACAACTAAAGAATAACACAACCACAAGCAACTTTATTTGCCATTTTCTATAACGTAATACATGTTACTAAACATTTACTTTTAGGTTTCCAATAACTTTTTGCGTTCCATTTCGATGCAGTGTTTCTTGTTTAATTTTATGAAAATAAAGGAAGAAGTTTGTTGTATATCTTATTGATGTTAATTTCCACTGCAGTTTCCACATGTCCAAAACCGAGACAAAACTTCAGTGTTCGCTTACTTTTTACACAGACTATATCAATGAATTGAAGAGATTAATAAAAATACTTAAAAAACACTTTTATGAAATGTTTTAATCAGACAACGTGTTCGGTGTCTGTTCCTCGGGCTTCGCATGCTTCGAATAGATTATTTAATTAATGTCGTGTTTATACACCAGTCCGTTTCCCTCATTGTGATCAAAATACTCTTGTGAATGCACAGCTGTTTTCATTTGATATTCTCGATCACTCACTTCGTGTATTTCATTTTTAAAACCATGTTTACCATTGCTTGCTCCTACGTATCATGTACACAATATCGGAATTAGCATTCACAGTCGTGTGTATCCCTCTGACATCCCTCTCCATATGTCGTTTTCGTCTACATTCGCGTTATTGCGTTGTTCCTGGTTTCTAGGAAGAATTTCCTAATCGTTGCCTCTCGTAAGACTTCTAACTGCGCAGTAATGATGTTTTGTTTTGGTCTTTTGAAACTGACGCGATGCTTCGCCTCAGTTTCGTGATCGCGAGCAAGTGGATCATTGTACAGCCACTTCTACAGAACAACGACCTCGGCATTTGCACAAACTGTGGAATTAACGTAAAATCAAAGCTTGAATTTATTTTCGATAATTCATTAAGAAAACGATTCTTTGCTTGATAGCACCAAAATAGTGTTATAAAATTCGAATAAATGGATATAACCAAGAGATAACCTATAAATGTAGAAGAAATTTATCAGAGTTGTTAATAAAATTACGAATTTAACAAATACCATTTGCCATTTCCATGCCCACGACATTTATCGTACAATTTAGAAAATTCAATTTTTTTTCGGAAACGTCTCAAATGAGCCGGAGACAGTATTGAAAATATTATATGAAAATTTATAAATTTTACCTTTGTAGGTCAATGGTGTCTTAAAGCAGAGTTACTTACGCGAACAACGATATTTAAGAAATTTAATTGAGAAAATTTTAATTTTTAGAAGTTGGAATAACAATGATATTTTAATGTAAGAATGTATGCTTTTTTGAGTATTTAGATTAAGTAATCCAAAGTTATAGTTAATTTCAATTGACGGCCATTGATATTCTGTAAAGAAATTGCAAATTTTGTCTCATATCTTGCACTTCAATTTATACGACAAGTTTTTTATACGGGAACAACAGCAACCGTAATATCAGCGTATCAGAAACGCTCAAACGCCATTTTCTCAAAAATGGCTCCAATTTTTTTCTTCAAATTTTTCCCAACGGATAAATGATGTATAATACGATGTAAAATTTCATTTTTCTAATTATTTTGTTTTTAGAAAATTACACAAATGATTTTTTAAATTCTTCACGATTAATATACACATTTCCATCGTTATACATTATTGCAATTGTTAGTAAAAGTACTTCAAATACTTTAAATGAAGTTTTTCGAAACGTCAATAGATTCCTGTGAAAAAGAGCTTCAAATTTCGTGTTTACAGTAATGCTTAATCGCCATATTCTTAAAAACGGCTTAAAATGTTTCAGTGAAAATTGTTATTTAGGACGACGTTATAGCCTTTAATATAATTAAAATATATTCTACTATTCGTTCTACTATTTGGAAACCGAAAAGTTGCGAAAATTTCAAAAAATTTCCTTGGGCCGCAATGCAGGCAAGGAGGGACAAGACCGTACAGTACCAGTCCACACCAAGGAAATTAGAAAACTTTACTACGAGAAAGTCTGTGCCATTCTGTAGCACCTCTAGTTTCGATGAATTTTGTTTCTCCGATCAACACCATGCGAATTCCTGGAGCTGTACCCTAACAAAAGGTTACGAACTGCGCGCGATCTTTCCATCTTCTTCCTTGTCCTATCCTCACCACTCACTCACATACACTTGTACCAATATGCACACTACCACACAAGTCGGGAGACCTGTCGGGAGCTTAGGGCGTGACTCGGCTAGGGAAGTGCCCCGCTTGTGGCAGATACCTGTTTGAGGGAAAACCCCGCAAGCCTACGTGTACATAGGCGTTGAATTTCGCCATCCAATGGAACATCATCGCAATCACCCGCGATAAGAATATCTCTACACTTACGGGATTAATTACCATTGCAGTTGTCGCGCCCGGAAACACAGAATAATTAATGAATCAAGCAAAGCCAGAACTATGGCAATTATGGAAACAAGAACTAAAAGATCGCAATTCAGCTGAAACAACTGTGCATTTGAAATGCATTTTATTTACGTTTAAACCTGTTTTCCAATAGATATTTGTGAAAAACTCAAAAAAATATGTAACCATTGATATTATATTATTCTAAAACACAACCAACCTTGGTCACTAATATTAACATTCTCGTAATGAACATCAAAGACCCCTTTTATGACAAATAATTACATATTCTGCTGTCATGCACTTTCTTCCCCTGAAGCAAAATTTATGTCTTATGTATTAATAAAATATTGACAAAGTTCAACATAAATGAATTCTGCAAGGGAAACAATTTCGTGACAAGTTGAAACTTCCCCATTACTCTAATGGCGATAATCATATCTAGAATTTGCGTAAGAAAAGTTCGCAAATGTTCAGAAATGACGTAAATTGTAAATATGTTACGAATCTGAATACCATGAAATGCATATTGGGCAATATAGGTGGAAGCGATATCTGAAAGAAACACTGATTTCATATGAAGTTTGTGTTATTTACCAAACCTCTCCTTGAATGTTTAGATTTCATATCTTTAATGCGATAGGAGTATGAATGCACATACATTTGCATCGCACAAAGAACGGCCAGCTACGGCGTAAATAATTTCCCAATGATGGGGTTAATTTGATGTGGCTTACAGGGCGAAGATCACGATTGCTCCTCTCCCGAACGCCGAAAAACAAATTTCCGCGCCGCGGAGCTGCGCGTCGCGGAGATTTCGTCGAAAAGACGACGCGCATCGCCTCGCGTCCGCCAGTGACGTCGGCGGCGGCGGCGGCGGCGCGATCTGTGCGTGAAGGCGCTCTGCGGCGACGTCGTAGCCTGGTGCTGCGCTGCGTAGTTGCGAGCGCGCGATGCGCGGGATCTTCCTGCTTCCCACACGGCGCTGAGCGGAGGGGCGGGCCGGCGGGGGTCATCGGCCCGCACGGGGGCCCCCCCCCCCCCCCGTTTCAGCCCCTGGGGCGGCCGGTCGCCGCCCCCGCCCCATCGCCCGGGAGTCTCAAGGCCCCCAAAACAAACAATTAAACATCGTCGCAAGGCGCAAAATAAGAGTTTCTACTGGGTATGAGACATTCTAATTTACTTTTGGTTGGATGTGAGAATCCATTTCGAGATATCGGCTGTGTCCATGACGGGGGCTCTTGTCATGGATTGTTCGTATATCGACTTATTTCGATTCTCGGTTTTGAGTTAACGTACTGTGATTGGTTCATTTCTTATTTTTGACACAGACATAAGCACAGACGCTTGAAGCTTACAAGCTATTAAGTTAACGTCTTGCGTGTTATGCTTATGCGAACGCATTGTGAATGAGTCCGCTAATGGACGTAGTCGAAACTTTCATGTTAACGCCATGCTTATGTTTATGTTTGCATTGTGAATGGACCTTTACCGCTTGAGACGGCCCGACGCCAGGAATTGGATGCAGGACCTTCGTTCGGGAAGGTCACGTGCGACTCCTCGATGAGATGATGGCGGATGATTGGATATGATGATTCGCGGCGCGGTAGGAGCTTGTCATCTAAGGTTTAATTCCATCAACCAAAAAAAAAAAAAAAGCAATATAGGTAAAAAGGACACGATTTCATCCGTATAAAATATTTTAAGCCCAATATTTTAAATTATATTTTGCATTCACTACTCTCAAGAATTTCGTTTTCCCACTCTAATAAAAAAAGGTATTCTTTTGGCAATACTACAACTCGATCTCAATTTTTTTTATCATCGAGAAAGTGGTTTTCGTATATAAAATCAGTCATTAAAGTTCGACGGAAAACAGGTTTTATGCGTTCTTTATGTAGCCCAAAAGGGTGATTTCTCATATAGTTTTCCTTTATGCGGCTGCCGTTAAATGGCATGATTTATCTGAGAATTTCCAAAGCACGTAGTAATAGGACTATTCCACGAATGAAGTTACGTCCAACAGCGTTCCAAAATTCGCCAAAAATTGAAAATAACTGAAAGCTACGTTAAAATCAAAGAGGTTATGTAATAGTACTTATGCGGTTTATTGCACATCAACACAGCAATCGATACAAACCGCCTTCTGCGATAGCTTATTATTGGCCATAAAGGACGATCAGAAAGAAATGTCGAATAGAAAAGGCCACCGTGATTGAGATACGCCACTGTGATTGGGGCATTTCATATGTATAGTTAAACGCTACTTCACGTTTGGATTAGTCAAAATTCTTTCTGTCACTTCGTCATAGAAAATGAATTTTCCATATGACATCACAACCTTCAGAAGTTTGTAAGTAAATATAATTTTTGTTTAATTTATGAGACATGACTCAGGGAGCGTAATTTCACATTCATTCTCGCTCGTGTTCTTAGGTTTAGAAGCTAGTATAACGGATGATACGTGGAGCATCGTCAAATGAGTCAATTGGGAATTGGAAAGACGGTTTTGGCCACTGACGGTGGAAAAGAGCGTTCTAAAAAAGGTAATGGCTTCGAACAAGGGAAGAAAACGAACGGGTGAAGAGGAATCTCCAGGGTCAGTTTGATTACCATGGAGACGAGGCCTCGGGAGTTAAAAATGAGGCAGAAACTATGAATGATAGACAGGAGAGGACAGCTCTTAACTGTAAACTATAGACAATAGGCAATTTTCCACTTCCTGTGTTCCGTTGACCTCCTGCGCCGTTATGATTAAGATAATTCCATGCGGAAGTCCAACATGAAACTTTTTAGTCTCATTCGTGAAAATAGGGAATGCATGATATGAATTTTTGAAGTTAGGGAACTATTTTTTTTCGTATACCTGTCTCTACATGAATCCGAATCATATCTCTTTAAGATAAAACAATATTTGTCAAGAAATATTAAGGAAAATAACTTTCTAGTACGCGATCACTTCGTTTTCAAAGACGAGTGCAACAGGTTTTGAAACGTATTTAAACCATCTGAATTTGAAAAACAAGATCACTTTAGTAATAATTTATTTTATTTTTTAAGTACAAAAGACAGTATACATGTATTCCACCACATTTTAATATGCAATTATTCTTTACATTATTATTATTATTATTATTATTATTATTATTAATGATGAAACTTGACTATTGTCTTCATGAGCACAAACACTCACGTATCGATTACAAATGAGTCCGTATTAACGTGATACTTCATGCAAAACAAGCAATGACATATTGCCTTCTCTAAAATGCCTTTTTATGAACTGTTTTGGTCGAAAACAGTAGATGATAATAATGGAGTGATAAATAATTATTTTCGGAATGGTGTGCCTTTAATTTGCTAGTCTTTATTATACGAGTTTATTTTTCTTGGACTCACCGCAAATATTCCTGGATTATCATTGTTTACGACTACACAGATTAGAATGAGGTTCGATAGCACATTCATTACCGACACAAGGTTTTATTGACGATCTTCAGAGTTCAAAAAGGGTGTTGTGAAGCGAGTGTTAAGAGTGAACAAAGGGTGTGTTCACTCTTAAATGTTTGGGACAATATTACTGATCAGATATCTGATATAAGTTGTCTAAAACAACAGCATATATTTTTACAATAAATGTTAATGTAATTACAAAATTATATGGCATTAAGAAATCACTGTCAGACTTTCGTAAATGAAATCTTCAATATAAAATTGTAGATAAGGGAGCTAAAATCACTGCATTGATGTTCATCGCACAACAGAAAACAAAAATTCAGTTCCTGTCATTTTCTCTATTGAATTGCTGTTATTGAGTGATGGCTCGTGTTCAGAAAATTTAATGAATCATGACCTTTTCTCGGGTTTATTTTGTGTTTGAAACAAGGGGAACATTTTCTAAATATTTTGTATTTTAACCTACTGTTGCGTTTCCAGAGTACAGAGTTACGAATTTGAAATATTGAAATGTAATGCACAAATTATAGGCGAAATTATTTTCGTACTAATGAAAAACGCGAATTTTATGTGAATGGAAATTATGACGCCGAAAAAAGTTTTAGTTCTGAAATAATTCCCTCCGACATTCTATTCCTAAACATGATTATAACTTTAGTATGCACTTGTTTACACTAAAGAACGTGAAACCAAAATACAAGGATTTTGCCTCAGATGTGAGTGGATAACAGCTTGTTATGAACGTATCTCTGCGTGCATCGCGTTGGAGTTCCTTCACACGATCTCAGCGCATCCTTGCCTGGCGCGGCGACGGGATTAAGCGAGGACTTGGCCTTGCTCTGCCCAGCTTCTGCATTAGACGCCTCCTTCGTGGAAATACGATCCTCGGGAACCAGAGGTCGCTGCAATGCTGGAGCCATTCACTCCATTACTTGTCCCACAAGCCATGGCAGCATTCGCTTCATTTACACGCAACGCGAGTGGAAATGGTGTAGAAGGATGGCAATGAAACGTTTCAACATAGCCTTCTCTGTGGCTTTCTCGGTTTTCAAGGGATTGACAAATCAAAGGACTGGAATGGTGGTTTAAGGCTTTAAGGACTCTTGCAAATGTGTTAGGGACTGGTATTCGTTTTTGAAAATTGGCAAATTGATACCCATAAGTTTAGCATGTTATCAATCCACTTAGGTTAGGCCTGCCCACATTTTGTAGTTCCACTGACTTTGGGTTTGTCGCTCGTACAACCGCGTGCACAATGCAACGGTGGGAAGGTCTCTCATTCGTCCAATAGGAGACACCGTAGACAATAAGTGACAACCACCGAAGCGCGAAAGTTTAAAGAAAAGGGTTGATTGAAGTATTTATTATTGTATTTCCGAGCGCTTCAAATGCTATGATCATTAGTCCCGTTAATATAGTGCATGTTATAACCTGGTAGGTGACAGTGTTCCTCCTGCGAAAACGTGATCTAGTGCTGACTATATTTCTGTTTGCGAGGATTTCCCCATACAGGAATCTCCACCAGAGGGCTCCGCACAGTCGGATAACCTCGAAGGTCTTGATGGGTCTCCCGTCTTGAGTAGTAGTGTAAGTGCATGTGTGTGCGTCTTTGTAAGGGGATAGGAGGAAACAAGAATGAGTATGGAAAGATGGTGTGCGGTCCGTGCCCGTTATGGCACTGCTATAGCATTCGCCTTACATTGCTCGAAGAAACCTCGGTATAAAACTACTTACACTATGGAAACTATTAATCATATATGATAAGTGGCATACTTCTGTGATGTGAACGCAAACAAGAATGCTCTTTATCTTCTGGACATTGAATGTAGTGTTTTTATTGGGCTCTCAAGGCAGATACTGTTAGAGAATTAACAATTTTTATTTAATAAAAGATAACGATAAATACGACTCCTATGTGCAGTTCTCTGTACGTTATTAAATTTATTTGAAGACCGAAGAGGGCTAAATTATTCTTCTTCTTCGACAAGTAGCCAACAAGAAGTTAAAAAAGGGCTTTCATTATACTGAACCAAATTAATAAACTCTTCAACTATTTGAATTACACTTGATCTAAAGTGCATTTCAAATAATTTGCTTGAAAACTGGAAAGTGATAAACAAATCTATCCTCCTCAAAACTGTCAGAACGATAATGTGGTTTTAGTTGTACTCACCTCCACGGCAGGATGCTCGTATGAGTCGAATAATGTAGAGAATAGAAACCCAACACTTTAAAATTCATGGTACCGACGTATCCCATATAGACAGAAACGTTTTCACTGTGTAAACTTTTTGCAAGCGCCGCTCAGCTAAGACTAAATAAGCACTAGTCCTCACAGGTAACCTGAAATTCTGTTGGGTTCTGTGGTCATTTTTCTCTATGAATGAGACAATTCTTGAAAATGATACAAGGATAATAGGGAGCAAGTGGACAAGGAAAGTATGAAAGAGAGCCCTCTGAGACTGAATTGTCCTTTTCAGTGCAAATAACCCAAAGAAACTGTTGTAGTGGGCAGCTCTTCTAGGAATTAATCTGACTTCCTGGAAGGTACTGGAGAATTACTTCTATACATTTATTTCTTAAAGGAAAGCGTTTGGCTTTTCAATGGCATTAGAAGTACAACACAATGAAAATACAAACGATCCGCAAAGAAATTATTTTATTTGCAGAATTCTTTTATGACTTACGGTAAAGAACACATCTGCAATTCACTCTCGCCAATACCGATGAGTTGAACTTGAGACACTCATGCGTATAATATAAAATATTACCACAAAATGGAATGGTCAAGTTTTGTAAAATTGGATGACATTTAGTTAATGTTGGAGTCTTCATGGCTCTATTAGGATGTTTCTGTGCATTTCATGAGGAAAATCGGCTGGACAAATTAACTTAGATTGAAGATCATGACTAGACATCGGATGTTTAGAAAATAAAAATTGTCGTTTAGGCGCTTAAAAAGGCGCCAAAAATGTCAATAATAAGGAGAAAAAAAAGGCACTTCATAGTTACGTGCAGAATAAAATAAAAAATTGTTTGTAATTTTTGTCTAAATTATTTTGTAAACTTAAATGCACAAAACAAGTACGTACATTTTAATGTAAAACAAGATTTACATATTTACAACTTTCTAACATTTTATTCTTACAATAGTTTGCATTGCAATATATTACCAGTAAAGTTCAAAGATCACAATTTCAAATTTTCGATCATTGGAAGACAAAATCAATTTGAATGCCGAGGAGGATGTCTCAACATAAACTGATGTGACTGGCATACATTTTAGAAGTCCAGCATTAGCAACAATGAAACCTGGGAATTTACATCTATTTCCACTTAAAATTTGGTACCCTAGGTGTTTATCAATAAACCACGTTCTCAGAATATGCCAGGTATTTATGAAATAGGGAAATGGAGAAAAATCTGCTTGTGTATTAGGAATTATCTCGTATTTTAAAATACAAAGACGTGAATTGAAGGCTTCGTATTGACCGGCCACGTTGGACCATGGCTGATTTTTTGATATCTTAGCATTTATATAAAAATACTACACAAAAGGCAAACAAATCCTATAAAACATATCCTAAAAAAAGGTACTTTAGTCAAATAATTCCAAAAAAGGCGTTCATGCTAAAAACAAAGCAAAACTAAGCATTATAAAACTTCGTCGTATGTCATCATTTGTGCACATATATTATCAGCCTTTAAATAAGTTTGCTAGAATAAAATAAGCGATTCTCGTAACATCCGGTGTCTAATCATGACCCGCAGGCAAACACGAACTACTTCAATAACAAATATTTTTCTCTAAATATTAATAATTTATTCCGAAAAAAATGCAATTTTGTAACGGCTGCAAGCGCCTGGCCCGCTCTATGATGTGGTGAGCAGCGGAAGCTTCCCATCTACCCCGGGCGGGTCGCGTGAAAGTTGCCAACGGGGCTGGTCCTATGCACGTGTAATGCGAGGGGTGCGGGGAGGGTCTTTGCACGCTGAGGTTTGGGGAGGCAAAACGCACGCGGAGGTTGTGTGCCGGGCTGGAACGGACTCGTCGGTCGGACGCTGAGCCGACGAGGTTGGTAATCACAAGCGTATTCAGACAGTTATTTACGGGTAGGGGCAATTTCGACGCAGACACTCCTTTAACGTCTTTGAAATATTTTTTTTAAATTGTTAGATTAAAATAAACAAGAATTTACGAGTATATTCATAATGAGAAATTTTGTTTTGAATGTGATGAAATCCGTAGTGTATGGTAATTACGAGTATTTTGAATACATTGAGTGCAATTAAAAAACATTGTTGGCTTAATGGAACATGTCCCCTGTGCCTTCCCCCCCTCCAGATCCACCATAATCTCGGGGTTGTCACATGACTTCTCCGCTTATATGGAGTTGCACCTTCTAGGCTCCCAGATAGCGCCGTATTCGCCTTTCCAATATGCTTTCGAGTTGTAAAAGCTGTATACATGAACAACAGTAGCACCTAAGCCGTACACAGGTTTTTCAGCAAAGTTAATATTCCCAAATCAATGAAGGTTTTGACGCGTTCTTCAATATGGATCATTTTTGGGGGCATTTTACCCGAAGTTCACATACAATATACTAAAATACCTTTTACGATTGTCAGTTTCTTTAAATTCTTCTCAGAATCTTTTGGATTTTCAAAAAGTAAAGATAAGTTCATTATTTAAGAGATACGTTAAGGCATACTAACTGTTGAACCACCTGGCGACTGAATGTCTGGCGAGCTGACGGCGAACCCTACGTTCTCTGTTTAATATGCCTCCTCGAGTAAATATTTTACGAGAACCACGAAAGCATTTGATTTCGAAATCATTTGTGTGATTCATAAGTGAAGTAACAAGTCCCCGGCCGTCAACATATGCAGGCTGGTGCTTTGAAAGTACTTATTGATAGAGAAAAGATAAATGAGTGACACTTTCAAATGCCTTAAGTAGTACAATTAACAGTGAATTGATGAGCATGTTCAGTTACCTTGTTTTCAATTTACTCGCCTGAAAACAATAATTACCTATCGAATCTATTCCGTCAGATTGGTGCCTGATACCTGTAATTAATATTTTCCAGCGTATGATTTGTTCCTTGTATTTTGAAAGAATTAGGCAATTTCTTAATATTGTAGACCAGTCAAAAAGACAATTTTATAATATCCTACATAATGAGATTGCTTTTATCGCTAAACATGCCATTTTATTCCCAATTGTAATACGTTAACAAAGTTCGAACTGCAGAATTCTGGCACTTAGTAGTGCGCAATATTAAAAAGTTCCTATTCGTTCTCCCTTCTCCTGCGTTCCTTTGTCATGGAGCTGAGCTTGTGAATGGGCTCCCTGAGAGGGGAGCAACCGTGATGGTGAAATCGATCTACGTGCATCACCTCTGGCTTCAGGTCACGGACGAGGAAAACTCTTCGGCCGCTGTGGGTCAGTGGCAGTAAATAATGCGAAGACGATAACAACTTCCATGATTTCTTGTGGTTTGGGGGCGTGATGACCGTCAAAGTCATAGTATTTTGTAAGAAGAGGAAATACGACTTTGACATGTCAAGAAAAGGTCCTATGTGTAATGTTAAGGCCATGGAATTTAGTAAAAAGAAGGCATTTCTTCATTAATTTCAAATGATCATTTCACCACTGAACTTAACTAAGAAGCATTGATACCGATAGTTTTTCTAATAATTTGGGTAAATATGAGGAAGTCGACCAACCAGCTTAAAACCTCGCTTCTATATAAAAAAGTGCATGTTTATCTCGTTAATAATGAATGGTAATGATTATTTCATGAGGAGACTATTTTTTTGTCTCGTCCTTGTAATAATATATTAAAATGAATGCAATGAACGTTTATCGCCATTTGTCCATGACGCCATTTTCAAGGCCAACTATAATGTCTTGGTTGGTTTGGTAGATGGTCTTGGTTGTTTTGTTCAGCGAGTTGCACACGATAGCCGTCGACTTTTTTCATGCGTGTGTGTCTTTGCATCATGTTGTTACATTTGGAGAAGCAAATGTAGCGAGTATTTTAGGCTCGAAGATTGATTCTTTCTTTAATGTAAAAGATTTAGTGAGCAAATGGTCACTAAAACCGTCCTCAGCAATTGCGTGACACATGTGACAGTTTTCGAAAGATATTGTTTGTCATAATTATTTGTGATGCATTACATATTAAATTAAGGTGGTTTGAAGATATTACTGCACACATTATGTCTACAGGTCTTGATAAATATAAAACATTTCTATTTCATTTTCAAAAACATGTGTAACTCCGTATTCACAATAAAGAGTGATTATATTATTCCAGAATTTGCAATCCATTAACATATCATTAGACATAAACGATATGAAACTTTACGGTTGTTGATTTTCCGTTTAGTGCAAATGTAGTAATTTTCTGTTCCAGCATTTCTACAACTCTTCCTAGTGTGTAATATAATGTATAAATAAGTAAATAAACGAATATAGTGAGATTGTTATTTATTGTTTATTTCGTTGATGCCCAGGGAAAACAAATGTCTGTTCCTGGTTCTTACAAATGACGTTCAAACGAAGTGGAACTCTTCGAATTGGTTCAATTCTTTTTACTCACTACGAAGTAGAGAGAAAGTTATGTAATGCAGCGCCTAAAAACTGCGAATTTTCGACAGAAAAACTCTTATATTCTGGGCACTGGTAACGAAAATGTGGATAAATCCAGTTGTTAAATTTAGAACACTAATGGTGCTAAAACAGATCTTTAGCAAAACAGTACTTTCTCGCCCGTATTTTCACGCAAATTTACGCCAAAAGTACTCAAATTTACGAAACATTGTACAGGATCTTATTTCAAAATCTATCTTTAAGGAATCTATTTCATTAAGGGAAAAATCGGAATCTTTAATATTTTAGTTGTAGGAAAGATTCTAAAAAATTTTGAACTTTTGCAGTTTTCGGAAAATCAGGGTTTTCAACGAACGTGAGACCTGCTCCATTCTCTTAAACGTCCTTCTCACTATCCAACAACAAAATTCAATCGAAAACGATGAGTCGTTTGTTTGAAAATTTGGAAAATGTCCCAAGGGCTTCATAAAAAGTACTCCCAAAAATGAAAATATCGTTTTCAAATTCAAGGGGCCGCGATATCAACCAGATCGATTGGGGAATATCAATTTTTGAGAAATTAGGCTGAACGGTTTAGCCGCTAACGTTGTTCACTGACAGACGGATAGAAGTCAATCGATTTTTCACTATCAAGAACCCACAAAACATGGATTCTGGCTACACCATGTGTTAAGGGATTTTTACTTTCTCTCTAAGGAGTAGATAGAGACGACAGTAAGAGATCTTGAGATGAGAGGCAATGTTCTCTTTTACGTTTCTTATTTGAAAATATTACATATCAAATCAAAGAAAGAGTTGAAATTTTTTAGAATGGAATCTTGAAGGAAACGAAAATACATTAATTTGATTTTGTTTCATATTTTTAATCGCAAGTACTACATAATTTCCGGAGACATACAATAGTCTTCGCCAAAACAAGGAAAAGCCAAGGAAATGCCAAGTCCTGACAAGTTCAAAATATAAGTAAGATAGGTACCATCTGTATCGTACAAAAAGCATTATAAAACAATCACACACACATACACACACAAGGTAATGTTACAGAACACCAACTTTCTTGTAGTAGTTGGTTTCCTGCTCTCTTGAGGTCCAGGACAGTTTTTCTTTCGCCCCTCCCTCTTCCCAGCTGCTCTCTGGCGACTCCTAAAAGACATACCAGGGCGTTTTGCGGTACCTTCCGATCCCCTTGGGACATTCCCAAAAACAGAGCATCTTTAGGCTCCTTGAACATCGCATATACATATCTCAGTCCTCGGTCGTCACTTTTACGTATTTGGTCATGGTTTTTTGGCACCATCTCAGTGCTAGTACCTTTGTTCTTGATTCAGTTTCTCTATTACACAGAAAGATTGCACGCACCACTCACCCACAGTTGTCTGAGGCTAACACAGGGGTTTGGTTTATTGGTGAATTGGCGTCGCCAGAATTCCAAATAGAAGTATTAGAGGTATTTCTTTGCCAACATCTTATTAAAACAGGGATATCCAACAAGCGTTTTAAGAGGTCTTTTTCTGCAGCCCATGAAAGCTTTTTAAAAAACAAAACATCTGAAGAAAAATGCGATAAGTATTTACAGCGGGTTCAAAAAAATGTTCTTTTAATACGGCAAAAATGAGCAAAGAAAGATGTCAAAAAATTAATTGTCAAAAACAAATTGTTTGAGGAACGAGAACCACGTACAACAACGTGCAATCCGTTACTATAGACCAAACAAGAAAAGAGATTTCATTTTTTAAAATTTGAAATTGATTAAAAATCAATCTAGAAGTCAACTTTGAGGTTCTTCCTTGCTGCATCTTTTGAGATTAGAACAATAGAAATGGAGGTGGGCATCCATTTATTAGTAGATGCAGCAGATCGAGAACATTTCCCACTAAATTGATTTTTTTAAAGTTTTGTTTTGGCTCCATTATTTATTTCAGTTCGTCTCGGGTTATTTTTTATTTTGACATTGGTCAAATATTAACGCAAATGATAATAGTTGAGTGCCCTTCTTCAAGATACAATTGTATCACTGTTTTCAAACATTTACGAAATTGTTAATTAAGCAATTAAAATGATTAAACCTTTGTTTTAATTAAACTATGCTTATTACCTAGTACCTATTTTCTATTTGCATAATACTGAAAAAATGGCCAAATAAGTGCGACCCGCAATGTGGTCCTCGAGTCCTTATTAGTCGGAAACCGTCGAGCTAAAAGTTCGTGAAAGGTTTAGAGTATGAATGTACTCCAGCAGGGGCAAAAAAAGTGAGGCGAAGATGCCTTTTGAGGAGAATGTTTCCGCTGGCTGGAGCGGAATCCGCGCTGCGGCTGTGGGCGGTGCCGCGGGCGGCGGTGACGCAGAGGCTGCTGGACGCCAGATGCCTCGGTCACAAGGTCGCGGGCGGCCGGGGAAGGGGGCGGCGGGAGAGGCGAACTGGGGCGCGCGCCCATTGGGCGGCCCCGGGGGCCCGAGTGCTGACGACATGCCGCCGCCGCCGCCGCAGAGCCAGAATGAATTGTAGGCATTCCCCACACTCGCAGGTTACTCCTTGACCCTTATCTCTCCCACGGAGGTGGATATACGTTGTAAGTTTCGTTACTTACGTTTTCGGCCCGGAAATGCGGAAAACCGAAACTTCTCATTAGCCTCTGGTTAGTCAGCAGAATTGAACCATTGTATCCTATGGTTTAATTTAAATACAATTATTTCAGTAATGGGGAGGGGTAACAACTATCGGAAACTACAATTTTAATCTTCGCAAATTTGTATTAAAAGTCATGTCGTAATGTCATTGCCCAATTGATATAATTATACCAAATTTATCCTTATATTAGGGACAATCAAGAAAGAAGAAGTTATTCAATCAACATTAACTATCAACTTTAACTTTAACTATTATAACGATGTTTCGAAGACGCTGCTCTTCAACATCAGGCTGCATTTACGTTACATTTTTTTATAATTAAGAACATGAAATTGAATATAGGTTGCATTGTATTAAAACATTCAAACAGTGAAAACATGAACAATAATTTACATAAAGTTTTACATAAAATCGGCAAAAACCGTAGAGTAACAAAGGGGAGGTTAGATAGAGCAGAAATATCATTAATATTTTGATTGTTTACTTACGCTATACTATACCATAATGTAGGGAAGAAAAGTATTGTAATCACCTCAAGAATACGATCTGAAAGTTTCGGTCAAAAAAATCCGTGTTTGAAGTTCTTTTGAGTTATTACTTCGCAAACACGTCAGCATTAAGGTCTACTCGTTCTGATCCAAAAATGGTAAACAAATTGGTGCAGGTGACGAGGAGATATTGTAGTTTTGTACCCGAAAATCGGGATGACTGTCAATCTGATGTCTTCATGGAAACATGAATGCGTCACGCATAACTTAGCCAGATTAGAAGCTTTTGAGCTGAATCTTGGTAAATGCGTTATAAATAATAGTTGTACCGTTTTGGAGATCATTAAGATATTTTAATTTTGGAGATAATTTACATAAGCCTCTTTGATATTTTGAAAATTTTCTGGTAGGGGCTGCAAAGATTTTCTTAAATTTGTTTGCTCGAATAAAAAAAAATGAATTTATAAATATGATACACTTCCGTTTTTAATTAATACCTCTGAAGTTTATAAAAATGCAAAAGCTCACATTTATTTTCAATTATAATACATACAAAATTATATAACTAGTGGTGCTGCCAAATCACATAATTTCTCGCACTGATTCTAAATGCTACGCAATTTTGAACCAGCAAAGCTGTTTTCCGCTCCGAGAGCCGATCTCAGAGTTAACTTACCGGCACTCATATCACTACGCCACACAAGAGCCGTATGGATCGAAATCAGGCAGGGGATAAAAAGGTAAAAGCCCCGATTCCTTAAAAAAACTCGAACACTCAAAATATTCGTTAGAAACTCCTTAAGTCACCAGTCCCTTGATCTCGATCTGGGAATATCAATTTTGGAGAAAATGGGCTCCACTTTAGGCGCTACAACTGACCGCAAACGGATTGACAACTGATAGGATGATTGATAGTGATTCCAGGCGTGCCAACTCCTAAGGTCATTAGTCCCATAAGTGTAGTACATATTTTTGCTCGGGAGGTAGCAGTAATCTCCCCCCCCCTGGATAGCGAGATGCGCCGCCAACCTACCGTTGGCTAGCGGGATTTTCCCCAACCAAGTACCTCCCACTAGAGGGGTATCTCCCAGTCGGGACACGCTCAAAGTTCCCGACCGGTTACCCGGCTTGTGTGATAGTGTGATGCATGTAAGTGTGAGTAAGTAAAGGGTAGTATAGGACAAGGAATGCGGTTCGTTTGGTAGGGTACTGCCCTGGCATCCGCCTGATGTTAATGAGAAACTACGGAGAGCTACCGATCGATTTTGGTTTGGTTGGTTGGTTGGTGATTTCGGACGCGTCAACAGCTTAGGTCATTAGTCCCGTAAGTGTAGTGCATGTTTTCCTCGGGAGATGGCGATCTTCCCTCGCTGGATAGCGAGATCCGGTACCGACCTAGCGTCGGCTAGCGGGGTTTCCCCGTAACCAGGACTCTCCCACCAGCAGGGCACCGCCCCAGCCGGGACAAGCTCTAAGCCCCCGACCGGTCTCCCGGAATATGTGGCAGTGCAGTGCATGTTAGTGTAAGTGTGTGTGTGTGTGTAAGGGGTTGAGGATAGGACAAGAAAGAGGAAGGAAAGATCGCACGCGGTCCGTGACCCGTTTGTTAGGGTACTGCTACCGACCAAAGCCGCTAGAATTATTTCCACACAACGAAAGAACTCGACCTAGTTATCTGGCTAGTGTCGAAAATACTGCCATTGTCAAGACTCGAACCTAGGTCGGAGGCATTACAATGACATTAGTTGATGCCCAGTGCCACCTCTCCCGGTGAACCTTTAAAGATGTATTAGTCGGTCCCATGGGTAGTGCATGTATTGTATTTAAATTTAATGTTGATAGATTGATTAGTTTACTTAAATCGGTTCATACAGATGCACAGAAAGTCGCCAATTTTTTGGAAAGTTGAGTTATTAGCATTAATAGGATTTCAAATAGTATTTTTTAGTGTAATATGTTAATTAAAGCAGTGTTACACTTTTTGTATTGTGTTTCAAATTTTAAAAATGTAGTGAATTATTTCAAAAAGTTCTGATAGAACCCTCATTATCTTAGAACTATGCTAATGTGGGATATACCTT
This sequence comes from Teleogryllus oceanicus, assembly GCA_964035755.1. NCBI lineage: Eukaryota > Metazoa > Arthropoda > Insecta > Orthoptera > Gryllidae > Teleogryllus > Teleogryllus oceanicus. The sequence goes on from CAXIVR010000003.1 coordinate 32,642,895, forward strand.
GCTTTTAATGTGCCCTTCAATTGATTTGTCGTGACATACGTTTTACAATTAAAAAAAGAGTTGAAAAAATATTTAAAAATTGCAAATTAGAAAGCACGTACTACATACACGTCCGATTTATTTATATGTATTGATTGTATTTGTGATTAGAAGTGCTTCAAATGATTTTCTATAAAGTTTCTCGAATTCTTTATAGTTTTCTACGAGGCTCAAACTCGCTTCCTTTTGCCCCGATGAGAATCTATACACATGCCTTTTAAAGGCCTCGGCCATCAGGGACGGACACAGCGGGTACACATCTATATTAAACAAGATAATTGCTTCAATTCTAGCATTAGGGAGCCCAAAAATTGTCGTTTGGGCGACCAAAGGAGGTAACCGTGAAGAAAATCAGGAATAACCGAAAAGCTAATCATGACTAAAGAGAGTTGAAAACTAACTAGTGCATGAAAATCTGAGCCATTCTATTGCATCTCTAGCTTTTCTAAATTTAGCTACAGGATTTAACCTTTTTTTTCGTTACCAGAGCTTGGCATTAAGAGTTTTTTGGTGAAAATTTTCCGTTTTCCGACGCTCGATTACATAAATTTCTCTTCTTACGAAAAACTTTGTAAGGCAAGAAAGTAAAAGACAATGGATTTACAAAATTGTCTTGCACGTTGACGTCATAAATCAATATTTGAATAAGTCAGTACATTTTCTAACATTATGACAATAAAGTTGCGAAAGTAACTAATGATGCTAGACCAGCACAGCTGTTCCCGTATTAATTGTACGGGTTTCGTAATTTGCATTGCAATTTCTTTTATATTATTATTTCACCCTTTTCTTGAACAACTCTTCATGAAACGACGTCCGAAAGATTTGGAGAAATTTCATGACTTTAATTTTTGAAAATTCAAGTTGTAATGAAAATGGAATATCGGGACTTGAATTCAGTGTCACAGTCTGTTAAAAAAATACGTTTCAATTGCTCGGCTCCAGTTGATTCCAGGGGAAGCTTCTTGACGTCACTAGGTTTGCACAGATCGGTTGATTATGACATAATTTCCCGATTGTTGATATCTTAATTTATTAGCTGCGTGTATTTTAATGAAGTGCTATTTTTTCGTTGGACAGATTTAAAAAATAATGTCCTGGAAGAGCAATGACTTGCTGTGAAATTTTGTGTTAAACTTGGGAAATCTGCCAGAGAGTCTTTCGCTATACTTAACACGGCTTACGGTGATATTGATATGAAATGTACGGCATGTTTCCAATGGCATGAACCATTTTAAGATGGTTGATAGTCGGTGGAAGATGATAAACTTTCTGGACGTCCTTCCATATCAACTGACGACCCACACGTAGACAAAATCAATACCCAGGTGCAAGCAAATCCATGTCTGACTATCAGGGAGTATGGAATATCGGCTCGATCTTGTCAGGAGATTTTAACTGAAAAATTGAACTTGTATTGCGTTACTGGGAAATTTGCGCCACGCCTGATGTCGAAGGAGCAAAAAACCATCGTGCCCGGCTTTCTCAGGAACTGATTGATCGCCCAAGTAAAGTTAAGAACTTCTTATCACCTTAATCGATGATGAATCATGACAACATATGACACTGAAACAAAGGTCCAATGGTCCCAGTGGATGGGTGAAACATCCCTCAGACCCAAAACATCTCGCGAAGTTCAGTCCAAGGTCAAGGTGATGCTGACATTTTTTTATACTAAGGGTGTTGTACCACGAGAATCCCCCGATGTCTCCACAGTGAACCAAAATTACAATTCTGAATACTGAAATACGTTTTACGGGACAGCCCTACTCACAGAGTGTGAATTGTAAGTCTTGCTTGTGGGATCACTTGAGAAGGAAAGAATAGTGAGCAACGTGAGTAAGAGGATGGGCAAAGATGTTTGGCAGTAACTGAGAGAAGATGTAATTCTAGGAATGTAAACTTGCTAAACAAACAATGCCGCTGAAACTTTTTTGTGAAAAAGAGAGTAAAATCCTTGCCTGAACTGATTCGTAAATAACTTATCCGATATTATCTTATTCTGTAATTCAAGTGTAGTTTGTTAAAATTTATATTTTGCTTTATAAGGAAATTAATTTTTTTAAATTTAATTTATTTTAAGTCGCATCTTAAAAATTTTTTACATTGTAATTTTTGTTTTTAAATATTGAGGTTACAATTTAGGTTACAGTACATAGATGATATGGATATAAAAACATAAAACTTAAACGTGAAAATTACATGGCTGTTAATTACTACAAAAAGGAATGGAAAATTACATTATTCTAATACAGTTAATATTTACTGACATACCTATTTCATTACAAAATTTTAAAACATTACTTTGGTAAGAATTATCCCTTAGAATGGTACTAAATCTTTTCTTATCAAAGAATTAAGGTCTCACAGAATTGAATTGGGGACATTCCTGGAGGATGTGATTAGATTTTATCATAAGGTTATATGGCTATTCCACCAGAAGCATGATCAGTGGTTCTATTTTTAAAGAAACGTTGATAATTCTTAATATTAGCTGAGTGATTAGCCATGAAGTTGGATTCTTGCAAACAAATGATATCTGGGTAATAGTTGCAGATACTCAAGATGACAATATTATTCATTAATATTCCATTGGAGTATCTTCATTTGTTTGCTTGAAATTTATTTAGCAAGGGGGAAATGTTGTTTCTTTAAGAGACCTTATTAAAAAATTTAGTGTCAGGTAGTTTCCATCTGGATTCAGACTCAACTGTGTCTGATTCCAGTAGGTGTTTCTGCAGTTTTTTTCTAATTCTGGTAACTCTGCCTTTGATAATTCTATCCTTTAATACAGGGTAAATGTCATTGAGCATTTTTATAACAGCTGGAATATCATTGGAATAGTCCTTTACTATGGTTAGAGGATCAGCAGAGCTTTCTAGTAGTAAGTGTAATTGATTCGCTGACAGAGGGAAGGAGTTTTAGTTCATTTCAAGCAGATCTTTGGTTGGGCTGAGCATGTCTTCAAGTGTTTTATCAGGATTGCTATCTGGGTCCAGTTCTTCATGTTTTGAAGAATTCTTTCTCTGTTTCTTTTTTTTAGTTTTTTTTAACATTATTATCTTGATTATTATCTTTAACATTATTAGTTGCTTCAGATAGGGAAGAGGGTTCATTGGGGAGGCTTCTTTTAAGAAGGGGAGGAAAGTTCATAGGGTCACTGGTGGAGGGGGCAGTGGGTGTTTCAGTTATGGTAGGCTGTACTTCCATATTATTAGAAGGGGTTGTTGGTATATTTGTACTGGGAGTATCCAGAAGGCAATTCTCTTTGGGGATATTTTGTGGGCAGCTACTAGCAGTATGGCCTTCCATTTTGCAATTGAAACAAGTAATGTTTTCAGCAGAGAAAAGATTCTATATGGTGTACCTTCATGTACAATCACTGATGACTGAGGAGTTTGTGAAGTTCCTCAGGTTGGATAAATGTTTGCCTTCTGAAGCTCATAATGTGACTAAAGTTAGGGTCAGACAGACCAGCTCTGATGAAAGATATACTGGAGGTAGTTTTGATGTCATGATTCTTGAAAATATTTGTGATTTCCTCGTTTGGAATAAAAGGGTATACATTTGATATTATGATTCTCTTGAGTTTGTTAAGTAAGGGGTCTCACATTAACATTGATATTTTTAATGATTAGAGTAGGGTATTTGTTAGTTATAAGATCAGCATTGACCTTCGAGTTCAGAAACACACATATTCTGTTATTGGATATTCTTGATACGAAAGTAATGGCACTGGGGGGAACAATTTCAGTTAGTTTACTTATATAGTCTTTGACAGTTAGATTTTCGCATGCGTCCAGTAGTATAGATTGTTCTTTTGATGGAAAACTCACAGTATTTGCAGCTCCGGCGTACGCCTTCGTGGGTTGCTCTTGGAGGTTAAGTGACGGATTCATCTTGAGTTTGGCTGGTACTGCTTTATTCATGTGGATACGTTGAGCCAGCTGGCAGGCTGGCCAGAGAAACGACTGATAGCACTTTAATTAACACTGTTAGGTAATATTAATACTGAAGTGTTTTGGTTCGGAGATACAGTGTATCGGTAAGCTGATAGAGCGCAGCAGTAGTTGTTGCATCTAACGCTGTCGAACTACCGAAATTAAAATTATTTTACCAAAAACATACTTTACTTCACAATAACTAAACAGTTAACCTGATGTACGCTTCTCTCAACCGTCATAACCTTAATTAAGCAGCTATCTCAATTAATAGCCATTTTTGTCGCAACCATTAATGACCATTTAAGACAAGTTTCATCTGTAACCTGAATTTTTGTTCTGATACCTCAAAAATTTCTCAAAATATTGCAGAAACTTATCACTTTTAAAAATCATACATTAAATTATTTAAATATGTAATTTTGAGGAATAAATTGAATTTCTTGAGAAAAAAGATATCATGAAATCCTCCAAAAATCTAATGCAGTGTAAATAATAGATTCGGCTATAAACGTATATGTCTTTCATATTGAACGTGTGGAACATATTTGAATAAGTTTAGATACTTAGTGAAAAGTTCCAAAAATGTTTTGAACGATTTTTTATTATTTGAAAACTGTTTTAAAGTTTTTGAAATTTCGTAGGTTTAATGTAAATAGTGCCTAAGTCAAATTAATAAGCAATGTTTTGTGCTCCAATAAACCAAAAATATTAAACTTTTGAACCAGTTTTGAGAAAATACGAGCATTTTTACAATCTACAATTTTTACAATTTCTACGCAAAAAGAACACAATGCTCCGGCAGAAATCGGCGAATTTTCGTCAAAAAAACACTTATTGAGGAGGCCATGGTATAAAAAAGTGGATAAATCGTGTACCTACCTGTAGTAAATTACTTCCTCTAACACGTTATTAAGTCATAATCCACGTTTTGTGGGTCCTTAATACCCAATAATCAATTAATGCAAAACGTCTGTTCGTCCGTCTGTGGTCAACACTAGTGCATTTCAGACGTTCAGACTAAAATTGCCCTACGTTGATATTCCCCGATCAATCTGGGCGAACTCGAATCCCTGCGAGTTTGAAACGGTTATTTTAATTTTGGGATGTACTTTACATGAAGCTTCGATGACATTTTCAAAATTTTCTCAAAAATTGCTCTAAATTTTTAATACCGTGATGAATATTGGCAATTTTGTGACAGAAAACGTGTATTACCGGACCCTCGTAACGAAAATGTGGATAAATCTTCTTCCCAAGTATTTTAATTACTTTCTCTAAGATATTGTACAGTGAGAATCCATGTTTTGTGTGGCATTGATACCGAAAAATAAATTGACAGCAAAAGTCTATCTACGTCTTTGACCGTATCTCTGTCGTCCGATGGTAAATGCTGCCGTCGAAACCGTTCAGACGATTTTCTTCAAAATTGATTTTCCCAAATCGATCTGGGCGAATTTGAGTCTGGGAAGGAAATGTTTTCATTTTTGGGGGTACATTACACGAAGCCTTATCATTTTCAAACTTTTCTCGAAATTAACTCCAAATTTTTTGATTAAGTATATGGCGAAGGTCTACTTTTCATTGAAATCTCTAATTTTCGAAAATGGCAAAAGTTAATTTTTTATGCGCCTTCCTAAAACTAGAATATTGAATATATTCGTGTATCAATGAATATACTCGTATACGACCCTGGGAAGAAGATACATTTAACATTATTTTCACTCTGTGGGTGCAAAAATTGAGAAATTGAAGTTATTGGATTCGCATTTCCCACTAATGACATCACTCTCTTTAAACGCAGGGAAACCTGATACAACTTCCGCCAACGACCATAGTGGGTCATAAACATGAGGCGCACCATTTGTATTGCAGTTCGTCATCCGCTATAAAGATCGAGGGTCCATTTCAGAATCAACGCGTATCCAAAAAGAGCAGGTTCGGGGTCTCGGGGGCAGATATGAAACCTCCATCCCATCTCAATGCGGCCGTTTAAGAAGCCGCAGCTGCACAAATCAACGTTCCCGAATTCCACCGATCGTCGAAATCTGACAGTAACATCCGGTACATTCCCCTAACCTTGATCTCCGACCCATATCGATCCCTTTGACTTCTTACATCGCGAAAACGATGGAGGAAATATGAAATCGCTGAGAATATTTACTCCGTGCTATTTTAAGCTCTCCAGTTCATTCTGGTTATATTTATGCCCTTCGGGAATGGAGAAACTTTGAAATTCATCTCTATAGACAAATATTGTTACTACATCCCAAGGTTGAGTAATACTTGTAGCACTGCATTTTCGGACGTCGCAGTTAATAATCAGGCGTGACGATTCTTAAATCCTGTGTGAAAGGGAGTTTTAAAAGTGGTCTCACACATATTCAAATATATCGCACATATATCATATAAGAATAGGTTTTCGCACATTATTTCAACTTTGAGTATTTTACATTTCCAGTACGAACTGCAATTCGCTACCAATAAAATATTTCACCAATGAAAACTTAACGGAAGTTTCGTACGAGTCTTATCATGCTCAAACAAGGGGTATGTAGGTCCATCGTATTGGCATAGCCCCTATTCTTCATTTTATGGTGTGCTCTAAATACAATCGTCCCTTCACCCATAATTCCCATCCTGCTTATTTTTCTTCAGTTTCGAGCAAAGAGTAACTTCAGTTAGAAGATGATACTTACCAATACATCGTCAAATTGTTCGTATATGATTGTTGACGACACATACCAACTTCAAGGCTCCTTGAGACTCACAAACGACCAGGCATCTGAATCCCAGAGGAAGCGGAGATATAATGTGACGTCCGATTAGCTCCCCTCACTCTTTTCGTCTCACTCATATCCTCTCCCCTTGCTCAATCAGCTAACTGGATCGTTCATAAAAACCGGGCAGAGGCCTCGGAAAGTTCCCAGAGCGAGAGCGCGGCTTCGACACGGCCGGCGGCGGAGATGGCAGCGGAAGATTCCAGAGCTTGTGTGGCGCGGCACGCGGGCAGAGCAGAGCGGGAGGCAGGCAGAAAGCCCCCTCACACAACCGGCGTGAGAGGTCGAGAGGAGGGTCTAGCATCCCGACGGAAGCTCAGATGGAGGAAACCGGAGATTGGAGTCGGCCGTCAGCGCTGCGTCCGCTGTGAAGTGCCCGAGCAAAGATTTAGGGTCTGCACCTCCGTTGCTTTGCTCACTTGGGAAAACCCGCACTGAAGATCCAGTGTTGGAACGAAGTAGGGAAATTACTTATATTTAAATGCAAAAGAAACGGATGGTGCTACAACAGCACATCCTTTCCCGTATTTCTGCTTATGTAATATTATAATACTGCAACTTTTGTCTTACTGACACTTCATATATCACTTGTACAACTCCCAACCAAAGGAAGCGAATTAATAATAATAATAATAATAATAATATAATAATAATAATAATAAAAATGTAAAATAGAAATATGATTATTAATTTTTGTCAATCATTTTTCTTTTCTATATTATTATTATTATTATTATTATTATTATTTTATTATTATTATTGTTTGATGGGTTTCTCTCTTTCAAGCGCAACTTGAATTCTCTCCGATTGCACATTTTGCATTTATGTCCTTACAGAAACGAAGGCTTATAAATATCAGAACAAGTTTTAATTCAAAGGGAGTATGAATAAGGCAAAGCTGTTAGAAACTTTCCATATGAGACTCTAGGGTAGGAGGCAGTGCTGAGCTACTGTAAAAAGAATTTCTATGCAATTTGTAAACAAATACATGTATTTAAATCTGAAGAAAAGTTAAAATAAGTAAATTTACAAATGAATATTTTTTGTTTTTCGTACGAGTAACTGTTAGGCTCATTCTGCTTGAAATAATAGCTCAGAACAGTGTCATCATAGGTATATTTGCCTCAACAACATTCAGCCATTACTTCTCCAGGAACCCATCTCCATGACCCTCACAAGTTCTTTTCAAACAAGAGAATACATAAATCACAAGGCACATTTCATGAAATATTTTAATGCTGTTGTGTTCGAGGCACTATTCTTCAAACCGTCGCTGCACAGTAATCTCCTAACAACTAAGTTCTTGTTTAAGTGTCATTTCATGACTTCAGCCAGTATATGTTGTTGTTTTTTCTCTCCGAAGATAATGCAATCGTCCAGCTAAGAATTCCCTCCATTGGTTGCAAAACAACAACACACTGTTCAACTTTCGTCACTTGCAAGTTTTCTTTTCTATTTGCATTTTTATCTTCCCAACTTTAAATATCATGAAGCTTTGAGGGTGTAATTATCTTGATGACAACACATGATTGTGTGTTTGACTCGCGTCCACATGGACCAATGGTTTCTATTTCGGTACTATCAACAGAATTACCAGAAAATACTACCAGTTTTTTCTCCGTTTTGGGAGCAGAAAACAGAACATACAGCAGAACATACAGTTTTTACGGTTTTTATACCATAACAAATTAAGCAAATTCTTCACTTGCGTATGTATGCATGCCCGTTCATCCAATTGTCAACCTATAACCTGTATAATGCCTTCCTCTCCATGTCCAACACGACAAAAATAATCAGTTAAAAGCGGTCTTGAAGAAACTTTTAAATTGAAATTTATTTATTGAGAGATGCGTGTAATGTGGTGGTCCTCACTGTGTACAGGAGTCAATCATTGATGAACGTAATGAAAATCGTGATGATAATATGTCACAGACATGAAGATAGTTGATGAAGAATGTCACACATAGTTTTTTTAACTGTTTTTGACGTAAAACAAACAAAAAATAAATCCAATTTTAGGCCTGTTTTTGCGAAAACGAGGGGAAAGTCAAATTATGTGATTGAGAATGATTTCATACTGAAACTAAAATACACTTACTGTAAAAATTACCAGAGAAAGATGACATTACAAAATTGGAGCTAAATGAACTTTGCCACATCAATCGGGGGAACTCAAGATAATAAAATAAACTAATACTCAAATGAACCTGTATCGATAGATCGAACATTCGATTAAAGCAATGTTTTCATACAATTAAGTTCCCAAAATACGGGGCTCGAAAAAATGAAAATATGATGTCAATATAAAGTATTGATTGATTGCTTCGTGTTTCCGGACGAGTTAACTGCTACATGTTTGATTTATTTATTTATTTTATTTTACGTCAAAAAACAGTTAAAACTGCGTATGACGTGCTATGGGGAAAAGTGAATTGTGTGCACATTTTCAAAATTCTGTGATCCCTACACTAAGTCATATACTACTTAAATTTTGAATTTTGAAAGGGAGAAAAAAAACAAAAAACTCCCATGTAATAAAATCTATTTTCAAGGATAAATAAGCAATACATTTTGGCTCTTATTACTTCCTGCCGCGACAACATGGAAACGATAATTTGAATAATTGTATTTTCCACTGAATTCTAGAAGACGTGCACAGAAAATGAAGTTACATTTATGTCCAGAAGCAAAACAAGGGGCCATCTCAGCATTTGCTCAATGGATCAGGGAAACTGGACGAAAAACCTGATCGAGATGGGGTCATTGACCCGGAAGCTGTAGTACAATAGTTGTTACAGGTTGTTTATACTCATTTATACAGTCCAAATGGTAAATAATGCATTATGAATCATTGTTAAAATTAATGTTCCTTTTCTTGTGATGCTCAGTATAGTCTCTAATTGTATAGAAACAGTTATGCAGCAGAAACGATTTCACTTGGGATTTAAACTTTTCTATTGAATTTAATCGTTTAATGTCATCTGGCAAGCTTGATCAGGTCAGGTGGTAGTGTTCTTCCTCAGCTGGATGGTGAGATTCGGCGCCGACCTACACGACGGCTAGAGGGGATTCCCCGTTCAGGTATCTCCAACCAGCGGGTCACCGCCCCAGCCGCGACAAGCTGTACGCTCCCGTCTGGTCTCACGACATGTGTGGCAATGTAGTGCGTGTAAGTATTCTGTAAGAGGTGAGGATAGGACGAGAAAGAGGAAGGGAAGGTCGCGCGCGATCCATGGTCCTTGTTCTAGGGTACTGCACCGGCATTCGCCTAATGTTGATCGGAGGAACCACGGAAAACTACCGATCGGAGCCGCCGGTCGCTAAATTCTCCTCCAGACAACGGCCGAATTCGACCTAGTTATCCAGCTTGAGTCCAAAATTCTGGCATCGTTTGAACTCGAATCCTAGAACCTCACAGTTAGAGGCACTGCAGAGCCAACAATTGATCCCTTGAGCATGTCAGACAGTATGGCAATATGATGTCATATTGCAGAGATGTGATGTTAACGTAAAGAGTAGAAGGTCAGTGATGTCAACAATATTGGGGGTAACAAGTGAAGAAGTCCTAGTGAGTATTTTTCACATCGTGCTGTATTAACATTTGTTTTTGTATGGGCGGTGTTGGCTGTTGTATCACAAATGAAAAGTTTAAACAAGATAAATAAAAATTATGTTTGGTGTCGTATATGAAAATCAATCGTGAATGACAGGGTTATGCATAAACTAGTGGAGATACAACAGCACATAGTTTCTCGCATTATTTTTTACTGCTACACAATATTATACTACTACATGAACCTGCACAAGTGTTTTCAACCAGCATTTTTTCCGCACCCAGACTCCAACTCAGGTCCTCCGAGTTAACTCGCCGTGCACCTTACCTTACGCCATGGAAACTGTCTGACATTCCAACTCCAGGGAACGCTTTAAAATCAAATCGTTTCAACCCAATATTTCCAACACGCAATTTTCGAAAATTCATCGAGATCAACGAGAACAAGACCTCTCCCTTTCTTTTAAGCGTACCTTGTTTCATTCGTGGAAAAAAATTAAAGACAAAAATTGGAGTGGTTTTGAAGAAAAGTTTTCTCTATAATTAGCATTAATTTCAACTAGAAACTACTTGAAAACTCGATATTTTCACAAAATTGTACGGGTTTTTTTAAAGAGCTGTTTTTTTAGTATTGACGTTAAATATGATAAAAAAGTGTATCTTCAATAATGTACTTTCCAATATTAACTTTTTGCATTATTTGAAATTTGAGAGTTCACCGAAAATGGCACCACTTTTTTTACCATCCTTTGTTCTATCAGAGGAAAAAAATAAAGAAAAAATGGAACTGTTTTTGAGAATAAACATTGTTTGAAAGTTGCCTACATATCCCGCAAAATTACGTGAAAATTACTCATATTTTCGAAAATTGTACTAGTGAACTTATTTCAAGCTCTGGCTTTGAAGAACAGTTTACATTATAAATCTCTATTTTCAGTATTGAATTTGTAGGAAGACGCTGAACAAATTATGAACTTAAACAATTTTTCAAGAATCAGGTATTTTAACGAAAATAACACCTGCACCATACTTTTAAGCATTCTTTACGCTTTCCGAGAATAATGTTTAATCAAACTTTTAGACAATTTGTGGGTAAATTTTTAAAAATTTGTTGAAGCTTTATGCACGAGTACTTGTTAAGTACCCCAAAAATTAAAATATTCATTTCAAACTCACATGGCCTCGAGTTCCTTTAAATTGACCAATATCAATTACGGAGAAAATCATCTGAACGATGTAGATGGTAGCGTGACCATAGACGGGCGGACGGACGGACAGACATTTTGCCGTCAAACTCTTTTGGTACAACGAAACATTGGTTCTGACTGCGCAATGTGTTAGGAGAAGTAATTTACTATGTATACTAACGAGATACTAATAAGATTTTCCATTACCAGGGCCCAGGAATAAGGTTTTTCTGTCGAAAATTCTCCGTTTTCAGGGGCACGATTACAATACTATCTCTTCTTACTATTAAAACTTATTAATCTTCTATTTTACTATTATTTCTTCCTATTCTTCTCTCTATTATGAGCGAGAAAGTAAAAATTAAATTCTCACTTTGTAAGCCAAACGCACGAGAAAGCTTTTCACTTTCTGAATATGGAATTGCCCGGTTTTTGGTCGTTTACAGTCAACCCTTTAACTTTTTCAAGATTTTATTTTTCACAAAGCTTGTTCGTAATCATCAAAACACGCTTAATTTGAAAATTATCGGTTCCAAAGTGTTTATATGAAGTAATTTAATTCTCAAATAACTGTCGATCAGTGTTAAGTAATTACCTTTACAACTGTGTCTAATATACTCTGAAACATTGATTTCAGGTAAGAGGTATTTTTCCACATTAATTTTATCTGCCATCAATATGTGGCACATAATACGATATATTTAAAACTTGGATAAGTATGAGATCGTATGTGGATTGATAGTGAATTATACAAACGAACATACAGCAAGGAATGAAATATGGCAAAGAAAGAGAAACGCAAAAATTTTAAATATAGGAACTGAAGACGTATCTACTGTTTTATAAGTTATGCACAAATATTATCTGAAAAGTTTATATTTTAGATCTTCGTTCGAAAAAAGATACATCATGTGGCAAGATACATAATAAAGGCACAAAACCCAATTATCAGAATAAACATGAATTGCATTTCCAGCTCTTTCTTCATTCTGAAAGAATATAGGCACCCCGTCCAACACAAAACAGTTGTTTACAGTGAAGCATGAACAAGCAGTTTTTATCTAATGTTTTCATATTGTATCAAGTATTTTCTGTATTATAGAAAAACTGATTGGGGTTATCTAATGAGGGAAAACAGATTAAGGTAATACAAATATGAGGATTGATGTTAGAAGCCTGAGTTCTTGGTATATTGTTCACGTTTACTTTGAAGAAATATAATAGCACGAAGGATTTTCTCTATTTTTTAAATAATCTCAAAAGAAAAAAAACTAGAAATAAAGAAAGCCAAGGTGAAAACTAAACTATGTACTGAACTAGGACTGTTTGTTCAAAATCACTTCTTCCCATACAGTTCTCTTTTTACTATTCTTCAGGTTTGAATTCGTTGCTTACGATAGTAGTTTGGATTCCAAACGTACATTCTGCAATTTTCCTCTTCAGTTAATGAATCTTTTAGAAATAAAACAACTTAAAAAACAGAACCGCAATTCCCAACAAACTCAAGATAAAAGAAATTAAATCAAGCAATTTGTATAATTTTTACATTATAATTAGATGAATTTGCTAGAATTAATTATATTGACAAATTAACTCTGTCATTGCACACAAGTCGTACATGATTTATTAAAACCTCTAATAACCTGCTGACATTGATAAATCTTTTAACGGCTTAAGCAACGCAAATGCCGTATCACTAAACCCCCTTCTTCTCCTCTGGCTGTCTCTTTTAACCCATGCCTATTTGTAGCATGGAAGCTCTGTCGATTAGCTTTGCTTCTCTGCCTTAGTTTCGTCAACGTTGCGCAAAATTGGTGATTTGCGGGTCGCGCGACTGGGCGTGCCGATGTCAGCAGCGTCTCAGGCCAGAGAAGACGAGCATGAGTGGGGGAGTTGAAGAGGTGGGAGGAGCGGAGCACCAGCCGGCACAGCTCACGTGTTCGGCAGCGGCGTTTTGGTTCGATTTTCCACCTGCCACTCGGTCGATATTGCGCTGATGCTGACGATATAAAAAAAACATAAGAGCTCTCCACAGGCTAAAATTGAGATTCATTGCGAAATGTACGAAGCGAAAAATTCGGTCATCGCAGATTTGATTAGCCGGTGACTTAGAGCAGTGCAAAAATATTCAGATATTATCCACTAAACTAGAAATACGGATATGCTGCTGACTTGTGCAGGAGAAGTCGGTGCGTTGTAGTCGAAATTCAGCGATTTCTCCCCTCTTGAATATTTTCGAGTGCTTATCATGTTTTTGGGTCGAGTTGCCTCCAAACAAACTCGAAATGGTTAGAGGCGAAGTGATCTTTTGGAGAAGATACGTTTGACAAAATAACAATTAAACAAGACATAATGCACAATAGTCTTACCTACAACCAGTCATCATTCACCATTTTTACATCTCCATTTTACATCACCATTTTTACATCTCAGTAAGGTATAGGTTTACGCTATTTCCTTGGCCACGCCAAAATTGCCCATTGTACCAATGAATCTTATTTGCATATTTAGGCTAGTAATACCTTTTGTATTATATTCTTTTAAGACAGAAACAGATTCATTGCACATCAAATATTTAAATGGACCTTGTTTTAAAATGTGTGAAAAAATACTTTAATAGTCCACTTCAAGCGTAAATTCTGTTACTCGCTAACAACTTTCCAAGCTGTTACTCGCTAACAACTTCCAACTTTCCTTTTGACGTTAAACGTGGAGTAATCCTCCTTGAACATTGTCAGTCACTCAAGTCATCGCTCAAGTAGATTAACTTTTATGTATATCGGCCAAGGGTGCAGTGCAATTAGTCTCCGGGGTTCCCAGACGTCACCCATCTGGGAACCTGCTGTGCCTAGAGCTGGTTAAGAGGCTCGGAAGCTTCACGGAGCTTTGTTACCGGCTCCATTGAAAACTTTCAATTCCTCAGTGACTCTTCTTTGGTCCGACATCTTTACTATTTGTCGCCTTATTATGTCTTGAGTTTTTAACTGAAAGAAATAAAGTATTTTTATTAAAAGCACCACTCAGAAGATTCTGAGCCTTAGTTAGACTGGTCTTGAAAAATATGTGTTAAATGACACGTTACCTGGTTTTGGCAGCTTCTATTCTTAATACTTCAACGTCGATCGCAAAATCATGCAAGGCAGGTTGCAGTAATACATACTAAGATAGCAACTACACATCCGACAGTTGTAAGGTTATCGCAATTGACTGGCGTTCAATTTGCAACATTGCTTGACAACGTCTTGCCATGCCGTGCAGATCGGCGACTCCCATTTTGAAATAAATTAGTAAGGTAGTTGAGTTGGGTCACGCATACATGCACTTGCACTATGTCTTGGACCACGCGTACATGCACTTGCACGGGTTCAGTATCATTTATCACTAGGGAACGGAATTTATTATAATAAAAAACGCAAAATATGTACATATCTATTGTTTTCAAAACATGTAAGAAAAAATAGAAAATATGTAAAATAAAAATTCATTATTGTATTTATAATTGTTCTCTATAAGCATTTTCTGAGCATAGAAGGTCGCCAATCAGTTCTTAACAAGGATTCGGAGTGGCTGAAAGTAGGTTCTACCTCTACAGAAGTAATTGTACACTAGACTTCACCACACTTAAGAATGCCAGTGCAGGATTCCGGGGTACAGGGTTAAGGGGAATACACCCACTCCTCCCCAAAAGAAAAAAAACAACTCGAACAACGCGGGATGACAATTTTCTGAAAAATACATTTGTTAGTTTACTATCGATTAAGGAATGTCTGTTATGAAAAACCATGAGCAAGTATGCGGTTGAAATTACTTTTGTTCACAAAAATCCGCTCATGTTTGGCTCCGAGTACGCGGTAAGCGGGGGTGGGGGTAATTTTGCCAATTCATAGTGACTATATGGTGGCCATAGAAGCGCAACAGCATTTCATTTGATTTGTAAGAAGTATTTAAACATGTATTGCAAACGCGCATCTGAAATGTTCCGTTTCGACATATAAATGAATTAATATGTTTCGAAATATGTAAAAATATATAAAATAAAAATAGTTCTAATTAATTCCGAACGTCTTGTAAACTCAAAAAAATATTATTGAATGCAGGTATCTAGTTCCGGAAAAACATATAGCTCATGTAAATTCGTTCCCTATTTATCACGTTGCAAGTCTTGCATGAAATCAATCAGGGGGAATCAGCATTAGGCTAAATCCGATTTTTATGCCTCAGGGTTGTTAGTTCTGGGGTATGGAAGATGGAATGATGATAATAATAATGAAGGATGAATGGACGGCACACACAAACTGACATACACAAACACACCCATGCCCGAGGCGGGACTCGAACACACGATTCTTCCGTCCGATATCGCCACGGCAATACTGCCTTAGCGATCTCGGCTATCCCAACTGGCAGTATCTCTATATTTAAACAAATAAGGTATTCTGCCATGGCTTCATTTAGGGCTTTTACTGAACCGATTGTAGTATTGTTTCCTTTAAATGAAAGAATGTGATCCCTAGATGTGTTATCAGATATTGTTTGTGTTGATTCCCCAACATTTACGGTGTAAATTAATTAATTAAATCATTCTTTAATAATACGCTTATAAATAGTCAATTGTTTTCTCCCAAAGGGTGGCTGTTTTAAAATTGATATACATGAGTCGATAGATGTGAGTCCCCCCGCTTCATGGTGGCGCTGCTTGATGTTTTGTTTTGATTGTTGAGATTTGTTCACAATTCGTCAAGGTTGTGTTTCAGTGTAATAATTGCATTGTGGTGATAACAGTTTTCATGTATTTCTTTTGGTAGTGTATTTTGTAGAGAACATTCAGACAGTGGGTTTTGTTCGGTTGTATTGAAGTAGTGAAGTTGTATACAGGTTACGTCGAATTCCGAGTCGTTGCCCACGCGCCCCCAAAGACGTTATAGTGAGGTCATTTCGTTTTCTATTGGGTCATTGTCTATGATATGTCAGTTTTGTTCTACTTTGTACTTCCCATGTGAGAGAAATTCTGTAAACGAGTTTACTCTGTGTTGCTAAAATGGGAAAATAAGTTTACCTTCGAGCAATATGCCAGAAGAAATCAAACAGTTGCTTATAGGAGATATGACACATCAAAAAACTTTAGAAATAATATCCGTCAGTATAATAGTGCTCTTTCTTTTGTATAATTTGGTGCCGATATTGCATTGCCACCTGGTCATGGGCCATACGTGTTCAAAATTTTGGGAACTCATCACAGAATATATACCCTGAGGATTCAAACAATGCAACATATTGTGAACATTAATCTGGGCACAGTATTTTACATTTATCTCAGATAACACCGTCAAATTTTGACGGGTTCTCACTAGTTACTATTATTATTATTTTATTATTATTATTATTATTATTATTATTATTACTATTACTATTACTATTATTATATTATGTAAAATTATCATTATGGCAATATTTATAATCATTATGAAGAAGACATCGGGCCTCTGATTGTGAATGACATGAAAGTCATGATGATAAGTAACAAAAAGTATGTAAATACAGTGTTTTTAACTGATTTCATATTTTCTCGTTTCCTTTTTTGTTCATATCACAAGTGGAGCATCTCCATTTAGATTCTCATATCAAGACCATCACAATTCACTAGCATTGTCAATATAATTTTTAAATCATTCCCATGTAAAAAAGTATTGGTGATTTTTTATAACTAAACTAAACCACAGAAAAATTAAATATCTCGGTATGGGTAAATGAAAATTTGACGACGACTATTGTCTTAAGGGCCAGATATACAGTATTTATCGTGGGTAGTGTAGCAACGGAACACAGAATTTAAAAATTACAATATTTTTTCTTGGCTAACGGAATAAATTAGATAAAGTATTATTATATGAAATTACGAATAACCTCGATAATATATTCCAGACTTCTTTATACTTACTAATAGTATTCATATAAATTGGGAGCTTCTTCAATCCCCAATGCAATCACATCATTGAATAATTTTAAAGAGTAAATATATATGTTAATAATGCATCTTGGTCTAGTAACTGTCTTTCTCACGTTTCCACCACTAGTCTTTCCTGAGCATCTGGGCAGTGGATGTCGTCATCCTCTCCCCTTACTAGTTACGCGAGCTGCGAGCCCCGGTATTATTGCATTGAGAACTAGACGTGGGTCATTACCGCCCCTTGAGGCAATTGCGAGAAAAAGAGCCAAGAAATGGCCATACCCGCACATTCCACTTACGGGTCGCAATGCGCGCCGTATCGCATTGACCCTCGGTGCGATTTTCAAATTAATGCCAAGTATCTTAGCATCTGCGTGTGGTTCAGGGCTAAACGTTAGCCTCTAGGGACGATTCATCATGTTCATGAATGAGATCTCTCATCGAAAAACATGAGTAGTCGCCATGTCCTCAAGCTCATTGAGTACATCCTGGTGCGCGAGTAGCGGAATTAGGTCATGTTGCGATTACTTGTCATACTCAAGATTCGATTTTTTGGTTTCAATATTTGAAGTTTTGGTATCAACAAGTTAATCAATATCAAAACTGTAATGTCGGTACACTGAGAAAGTAGTGATGCTACATCAGCACATACTATCTCGCATTATTTCTAACTTTTTGTCGTTTTCGAAAATTCAAATTTTAATGAATGAGACCGGCCTCAATTTTTTAAGAATGTTTTGCACTATCCTTAAAAAAAATAATAAAAAATTTTGAGCCGTTTATAACTCACAACACCTTCAAGAAGAAATTATGCGAAAACAACTCATATTGGTCTTGAACTTTTTTAAAGATTTAACATTTTGAGAAAAATTTCATTTAAGAAAAATACCTCTATTATCAATATTGTACTTTCTTTACTGCCATAATTTGAAAAATGTCGCTTCATGTAAAGTACCCAAAAAATCGAAATATCCTTTTCAACTCGCAAAACGAGTTCGTTCAGATCGATGGGAAAAAATAGATTTTAGAGAAAATTTGGAGGAGTCTCTGCCAGTGGAGAAATCGAACGCCAGGTTCACGGACCGCACGCGATATCACGACATCCCTGACCCCACGAGAGGGCAAAACAGAAAAGTATAAAACTACAATACAGTGGTGGTAACCGCCGCCGCTGAATCGACTGCAAACGCCGATCGAGCGTGACGCGGGAGGAGCGCGCCGGGAAGCGGGCGCGGGTGGCGGAAAAGGTAGCGTAACTAGCCGAAAGGCCGCAGAATCGCTGCAGTCGCATCGCGCGAGCGGCGACCCCGCCTCCACCGGAAGAGGGCTCGCGCGGCGGGCCGCCTTCCGCGCCTCGCTATATTTAGCGGCGGTGGCGCGGCGGCTTCGACAGCGGGGGCGGCGGCGGTGGCGCGCCCAGCGTGGGAACATTCTACCTCGGTTTTTGCAGAGGTGTCTGTAAGCGAAAATTTCCCTCCGCGATCATCAGAAACGCAGGAAATCGCCGAGAGAGGTGAACGAGCGTTTGCTGTTGGAGTCTAGTGACTTATGCGCCAGGGTGCAGTCAGCGTTGTCACATTTGTCGTGAGAGTTGGAGGGAAAAGTGAGGTCCTAAGGTTCGAGTCCCGTCCATGGCGGATTTTCGAGCCTAGCTACAAAGGCTGAATTCAGCCGCAGTTGCGAGGAGAATACTAGAGGCCGGCTGCTCTGAACACGTCTTGCGTCGTATTTCTCCGATCAATTCCGAGTCAAAGCCGGAAAAGCACCCTAACAAACTGGCCACGAACCACGTGCGAGCATTCCTTCCTCATCCTTGCCATCTCCTCTCACCTTACACACTTGAACTTACTTGCAGTACACTACCACACATGATGTCAGATCTGGAGACCAGTGGTTTGGCGATGCCTCGCTGGTACCTGCAAGGGGAAGCTCTCCTCCCCCCGCAAGCCAGTGGGTTCGTCAGCGCTAGATCTCACGTTCCAATGCGGGATTAATCGCATCCCGGGATATAACACGCACTACATTTGTGAGACTAATGACCCAGGTTAAGCGCCCGGAATCAATACTCCCTCACTTGTAGAAATAGGCTGTTTCCAAGTTGGCAAATAACCAATTCCAAGTTATTTATGGTTTAAATATGCAAATGAAGTGGCCGCAAATAATTGCTTATAGAAAAACCGGAATAAAAGAGTAAAATCTGTTTTGAGGTTAAAATACCTCATTAATCTTAGTTTAAAATCCTAGTAAAAATCCAAGTTAAAGGCGGAAAAGCACCCTAACAAACGGGCCACGTACCGCGTGCGAGCTTTCCTTCTTTATCCTTGCCATCTCCTCTCCCTTTACACGCTCCCTTCGTTTTGAAATCTCTTTGATATCGTTATGGGTATCACAGTAAGTTCCGTAACTGCACGATAACTTCACGGATTCCTTTCATCCTTCTGGGACAATCTTTAACTTTACTGTGGATCTTGGTTTCATACATTCACACCCAGAACTTTCAAGATACACCAATCTCAAACTTTGCCGATTACGTGTGTTCTCATTAAGCAACAAGAAGTTCTACAACGAATGATAAAGCGTAAGAAGTTGTACGCTTACATTGCAAATTTACCCGTCATAAAATTGTTGTTGTGAAAATGACATGCATCAATTTACCTGATACATTTTACTTCAAAACACAGTAACGGTTCAAATGAGGTTTTGCCTCTGTCCCTGTGAAACAATTTGTTGATTCAACAAACAAGGATGACTGTCCATTTTTTTTTAATTTTCTTTCCGTTGATACATTTATCTCTCCTTAGTTCAGAAGAGAGAGATTCTACGACCTTGAGCAGCTTGGTTAAAAAAGGAAACAACGGCAATCTTCTGTTTCTATGAATGCTTGGCTTTGGGTTCACTGTCAAGGAGTCAGTTTCAATCAAAACATATTATCACTGATGGAGTTCAATACAGTTAGTCCAAATGTCAGCGTATTCTTTGCTGACGCTAGAAGCGCACCTTCGGCATTTAATCGAAATATTCAAAAGTCATTTTAAGACACCATAAACATACTACACATAATAAATTACTCTTCCTTGCTATCGTCATAATTGCAGATATGCACAGCAGGCGCTTCGTTTGAAATGGTTGGGACTTTTGAAGTGATTGCTGCAGTGTTAATAAGAAAGAAATTGCAATTTTATAATAGAGCGTAACCGTTCCCAATAATGCGAGAAAGTATGAGCTGTTGTAGCACCACTGGTTGGAATGTAACATTGTATTTTAAAGTATTTTCAAAACTATTAGTTGTTTTACGAAATTCTGAATCGCAAATAAATTGAAAAAAATACTTAAACAAAAATTTCTCAATAATGGCTCTATTTTTTCTACAAACTTTTATGTGGATAGAGAATCATGCACTTAAATTTAGTATGTCACAAATATCATTTTCATAAAACCGTTTAATTTTCAAAAATCATCTGTGATTACAACATTGAAGAAATAAATTGTATTTATGTACAATTTTATGAAATTTACAATTATGTACAATTTTTATTTTTACAACTTGTATTTATGTACAATTTTTCGAAAATTTGAATGGTTTTCACGTAATTTTCAGTGAAATATAGGCAATTTTAAAAGCAATATTTTCTCAAAAACAAACACTTGAATGCTTGTAGAGAGCTCTCAATAATCTAATTTGTTCCATCTAAGGACAAAGCAGTTTTATTTTTATTATCGAAGTGACTGCGTCTTCTTTCGCTTGTCTGCGTGTCATTCCTGATGATAAAAACTTTGTAATCAACGTTTCTATAAACCGTCTTCTATTATTCGTATCAGAAAAAAATATTTATAAGTCGTATGCATCATTGTGTCGTGAAACATTACGTACGCAAGTTTAATTGACCTTTTACTACGCTAAGCACATCGGGGTAACCATAAAAAACAACTACTGCTCTTGATTGAGATTTTGACACATATTCAACAGCATTATCCCAGATATACTCTTGGATCAAAGAGATCTATGAGACAAAAACCCGATATTGATGACATATCGAAATTGGACACTGATGCTTGTTTGTTATTAGTTTGAATGCTTTACAGAGTGTGTTAAGATTTGTTAACAAGAAGTTTGTCTAGAAACGTTTTTTAAGCAAAAAATGAGTAAATTACTTCTTTAGAATAAATCAAAACCATCCAGTTGTAAAAAGCCACTAATGTCAGTTGTTGCGTTAGCGGTCATTAAGTCTAAAGATATTAGGTGTAATGACAGAAGGTCTAAGTTTTTAAAGTCTATAGTCAGAAGATACGTACCATGGGGCATTTGTGATGGTGCACAGGAACTGATTTTGGATTACAGTTCGTAATGTGCATTAAAAGAAGCATGTGTTTATATTCAGCCTTCATTTTTGGTTGTTGGTGGAGTATGGAAAATTAATCTGTCTCAAAGACCGAAGGTATAAGTAGATATCACCATGATTTTTATAATTTTGGTATTTCGCTACCATTCGCTCTACTTGCCTTTGAGTAAATTGTGTGTGTGTGTGTGTGTGTGTATATATATATATATATATATATATATATATATATATATATTATATATTATAACACGCCCACCTACTACCTTCCACCTTCGGTGGCGATGAAGCGTGTTACTATGAATGCTCGTGAAGCGAGCTTTGAATTCTCAGGAAGCAGGATCTTTCGGGTATGAGAAAGGTCTGAACCCTTGGCACAATGAATTATATAAAATTATGGTAAAATGAGCATATATTCAGTAAACAAATTACACAGTGGCACAAATGTACAATAAGTATGTATTTTACGTAGATGGTCACTGCAAAGAAAACAGAAACAAAAGAACAGAAATAACACCACCATAAGAGGATGTATAGGCGTCACCTTGACTGCCTGATTACTTCAATACGCACTATTTACAATACTTTTGCTTTGACCTCCTTCTCAGTTACTTCGTGTACCTCATTTAACTTTTGTTAATCTAAAGTTTTCTCCGTGCACGGCCCTTTAAGTGATTCTCTACAATTATTCTTTTATAGACTTCACAGAGGTCAGCCTTGAGCTGCGCATTTATTACAACGCTGTTAACTCTAGCACAAGAATAAACGTGACACACACGTTACTAAATCGTCCCCTTTACAAATTATAGCAACTGAGTATCCCTGACATCACACAATGGAAACAATACTTTCAATAAGATTACTTTTACATTACATGAAGAAACTATAATTTACATTAGAAAAGTTGTACAAGGTATGGCATTCAAACGAATTTACTGGTGCGTACAGCGAATGAAATCAAAACTGCCGCTCATACATTCGAAATATTTCCCAGTAGTTATATGCAACTTTCACCTATTTAGGACGCTACGCCTGGTGTTTAAAGCTACACAGTTTCCCAACAAATTGTCGCATAGAAGTTGCCAGTTCTTTACCTCGACATTTCCTTCCCGCTCGCCGTCAGTTAACCTTGGGGTGTTCGGTCGCTCGCAGTCCTCGCCACGTCACTCGACTGGTTCGATGTCCCGCGGTTACACCTCTCTTTCGCTCGATCTCCGGATGCCGCCACACGTCCAAATTCCAAACCTTTCTCTCGTCCTCAGGCTCGTACCGTCCACGGATTGGTCCAAGTCTTTCTCGCCTACGCTTGAGTGTTGGAGTCGTCCTTCTGCCGCCTGCCGCGTACCCGTTGCTTGCGCTTCCAGTTTTAAATAACTAACGTGCTTGAATTGACTACTTCTAGCACTCGGCCGACATACCACACTTTGAGCGTGCGTGGTCGTGGCGTACAAAATTAAATACTGGATTTCGTTCAGAGTCCTTCTGCGCGAATTTACTTCGATTATGAAACTATTTCAAGTTTGAGCAGTCACATCGCTTGCTTACTCGCGTAATGTTAATGCGAATACCGTACATGCACTTTGCTTCTGAATTCTATCACTTATTACCGCGTTTCTTAAATCAGCTTTACTTAAGCAAGTAAAATGATACTCCTGCACTAACCAATTACTACCGCTGAAGAATCTAGTTGAGTCGCCGTCGCTGTCGAAGTCGTAAGAGAGTTCTACCGAAGTGCGTCACGGTATTTATGCAACTCCGCCTGGGGAAAAATTTCTGGAGGGGTGAATTTTCTCCTCCTTCGCGCCCTCTCGCGAAAATATTATCCGCTAACTTTGGACATCGGAGTGCGAAAACCTGCGGGTAGATGTCGCCTTCTCGGACCATCGCTCCGCCTCGTACCCTATTTCTCAGTTCTCTGGTCTTTTCTAGTGGCTTATGGTGGCGTTACGGGTTCGTATAACCCCCTGACGTCACAATATATATATATATATATATATATATATATATATAATTGAACTTTCTAATTGTAGACCTCTTTGGGCATTAGACCCTCTGTCGCGTGGACCCTATGTCGCGTGGATCCTATGTCGCATTAGACCTGGTTCCCTATAGATGTCCTGTTCATTAGACCTAACGAGTATTAGATCTTTTGTCCGTGGGCCTAACGACCTGAAAGCGTTGTTTGTACCAGATGTCTGAAATCAAGGGCCATCGAAACCTACAGGTTGGTGAAGGTGCAGTCCACCGACTTCCAAAGTATTAATTTTGTTTTTCTTATTATTAAGTACTAATTTTTCTTTTTCCAATTAAAATGTAAGCTGATTCTCAATGGTCTAATTATTTGTACACAACCTTATTAGATGTAAATTACCTATATCAGAGAGGAAGGTTAAGTGAAATACCCTTTTCACAGTAACATCCAGGCATATTTTGCACACTATTGATTCTAGAAAAACATGAACACAAGGTAGGCAATTTTATCTTCTTTCATTTCATATCCTGTTAGTATTTAAGAAAAAGGGCTAGCTTTTGAGTTATATTGAGATAAAGTGGAATAATTCCCGTTTTTCATTCGTTTTATGTAAATATCACAAATTTTGCGGTGCTCTCACGGCTCAACCATACTTATGACAATTTAGGTAGTATTTTTACAATTTAGATAATTTTATCTTCTTTTATTTCATGAAGGCCTATTATTTACGAAAAATTGATGGCCTATAAGAAATTTCGAACAATGTAATTTCCACACTTTTTTTTTTTTTTTGCTTCAAAATACGTGTTTCCGTTTTTGATGGCAAATCGGGATATTCGTGTTCAGCGACCGAAATAGTTAGTATATATGTATCTAGGGTGTTAAGCAGATGTTTTTGCCTCGAGGGCGAATTCCAAACACGAGGGCCACTGGCCCGAGGGGTTGGAAGACGCCTTAGGAAAAAGCATCTAGTAACGCCGTGGTGATGTAAAAAAATGTATGGCTTACTAGTTCATTGCTGATTCAAATGAGAATTCGCAACATTTTACAATTTTTCTTGAGTATAAAGTGAAAATACGCACTGTTTTGTCATTTGTCAATACTGTGTCAGAAAAACAAAACAAGAGTGTGTATCTAATTACCATTGCATAATCAAAGATGGACTGGTTTGTACAAAATGAAAGAATATTTTGAACTTCCTGCGGAAATTCTCAGAGAAGCTAACAATGCTATGAACAGTTGTTTCCAGTAAAATCTCGAGAAATATATGAAAATGATTATGGTATATTCGAGAGTTGGATGGAAAATACCAATGTGAATTGTATAGATGAATCGATACATTTAGGTAGTTTATATCTATTGCGGAAAGTTATATAAAAGATTTCATTAAATTAAAATTAGTGGTGCTAAAACAGTACGTACTGTCTCGCCCTTAGTAATGATTATGAAATACTATTTATACCACAATTTCTCTCCGAATTAATACATATCAGTCACCATTTTTTGTGAAACTCAGTACAAGTTACTGAACGTTTGGTGTGAAAACTAAATATTTTCAAGCAAATATCAACACAAATTTGAAAATTATTACTGCTTATACAGGTAAACCATGTCCCAACAATAAGACGTAATTCATTGAAATTAGCTCCCGAGTCATTGTTACCGAGCCATTGTTGCATTCCAATTTGATATTTCCTGAGGGTTAGAAATTTTTCTTTCATTTAAGTAGTATTTTTAAGAGAGAAAACCTAATTGGGCTCATTTTAATTAAGGTTTGCGAATTGCATAAAAGAAAATACCTCAATACATTGAGAATGCAAATACATTCCTCGCAACTCGGAGAAAAATGCGGATTATCAAATAGATTTTAAATAAAATCTAAAAGATTAATTTGTAGACGTATAACAAAAGCTCGAATGTTAGAAACGAACAAAGAAATACACCCGAATCAATATTCATTTTTCAAAAAAAAAAAAAAAAAAAAAAAAAAAAAAAAAAAAAACAATTTCGAAAAATTCAACATTACCTTATTTGAAGATCTGTTTTTGATGAACACATTTTTTATTTATTTGTTTACAGGATATTCCCTTTTATACATGTAATTACAATATGTGAGTACAAGATACACGTTTGTTAATGAAGTCACAAAAAGTAAATTTAGGAACAATAATTACAAATCAGGTGGTTTTATAGAGCAATTCTTTGATAGTACGTACTTAGCATGAGTAAGTAATGTGAAAAAATGAATTCGCGTACAATACTTGTTAGCAGTAGAGTCAATAGGTAGAAGGTATCATTCATTTGATAGTTTTCATAGGTTTGATAGAAAATAATAAGGTATTACAGGTATAAGGTAAGATATAATAAGGTGTCGACACACGAGGGACCCAAAATCCGATGTTAGGGAGAAAATAGTTACAATTTATTTTACCCGACAAAATATTAAATAGAAAGATAAGGTCACAGATTGTTCTTCTATTCCGAAAATGAGGAATGTTATACAATGAGTAGTAATCAGCGTAGTCGTAACAAAACCGCGGATACAGCATCCATCGCGAAACGCTAAGGTACGCAACAACCTGTGTTGGACCTTCTCAAAATGAATTAAGGCCTTCCCAGTGAAGGGAGACCAAATCAGACAGGCATACTCGAGAATGCGTCTAAGAAGCGAGTTAAAGAGAAGTTTGATCGTGTGGAGTGATCGAAATTGTGATGAGTTTCGCAGGATAAAACCCAAGGATCGCAGAGCTTGGTTAATAATGCTGTTAATGTGGTCGTTGAAATTGAGTTTACCTTCGAAGATAACTACAAAGTCTTTGATGTCACAGCTAATATCCTCCCATGGGTACTATATGGAAAACTAACAGCGTCTCGCTTTCTGGGGAAGCTCATATCAGGTGCAATGATATGTTATTAGAAGCAACAATTTTCGACAGCTTGTAAATCAATTGCAACTTGATGGCGTCATCAGTATCAATTATCGAACGATAAATCTTAGCGTCATCAGCAAGAAGAAGGGTTTTACCGTGTTTCAAGAATGTAGGGGGATCATTGATAAACAAGTTGAAAAGTAAAGGGCCCAGGTGAGAGTCCTGAGGGACTCCAGATGGTACACGGTAGGAGTCAGAATGGTTACCATTCAGACAAACATACAGCAATCTGTTATGCAAATAAGAATTGATCCACGAACGGACAGGATCACCCAAGCCCATCTTAGTTAATGGACTAACATCGTATGATCAACCGGGTCAAACGCCTTAGCAAAATCTGTATAGATTGTATCATCGTGAGAGCCATCAGCGAGAGAATCAACAATAAACTTTTTAAATATGGCCAAGTTTGTACAGATTGACCTTCCCTCCCTGAATCCAAGTTGGGAGTCCGAGAATACAGGCTCAAAAGAAGATGTAAGATTAATGAACACTAGTTTTCAAACCGCTTAGGGATGGCATTTAAGATGGAAATAGGGCGGTAGTTCGTCACATTAGATTTATCACCTCTTTTATGAACAGGAATAATCTTGCTCTTCTTCCAAACATCAGGAAAATTATCTGAGGGATTGATTAAATAGTAGAAATAATGGGCTAACTGTGGCATATTTGCAATGTAACAAAAACAGATTAGGTATGAGAACGGGACTTGGACTCTTTCTTGGATTTGAAGAACCAATCTTCTCAAAGATATCACACAACCGGAATTGAATATTGTCGATGAAAGGGTCCTCGACAACCGAAAATGCATAAAATGCCGGAAGGGATGATGTGTTGTTGGAAAATTGATTACTGAAGTATTGTGCAAAATTGATACAGTAACAGTCAATTCTGTACAATGAATATCCTGATAGTGCATATTACGTGGGATATAGTTGTGATTTAGATGGTGTAACGTAAATTATTCCAGAAAACATTGATACTAGAAGGTATAAATTGTTCAACCAAAGAGTTATAATTATCAGAGGAAAGCTTTTGAATGTACTTTACTTTGGATCTGATGGCAGAAAACAAATCATAAGAGTCAGTCGATTTTGATGATTCAAAGTCTCTATGTAACCTTTTCTCTTCCCGAATGAGATAGATTAGTTCCATTGAATACCAGGGCGGGTAATAGCAATCAAAAATCAGCATCACTGGAACATAGCAGTCGATTAGTGAACAGAGAACTTTATAAAAGATGTCCACATTCGTATTAATATTATTGTTGTTAAGACAGGAACTCCAATCAATCAGAATAAGTTCGGAATGAATAGTTTTATAATTGGCATTTTTTAAATCATAAACATACGTAGGATTGAAATCATAGTCGACTGGATGTAATAAATGCGTAGTAAGTAAGCGCAGGGTAGTAAGGATCACATTTGATAAGATCATCAGTACATAAGTACATCAAGAGTGTCAAATTCGGGAAGATGAGATCAAGCAACGAGTTTTTATGTTTAACAATACCATTATGTTGCCACAGGTTCAGTAGAGCGAGAGCGTTTAAAAAGGTGGTAACTGCCTCATTGGCCGAAGAAGAAAGAACGAGGGAAAGTGTTGGAAAATAGCTGAAATGTGCCCAATCAAGTCCCGGAAGGTTGAAATCGCCGGTCAAGAGCATAGAAGCAGATGGATTCGCTTCAGCAACAATGATGGATTGGAGAATGGAGGAAAATATACGACCCCAACGATCAGACAGATCCCGTTAAGTAAAATTTTAACAAGACGATGTCCGATGTTTAGGGAGCCATTAATGACCAGAAGTGAAGTCGAGGAATCTCTGACCGCAACGAGAACACCTCCTTCTCGTTCATATATGCTGGAGTGAGCAACATGATCTCGACGAAAAATAGTGTTATTATTCATCTGAAGTTCGTCATCAGAGAAACTGTCATTGAGCATGTCTCGCTCTAGATAATAATGTCATAATCAGTGACTATTGAACAGATCTCTGGAAGTCTGCAACTTTCGTTCGCAAGTCTCTGATATTCTGGTAATAGACGTGAAGTTCGTTAATGGAAAGTACTCTGGAATATTCCTGATTTAGTTTTTTGGATTCTCCCTGATCATTGGGACGCCATTTCTGTAAATTATTCCCAGATTCTTCTCGTCATTCTCAATACGATTTTCCAATTCAGCTCTCAATTTATTTGGGTAATTTTGTTGTTTTGGTGTAATATCATGTCTACGAGCATAAATACTCTCTCTCATAGCAGACATCGCTCGAAAAGGTTACTTTTAAAGGAGGGGGCGGCCGTTCCGGCCCTTCCCAATTCTCACTGTTGACACTGCCTTAGGAAGGAGGAGAATAGTTTCAAGTTTGGCGTTGAGACACTCGAGATCATTAGCCACTCCAGGCTTGACGGGATAATCGAAGTAGGTGAGATTTGAGGTTCGTTTACGACGTTCTTCTATTTCCCCAAGCAAGTCTTCTTCCTGAGAGCGAGAGACAATCGATTGATTAGCAGAACTTTCGAGGAATTTAACTCTCTCCGAGAAATTTTCAATTTTCGAGCCCAGCTCAGCAATCCTCAAAGTCAGCTGTTCAAATTTGGCGTTGAAAAATTCAAACATGTCCTTTTATAAATTGGACTTATGGCGCTCGAGCGTCATATTTAATATTTTGTACGTGGTAACCATAGCACAGCAAGAAGATAATACTCCGTTAGATAAGGTCTTGGGACGGGCATAACAGCTCGGGTGATATGGTGTTTTACAGACTTTATATTTTACAAATTTTGCAGGATTTGTAATGTTTAAACAGTTTATATTAAAATTATTTAAAGGTCTCACCAGGATAATTTGTAACTTTTTGCTGACAAATGTTTCTTTCATGTGGAAAGTATTTATATAATTGAAATAAAATCATCAAACTCCTTTTGTTTTTAGATTTATCTTTTGTTTCTAATATAACTCAAATTACTAGTTTTTAGATATATTAGTTATTAATGTTAATATAAAACAAATTACTCAGTTGTAGATTTATTGACAATAAGACAATCATACAATTAATCATTGTCCCCGTCTTCTTCAATAACTGGGATCGGGCGTTCGTTTATAAACCAACTACTGTTTTTTCAAATTTTCCTTTTCGAAATTTGTTTAACAATTTTCACCAAGTAACGAGCGTGTGCCAGATAAATGATCGCAGCTGTGTGGGAACAGCATCTCAGGGTGCCACTTCCATTCGCACGTTCACATAAATATCGTTTCACTCCCGTTATTCCCATGGTGAAAAGAGATGGGTGGACTCCTGCGGTGCACCGATTTTTGCTCATTCTGCGGAGCACCAGTTTCCGTCACGAACCATGTGGCCACTTCCTTTGAAACGCGAGACCAGACATCGGCCGCCACGTTGCATGGAGAGCAAAGAGTGTTGAGAAACATTTTGAGAGTAGCATAAAGTGTCAATTTTTATGAATAACCAACCAAAAATAACACAATGAAGGGTAATTGAATTAAAAGATGTAATATTAAAAAAGTGCTTATCTGTTTGTTTCATTGGCTTATAAATGAAAATTTTGGCCTTAAAATTCCCTCATATAGTATGACACAAACTGGTGCCTGAAGCACATTGGCTGAAGTCGGCTGCACAAGAGGCCACACATCTCTTTCCACCAAGGATATTCCGGTTGAATTTGGTACACAATCGATGTAATACCTATAACATTTCGAGTTCATATGTCGTGATTAAATAATGTTTAAATATCATTTAAAACGTTTTTTTAATCTCATTTTCGAATTTCAAATTTTTAAACTGATAAAATTGATTTTAATTTTTTCACTATCGCCCACATTGATTAAAAATGTGAAAAATTATGTTTTAAGCCACATTCTGAGGGCAAAAACTGAGACAGTTCTCCAAGTTATCATGCCGAAAATCAATTTCAAAAAATTATTTATTTATTTTCTACATGAATTTGGCGTCAAAATTGGTTACAACATACCTTCATATTCAACTATTTTTCCTCGTCTCTGCATTTTTTTTCAACCTGATATATACAATAAAAGCTGATAAAAAATTAAACATGAAAAACATGTTTCTCGTTGTATCTCTGATACAGATGGCCATTAGGAGCTGATATTTTGTGAACCTAAGTCATTTTTTATTCTCTTTCATATGAGCATCGTGATTATCGATTTGGTTTAGTGCACTTTTCACTGCCATATTCGACTATACTCTTTGGTGTGAATGAGTATTATTATTCTGTTTGTTATTGTTTGGGGTATAACTATTTTCGTCAATGTATTTTTTGTTGTCTTGCATTGTATAGTTATGAGAAGAGGTTATGAAAACAAACAAAATATTGTTTAGGGTAAAATAAATCAGAGTTGGTCCAACTTGTACAAAATAAGTGCTTCAGAAAAATTACCACAGCTCCGTGGTTCATAAGTAATGAACAACAACGTAGAGAATTAAAAATTGAATCCATTCAAGATTATATTATCAAAATTTCAAAAACTTCATAATATACTACCAGATTCCCAGCGACAGCAATTTACCATTTAGATTAGACTTGCAAACAACTACAGAGTATCCACTCACGCTATCCCAAGGACATTTTCAAGCCTCCTTAACTATCTGAAAATATAATCTCTCGCTCTCTGACACACGCGCGCGCGCGCACACACACACACACCAACTATTGCTTGCCAAGCTCATTTTGCTTATCAATCTAACATATCTATACCGGAAGTGTATTGACTATTAGACCTGAGAATGATTCATCCTATAATGTTATAGAAATTTTATATCAACACCCTTGAAAGGCAGAAATGCTGAGCAAGAAGAAATAACATTAAAAAATTAAAATAAATAAATAAATAAATAAATAAAAGAAGAGTTGCGCCTATTGTTGAATTGAATTGAATTTGTCTTATTTTACGTGGCGAGACTCAGGCCATGAGGCCTGCTCTTCCGTCTGACCACGCAAATTTCGTTACACTCCTTTCACCAATCATGGGAAAAAGAAGGTATTACTTGTGCGACGAAACAGGCGATTTGAATTTAGCTCAGAGGCATCATTTAGGCTTGAGGATCTTTTACATGCAGTAAATGTACTAACATGGGACAGCCGGCTTTACTTCCCCTCCGAAGGAAGGCGTACGAAGGATTTTTTCGCCCTTAAAAATCCACGGCTTCGATCGGGTTTGAACCCGCAAACTTGGGTATAGCAGTCCAATACGCTAACCGCTACACCATCGCCGCCGCCACGCCACGACCACCGCCATTGTTGCGGTCGCAACACTAAAAATTGAAACCTTATGTTTTGTTATTTAGGTATAAGACGATGATTGCCAAAGAAATAAGCCACAGAACCTATAACTATGTGAAAGTAGGTGAGAACCCCCCTCATTCCGTACGGAACGAGCTTCGCAAACTACGACCCGAATATAAATATTCTTTCAATTAATCCGGTGGAATGCAGTACAGTCGAAACGTGCGGGGTGAACAGTATTAAATTGTGTTTTTTATTTTTAAATTTAAGAAAGATTATTTGGTTTATATTGTCGCAATTGTGGCGAAACATTAAATTAATAGTATTAAAATTAAAGCAATAGTAAGTAGAATTAATCCAGAGGTTTATAGTGACTTCCAAGCGTGAAGCAGAGGTATATAAGTTATTATTAAATAAAGAGACAAAAATGAATGCACCTAAGAAAAAGGTTACAATATTTTCATTGAAATATTTTCATGAATTGTTGAGCGTAATATAACTTGTATAGAACTTCGGTGCTTATCTTGCACTGAATAAATAAAAAAAGGTTGATAGATTCAGAATTTGACTCGTACGATCGTCGTCCCTTTCTGCAACAAATTGGGACAAGTGTCATTATATGAGATGAGTTTTGTTGTAATTTGGCTGTGCTGAGTGTACTGTATTACCGGCAGTTTGGTGAAAAAAGTTTTACAAGAAATAACTGAAATACTTAGTATAAATAAATAGTATAAATTGGAATATAATTATCATACATTTATGATTTCATTGTAAATATTAAGATGAAAAAAACTGTGCTAGTTTGGAATTCTTTGCGGAGTTGTGGCAAAACAAGGAGCGGTTGTGATCGTTCTAAGAAATTGGTTCAGGACTATTTGAAGCTTGTTAATGTTTGTATCTGCAGCGGAGATCGAAATTGAGCAGGCATAAAGGAGGAGAGGTCTGATGACAATTTTGTAGATGGTTATGGCTGTTGGGAAATGCAGGTGGGTAGATAGATGAATAGTGTGTTTTAATTGATGTAGCTTAATTTTTGCTTACTGTATTTTGATACTGATGTGCTAGTTCCAATTGAGTTTAGTACACATATTAAGATCGAGATATTTCACGGAACTGTTTAGGGGGATCCAGTTAATGGGTTCGTTATTTATTGGTTGGCGCTGGAGGTGTCTTTAAGAAAATATTTTGATAGCTGTTTTTGTGAGATTGAGTTTGAATTTTAAATATGTGGTCCAGTTGTCTATAAGATTGAGATACAATTGGAAAGAATTTTTGATATTAGGGAATCTGGCTAGGCCACCATGGCATCTGGCTACCATGACATCCGCAATTTAGGCGTATGTATGTTGTCTAATTTCGGGAGGTCAGATACTCGTACATATACATTAAAATGGGTAGGGGATAAGAAAGATTTGAATGATGACTGCTGTCGGATACTAAAAACGGTTCTATTATTGTGATAGGTGGATATTTGAATAATGTAATGTGGGATACCTATCTTTGCCGGGTATGTAAATTGTGGACCGGAAAGAAAATAAGAGCTAAACCCATAGGTAATTTGCGGACCGACCCAGAAAAGTATATACATAATTTGCGGACCGCCTACCTGCCCTTCCAGGTACAAGCGGAAGGTGACCAGTGGCCTAGCGCAGGGGCGGCCGGCCCCGGGACGGCAAGATTTCACAATAAATACTACTGCAACTACTACTCCTGCTGCTGCCGCTGGCGTTGCCGCTGCCGCTGCCGCCACCGCCGCCGCCCCGCCGCTGATAATAATAATAATAATAATAATAATAATAATAATAATAGTAATAATAATAATAATAATAATAATAATAATAAATTGTAGAAATTTGAACCATTTTATTTCATATTTTGTCGCACCTACGATTCGAACCTATTGAAATGATCACGAAATCTTTCATTACTTATTCTTTGTCTTCTTTAATTTAATGTATCTTAAAGACTAGGACAGTATTTCCATGCAAATGCATGTTTTTATTTAAGCTTCGTAGAGATTTCAAACTTTGTAAATTTATGTTTCATAAAAACTCGTTTAAAACTTGAAGTACTTTCTTATTATTTCTCTGCATAATTTGTGAATATCAAAACTTACGATAATAAATAGTATATTGATCTTAGATCCTGCGAGCATGCAGTTGTCTTTGGGGCTTAATGTTATACTAAACATTTTAACCTTCCTGTACATTACTTGGATTCGCGTCGCGAGGTCACGTGCGGAAAGCAACGATCGCGAAATGAATTATCAACGCCATATGATACGTCGCAAAGGATGCCGAAGATACTCAAAGCCAAAACTGAAACTTTGATAACTGACCATGGGAGAGGAAAATAATCAAGAGTCTCAGTCTTCTGGCGTGCAAGAGAGGATTAACACAAGTTTCTTAATTGTGAAGTTATTTGTGAAGTATAAAATAGCTTCTTCAAAGGCATCCTATATAACACTTCTCAAACAAAGTTTTGGAACAACGATTGTATGGAGGACGGATGTAAATGTAATTTATTGCAACTGCTGTAATAAAGAAGTAAGAAGGCAACACTGTAAAAATTGATCAATTAGGAAAATATATCTACTGGCGGAGTTTTCCTAGTCGAAATGTTTGGTGCTAAAGTCTAATGTTGCTGCAGAAATTATTTAATTTCAAATACTGAAACTCAGAAAATGATAAAACAATGTCAATGAAATAGATATGAAACAAAAAACAGAACTTTAATATTTCTCAAAGTGAAAATAATTATTTTTCAACAACACCGCATCAGAATTTCCACAATTCAAGAGCACTATATTCCCTTCATCCTTGTCCCCTCCTCGCCCCTTAAACATACACACTGGCACGCACGCACAACAAACATGTCGGCAGACCTGTTGGAAGATAGGGTAGATTGTCCCTGTGTGTAGCGGTACCTCGTTGGGGAGAAGTTTTTTGGAGAGAGAAAATGTGCAGAGCCAGTATGTAGATCGGCGTCGGATATCATGTTTCGGCAGAGGAGGTTCATTCC
Organism: Teleogryllus oceanicus; assembly: GCA_964035755.1. Taxonomy (NCBI): domain Eukaryota; kingdom Metazoa; phylum Arthropoda; class Insecta; order Orthoptera; family Gryllidae; genus Teleogryllus; species Teleogryllus oceanicus. Next base: position 32,677,866 of record CAXIVR010000003.1, read on the forward strand.
CAATTCTAGGGATAATTCCAGTGAAATTTTACATTATTTTTCATAGTTAAATAGTGGTGAGACAACAGCATATGCTGTCTAGTATTGTTTGTAAATATTCAATAATATTAGAAAACTAGTTGAACCTACAAACGGTTTTCCATCTCGCAAAAATATTTGGTAGGACTAGAACGCTCTTTGGGACAATCATTTCAAAATATTAATTTTATCAACATTTCTTTCGAACGCCAAAGGAGCAATTTCTGATCTAGTTACGTAAATAACCATTTCAATGCCAATTTTCTTTTATTTAATCTGATGTTTATAATAGTGGAAGTAGTAACATCAGCATTTCGTTGAATGTGATACTGAAGACCAGTCAGGAGCTTTGCCCTGGCTGGGGCAGTGCCCCGCTGGTGGGAGATACCTGCTTGGAGAAAACCCCGAGAGCCAAGGTGTACGTTGCTACCAGATCTCATCATCCAGTGAGAGAAGATCGCCGCCACCTCCCGCGACAAAAATATGCACTACACTTACGGGACTAATGACCTTACCAGCTGACGCGTCAGGAAACTAATCAATGATACAACTGAAGGTTAAACTTTCGATCGAAGGTTTTCATTTCATTTAACTATTTAATTTTTACCTGTAAGGCAGTTAATTAATTTTATGTTTTTTATTAAGAATTGACTTTTAATTACCATTAAATATACGGACTTATCTCCATTAGATGCCCGCATGATTAGATGCTCTGGATCGACTTTTCAATTACCTACATGTGAAGGTGCTGATTCTAGGCGCCCTTCCCCTTGGGGCAGGGTGGCGCGAGGTGGCGTACGTGAGGGGCGGCATGGCGGCAGACCACCCAGCGCGAATGGACACGCGTGGTGGGCAGAGACCCTCCCACCCCCTGCGAGTGAGGACTCCTACCTGAACAATCAGCTATACCTCTTCACTCAAGGGGCTGTTCTCCGGTGAACCCTCAAAGCCTGATGCTAGAGATGAATAATACAAGTAGCTTCAATAGCAAACTTTCGATAATTAGTTGCCTCTTCGAAAAGTATGGAATTAAATATGTACTTGAAATAATGTGATGTTTCAAGAGCATTCATTTAGTTATATCTCGCTTTGCTTGGCGCCTCCGGCGTCGAGTACTTTCTCGTTGACAATTTTTATTTGTGCTAAGCAAGTTTCTATTTAAAAAAATAAACAAAAAAAGTTGTGTGGCTCGACTATCTTCAAAAACAGAGTTACAAGAAAAAAGTATCGAGAAAAGTTCTCGAAAAGTAGTGTTTCATTACAATATTATTCATTACGATTTAACTATCGTCAATATAATGAAAAAATATTGTCAGTATAATGAAACTTTCAGAATATTCTGGAATGATCCGGCTAAAAATAGAGGCAATCGATTCATCTTGTCGAGAGCAGTCGCCTGAGATCACATCCGTGTGAAACTGCAATCCCTCCCACGTGTTTTAGGTGCTTAACAGCCCCAACACTTTTGTTGACAATTCATTAAAAAATAGATTTAATTATCGTAAATCTAATGAATCAAGTTGTAATGACGGAAGTAAATGGCGGAACGAGAGAATAGTAATTCACAGCGTTTCCCGAATGTGCTCGTAGTGAAACCATCAGAAACACGTGTTTTTCTAGAATTCTTTTATAATATCCTAAAGGAGCTCGTCTAAGAATTGTGTACATTGATTTTTCTTGTGGAAAGGAATTGCATGAGCTTCTATGGGGGTGCCTTACGTCACCCAAAACGCACTTTAGGTACTTAAAAAATACGTTTTACAGAAATTTCTTAGAATCCTCTGGATTGATCCGCAAAAAATATCAGTTCCTCACCAGTAGACCGAGACGCGTCGATTGTTATTTCATTTGTATCAATCCGTGGAACTCAAGGGTCTAACCGTGAATGACGGATGGACAGACACAAGTTATTCGAATACTATATAACGATAAAATAATTTTTCGTAGCCGCACGTTTTAGGTGTGTCGCACATTTTACAGCATTTTAACTGCTACTGTATTTTAATGAGCAGCAGTACAATAACATTTTAATAAACATTACTCATACGTATAGTAAGATGTAAATAATGTAATAAACATTTGCTAATTTCTCTTCACTACTCTAAATGAATCTCTTCACCAATTTAAACGAAAGAAAACGCAAAATACTTGTGGACATTAGACAATGATAGACAAAATGCATAGTGGACGAATTCTTTATGGGGAAAACATGTAGCCGAAATATCAATGTAGCAAATGAAAAAGAACTTAATGACAGTTGACAAACTGACCTGTAATGGATAAGACTGCTGCCAATCTGGATGATGATTCTAGAAATCACTACTGCTAATATGATTTTGAAAACTTCCCTAATCTTTCAGTACATAAATAAATATATCTTTGAACTCTGTAACATAATGTGTGATAAGTTGAAGTTTTTCATGAATTTTTCAGCAATTTATTTTCTGCATTTCAGTGATATCAAATTTCATACAAATCCCCTAATGAAAAAATCTGAATTATAAGAATATAATACTATACATACTGTTTTGTTACGAATAGGTTTTGTTAAAAATAAAATTGTGTTATATATATATATATATATATATATATATATATATATATATACTGTATTTCCTGGTATATATTTTATTTTATTTCTGGTATTCATCACCCCAATGAATATTGGTTTTGACGAGAAAATCTGAATGAGACAGCCAGATATCACCGGAAGCGGCAGATCAGCGTCGCTTCCAGGTTTTGCGAGCAAGGCGCAAAATGTGAGAGTGATGAATTCAGCAATCGAGGTACTGCTCGTGCCTGTCAAGGACTTTGTGCTCGCCAGAGGATATTAATAAATGTGGCCTTACCGGAAATTTGCAACCTAATGGATTTATTTTCAAGTTCCTGCACTTTATGTGCAAAAATCTCGCACATTTTGCACAACAAGGTCACTCTCTCCATGTCAGAATATTTTTTGAGTGCTTTTGTAACCTTGTTGGCTAAAAACCGTCTACTCATTCTGAAACAAAAAAAAATATTTACATTGCTTACTTTCTGAATCAATTATATTATTTGAAAGAATTAGAAGAAACATTTCTTTCATCAGTTATTGTAATAAGGTTTTTCTAGAAAATTATTTTGTTTGACGAATATAGTATTCAATACTAATTGTGAGTTCTTGGGCGTATTACATTACATTAAAATTCTCTGCTTTTATGTGTAACTATGGTACACCCAGCTAAAAATAAAAATCTTTTAGTGTATTTGTTGAATTCTATTTTGGCTATGCATTTTTTACACTATCACTTTCAGTAGTGTGTTGTACAATTAGTATTAGATTCATAGAAGGCGCTTCCTGAGGGAGTGGTTTTTCATAAAGGGGGGGGGGAGGTCCGGCCCAGTACCTGCCGCCAGCAACAACAGGGATAATTCAATATCTTCTTCTGATCGTATGCCAGAAAGTAGTCAGGGAGGTACACAGACTCTAGCCCAACTGACAACATTGAGATATCGTGTGTTTAAAATGTGAGAGATAAATCTCCCTATGTAAATAATTAAAAACTAGTGGCCTGCAGTTTCAAAAGTGCTGCTATTAAATATTATAATAAAAACAGACTTCACGAATACTTCAATAACATAGTATATATACAGTACCACAACTCTACGTCAAAATCGTTTCAAAATCGCATTGTTTTATGTGTGTCATTGTTTTTCGAGTTCCTGGGTATCTAACAATACCATAGACACCTCCCACATGTCCGGAATCTGCATATACTTCTGTCAATTTCCGTGCGCATTGGAAATTAGTAATACAGGTGTATATAACCAAAGACAGGAACTTTAAGAATCAATATGATTCCAAATAATGAAATTTCTATCTTTTATTTCGGGTGGACGATGCCCTTAGTTTACCCGAAATAAAAGGAGATACGGACGTTTCGGATACCCGAAAATTTGAATGACAGAATGAAGCTGAGAAATTACGTAAAAAAGGCAGGTATAGAAGAATTGGTGGTGCTACAACAGCACATATTTTATACCTTTCTTTTTTGTAACTTTTACAATTTTCGAAAATTCAGAGAGTTTAGCGCAAGTCGAACTTGCGCCATTTTTATCACCATAATTTGCAATAAAAAGGTATAAAGAAAACATTTTGAACTGTTTTTGAGAAAATTTTGTTTTTAAAATTACCTTTATTTCATCAAAAATTACACAAAAAATTCTCATATTTTGAAAAAATTATACGTTATGTCATTTCAAGATCGAATTTACGAAAAGATTTCCTTCAGGAGAAAAAATATCTTATCTTCAATATTGTAGTTGAACGATGACGCCGAAAAAAATTAACTTTTACAAGATTCGAAAATTCAGAGAACTCGACGAAAATCAGACCTGCAACATTTTCGTAAACGTACTTTATTCTATCAGGAGAAAAATTACTCCAAAAATATAAAGTCATTTTGAGAAAAAGTTGAAGATGCATTTGAGACTTCATGTACTCAATTTCATTTCTCCTCTGTCAGAACGTAATGATTGATTGATTTGTTCGTGTTTCCGGGCGCGTCAACTGATTTGATTATTAGTCCCGTTAGTGTAGTGCATGTTTTTTTCGCGGGAGATGGCAGTGATCTTCCCCCGCTGGATAGCGAGATCCGGCGCCGACCTACCGTTGGCTAGCGGGGTTTCCCCCTAACCAGGACTCTCTCACCAGCGGGGCACCGACCCAGCCGGTGCAAGCTATAAACTCCCGATCGGTCTCCCGGAATATGTGGTAGTGTAGTGCATGTTAGTGTAAGTATGGGTGTAATGAGATAGGATAGGACAAGGAAGAGGAGGGAAAGATCGCGCACAGTCCGTGGCCCATTTGTTAGGGTACTGCTCCGGCATTCGCCTGGTGTTGATCGATGAGGCCACGAAAGACTACCAATTAGAGCAGCAGGCCGCTAGAATTCTCATCCAGACAGCGACTGAATCCGACCTAGGTGAAAAGCTAGTGTCGAAAATCCTGCCGCGTTCAGGACTCGAACCTAGGACCTTCCGGTCAGAAGCGCTGCAGTTACATTAGAAATCAGTTGATGCACTGAGTTACCGCTCCCGGTTGAGGCTTTATGTAGTACCCCTGAAAATTAAAATATACGTTTTAAATTCAAAATCCGAGACATCAGCCATATTAATCGGAGAATATCAACTTTGGTGAAAATCGTACTTACGGTCTAGCCATTAGCGTTATTCACAGTCGCATGGTCAGAGGCATGGATGTTTTGCCAATTTTTCGGTATGAAGGACCCTCATAATGTGGATTGTTACCTCCGCACGTTACCTCCGCTAGAGAAATAATTTACAACATGTAAAGGGGCAATAATCGTCTACCTTTTCGGTACTGAAGATCTACAATACGAACATTTCTGCCAAACAATCGCAGTTTTTTGCTAAAGCATCACTATAATATAAAACGTACTATAATATATAGTATTTCTTATACTTAGTAATAAGTAGTATTACTTACACACACTTACACGTACATGCACTTCACTTCCACACGTATCGGAAGACCATTAGGGAGCTTGGAGCTTGTCCCGACTGGTACGATGTCCCCCTGGTGGGAGATACCTGGTTGCGGAAAACTACACAAGCCGACGGGTACGTGGCTGCCGCATCTCGCCATCCAGTGGGGGAAGATTATCGCCACCTCTCGAGATAAAAACACGCACTACACTTACGAGACTTGTGACCATAGCAATTGATGGGCTCGGCATCACAAATCAATCAATCAAAACAAAAATGACTCAATAATAGTCCGTTTTTTTTTCTTTCAGTAAATTTGTTCTTAGAATAGAGCTTATAAAATGCTCGTAAAAATGGCGCAGGTTCAGTTAACATCTTTGAATTTTCGAGAATTACAAAAACTTAAAATATTTTGATTGCCGTCCTGTAACATTATTAAATATTGTTACACATTATGTTGTTCTCAATGAAATCTATTTTTGAAAATCAAACTTTTAAAATTCAATTTTGTAAGATATGTGATTTTACATGTTCAAATCGGGGCAATTAAAGAAACATAAAAAATATTTTATCGAAAACGGTACCATATTTTAATTATTCGAAGACAAATAATATTTATTAAATATATACACAGTAATGTCCATACTAGGCCTATATGAAAAAGAGAAAAATCCCTCCGTCAATAGGAAACTATGTAATTGAGGAACTTGATCCTTACACCGAGAACGATGGTACTGTGAAGGGGCCAATGGATAATATGTAATGTGTAGTGTAGTTTGTATGTGCGTTGTAAGAAAATTGCCGAGAGAGACCTGCGCAATATTCTGGAAGCGTGAAGATGCTCTTATAGGGAGTGGGGCGACATAGACGGCGAGTGGACCTGTAGGTGTCTTGGGCGCCGACAGATAGTAGATCGTTAAAATTTACATTACTAGTGTTTTTATACATTATTGCATTTGTGAACACAAGTTCTTCAAATGATTGCTGACGAAGTTTTTTGAAAACTCAAAAAGTTTCTGTTAAAATGATCATAACACTTCACGTTTTCAGAAACGCTGAAGCGACATTTTCTCAAGAAGGGCTACACATTTTTCAATGAAAATTTAGATATACGACCATGTTTTACCTTTATTTAATATTCTTTAAGTCATATTTAAATTCTACTATTAGGGGACCGCAACATTGAGAAAATGTGAAAAATATATTTCAGGTGCCAAAAATTAGTTACTGGGAAGAAGGTGGGGTAAAAGCTAGCTAGACTAGAGAGATTAGGAATCCAACAATTTGGAGAAAGAGCGTGCCATTCTGTCACACCGTTAGTTTTTTAAGTATACCTATAGGTGCCTTGAGTCCCCTGCGCCTCTCATTGCTGCTGCCTTCCTTGGGTTAAATTGCTTGTTTTCAAAGGTGTTCACCTAAAACAAGCAGTTGTTAAATAGTAGGTTAAATTTCAAAATTGTTAATAGTACATTATGAAACGATGATGTAATGATGGATACCCATTACATCGAGCTTCATACGGTACTTTTTGAACAATTTTCATAAGTTAAACTTTTTACATTGAATCGTTTCGTGATAGTCGACATGCAGGATTCAGCCAAGGCCATCTAGCGGACAGTTCCTTTGCTGCCGCAGGTGGCTGTGGTTACCAGTGTGCCTGCGAGGGAGTACTGCGCTATTAAAATAGGATCAGAGTGAAATTACGATTCAAATTATTTTAAATAATATTCAACGAAAAAAAAAACAAAAAAAATTAAAACTGGCAATCGTAATATATATCAAATTCAATTTTAATATACACAATCGAACGAAACATTTATTAGAACGATTCTCAATTATTAATTAACTGCCAATACTTGGATTGTAAACTTCTCTGTTATTGGTCAAGAACCTGTATTATAATGAAATTTGTAAATGTAACGAGTTTCATTATGCAACTAGTTGTAACCATCAAATGACAGCATTGTACAACAGGAGTAGAGAAAGTATAATATTTTAAACATATTACGTACATTTCATCCAAGCACATATTATCAGTAAAGAAAAAACAAGGCTAGTTTCATATCACAGAGATGACAACTGTGACTATTCCTTCTCATTGTGGTGGTTACGACATTTCCTGGGAGGCGGGCGAAGAGAAGAAAACGCGTGCGCGCGCGCGCGAGCGAGGGAGGGCGCGGTGAGGCATTGACCGATGGGCGTCGCGCTTCGGACGGCACGCGGGCCCGCATCATCAAAGCGATCCGAGTCCAGTCGTTTAGACGAACGCTAAGGGGGTAATTGAATTCCGGGCGGCGGGGGTTCGCCACTGACCCCGCGCCCCCATCGCCGCGCCACCGCGCGCCGGGTGCAGTGAAGAGCGTTGCGTACGTGCGCGGCCACACGCACGCCACGGGCGTCGCCGAGGGGCGTGCGGTCGCCAATGAGACCCGACTCCGCCGCCGCTGCCTTCTCGGAAGCCCCTCTGCCACCGCAGCCGCTACGGCGGCGGCCGGTTCCTGGGAGCTAGCGCGTGCGCACAGGGGCCGTCGCCTCCCTCTGCCCCACGCGCAGAGGGGCCCCGTAGCCATTTAGAATAAAACATTTTATTTCCGTAAACATGTTTAATTCCTGATTTTTCCCTTTTCAACCCCACAGTTTCGGAAATTGTTATACAACAATCAGGAATGAGGCTCTCCCTGACATCTGGCAACCATCTAAATTATCGATCATAAAATCAAATGTATTTATAAATTGTACCATTAAATATATAATTTCATTATCTTTGTATGTTTTATTTCTTTATTTACTAGTAAAATACCTGCCATAAAATTGGTTTAGAAATATGAAAAAAAGGGCCCAAAAATGTAGTTGCCCCCTTCCGTTTTAGGCTGCGCAGGTCTATGCTCGGAGCGTTAGGAGGCGAGAAGTGGCGACTTCCCTTCGCTAGGTCTAGTACAGCAACTCGATAAATACAATACGGAATTTCTCTACAGCTGTCGCCGATTCTCCGCTCTCAGTCTACATGCATGCACTCTACACGCACAAAATATCCCTCGTACGCTTTTCTTCGGAGGGGAAGTAAAGCCACCTGTCCCATGTAGTAGATTTACTGCATGTAAAATATTCTCAAGCCTAAAAGAAGCCTCTGAACAAAATTGAGATCCACCAGTTTCGTCGCCCAAGATAATACCTCCTCTCTCCCCTAGGTGGTGAAAGGAGCGTATCAAAATTTGCGTGGTTAGACGGAAGAGCGGGCCTGATGGCTCGAGTCTCGCCACGTAAAATAAGGCATTAACTAGAACTAGAACTAGATGCATGCCTATTTGCCCATAGATCATCTTGCATTTCTCTTGCCATCGTAGCGTAGCGCACTTCCTGCTACCTCGCAAGTCTGGATCTCCGTCTCTTTTGTCTGTCGGTATCATTGCATGACTCGTTTTGGCCATCTTTCGTCTGTCATTCGCATAACATGCCCGTAACGAACTATTTGTTTTTTCTCTATTTCGTCGAGGATAGTTTTGTTTATGTTCAATTTCTTTCATATGTCATCGTTCCTGATTCTGTCACGTCTGCTGTAACAGCAACTTCTACGCCAGTAGTTCATTTGAAGAGCCAACAGCTTCCCTCTTGTTGTTTTATCAACCTCCCAAACATCTGAACCATAAGTTGTAACACTCTTGACAAGCATAGAGTAAAGACGTCTTTTAGTAGTCTAGTGATGATTTTATTCGATAACACAGAGTTTATACTACTTCGTGACATATTTCTCCTTAAGGTTATTCGTCACTCAAATTCGTCGTGGCTATTTGCCTTTTTGTTAAAAAGTATGTGTGTGTATATGTATATATATTATATGTATGTATATATACATACACACACACATATATAAATATATATATATATATATATATTATATATATATATATATATATATATATATATATATATATATATATATAAACACACACGTGTATTTACCATCTGGAGAGACTGAGAAAAGTGAATGAGTTTTTGTGAATGAGAAATGAGAAAAAAAAGTTACATTACCTATAAGGAATGCAAACGATGATGTACTGCCTTTTTAGCCTTCGAGTAAATGGTACTATGATTACAGCGACTTATTTTTTTGCCGTCCTTCACTAGATGCCAGACATAATGAAGTAATCAATAATGAGCACCTTGAGTAACTGCTCATTGACTTTCGAGTGCATCTTAAGTTTTAAATTAGTAACGCTTAGTATGATTTATTGTTCGTTTATTCGCTCCAAGCGGCCCATTAGGGGGCCACTGCTCATTCAAAGGGCAAAGCGACCGTGATCTTGACCGAGCGTCTACTGCGATCCAGACAGCTCTCGGAGACTTTTTCCAGACAGCTGACTGTTCTACATCGCTTTGCAGACTTCATCGCCATATGACATATTTTTATCTCATTTTCTTCCTCGATTCTCATTGTAGCACGAAGTGTTTTTTTTTTCAAAACCTCCGCCTGGCCGACCATCTGGTCATCCGTCTGCTCGTCCGTCTGGCTTCCAGCAAAAAACGTTTCTTTTCATTTTGCAACGGCGTTCAGGTCGTCCGTCCGTCTGCCCGTCTGTAAGTCCGTCTGTTCGTAAGTAATAGCACAGTACCGAGATTATCCGACGAGTTTACACGGCGTGATGGGGATGTGATGAAAATTCGGTTCAAGAAGTGATTTATGAATTGGCAAATGGAGCACATGGTGGAAAGAAAGAAAATGAGTGGAAGCAGGAATACGTCATGAAAACATTCCACAAGGTATTTACCACAGATACCAAGGTATTCGCCAGTTACCACAAATTTCACATCGAATGATCGGACCGGCTAAGTTAGCTCAGAGTCAGCATTGCTGCCCACTCTGTAACATGTCTGACCGACAGGTCCTAATTCCGGTTCGAGTTTTGACAGTGACGGATTTTCGACACTAGTTGTATAACTGGGTTGAATGCAGCCGCTGTCCAGAGGACAATTTTAGCGAACAGCTGCTCTGATCGGTAGTTTTCCGTGGTTTCTTCGACCAGTACCAGGCGAATGTCGGAGCGGAGTCAGTGCAGATTATCATTAAAGGTGTGACAACGGCATAGGCACAGTGTTCATAATACAAATTAGAAAAAAATAATTAATCACAGGAGCATAACGGAAACGAAAAAATACCTTTCATATAGCATTTGACTTAAATGGTCTGTGTATTCTGAGAAATAAAGAAAAACGAAAATTTAAATATCATTTTTTTCATAATAGCGTTTGTTTTCAACATTGTTGTAATGCAGACCATTGTAATCGATAGGTGATGTCAAAAATGAACACTTTTTCATCCTTTCATGATGAATTCGTATCAATTGAAAGTGAGCATTGATCAGGTAAATCAATTGCAATTCTCTCCACGTTCGCCAGTAACAAACTGCTTCCAAGAAGGAAAGTCCAAGAAGCCGCTTCCCCCCATCCATCATCCGCAGGAATGAATAAGAACTCTCATGTAAAGCGGCCAATGGTCATTTACGGGGACCGTCGGAGCAGCCATCACCCTGCCAACCAGCCGGCCCCGCCCGCGGCCGCGGATGCCATCCAGGCGCCCGACCGACACTGCCCTCGGCGGCGGCGGCGAGGCGAGGAGCGAGGGCGAAGGCGAAGGCGGCGCTGCAGACGGCGTGGCACCGCTCAGTCACTGACCGGAGACTTTCCACGGCCCCGCTCCGGACCTCCTCTGCGCTGCCGCCGCCGCATTCGCCGCGGGCGGCGATGACGTGGCTTCAGCCGAGGAGGAAGAGGAGGGTGCGACAATCGGACTCGCCCTCCCCTTCGCGCTTAATGCTTTTTACACTGGCATTCCAAGGCACTTTTTTTCCTAAGTAAAATTAAGGCCAATGAGAATTGTGTGGCGTAGTTGGAAGGTGAATATACTGAACCGATTCCTGGATTTCTGAAAGCCTTTTAGTTGTTAGAGATTCTTTGTACGAAATGCGGAAATTTGGAATTGTGGAAGTTTTACGATTTTCGAAGACCGTGCTGTAATGTCTAAATTACTACAAAAATGTGTGTTTGGGGTAGCCTCCCTTACCTTGCTCGAGGGAACACTCAAGCACAGTTCAACCTGTGAAAATCTGTGAAGTGTACCTTGTGCAAGGGAACCGTCATCTTACATACGTACTCGTCCATAAGCATTTGATGCTCTATTAAAAACTACTAACGATACTACAGTGATTTCAGCTGAGCGATCACACAGAATGAAGTTGTTAAATGTGATATATTTTGGAGATTTTCCAGTGAAAATTATCATGAAGAGCAAAAGGAAGCAGATGAATCGGATCGAGCGACAGAAGAGATAGAACACAGAAGTGTGACGTGTACAACAATCAAAAGTTCTAAAGGAATGATCAAACTTAGCTCAATTTTACGAGATGAATTGTTTCACGAATATTGAGGGTCTATTTTTTATCTTGATGTAAAGTTCTTCTATAAACACGTTGTTACCATGCGAAGCTACATGGTCTCGTTAGGGTTGCTAAATATCCTCCATTTGGGAGGACAGTCCATTGACGTCAATTCTCCTCTCGTTCTCCTTCGCATTTTAAATGTCCTCCTTAAATTTTTAACATTTGTTGTCATCTATTTTATCACATGATTAACATATCCTACATTGTATCGTTTATTGTTTAATTTAGAATGGGAAATACGAATATCCTTTTTTTCTGAACGTTGAAACACGCGTGTAGATAGTCTCTGTCTAGCGACTAAAATAAAAAAGAAACTCTCAGACCATCTCCATCTGCATTTTGTGAACGAAACTTTTCACTTGAATCGCAAATGGAGAGAAAAAAGAAGTTGATGTTAGTCTAAATTAAAATATTGTTCTTATAAAAATAAATGTGTTCTTGCATTGTTTTTTGCTTATCGAATGTCCTCCCTTTTACATGAACGTTGTTGGCAAACCTAGATCTCGTAAGGAGATTCAATTTTTTTAGTACGAGACCGCGTGGTCTCATGCGTTTTCTTGTCTCCTTTATGATAATTCACGATAGTTCTTCCCCCTATCCGCGAATTACCTTAATTAGTGTCTACAATGTTTACATATTACTACATATTCCGGATTAACAACATAAAACATTTTTTCGTAAATAGCTGGAGGTGTCTGACCAGTACTTTTTCATTAATGAATTGATTTGTGATTCTGGGCGCGTCAGCGGGCATGGTCATTAGTACCGTAAGTGTAGTGTGTTTTTATCGTAGACGGTGATCCCCCCCCCGCCGGCTGGCGAGATCTGCGTCAACCTACGTCGGTTTGTGGGGTTTTAACCAACCAAATATCTTCCACCAGCTTGGCACCGCCCCAGCCAGGACAAGCTTTAAGCTCCCAATATGTGTGGTAGTGTAGTATATGTGAGTGTGTATAAGTACGAGGAGAGGAAATGGCAAGGAAAGGGAGGAAGGATTGCTCGCGGTTCGTGGCCCATTTATTAGGGTACTGCTCCAGCATTCGCCGGCCCCGTCGGGTCTCAAATCCTTGGTCCTCCCGGTCAGAGGCACTGCAGTGACATCAGTTGATGACCCATCCACCTTTGCCTGTTTTACCACTACACTCGTTCGATCTTGCTGGGAGGAATAAGATTTCCGCATAAATTTCATTTCTCCGAAGGGAAGTTTCACGGGCATTGACTGTTTTCTTGATCTATTGTATCACAAAGTAGCTGATTGCATGGTGTATGTAGAACGTTTGTTCAACACGCTGTTCAACAACAACTCACGACCTGCAAGTGTTCGGAAAATGTTCAGAATTAATGTTGTAAATTCATTGTTGCCTCAGATCGCCACTGTATCACGAATTCCTTCCAAGACAACACAATTTCTAGAACATAAAACACTTTCAAAAAATGTAAGAAAACTAAGATGCCCCTGCAAAACACGCTTTGAGAAATTAAGGCAAAACTGTGACATCAAGCAAGCATGAACATTTTGCAATCAAGTGTCCACCTACATCAAGAGCTGTCCTTACAGGTATTTTTTGTGTAGAATTTTTAAGGGCATATCATAAGTAATAAAGAATTCCAAGTTTGCATTACGCATCATTGCTTTTCAAGTTCGCCCATATTTCCTATATATGATCAATCCGACGGTGCAACTGTGAGGCAATTTCCTGGTCTGACAAAAGCTCCACAGTTGAAAATGCCACACTCATGAATCTGGCGTGATAACATATTTTCCTTCCAGCCTGGAGCATCTGACTTGGAACATCGCAACACACGTAATCTTTGTTTACCAGTGTCATGCCATCTGCCTTTCAGGAATTTCTAATCAGTTCTCAGTATTGGGATTCGAGAATCGCCTGACTTTAGATTATTGTAGACACCTCTCGTCATTCGTCATGTGTCACTTCCCATTTTGGCCCAATTATTTCCAGAATGTTAAAATATATCGCGTGGACCGGAGTTAGCACCGTAAACCATACAATGCACGTATTCAGTAAGACATTTCGCCATAAATTGATTATTTCCTGTTTCCGAGAGGAAAAATACCAATCAGAGCAGTCGGCCGCTAGAAATGTCCTCCAGACAACGGCTGACTTCGACCCAGCTATCTAATGACGAAAAACTAGGGATATAGTCCTCGCAGTGGCGGATTTTTGACACTATCTCTATAGCTAGATCGAATTCAGCCGTTGTCTGGAGGAGAATTCTAGTAAACGGCTGCTCCTATCTGTGGTTTTCCGTGGTTTCTCCAATAAACACCAGGCAAATGCCGGAGCAGTTCCTTAATAAAAGCACCACGAAATGCGCGCGTTCTTTCCTTTCTCTTGATCATTCTATCCTCTCTCATGCCTTACACATTCCCCGCTAGGGGGGATACTTGTAAAGGGAAGTCCCTCGCAAGACGATGTGGAGATCGTCGCTAGAATGCAGTGACCCATCCAGTGGGGGAGGAACACTTACCGACTTAATAAAGTTTCTAAGGGAATTAATGACCTCAGCAGTTAACCTGGCAGGAAAGAAACAAACAAATAAGTAAATAAATAAATAGATAATCTCTGCTTACTTGTGTTTTGCCAAAACATGGAACTAGGCTCGTACTAAACTCTTTAGCGGTAGTTTGCCTGGTGAAGTTGGTGTGTCATTTTACCAATTTCTTCGCGTGCTTCGCATTTCATTTTTTCTTTAGTTTGGTTTCTACATTTGCTGAAACCAGAGAATTCAATTTCTTAACGTTGAAATGCGCGCGGAACCTTTACATTCATTTTCCCTTACTTCGATCTCAGCTTACACCTGGCTAACTGGGTCTCAGGCATGACAAACTTAAGTGCTGCGCAAATAGTTTCACTATAAGCAAGAAGGTGCCATTGAAATGGCACATTTGGTGTTGCCTGTACTATGTACGGATACGAAGGGTGTTTTGAGGCTACGGTGGATAACTTCGTTTCCTCGGCTCAACTGGTATTTTTCCAAGATTCACGTAAGAGGATACGGAGCAAAGGTAGCTTCAAGAGTTTCACTAGATCCGCGTGCGCGATTAGTTCATTTTTTTATATGCGCCAGTTAATATGAATGAAATGTCACTTGAAACGTAAGCTAATCGTCAAGATTAGGATTGGCCGGCATAAACAGGGCATAATTACATCGACCTGGAGAAATATTTCCATTCCCAAAATAGTCGGTCAGAGGGAGGTATAGTCGTATTAGAGGGTTGGTTGTGAAAGGGAGTATGATTTTTTCCTGATCCTGTCCACAGGGGTCGAATTGCGGCCCCTTTTTTCCCCTTGTGCGGTTCGCCTCTTCAGAGTAACAGCCGTAGCTTATGTCGATGATCTAGTGATTATTGCGCGCAGGCCCTCCCAAAGAGAGCTTGAAAGAGATGCAGAAGCAGCCCTTGAGGCTGTAAGCTTATGGGAGCCAAGAGTCCAACTCACCATCGCCGCGGGAAAAATCTGCTGTGTGATTATTACGACTCACGTTCGCATGTACGCCGTTGCCGTGTAAGGGAAGCCCCCCCCCCCCGATAAGAAACCAAGGGCAGGGTATTTCGATTGTCCAGAGGAGTGGTACTTGACCCTGCACGAACCTTTACACAGCATGCAAAAGCGTCGTGCAGCAAAGCCAGGGCACTCTTCCACAAACTGCGCAGAGTTGCCGGGGCCTACGGGCATGTTCACTCGGTGGCTCTTCACAAAAATGTATGGATCACAAGAATGCATTTATTCTCATTAGTATGTAGTTTACGTTCGTGAGGGCAAATAGGGCTCATATCACGTATATCCAAAGAGAACTCCAAAATACTCAAAAGGGCCGCGCTGGAATGCATTACCAGAGCGTACCAAGCAGCTAGAGCTAGCCTTCATGTTATCTCGGGCCACTTGCCCCATGATCTCATGGCGGCTAGGGCTACAGGCAGAAATAAACTGAGAAAAAGTGCCACTGAATTGAAAATTGAAGGCGAGTTGTTCCAAATGGAGGAGGGCCTTGCTGAACTCACAGCCGAGCGGCTCCGCCGGTGGCGGCGCGCTGCCCCAGACGGCGATTGTAAAGCTTTTTCTTCCAAATGAAAATTCCTTTCGCGCGCGCCACACACACACACACACACACACACACACACACACACACACACATTTTCAGCTTAAACTAACCCTACGTGATGTCGGGGCATGGACCGTTCAGAGCGAAGCTCTCTAACCTGGGTCTGGCGGATACCTCCCGATGGTGGGGAAGAAACTTCGAAAAAACTCATCTCTGTTAATGCCCGCAGTGGGTCTCCCGGCGGATGTCTCTCGAATCGAACATTGATCGACATCTACATGCAGGCACTGACGCTCACACGATACAACATAAACACTCCTTCACACTTTTTGAAAACTTAGCCTGCGTTATACTAGTTAACCACGTAAACACTTTACACGTTGTAAATGCGAAGGCATGGATGTAAATTGGCAGTGGTTTCGGCAGAAAGTAGAACCCGCCCGAGTCCACGGCCCAAGGGATGCTAACTGGCCGCACGGGTCACTCCGCGCGGATCGGCTAAGAGGTGGGCTATGTCAGTTTGTCCCTGTATAATTGACTTCCCCATCTAGCTAGATTCTTCTAATATTTTTCTAATCCAAAACAAAAATTATCTCAGGGTTCAACATTTCTGGAACGTATCGCGGTATAGAAGCCGCGTATCGCTGAAAATCGATTTTTTTTCAGGACGATTGTTGTTGGTTAGTGATTCCAGGCGCGTCAACAGCTTAGGACATTATTTCCCGAAAGTGTAGTGCATGCTTTTTTCTCTGTCGATGGCGGTGATCTTCTAGACTATATTGCCAGATCCGGCGCCGACCTACCGTTGGCTAGCGGGGTTTCCCCCTAACCAGGACTCTCTCACCAGCGGGGCACCGACCCAGCCGGTGCAAGCTATAAACTCCCGACCGGTCTCCCGGAATATGTGGTAGTGTAGTGCATGTTAGTGTAAGTATGGGTGTAATGAGATAGGATAGGACAAGGAAGAGGAGGGAAAGATCGCGCACAGTCCGTGGCCCATTTGTTAGGGTACTGCTCCGGCATTCGCCTGGTGTTGATCGATGAAGCCACGAAAGACTACCAATTAGAGCAGCAGGCCGCTAGAATTCTCATCCAGACAGCGACTGAATTCGACCTAGCTGAAAAGCTAGTGTCGAAAATCCTGCCGCCGTCAGGACTCGAACCTAGGACCTCCCGGTCAGAGGTGCTGCAGTGACATCAGTTGATGCACTGAGCTACCGCTCCCGGTTTCACGTCGACGCTTAGTGGAAGATCCAGTTGCTTCATTATTTTTCTCGCGAAATATCCATAGACATTCTCGCGCGCCGAGAGCTGCATCTTGATCGTTAGCATCCGAAGGTATGACGTTCGGTTGTGGAGATTACGGAATTTCCATTGTGACGTTAAATGATATTATCATGAACACTGTGAAGACATTCATGGCAGTGTTTTGGAATTTGGTATTTCGATCAAATGTACCTATGCAGAAGAAGTGAATGCTGTTCCACCTCGTTTTCACTCTCCGCTTTGGAATGTTTAGTATTCTATAAAAAAAAAGAACATGCCAATAATTCAGATAAGAACCACATGTGGATAACATACCCGGCATTTTGTAGTTTTAGTGTAATTAAAATGTGTTAACAAGCAATGACTACTTAACCAAATACCAATACAATACAATACAATACCAAATTTGTCATTGAAATGTATTGTAAAAATATCCAACAAACAATGCACGCTTATTTACAAGTAGTAAAATTAGTCCGTATGCTATATTCGTATTATCTCCATTTAGCTGCTCTCTGTACAAACGTTGTTTGTTCTCCAATTTATTATTGACCTTAGTTGCATAATAAACAGATGTCTCAGAACAAATAGGACAAATTTCGGCGACATGTATAGGGAAATTTCTTAAGACGAAATTACACATTTGAAATTTGCTCTTTATGGTTAGGCAAATCCTCATGCTCCGCCTTTCGGCAGGATCCCGAAACCCCTTTGCCGGTCTCAGAGCTTGACCAGCTGAACACCAGCGCATGAGGAGTTGCCTAACAATCAGGGGCGAATGTATGTGACAGTCTTATGAACATTTTCCCCAACATATTCATTGGAAAAAGTTATTATTTTCGAACCCTTCACACGCCCTAAAAGATTATAACATAGATCCTGCCTCTGTATTGAAACTAATAGACCAACGTGTTTCGTTTGTACGTATTTCCAGGTACCACATATGAGTACCTTTTTCATACAGAAACTACGGTATTTCGTACTAGTACAGATACAATCCATATTGTACACTGCGCGCACGCAAATGTAATTTGTAATAATCTAGTTCATCATATTCTCTGTAATATGGTGTTTTAGGAAATATGTAAGTTTAAATTCGTGTACTGATTGGATACAAACGCCCAAATTACAGAAATCTGCAACTTTACATTATACAAGGACAAGACAGTAATATCTGTACTCGATGTTTGTAATTGACTAGAGCATCAGAAAAAAAATAGAATGGGACCATTTTTCAACATAGCGACCATGCTTTTCAATGTGTTCCTTCAGCTTTTTGATACCTGCAGAAAAAAATATTTTCACGACATAATGACACGAAACACTTCGTCTATAACTTGGGTTTTTCTTACGTGGTATCTGAGGGATTACCTTCATGATGGAATATGGCACGACTTTTTGCGTCTTTCTCGATCCTGTCATTAGAGTCGCTTGATCTGCAGCACTGCTTGATATGGTTGCGATCATGCGACATCTTGCGGCAGGACCAAGAAAGACGCAAAACGTCGTGCCATATTCCATCTTAAAGATAATACCCTCAGATGCCACATTAAAAAAAACAAGTACTTTTTAGTTTCTCATTTGACTACGTAAGTAGTAAATAGAAAGTATTGTATTCGTGCAGGCGGGAATCGACGATTTTTTGACAGAAAAACTGTTATTGTTGGGTCCAGGTAGCGAAAACCTGAATAAATTTTGTTCCTATTGTAGTAAATTACTTCCTCTTACACGATGTGTAACTAGAATTTACATTTTATGGAATCTTGATACCGAAAAATCGATTGAAGGTAAAACGTCTACCTGTCCGTCTGCAATCAACGCTAGCGCATAAACCGTTGTGACGTTTTTTTCAAAATTGATATTTCTCAATTAATCTGAACGGCATCGAGGGCTTGTGAGTTTGAAATGGGAATTTGGATTTTAGGGGATACTTTATATAAGCCTCAACATTTTCTAAATTTTCTCAAAAATGTCTTCAAATTATTGTTCTCGGAAAGCGTAAAGGACGCTTAAAAGAATGGCACGAGTATTTCGTTGAAAACCCTGATTTTTCGAAAATATCAAAATATGTTCGCCGTCTTCCTACAATATTTAAGATTTTTTTATTGTATGAAATCTGTTGTTCAATGGCATTTGAAAAGAGGTCACGTGAGGTTCTTCGAAAAAAATAGTAGTTTTCACGTAATTTTGCGTGAAATAAACGAAATTTTATACATTTCTTTCTGAATAACGGGTTCAGTTTCTCTCGCATATACCAAGGACGGTGAAAATGTGATGTGCTGCTCCCATTATCGACTTCATTTCCGTATTTTTGAAAATTGAAAAAAATAACATTGCTAAAGAACAATATTGAAGATAATATTGTATTGAATGGAATGTGTTATAAAAAATCAGACCTTTATAAAATATCATGTACTAGCATTTTTGATAAAACGAGTAGTTTGGCTTAATTTGTGCTTGAAGTTAAAAACAAACAAAATAACTACAAATTCTTTCTTTAAATTTTTTCCACGGATAGATCAAGGGACTCTTAGAAAATAGCGGAGGTTATATTTTCTTTGAACTAGTGGAATTTTGGAAAATTGTGCAAATTCAAAATAATGGGAGAGTTTTGTGGAATTAGCTATTTAAGCATCGGCAAAAAAACAAGTTCGAATCTCGACGCGGAGGCACACGTTTTGTTGGGTGGAAACACTTTTGCGGATTCATTTAGTATTATAGTATTGCGCAGCCGTTTCAGAACTCCGAAAAAGTATGTACTGTTGTAGCATCACTAGTTCGATCACGAGTAGTCACTGCATACCTTTTAGTGGCCGGTAAAAGCAAAATCTATGCTGTGGACACTTTTCCAAGTAACAAGACTTTAATTCGTATGCCTACTTTCTCACCCACTCTCAGCAATTCAGTATGGCGAGCATTGTAATTGAACGTTAACTGATATCAAATTTCGTTTTTAGTGGCCTTAATTACTCATATGAGAATACGGCCTCCATTCTAGATGTTGCACCAGCTCTTATAAATTTCCACAATCCTGTTCCCTGTGGATCCGCTCCCGCAAAAAAGAACAACAGCTTCACAAAAGAAGTAAATAAATAATGCCCTCTAATTGTTCGGTTATTGGCGAAGACAAGTTTTTCAACATCCGATATCCGCCTCGGCAGACGAACCATGCATCATGAATGGGACGTTATTCCCCCTCTCTCGCACAGGATGCCAACCAGACAGGTTTCCGAACACGGCGTAACCCCAGGAGGCCTGCGCGCCCGCGGCGCAGCAAGGCGGCGCGGCGCGGCGCGGCGCGGCGATCGCATTCCGAAGCTGTGACTCAACCCAGCAGCGCGTCCTCCCGGCCTCCCCGCCCCACTCCGACCCGCTCCGTCCTATCGCGTCGCGTCGTCTCGCTCCGTCCAGTTTCGTTTCGTTTCGTTTCGTTTCGCTCTTTCGTTTTCGTTTCTTGTTTCGCTTTCGTTTCTGCTCTTTCTCTCTCTGTTCTTTCTGTTCGCTTTCTGTTCGTTTCCGTTCTCGTTCTTCGCTCTGCTCGTTCGTTTCGCTTCGTTCGTCTGCCTCTGTCGTCGTCGTCTCCTTCTTCTTCGCTCTGCTCTGCTTCGTTGTCTCTTGCTGCTCCTGCTCTGCTCTGCCTTCTCTGCTTCCTGTCTGCTCTGCTCTGCCTCGCTCTGCTCTTCTGCCTCTCGCTCTGCCCTGTCTCTCTTGCTTGCTCTCTCTGTCTGCTCTTCCTCTTCTTCCTTCTTGCTCTTCTTCGTTCTCTGTTCTTCCCTTCGTTTCGTTTCTGTTCTTCGTCTTCGTTCGCTTCTTCGTTCCTGTTCGTTCTCGTTCTTCTGTCTTCGTTCTGCTTCTTCGTTCTCTTTCGTTTCTTCTTCTTCTCGTTCTTTCGTTCGTTCTGTTCTTCGTCTTCGTCTTCTCTTCGTTCTGTCTGTCTTGTCTGTCTGCTCGTTGTCTTCGTCTGGTCTGTCCTGTTCGTCCGTCCTTCGTCCTGTCCTGTCCTGTCCTGTCCGTCCTTCCTGTCCTGTCCTGTCCTGTCCTGTTCGTCTGTCCTGTCTCTCCTGTCCTGTCCTGTCCTGTCCTGTCTCTGTCTCTGTCCTGTCTCTGTCCTGTCTCTGTCCTGTCCTGTTCTGTCCTGTTCTGCTCCTGTCCTGTCTGTCCTGTCTCTGTCCTGTCTCTGTCTCTGTCCTGTCCTCGTCCGTCCTCCTGTCCTGTCTCTGTCCCTGTCCTGTCCGTCCTGTCCTGTCCTGTCCTGTCGTCCTGCCCTCCTGTCTCTGTCCTGTCCTGTCCTGTCTCTGTCCTGTCCTGTCTCTGTCCTGTCTCTGTCTCTGTCTCTGTCCTGTCTCCTGTCCTGTCCTGTCCTGTCCTTCGTCCTGTCTCTGTCCTGTCCTGTCCTCCTGTCCTGTCCTGTCCGTCCTGTCCTGTCCGTCCTGTCCTGTCCTGTCCGTCCTGTCCTGTCCGTCCGTCCGTCCCTGTCCTGTCCTGTCCGTCCGTCCTCGTCCTGTCCTGTCCTGTCCTGTCCTGTCCTGTCCTGTCCTCCGTCCGTCCGTCCGTCCTCGTCCTCCGTCCTCCGTCCTGTCCCGTCCTCGTCGTCCGTCCGTCCCTCCTCCGGCCCGTCCAGTGTCTCAGCCTCAGTTCAGTGCCGTCTGCTGCCGCCTGCTGGTCACTTACCTCGCCCCCGCTGGTCAATTCACATCTTCAGGCACCGCGGGTTGCAGAATGTAAATAGCCATTGCTAGCTTAGGGCGTCGTCTTCATCCATCGCTTTAGACAGTTTTAAAGTATTTATAGGTTTTTAAATTAGGTAGGTTGAAAAATAAAAATGGTGTTTTCCCCCCAGCAGACCCCAGCAATATGCGTCGAACGACGTTTGCCTCAAACGATGGACCGGGATGGGTCTAACCATAAGTGACCCACGGACACATGCAGAGTAATACTTTGGGAGACCCTTGCAATAAACCACTGCCAGTCAGTTAACATGTCTCCTCTCCTCTTACTGAATGTCTGTAGTTCCGCTCCTGCCCAGCCTCCCCTCTGCTCCCAATGCGATGTGCCGAGACGGAAGGCAACGCTACGGATCGACTCAAATGTGCATTTTTTGCTTTTATCATTTTAAATAGTTCGTAGTTTGTGATTAGTGAAAGTAGTTCACTGGAATGATCGATATGTGCACCTCATAAAGTAACAAAACCTGAGAATGATGAATAGCTTATTTCATTCATATTAGCTGATTTATCATCCAGTAAAACTCAACAATGTAAGAAAATATGAAGAACCTATCGGGAAGTTTTACAAAGGAGTGAGAGAAATTGGATCAAGTCGTGTGAAGAACATTAGCCGATTTTGAATATTCTGTATCAAACGTATGTTTGTAAACCCATGTACTTTTTGCCAGTTACAAAAGAAACAATGTTCTTTCTTTTAAAATGTAAGATAGTTTCTACAGATCCATTAACATACATTAGTTTTAAAATTAGCAGTGAGCTAAATGTATTCCTTAAAATTTTCAAAAATTAAAGATTTTTTTCAGTCTCTTGGGCGGTTTGTTTTAAGTGTTTCGAGAGAAAGGTGAAGAGTTAGTAGAAGAGAGGTTGCAATATTATAATGCCAAGTAACCCTTGCTTTTAATAGGAGATAGTATGTGTTGTAGTACTATTAGTTTCAAATTTTGCTATTTTTTACGGAGAGAATCAAATATCGTAGAAAACATGTTATCATTTTTTATTCCTTCGTACTCCCTTCTCAAAATCTGGGATTGATCCGACGATGCAAGTGCTTATGGTCCCTTCTGGATTGAAACTCTTAATTGTTCTTCAAACAAAATTATTTATGTGTTCATAAATAAGCAAAACACAATATTAAATGTTTAAATCCCAAACGTTATAATAATATTCAATAACGTTATTTTATATTCACATTGAATACATAAATTTAATATTTAAATGTAATTGAGGTAAGCCATACTTTGATCATGCTTTCGGACCCTGAAGTTATATCTCGCCCTGCTTGTGTCTTATCTTTTTTTATTTAGCTCATACTCTCCTCCGAATCATTTCTACGAAAGTAAACAGTATATTATATATTTCTGATTAGTACCTGAAATATTAAGACTACTGGCCATATTAGGTAAAGAATCCGGACGTTGATGTTTTATTGTAGTAATTTTTAAAACAATGTTTCATAAATATAGAAACGACTCTTCTTCGAACCTAGATGAAACTCCTTAGAACTGTACCTGAAATAAATTCCGGTTGCCAAATGTTTCATAATACTGAACAACAGCTGCATATTCCCAAACTGTATGATCCTCCATTTCCGCGTGTCAGTAAACGTTATCTAGATGACTCCAATGTTCCACTTTTATGACACAAGCAAACAAGAAACCATTGTATAAAAATGTTTGAGAATGAACATCTGAAAGTTGTGATGACTCAAGATCTGCCGTAATATATTATATTATAATCGCCGGATTATCTGGAAGTGGCAATTAAGATTACCAAATGGGAGATCCTAATTTATAAGATCAAAAGATTTGCAGCCAAC
Source organism: Teleogryllus oceanicus (assembly GCA_964035755.1). Lineage (NCBI taxonomy): Eukaryota > Metazoa > Arthropoda > Insecta > Orthoptera > Gryllidae > Teleogryllus > Teleogryllus oceanicus. The sequence continues at coordinate 32,701,679 of CAXIVR010000003.1, forward strand.
ATAGTTTAATGCACTTCATCTCGTGTAGTTTGCAACAACCTAATAAATAAAGACGGCTACGTGCAGATAATGTTTTTGTCCATATATCGTAATATTTATCGAAGAACTTTGCTTAGAAAGCAAAACAAGAAAAAAATCAACTCTTCAAAGGAAACTTGAAAGTGCGAATGGCTCCGCGAATAACATAAATTCTAAAATGCACCTAAAAATGACTTGTTTAGGATGTTAGAAGCTAAGAAATTGTGTATTGAAAATTGAATTTGAGGGTCATGACATCGGATATATGGAGGTCAAGAAAAATCTAAGGAAATCGACAGTTTCGAAGTTCTACCATTTATGTTGCCAGAGGAGCGCAGGTTTTCCACATTCTTGCGAATTTTAACGGAACATAAGAGAGTATACTATTGAAAAATATAAGTATTTCATTTTTCAGTGTCATATTATAGTCACTAACGACATTAGTCCGATATAGAACAAATAATTGACGCAAATGAAGTTTGTTAACCGTGGCGACAGCCGAGGTTCATGACGAACCTAGACCGTTATTTGTGATATCAGCCGTATGTCGTTCAATACTTTTCTTAATATCAACTTCGTCTTAAAAGAATAAATCATATAAATGAAAAGAACCTTTTCTGAGAATACAAGTACTCATAGCACATCTTTGGCTACGATTTGTTTCGATTGTTCTTAACGAATGGCAGACATGTTAAATCCCTTAAAGAAACGCAGGCCGTTAGGAGTGGCTTTTCATTCCTCTCTTTGATTGCGGTAATTCGAGAAACAGTACATTTCAATGACAAGTAGTGAACGAATAGATTTTAAGATAAAAACCAACGGCAAATAAGTAAGAGTAGTAATTCGCATACTTTTAGTGTTTTTGTCTAAACTTCTAGAGCTTTTGCATGACAGAATCACATGTGTGAAGTCATCTTTTAGGTTTTCATTTACAAAGTTGAATATAATGCGTGTTTCCCAAAATGATATACTAGAGAAGAGTCAACTCATTGTAAAGTACATAAAATATGAGGAGATTATAACTCTTAGATTATAATAAGTATATTAGATTATAAAGCTGAACATTAAAATACCGTATTTACGCGAATAATGTGATCTTTAAATTAGTACTCAAATCGTGGTGCGCATTAAATTCAGTGCAAATCCGTTCCATAGAACACTATAACTTAATTCATTTATTTTTTTACGTCACAATGGATTGCTGGAGATTTCAACTTCATCTTCGTTCTTTTATCATTGGTCTATTATTGAGGGGTTGCAGTTACGATGCGGAGAGCAAACAGACAAGTACATCTTATGATGCATCATTAAAGAGTAAAGAAGTTAGCAGTAAAGCAGTTAGAATGCTGCTAATTATGTACACGATAAAACTATTGTTTTATTACATAAATTTAAATAAAATCCGTACCTATAACTTTGTCATTGATGGCATTATATTATATTTAAACTTTCTTTCATAATTTTAAGTTCCAAATATGGGGTTTATACCGCATTTAGATTCGCGTAAATACGGTAATTGTCTGAATTCCGTTACTGTGTAAAGTTGGAACGAATGCGCGTCTGAATCGAAGAGATCCTGGCCATGGAATCTGCAGGCGGCGGCAGCAGTAGGCGGCCTCTGCCGGCACCTCTTCGAATGCTTCCTTTCCTTTCCTTTGCGTTCCTCCGCGACGCTCCTCCACCATGTTGGTTTTGCTTCATTCTCAACTCAACTGCCATCGTCACGCGACCTCGATCTTTCATTGTTGTCGCAACCATCGCCAATGCTAGTCATCGTCACCACAACCACCTGGCACCACATGAGCATTGCGAAAATTGTGCAATCTCCTCCGCTGTAATTGTCCTCATCACCATTTCGACACTACTACCAAAACCGCTATTCATACGTTAACCATATTCCAGCCTGTTCGGTGTTTCCAGAGGGGTTGTGTAAAAATTATTGAAACTAGTACGTGATAATTGCAATTCGGAGTGAAGTGTAAAATCTCCCATTTTGGTGCGTAAAATAGACACTTCAAAAGCGCAAATATATTATATATTTCTTAAGTATACAGTACAAATTTAGCCCAAAATAACTTTTCAGAATAAATGTGTTTTTAACTTCAAATTCTTTTGTTACATGTCAACAGAATAAATATTAAAATGAAAAAAGGAAAGATGAAAATTTTGAAACATAATTAAAGCAAATAGAAGTACAAACTAAAATAGTAATTTATGTAATTAGTTTATAATGTTAAGCTTTATTGTATAAGCATATGTTTGAAAACGAGTACTTTAAGAGCGAGTTTTCAAATTTATAGGAATGGAAGAAAGCAACATTATAAACAGTTCATACGCTATTTTTTTGCATAACAGCATTATTAACTTATAAGAGAATCAAACTTAATTTTGCGAAACAACTTTTTTGTGACGTCTGGGGTATTTGACATTGTGCGAGAAAACGGTAGTCAGCTGTTCCGTTTACGTCTACATCCCCACAATTCTCTAGCTGCGATGTGTGATGATGCAATCATTCGTGCCATAAAATGCTAATGTAATAAAAATAATAGTGTCATCATTTAAGCAGCTTTTTTAAACCTAAAATTGTTTTTCGATTGTTTTCGTGATTGGTGTGTCTGGCGCATGTAGAAGGAAAAGGACTCACAAATATAAGCGTGCAAGATGCAAAGGATCAAGACGGAATGGTCTATGATACCATGCCAAAAGCGAGGATCCCGACGAATGTTCATTTGCACTGGTTAGAAAATGTTGTTACATACGCAAACCATATGAAACTACACCCAAAAGTTTGAAATTTTGTTTCTTGAATTAACGACATGGGAAGTGCATGAAAGAACCAGTTTTCAAGATGGGTGCTGTGCGAAGTGTAATATCTCGTTTTTTTAAACTTGCCAAATCCAGAACGTGGTCACAGCTTTCCTCGAACATCATCAAATTGGTTGTTAAAACTAGTAGATATCACCGCAGTTAAGAAACTTGGTGGTAGGAAATCAACGTCAGTTTCTGAGGATTATGTTGCGGTATCTATAGCCACATATGAAAACTTGGGTAATAGATCATTAATTCAACTTCGATTGCACCACCACCTACTTGAAAATGTACTTGGGATCCTACATCAACATCTATTACTACTAATTCTAGATATTCATCCATATAGGAAAAACCTTATGAAAAACAGAAATGAAAGCGTCTAAAAACAAATTATTATTGAACGAGTTGATTCATTTTAGGTAGGAATTAGAATAAAATTTTCTACTCCTTTTGTACATGATAAGGAAGAATGTTAGAAGCTTAGACATTTTCTATAAATCGTTTAAGAAATGATGATCTTTTTTTTTGATATTTAATTATTTAATTTTGTATTCCGCATCTCTCCTCGCCGTGTTAAAAATATAGTGTGTTATATATATATATATATATATATATATATATATATATATATATATATATATAAAACCAATTGATAATCAAAATAATTAATCAATTTAGCTAAATACCTATATAACTTTATTAAAAAGTATCAAAACTTTGAGAACATTAAATGTAGTAGTAGCTGTAGAGGTTGTGTCAATATCTGATGTAAATTATGGGTGTGGAAATTGTGTTTTTTAACTCGAAATCATTATGAGCAGAAAATTATTTTTCTACATCTACATTTGTGATTGGGGAATATTTTAATGTTGAAATAATTTGCAGTGAACTAATTGTGTCGGCCTTTGAGGTCACATCCGTTGGAATGCTTGAAGAAGAGCGCAGCCACTGTGTCAGCCATTACAGTGACTCTGACCGAAAAGACATACGGTTCGAGTTCCCAAGGTAGTGGATTTTCGATACTACTAATATATAGCTTGGTCGAATTCAGTATCGAGGAGAATTCTAGCGGCCAGCTGTTCTGATCGGTTGTTTTCCGTTATTTCTACCAACAATAGTGGGCGTATGCCGTGGCAGTATAAACGAGGCATGGAAAGCGCCCGATTTTCCCTTCCCCTTTCATGTCCTACCCTGACTCCTAATACACACACACTTACGTGCACTACACTACCACACATGTCGGGAGTCTAGTTGGAAGCTTAGAGCTTGACTCGGCTGGGGCAGTGCCCGGATGGGGAGGGGGAGGTCCTTGGAAGGAGAAATTTCCCCGCAAGCGGACGTTTTGGGTCGGCGCCGAACCTCACCATCCAGTTGGGTAGAAATGGCCCCACCTCCCCCGATTCACTACGTTAATATATATATATATATATATATATATATATATATATATATATAATGACCACAGCAGTTGATATGCCCGGAAATATCAATTAATCAATCAGAGCGCAGCCACGATAATCTCCCATTTTAATAGTAAATTTCAGCTTCAGTCTGGTTTTTCAGTCCCTTTGAATTCATTTGACTAATGTCTGTTAAGGTCACTCTTATTGCTTGTAGTGTCACCATTCAGGAACATTAGAAAAACCCACTTCGACTCACTTGCAGTTTGAGGATACAACGATGTAAGTAGGTAGAATAACTCATCGCATTTTGGCCCACTTTAGATCGATGTTAGCAAAAATATCTAATTCAACAGTATTTATATGAGTCGAAGTAGATATGAAACGGTATAGCCGAATAAGGCAATGAAAAGTGCCCCTAAACCAAATCGATAATCGCGATGCTCGTATGAAAGAGAATACAAAATGACGTAGATTCACAAAAAATCAGCCTCGTAGGGCAATCTGTTGCAGAGATACAATGTCTGATTTTTCATCGCCTTATTCGGCTACACCCTTTGAGGCAATCGTGAGCTTTAAGAAGCGTTGAAAGTGCTTGCGAAGATGTTCCGAATAGACAACAGCATTGTCTCTCCAGGTAATATGACTACGAACCAAACTTGTAAATAACTACGATAATGTAAACATTTTAATAATGATACTATAATCATTTTTAGTCTTTCAAGCCCAAATAAGCATTTGTATGCCTTATTACTTTATGTAATAACCTAAAGTCAAGGAATATGTTTATAATTTATTTTGACTATAATCCGATGATTACGGGTAATACTGGTGAATGATAATGGAGCAATTATGAAATGAGAGACAGAAGAAACCATTCGCCGCCGCCCCCGCCGCCGCTGAGAAAAGCGCTCTGAGTTCCTCGACGCGCGCTCCCTCTGGTGGACGTACCTTGCAACTCGAAGCACGAGACGCAGCACAGGAATGGCCTCCGTATCTGCGCGCCTCCCCAAATTCGCTTCTGCTTCAAGTGTGTCCATAGGCGTGTGCCCAGAGAAGGGCACGGGTGACCTGTCCCTCCAACCTGAAAATTTGAAGAGGGGACCCCTAGCCCTACGTAATAAAATATTTTATTTCCATAAATAGGATCATTTCTTGCTTTCCCCCTTTTTAAGCTCACAGTTGGGGAATTGTATGACATTTGAGGAGTAGGCACTTCCATTCCTCAGGCAACCCTGTGGGTGATTTAACATAAAACTAAGTGTATTTACTAATTATTAAAATGTATTATCATTATAATTATTTAATTCTCCTAGTATTAAATTTTTATTTATTTGCTAGTAAAACAAGTCATTTGTAAATAAAAATTCTAATAGAAAAGGGGTTTGTCTGGGGGATGTCCCCAGTAAGGGACGTCGGGGCCCGGAAATGTAATTGCTCTCCTCGTGTTGTAGGCTGTGCAGGCTTATGAGTGCTTTGAACCCTGACTAACAAGTGGATGTTCATTGTTACGTGCGCAAAAAAATATATTTTTTTTTACTAGGACTGTTTGAAAACAAGAAACGCGTCTATAGATTCTGGTTAATGCAGCGACAAAATATGGAAGGATCAGCAAAAATAAAAATGAAAAATTATAGGGAACTGAAGAGTGTATCATTAAAAAGCACCAGCACTTTTGGTTTTAAAAAATATTTTCTTTGTTCTTCCTTTCATGAAGCAGAAATGTTGCTCATATAAACTAAATTTATAAAACACTACACTCCATCTAATTCATTTATTTAGAAGGAATACACAATCACTAGTTGAATGTGGCGTCGCAGACGCTGTAAACTGATTTTAAAATGTTTTCACGCGTTGAAAATTTCTTTTTTACTTCATTTCTTTCATGCGTAGCTTTGTTCAAATATGTTCTTACAGTCTGGCATTGGACATACCAGTTAATAGTATTAGCTGATAGTTGTTATATTCCCTTAAAAAATTCCCAACATCTAATGGCCTTGTATCTTATCTGCATACGGGATATGAATGGTAATGTTTCAATTTTAAAATTATAATCGTCGTTGAAAGTAATTCGAAGGTATTGATGATACGTGTAGAGCTTAGTACAGCTGCATTTTTTTTACGATTTTTGCTCATATGCACAATAATGCACAAAGATCACCTGTAAGCTGTTCTTCTCAGTAATTCTCTAATCCATATAAGATCTTCTACAACTACATTTGATTCATCTCTGGATTTGCTTCATTTCGATATTTTTCTCCCCTAATTTTTGAAGAGATTAAAACTCTAAAAATTTAGTCTAATTTGTGTTCACTTCCTTCTGCAATTGTTCTATTAATCGTTTGTATGCGAATCTATATAAACTTTTGTCTTCTACGATTATTTGAAAATGTAAAATCTGATATATGATGTATTACAGGTTATTTATTTCCTTCGTCTCTAAGAAGTCTATTTAGAATCATTAATAAATTATTGAATATGATTTAGAAAAACATTAAACTTTATGCGTTTTCGCCCTTCGTAGAGAACTCCAAATTGTTGGAGAAAGTTAAGTCCGCTGAGAACTTAGCAGGGGCATAATCGGCCACCTTCCATACACGTATGATATGCTAATTGTCTAATGCGCAGGGGATTTACAAATGTTTGAAAAACTTTGAGATTGTACTTAACACTCCCTATTTCACTGGGTATTGCCGATTCACATTTTACTAGGACAATATATATTTTAGATATGTGTAAATTATTCACTATCTTTTATTTATTTCGTACGCGATGATTTATGTTACAGAAACAGAATATGCCACAGATATCAGTATGTTTGGTTATTTACAGTACTTCATTGAACAAAAGGACACTAAATATTTTTATACTGCTTCTTTAAACTAAATGTTACTAATCTTTTTAGTGCTACTTGGACTAACACAACTGATACATTAAAATTGTTAACTACTCGTGAAATCGTGGTTTCCAGAATCACACAAGAAACGGAAATGTTTGGGAGATATTATTTTCTATCACCTGTGAGATAAAAGAACTAATGTTATACTCTCATTTAAAACATTAGAGTAAATTAAATATTTTTTCAAAACATGCTTCACAAATTCTGCAATAACATAGAATAAAAATACATGCGCAACAACAAATGGAAGGTTGCGGATATCTGAAATGCGCGAAACGCCTAAAATCTCGAAGAATGAATAGTATTTCCTTGAGTAGTATATAGAATTTGCTTGAGTTCCGAAAGAATCTAATATTCATATTCCGGATATCAAATTACCTGATTTTGTAAAAACGACCTAAAAATAACCTCCAGTTGAGAGAGATCTGCCCTGAATGAGCGTCATCCTCCCAAACTGCGCCTCTCTTGCGGTTCTCTTAGCATGCCGGTGCGTCCCGTTCCCGCCCCACGTTCCACCGCCGGGTCACCGGTGGCGACCCAGGCCCGAGCCGTAGTAAACAACGCGCAACGGCGGCGGAGGTGGCGGTGGCAGCGATGCGACTGCAGACGGGGTTACGGAGTTAAATTGCTCTTCACTTGTTTGTCTCGGCTGCCGCCTCGCCGCACTGTCCCCTCTGACGTCACCGCGTTCCCAGAAGAGTCAATGGCTACTGCTGCCGCCGCCGCCACCACCACCACCAAAGCAACTGTTGCCATCGCCGCTGCTACCGGAGTATAGAAGAACAGCACAGAAGCACGCAGCGCCACGGTCACGCGGCGGAGGTGGCGCCCTTCGGCCCCGTGGGAATGGGCGGTGCTACCCCTCAACTCGGTGCTCTCGTTACGTCTGTTCGCCGAGGCAAATCGCCGAAACAAATACTTCGAAGTCAATACGTCTTCAAAACAGTGGATACCAAATGCCAGTTCCAGAATTCGAACGACAAGACTGGATATAATTTAGACGATTTCATTTTGTATTTAGAGGAAGAGTCATAGATAGAAATTAATCTAAAATTCTTAAAAGCCAGCCAACAGACGATTGCAAAAAACCGTCAGACACACGAGAATATAAAATAATAGGTATTGACTGCGCTACTTTTGTCTACTTAAGATTATTTCTTCGAAACTCTCAGAAAGTTGATTTTGAAACAAAGAATACATAATATGGTTCAATCTCTCATTTACTTGTGGCTTATAACAAAACTTCATCCACCCTTAGTGCAAATAAGAGTAGGATTTTGAATTTGTTGGAAGAATATGTTCGCTAATACATTACTATTATTCGTTGAACTGAAAGAAAAGATGCAAAGCCCGAAAAATAGATAAGGAAGGGGATAATTCTTCGCAAGAATTCTTCAAAAGTTTAAAATCTGTTGCATGAGGGTAAATGTGGTATCTCTCGTCATTACATCCATGCGTAATATTACTTGAATGCCATTTGCACCATTTCTCTCTCCATAGATGATGAATTCTTATTTTCGTGTTCATCAATCAACCATATGAATAGAGTTAGAATTCTTATGTAATTACTAGACATCAAATATTTAAAAAATAAAAAATCATCTTTTAGGCGCCTAAGAAGGGACTGAAAAGAGTAAGAATAGGGAGGATGCTCTGTCATAAGTTACAAACACTAAAATGAAAAGTTTGTCAATGTTATTTTGTAAATTTTAACATACAAAACAAGTACTACATTTTAATGTAAAACAATATTTATATATTTACAACTCTTTTACAATTTATTCTTAATAGTTTGCATTGCAATGTATTACCAATAATTTTTCAAAGATCTCAATTTCATATTTTCTACGATTAGGAGACAAAATCAGTTTGAATGCGGAGAAAAATCTCTCAACATCTACTGATGTAACTCGCATATATTTTAGAAGGCCAACAGCAACACTGAAACCTGGGATTTTTCATTTATTTCCATAAAAATTTTAGTGCCCTCGGTATATTGTCAATCGACCATGTTCTCAAAACAGGGCCTGGTATTTATGAATAGAGAAATGAAGAAAAATCTGTTGGTTTTAGGAATTATCTCGTATTTGAAAATACAAAGACGTCAATTGAAGGTTGGTGGTTGCATTGGACCACGGCCGATTTTATGATATCTTAGCATTGTATATAAAAATCATACAAAGTCAAGAAAGTCCAATAATTCTAAAAGGATGGTATTTATGCAAAAAAGGCATTTATGCTAAAAAAAAAGCAAAAATAAGCATTATGAAACTTCGTCAAATGTCATCACTTGTCATGACTCGAGCACACATATTATCAGCCTGTAAATACATTTCCTAGAATAAAATAGGCACTTCCCTAAGCATTCGATGTCCAGTAATTACATATTTTTGTCAGTCTCTCGCCAGTCGCAGAGCCGAGCGGACGTGTTTTACTAAGCGCTCTACCTGCTGCAGGATGGTGTCGACGGAGCAGTGGCGCGCGGCTATCGGCCGCTGGGTGAGGGGCTACCTGCCGCGCGGTGGCGGTGCCCGGGGACAGCGCAGGGCTGGGCCCTTTGCGAGCGTGTTGGGCGCGGCGGTGATGGCGGTGCTATTGGCGATCGGTGGGGTAGAGCTGAATCCCGGCCCCCCTACTAACGTCGATATCATCGAGACTATCAAAGGAACCATAAGGAACTTATTGATAGAATCGATGTGTTGCAGGACTAGGTTACGTCGGCAGAGGCTTCAGTGCAGTCGCTGCAGACAGCCAACGAGCGGCTGGTTCGCAAGGTGGATTACCTTGAGAACCAGTCGCGACGTAACAATATCATTGTTACTGGCATCCCAGAGAAGCGGAACGAGTCTTGGCGGACTCGGAGAGGTGTATCCTGGATCTTGCGGAGCAGCTTGGGGTCAGGTTGAGCCCAGGATATCGACGCGCGCACCGGACCGGGCGGCGGCGCAGAGGACAGCCACGTATGATTGTGGCCAAGCTGGCCTCTTTCAGGAAGCGGGAGGAGCTGCTGCGTGCAGCCCGGAGTATCTCCCGGAATGGCAGGGTGCGCGTCCGTGAGGACTTCAGCTGGCAGTGCGGCAAACGCGTAAGGCGTTAATTCCGCATTTGCAGGAGGCGAAAGCGAGCGGAAAGCAGGCGTCGATTCGTTTCGACAAGCTTGTCGGCAGGGCGCAGCTACGTGTTGGCTGAGCTGGCGGCCCGTCCGCGGGCGTGGGAGGGCGGGGCGACGGGGTCCCGTGAACTCGGCGAGGGGCAGAACCCCAGTAGGGCGGAAACCCTTCCGGGCAAGCGGGCGCCTCTCGCGGCCGCCCCGCCCGCGCCTTCGGCCGTGGCCGCGGCCGCGCCTGCGGCTGCGCCTCGTGCTGGGGCGGCGCGACGACTCTCGACCCCGCGGCATCGCGGCGGAGGCGGTCTCGTTCGCGTTCGCGTCGGCGGTCGCGTTCACGTTCCGCCGGAGCCCACGGCACTCGGCGAGTCCGGACGCTTTGCGGCTGACAGCCTGGAGCGAGGACCTCTTACGAGGGCGATGGCTGCGGCAAACGTGCAGCAGCAGGAAGCTCGCGGTGAGTCGGGCCCAGCAGGTCGCCAAATAGGCAGGAATAGGCTTTAAGAATAGGATGTTGGAACATCAAAGGTCTAGGCTCTAAGCTCGGAAATCAAGACTTCCATGGGTACATAAACACATTTGATATTGTCGGTCTCGTTGAAACTTGGTGGAAGGAGGTGAGACTTTAAATGTGTCTGGTTTTACAGTCATATGCAAAACTAAAAAACGTAGAGGGGAAAGGGAGGTACCGGAGGTGTTGCGGCATATTTCAGGATAGGTTAGTGCAATTTATTTATGAAATTACAACAAACTGACAATTTTCTTGTATTAGACTAGTAATGCAAAATACAGACCTCGCAATTGTATTTATATACCGTCACCGCAGGGCTCGCGTTATTATTCTCCAGAAGCTTTTGGTGAAATCAATAATTTCTTAGACTCGTTGAAGCAAAGGTATCCGAATACGATTTACTAGTCTTAGGTGACATGAATGCTAGAATTGGCCATGAGCAGGAAGTATTTTCGAGTTCGATCGGCAAGAAGCGAGACTAATTCTAGAAAAAGCAAAGACTCAGTCATCAATAATGAGGGTCAGGAATTGTTAGAATTATGCGAGAGATTTAATCTCGAAATCTTAAATGGCAACTATGGACAGGATACTGAAGGGGAACTAACTTTTATTAGTGGGAATGGAGGTAGTGTAATAGATTGTGCTCTGTTGTCTCATGAAAGAATAAACAATTTATTAGCTTTTGGAATCGAATTAGGGCAGAATCCGACCATTTGCCTGTGTGCGTTCATTTAGCAGTAAATGTACTGAACTGCCACAGGCAGTGGCACGGGCGGAGCAACAAACTCACAATAGCAAGACGACGGTTTATATGGAAAGAGGAAAAGCGACAGGAATTTGCAGAGGCTATTCTTAACTCGGTAGGTGGGCGCGAGAGAGCGGTCACCGGAAAGGCAAGCAAAGAATTTAGAAGGAGACTCTTTCGCGCAGGAGGGGCATGCGAATGGGGAGAGGAGGAAGGGTACTGACCCAAGGATGGTTTAGCGAGGAGTGTCATGAGCAGGCGTGAAGCAATAGTAGCCTTAAGAATGTTCAGAAACAGTGAACTGCGGAAGGAGAAATAGTTACTTGTTACTACTGTAGGCAATAGAGGCCACAATTAAGAAATCGAAGAAATCTTGGCAGGAGAGTGAGACAGCAAGAATAGAGGCAATTTTAAGAAACAATCATAATAAATCAATTTGGGACGTTATAAGATCACTGCGTAATAAAAGAAATGTAAGTAATGCGATTTCACCAGACGCGTGGAGCAGTACTTTCACGGGCGCTCGAAATAGCGAATATTGAAACAGGGACACATATTATCACGGACCGGGATGTCCCTGAATTAGACGAACCGCTAACCTGGAATGAAGTGAATAGGGCTATGCTAGCCATGAATAATAAGAAGGCAGGCGGCGCGGAGCTTCCGACACAATTTATTTCGGAATTGTGGCACATAGACCCAGAGAGTATTCTAAATTTATTTAATGCAATAGTTGATTCTGATCGTATCCAGAAACGTGGAGTACAGCGATCCTCCAACCAGTCTTTAAGAATAAAGGTATCAGAATTGCCCACAAAATTATCGCGAATTAGTCTTTACCAGCTCTGAGCAAGCTATTTTGTAAAATACTCAACGGGCGACTGAGTGAATGGGCGGAAAAGCACAGTAAAATATCAGAATTGCAAGCAGGCTTTAGGAGAGGCTTCGCGACTACCGACAATATCTTTGTGTTAGATATCTAGTAAAGCAGGCGCTTGCGCGTAAACGGGCCACTTATATTGCAGTTTGTAGATTTCGAAATGGCTTTGACTCTATCAATAGGAAAGCTTTATGGCAAAACTTAATGAGCTAGGCGTCTCACGTAAAGTTTTAAAGTGTTGCAGAGCATATACGAAGACGTAAATTTCTGTGTCAGGTGCGGTGATGGAAGTACAACGCGAAAATAAAATCGACAGTAGGAGTAAGACAGGGCTGTCCTCTCTCACCGCTATTGTTTATCTTGTTTATAAACGATTTATTGACGTGGTTACAGGATGCGGATACATCTGCGCTGGAAATTGAGGGCCTGAACTATTCCCGGACTACTATATGCTGATGATTTAGTTTTATGTTCGGAGACTATTGACGGCTTACAAAAAGTTTAAATATCCTAGAAACGTATATGAAACATGGGGATTAAAGTAAATATTCAAAAACCAAAGTAGTTGTCTTCAAGAATGGATTTATCTGGGGTAACAAGGAGAGATGGTTTTACGCTCAGAGGAGATTGACCGGTAAAAACATTTACATATCTTGGGGCAAAATTTTCCATGAATGGGGATGGAGTAATCACATAGTGGCGCGCACAGTAAAGGAAGAATTGCGCTCAAAGAAACTGTTTGCGCAGTGCGCAGGGTTCCGGAATTGCTTAGAAGGTGTGCGAGACGATGTTTAAATCGCTAGTTCTCCCAGCAATGAATTATGGGGCAGAAATTTGGGGAGTGGATAGGATAGATCGACTAGAAAGCGTCGAAACAGATTATTTCAAATTAATTTCGAGTCTCTAGATCGCAGCAAATGCCGGAGTCCTAGAGAGGTCGGTAGTGTAGGAATTTGGAAAGATTTTAAAATGAAACCCATTAAACTTTGGATTAAATTAGCAGGTGAACAGGCTGACTCACTTATAAATAGATGTTTTCGGTGCAGTTACAGGAAGCAACCAACGCTACTGGTCGTATAAAATTAAACTGCTACTTGAACGTTCAGGTCTGGGAGACGTTTCTCCGGAAAATGTGGGAGGTAGGGGAACACGTGACATAGAACGGTTAAATTTCGGATAGACTTGCGGATATTAAAGGCAAGAGATCCTGGCAGCAACGGCCGAAAACGTTCGCTAGTTGCGCAAATTCACGCGAGTCCGTTATGGGGTTGCGAACGTTACGTAAACACACTGCAGAAGGACGCAAGAGGGGATACGCTTGGTTCAGGGTCGGGGTGGATGCAACGTAGATTAAAGGACTGAATGGTAATGGCATCTGTGTGCTTTGCGGTGATAGGGAAGACTGATCCATATCCTTTAATTTGCAGCGACCGAAACTTGAGAGGAAAATGGATGGAATGGGAAATTACTTCCAACATAGAACGTAACGCTCGCCCAAAACATTCTAGGGGATAAAAGAGCTAACTTCATGAAAGAATTAGAACATTTCTCGGAAAGGTTCGACCACTAGAGAAACGGAAATTAAGGATGGAAAACAGCAGTGGTTAGTACGAGCAGAGCCTAGACTGAGAGAAATATGTAATAAATCAATAAACTAACAATAATTAAGTTAGTCAGTAAGTTATGTTAGGTTAGTAAACAGTACAAAAAAAAATAAATAAAAAAAAGTTATAAATTGTAGTCAATTGTTAAGTATAAGTAGATAAATAAGTCAATAAATATATATATATATATATATATATATATATATATATATATATTAACTTAAAATAAAGCACATTAGGGGCGAAGGAAGTGGAATCGGAAAGGTTAGGCAGAGGCGTTGGTGCGGACGATTTTCTGTGGTGCTGTTTGTTTTCAGGTGCGGTGGAGGCCAAACACTGGAAGGAGAATGCCTGACGCCCGCGCCAAATAAATAGTCTAAAAACCGGATAGAGTAGCATGTACTCGGCTTCTGACGGCAGGTTTTTCCCCTTCAGGGTTTTCCTCAGTCGTACCTTATGGTCTCGTTTCCCCGGCTTTGAGGCGATGGAGAGACCATTTGGGGTGAATACCAGAAGGCGAAAGGTTAGAACTCGGTAGAATGTAGGTATTGTAATGGCTTAAAGGCCTTCGGCCTAGCCACATTGGATCAAGTTTCTAATTTGGCTGTAATAATTACCTATTAAATAAAATAAAAATAAATATTTTTGTCTTTCTTTCTTTCTTTATTTAGTTCTCAACATCGTGATCTTGGCAAATCGGAACTAAAATATATTATGTTCTCCAAACCATACAAAGTAACTACTTACATGAGAAAAGTAATTCACGACTTTCCCCAAACAATTTGTACAGCAGTAAGCTATACAAGTAACCATGACGAACTGTTACGAAAGCTTGTTAATCTGATCAAGACTTTAAATATTAAAAATTACGACAAAACACCTCAACACGAGGACGCCTGAAACGTTTTGGGCACAGCAACATTGTGGATCGTTGCTTCAGGTGGCTTCACGTTTGTGACATCATGCCATTTCCTAGCTCCAAGGTCAGAACAGACTACAAGTGCTAAGAGATGGGCTGTCTATAAAAATTCAGAATCAGCTACTCAGATTCAAGAAGCGAGGCAATTATTTACGATTCTCAATTTATACAGCTCTCATGTTCAAATTGGTAAATTTAAAATGTTTGTATTTTTTAGGTCAACCCTGTTGAACTTTTTTTCAATATGTTCAGCAGATTAGTGCATTAGTATGTAATTAACAAATGGTCCTTTACACATTAAGATTAATTGGCTGTTGTTTTGAATATCAGTTGCTCCCCCCAAAAAATCATCCTTTTTTCTATAAAAATAAGTTAAAATTAATTTATCAAAAAATATTAATGTCTGAGCAAATAAAAAATTCTGGAGCCCTTAATTTCTATTATTCACATTTATAAATCCGTAGAATCTAGCATTTAGATCAAACTAGTGGTGCTACTGAATGGCACAAACTTTCTCGGGGTAAAGGTTTCTAATTGCCTGGTATAGACTGGCTTTACGGTCTTGCCTCATCCTCTTGCCAACAACCATATATCGCCATCCAAAGTACTTTTTTTTTAATTTCCAAAAATTTCGATTTTCTAATAGTAGAACCGAAATAATAATTTAAGAATATTAAAGAAGAGTAAAACATCGTCCTAAATAAAAAAATTCATTGAAAAATTTAGAGCCGTTTTTAAGAAAATGGCGTTTAAGTGTTACTGTAAATGTGAAATTTGAAGAACTTTTTCCCAGGTATCTATAGAGTTTTCAAAAAACTTCATTGGATGTCATTTGAAGCACTTCCACTCACTAAGGTAATAATGTATACAGATCGATGGAAATGTGCATATTAATGGCGTGAGAGATGTAAAAAATTTCATTTGTGTAATTTTTTGAAAAACAAAATAATAAACCAAAATGAACTTAACTCATATTAAACAGTTTCATTACCATTGCCCATTGGAAAATTTTGAAGAAAAAAATTTGGAGCCATTTTTGAAAAGTCGTTTGAGCGTTTCTGAAAACGCGGTATTTTGAGCTTATTTTCACAGAAAACTTTTGAGTTTTCGAGTAACTTTATTTGACATTATTTAAAGCACATGCACTCATAAATACATTAACGTCAATAAATCGCATCTGATGTAAATATTACCGACGTGAGAGACAAGTAAAAAAGTTATATTTTTGTAATTTTTAAAAAACTAAAGAAAGAGCAATATGGCGTTTATGTCATCGTATAGGGTTCGTTTGCCACTATCTTTACCAAAAATTTAAAGAAAAAATTTGGAGCCTTTTTCAGAAAACCGCATGTTTATTATTTTTTAAATTGCAAATATTGCACGCCAGGTTCAAGAAAACTGCTAAAATGTTTTAAAAATTACATTATATTGTGTGATTTTCCACCAAGCAAAAATGTTTTTTACGTATTCTACGAATCTCATCTTTCGAGTCCACTTCAAAATAATTCCACACTTCACTCATTTTGTGTATGGAATGCACTATTCTATAATTTTCAAACTGAAAAATTTATAAATTTCAAATTTTTGAATTGAACAAATTGGTTTTAATTTTTCTAAGTACCGTCCACATTGTTTAAAAATCTGAAAAAAGTATGTTTATAGAATGTGATAAGACCTATTTTAGGAGAAAAAATTGAGACAGTACATCAACGTTATGTCGAAAATTAATTTCAAAACTGTGTTTATTTATTTTTCTATTGAACTTGACGGCAAAATCCGTCGACAAAAATACCTTCAAATTCTACTATGTTTCCCCGTCTCTCCAATTTTTTTCAGTCTAATGCATGCAATAGATGGTGAGAAAAAAATAAAACGTGCAAAACACGATTCTCGTATCTCTGCAAAAGATTGCCCTATTTCGTATTCTCTTTCATATTTGCATCGCGTTTATCGATTTAGTTTGGAGGCACTCTTCACCGCCTTATTCGGCTATACCCTTTGCCTCATAGTTTCTGCTCATTCAAACTGGACTTATAAGATTGGTCAGATTATTTTGAGGGTTTGTTTTGCTGCTGGAGAAACAGTCTCTGCAAGAGAAGCTAAGACCTTTCTTTCATTTTAATAGTTTACATAATTATTCACGACCCCGTTATTATGTAATTTTACATCATTACACCGGGTAGTATTCAGCTCCACGGAACACAAGAGAGCCAAGCCAACTAATGTTATACCGGATGTTGAAAACGTCGCAGAACATACTAGGGAAGTGGTAGAAGCTGATGACCCATGGCCCTGTCAAGATCAAGTTTCAACACAAAGCAACCAACCAACGCTCGTTGATTTTTTTGACACAAAGAACAAATTTAAATCAGGAGACAACCGTTCAAAAGCAATAACATGTATCAGAAGTATTCTTTTTCATTTTTTTTTTCTGAGCATTCTTCCATAGAAGTTTAGCTCCCACTATTCAGCATTGTTGAGGGCAATGGATTCAAGGAATTAATTAAACATCTTGAACCTAGGTACACCATGTCCACAAGAAAATATTTAGCGAATCACTATGTCTACCGGTTATTCGAAGAAGTGGAGAAGGTCAGAAATGAAATCTAGGAGGCTGAGAGGGTTGCAATCACCACTGTGATGATTATGTATTACAGTGCATTTCATAGACAAAGATTTTCAACTTCATCACATCTGCATCGAAGTAAGCCTTAATGCCTTTTGAAGAAATCAGTACCACAGAAGCACATATTGCAAAGTTTCTTCGAAACTTTGAAATTATGGGGTCTGCAGGATACATTAGTGGCTGTAATTCACGAAAATGATCGTAATGTAGTAAGAGGAGTGAGAGGTTGATGGAAATTTTCTGCATATTTCATGTTTAGCTCATACTTTGCAACTCGTGGTGAAAGAGGGACTGTTGAGCAATACTAAAATTCAGAAAATTACTGCTTTGTGCCGAAAACTTATGGGGATTTTCAAACATTCGTCTAAATCCAGCAAAGTGCTCAAAGCGTTCCAGAAACATGTTTCTGTGCTTCCAATTTTTTTAATTCAAGACGAGCCAACGCGATGGAACTCAACTCTCCACATGCTCCAAAGACTTCAGGAACAGAAGAAGGCTATTGTTTATTCTTCTACAGATTTAAGCATTTATAATTGTTCAGTTCATCTCTCAACTGAGCAGTGGGAACTTATTGATCAACTCACTAAGACTCTAAACATTTTTGACCCAGCAACACTAACGGTCAGTGCGCCTATGTCAGCATCTGAAGTTTTCCTATTGTACATAGTGTAATTGTGAACTCGAAAAGCCAAATGAAGTTGATTCAGGACTTGCTGCTCCGAGAAGGGCCATGCTGGCATCTTTAAAAGCAAGATTCAAAGATATAGAACTAAACGAAATATGTACCGTTGCTACATTGTGGGATCCTTGACTGGAAGGTCGAGTTTTCCGCCAGAGTGCTGCGTTCGAGACTGCCAGAAAGAGATTATTGGATCTCGTAAGTCAGGAAGCAGATACAGTGGGTTTCAAAAGATGAGGTAGGGGTTTCTGATTTCTAATTTTAATTCTAAACGCAATTTTTTTCATCACGATTTTGATTCTCCAATATTTCAATAGTAAATAACTCATTTTCAGTATCTGCATTAATAATTTCAAATTAAAAACAAGAATTTATTGTTCAAAATTTTAATTCAATTAATTTATTTTACAGGCATCCTCAACCACTAACCCCTAAAATGCGTGGCATGGGTCTCTTTATAGGAATATTCTGAAAAGTGATCACGAAACATCATGCTATGCACACAAAACCCCAACACAAGAGGATGAATTAAATGTGTATGTAAGCGAGGACTTGCTTCCTTCTGATGCAAATGGACTATCTTACTGGAAAAACACTTACTCCAAAAACACAAAGTGCTTTTGGAGAGACTTTCCAGTACAGCTGGATTTGTATGACAAAAAAAAAAAAAGGATCCAGAAAGAGTTAAAATGTTAGTTTTCCTTTATAAGAATTTTTAAAAACTTGAAAAATATATGTTAATTTCAATAGTTTTAAATATTAAAATAGTAAGTACATGAATGTATCAAGAAGAAAATATATCCTTCCAATTATGATTGAACCACTTTTGTTGTTGATTCTTAAGTAGTATGGTATCAAGTATCGAACTCTCAGATAGGTAACAGTATCGAGTATCGAGAAATTCAGATATCAACCCTGTTGTATTTGCAGGATGCAAGGTAAGTTAAACATTCAATGTTTAATAGCCATTTACTTTCACCATAACCAATACACAGAACAACGTAACAAATAACTGTACAAATTTCCTAACGGCCTTCATGCCGTTTCGGGCCTTATCGCCGGCAGTGGCAATAAGCGTCGTTATGCGATAGCTGGCCGCAGTAGCCTCCAATCTTCTAGTAGCGCGCGGCTGGTTACGCCGCGTACGGAGTGCGGGGGCTCCTCCCGCCATGCGTTTATACTCCACCGCCCGGTGAATGGGGGGAGGGGTTGTGCCCCTCCACTAGCGGCGCAGCGGAGCGTAACTCCGTCTCGTCCTCTGATTGGGGAGATACCACATTCCTCCCCGTTTTATTGTGGGCATATGGGTGCCCACGATGACGACGTGACCTCCGCAGCAGAGCTGGACCTGGTGAAGCGTCTTGGCTGCTGGGTTCGGCGAATAACTCCGCCTCTGGTCGCACCCCTTCTCGGGATGTGTCGTCTGATGGTGTTGCCGACCGAGCCGCTCGCTCGTGTGTGATGGCTGGTTCCGTCATCCGCATTATAGCCGGCTGAAAATTACAATGAACATTACTCCTCTGTTGTGTGTTGTCTATTCTATGCATGTTCCACCTTTTTGTTATCTGGTTCTCATGTCTTCTCATGATACCGCTTTCTGATTGTACCAGATACATTCTATGCCCTATAGTCTCGTGGATCACTGCTGAAATCCACTTTGGATAGGATTTAAACGACCGAATATAGACTTTATCTTTGACTTTGAATGTTGTATTCACTACTTGCTTCGGGCGTTTGACGGGTACTAATAGTGCCAATAATGTCCTCGGCTGCCTCCCATGAAGTCATTCCGCTGGACTTTTCTCTTCGTTACCTACTGGAGTTGCCCGGTATGTTACTAATAGTTGTTTTAGTGCTTTATCTTTACCAACTCCTTCTGCCATTGCTTTAATCATGGTACTTTTGAATGTGCGTACAAATCTCTCTGCTCCCCCGTTTGACTGTGGGTGGAATGGAGCTGTCCTAAGGTGTTGAATGCCATTTTCTATACAAAATTTCTCAAATATATGTGATGTGAATTGTGCGCCATTATCCGATATCAACAATTGCGGTAAGCCTTCTATTACGAACACTTTCGTTAACATTTGAATTGTTGCTTCTGTTGTTGCGGTACGCGTCTCACACACATATGGATACTGTGAAAATGCATCCGTAACTACTAACCACATTGACCCATAGAACGGCCCCGCATAATCAATATGTACTCGCTCCCATGGTTTTTCAGCTTTCGGCCAGCTCGAAAAGTGCTTCAGCGGACTTGCCTGGTTCTGTCTGCATATATTATAATTACGTATCAAATTTTCTATATCTTTTGACATCCCCGGCCAATATACATATCTTCTAGCAACCGTTTTTGTCCTGGTAATGCCACAATGTCCAACATGCAATAACTTTAACACTTCTGCTTGCAGCTTCTTTGGAATTACGGCTCTTACGTTATCTTCACAATTATATATTAACACCCCGTCTTGCATTGATAACTCGTTTTTCTTTAACAAAAATGATTTAAGTCTGCTGAACTATGATTTAGTTTCCTTGTTGGCCAACCTTTACTCAAATAACCACTTACTTGTTTTAGCAGGCCGTCTTCCCTTGTTACCTGCGCTACCCTTTTTGCGTCCAGCGGCAACCGTAACAGGGCGTCGCCATCCTCGAAGTCTATGTACGCGCAGGCTTCTTCCGATTTGTCGAATAACTCGTCTGGCCCCGCCGGCAGCCTCGACAGTGCGTCTGCGTTGCCGTGCTGTGAAGTTGACCTATAAATAATCTCAAAATCATAATCAGAGAGGAAAATTGCCCATCTTTTAAGTTTCTTCTCCGTTCTCTCTGAAATACCTTTTCTTGGATTGAACAATGACGTAAGTGGTTTATGATCTGTAATGAGCGTAAATTTCGCGCCATACATATATTGATGAAATTTCTTCACCCCATAGATTATTGCTAATGCTTCTTTTTGAATTTGTCCATAATTTCTCTGTGCGTCGTTTAACGTTTTCGATGCAAATGCAATTGGTACTTCAATGCCTTCTGGCGTAGTCGTTGATATCACAGCGCCAATACCATTTTCTGACGCGTCAGTCGCGAGAAGTAGCGGTTGACCTGGCGCGTAGTGCGTCAATCTTGTTGCTTCAATCAGTTCTTGTTTCAGATACTGAAATGCATTTTCACACTTTGTCGACCGTATAAACTTCACATTCTTCTTCCGTAACTGGTTTAGTGGTGCCGAGATCATTGCTCTATTCTTAATAAATTTGGAATAATAAGCAACCTTACCTAAGAATGAGCTGAGTTGTTTCACATCTTGAGGTGTTGGCATTCTTGTAATTGCTTCAATATTTTCCTTTGTTGGTCGAATTCCCTGCTTGTCTACTACGTGGCCTAAATAGTTTATAGAAGTCTTAAACAATTCACATTTCTCCCAATTACATTTGAGTCCATTGTCTTTTAACAATTGTAACAGCATCCGCAAATTCTGCTTATGTTTTTCTTCCGTTTTGCCTGTAACAATAATATCATCCAAGAAATTAGCGCAATTTGGTACTTTCTCCGTAATTTGTTGCAGAACCCTTTGAAATATCGCGGGCGAGCTGGCGATGCCATACGGAAGTCTTTGAAACTGATACAAACCATCATTTGTATTAATTACTATCATTTTCTTCGATTCTTCATCCAACTCTAGCTGCAGATAAGCTTCCGATAAATCTATTTTCGTGAAACATTCACCTTGTAGTTTCGCAAATATTTCTGGTTTTGGCATAGGATAGTGGTCTATTAAAATTTGTGGATTTAATGTAACTTTAAAATCTCCACACAACCTTAGTTTACCGTTTGGCTTTTTTATAATTACCACTGGAGTGGCCCACTCTGCATTATTAACTGGTTTGAGCACTCCTTCTTGTACCCATCGTTGCAATTCTTGTTTTATTTGCTCTTGCAAATTCAATGACACCGGTCTTGCTTTACAAAATTTTGGTTGACAATTTTCTTTCATCGTTATGTGAGCTTTATATGTTGTGCAATGACCTAGGCCTTCTGAAAACACTTCGGAAAACTCTTCACATATTTTCATTTCTGCACATTTACTTGTGTTGTCGACTGACATGACATCTTCTACCGTGAAACCAAGAGAGTTTATGCCTTCCATTCCCAATATATTTTGTACATCATATCGGTTCACTATGACAAAACGTAACTTTCGTTGTATTCCTTTATATATTGCAGTCACTTCTACTTGACCTTTTACTGGGATGTTTATTCCTTGATATGATTTTAACTTTGCTTTACTGCTGGAACATCTCGGTGCGCCTAACTTTTGATATGTTGTTAGATTTATTAGATTTGCTGTAGCCCCTGTATCAATCTGAACTCCATATTTCTTCCTAACATTTCCAATTGCACTCTTATCTTTCTTCCTTGTGATGAATTCAAAATCATATTCACCGTCTGTATTTGGTCTACCTCCATTTCTTCCGACTGCTTGGTGCTACGTTTCACACTCTTTGGGTTTTCTCTTGGGTTTTGGTGTTTTCTGCCCGCCATTTGTTTCTTCTTTAGACAAACACTTAGTATGTGTCCGATCTTTTTACAGAATCTACATTTTGCCTCTTTAAACCAACACTGACATCGTTTATGGTTATTTTCACAACCCGGGCATGATTTTAATTTTTCTTCTGCTCGTTCTTTCTCCTTTGTGACTTTGCTCACTTCTTCTGTTGTCTTCATCTGCTTTACTAGATTTTCAGACATTTCGTGTGTTGTAGCAATCTTCATCACTTCTTCCAGTGTTGGTTCTTCTTTCCGTATTGCATCTATACGCACCTGATTTATCGGGGTATGTAATATAACCATATCTCGAATCATATTACTTGCATATGACTTTGCACAGTCACTTTCATCGCACTTAAATTTGCATGATTTCGCTAAACCTTTCAGCTCTGTCACCCATTCCGCATGTGATTGACTGGTTTTAATTTAGTTTGAAAAACCGTATATCTTGAGGTCACTACATGTATTCTCTTTTCAAAATGATCGGCCAGTTTTAGTTTCAATTGACTGAATGTTAATTTTCTTAGATCTTCTGAGCATATTTTCTTTATCGTAATGAAGGTTTCTTCTCCCACATGCCAAAAAATGTGCACGCTGCTGTGCATCATTTGTCACTAGATGTGCTTCCACGTGCTGCTCAAAACGTTCTATATAAACTGTCCAGTCCTCCTGATCTTTACTATATGGTGGAAATACCGGAATCTGCTGGACTTGTTGTTTCTGCATCTCCAATTGTTTCATTAACATTCTCATCTGTTCTTGATGTTGTGTTTGCAACATCGCGATCACTTGTGTTATTTGCTCCATTGTTCTTCACGTATCTTGTTCTTATTTCCTCGTCGCCAATGTTGTATTTGCAGGATGCAAGGTAAGTTAAACATTCAATGTTTAATAGCCATTTACTTTCACCATAACCAATACACAGAACAACGTAACAAATAACTGTACAAATTTCCTAACGGCCTTCATGCCGTTTCGGGCCTTATCGCCGGCAGTGGCAATAAGCGTCGTTATGCGATAGCTGGCCGCAGTAGCCTCCAATCTTCTAGTAGCGCGCGGCTGGTTACGCCGCGATCGGGAGTGTAGCGAGGGCGGCAGTAGCCACCGAGGTCGGCGTTGATCGCCTGGCTGATACGCCACGACGTGACCGGGGCACCGGCCCCTTGGCGCGCAGCAGATTACGCCGCGGAGGGGGTAGCGAGGGCGGGGGGTAGCGCGCCCCGAGCGGAAGCTGTCACTGAACGGGAGCGCTCTTCTCCCGGCCATGCCTTTATACTCCACCGCCCGGTGAAGGGGGAGGGGAGGGGTTGTGCCCCTCCACTAGCGGCGCGGCGGAGCTTAACTCCGTCTCGTCCTCTGATTGGGGGGATACCACAAACCCATCACTATTAAATATTTGTATTTCCAAGAACATCACAAGTGGTTAAGACAGCAATTTATTTGCAATAATTTCAATAATTAAATGAATGTAATTAGCATAAATATACACATGATAAGTAAATTGTTCAATAATGACTTCTTTTAATATCTTTCTTAATAAAATCAGGTATTTGGTTCTAAAAATGGACTGGATGTGCAATAAAAATCAACATTTTCGTTATCATTGGTTTATTAACATAATAATTTCCTAGAAAAAATAATCAAGTTCTAAAACAAAAGTACCAAAGAATTCTAAGCACAAATGTAAATTGAAAGAGCAACACTCTTGTATAATGACTAACAAAATATTATCGTAATATGTAATGTCCAAAATTTAACAGTAATCATTTAAAAAAAAAACAAATTTGTTCGCATCAATCACTTAATATCAAAATAATGTGGCAAGAGTTACATCAACAAAAACTTTCAAAGAGTGTTTGTTAGACTGCATTCCATGAACATATTCCAAAATTCCTACCATGAGTCAAATTCCAAACCATATAGATTTCATCCGAAAATAGCAACGTCATACTACAATTTCCGAATGGTTAGAAAATTTATATTACACATACTGTATTATACCTGTTTCTCCTTCCGAGATAAGACCAAAGAAATTATGCAGTTTTATACTGTATAACACAACTAATGTTCTACATTCTGCCTGCCTTTTTCCACAAGATTCTGTAACACTCAATATGTAAATAATAAATACTACTACACAATAAATTTGTCAACTAATAAGTTACAAGAATCATACAAATTTATCGCGAACAGCACCAGGAATTTTACGAATATACCATTCATGATCTTGTCCCGCACCTGTAGCGAGAACACCAGAACTGTTCATGTATGGAGTATCCTTACAGTAGCTGTATTCACGACCATTAACATCTGTCAGCTTTCCACCGGCTGCTGCAAGAACTGCTTCGGGAGCACACGTATCCCAGCGCTTGCATCCAGTGCTGGGGAATACGTATGCATGGGCCTTTCCTTCCAACAGAAGAATAACCTAAAGAAACAATTGCAATTTTAGAGAGCTGTTGGAAATCTCTGGAAAAATAAGTAGTACATTCATTTGCTTGTTTGTTTAACGTCAAAAACAGTTCAAAACTGTGTTACGTACTATGGGGAGGAGAGCTGTGCACATTTTCTTAAATTCGGAGATCCCTGTCCTAACCCACATTGAATTCTGAATACAGATGGAAAAATGGATTTCGGGCAAGAATTGATAAGAAAAATCCGCCCCAAAGTATTTGCAAAGGCAAATAAGCTATGGATATTTGTTTTATTCATCATACCCTTCGTGAATGAAACGACTCCCTGAACATGGAAAACGATCATTTGAATGACTATATTACAGAATTCAAGAAGACGTGCAGATGGTCAAGTTACATTCATGTCCAGAAGCAAAACAGGGGCCATCTTAGCATTTGCTCGAAGGATTTAGGGAAAATGGATGAAACACGTGACCGAGATGGGGGGTATTGATCCAGAAGCTGAGGTACAATACAAGCTAATTAGAATTACACACTTAAAAATGGTACTTAATACATTCAATATCTTAAAAATTAATATTACTTTCATTTTTGATGCTCGGTATAGTCGCTAATTGTATAGAAACAGTTATGTAGCGGAAAAGATTTTACTTTGTACTTAAACTTATTTATCGAATTTACCCTGGGTTGCATGAACATATTTAACGATTCGTTAAACGCTAATGGTCCTATTAGTGTTGCCTTAACGGAAGAAAGCGTTGCAAGAACGTTCTTTAAGTTTACCGATTCGTTAAAGACTTCGACTTTAAATTATAGACAAAAAAATCGGACCTGTAAACTGTTAACCGTTCGTTAACCTACGCTCTGCTATATTACTGTCTACGCTACTACGAAAAAGTTACTTTCCTATTAATGTCCAAGCTGGGTGAGCAGCAGATCAAAGGATAATACATCTCAATTGCTTTACCTTGCGCGTTTGTTTTAGTATTAAAGCTATGCTAGAAACGTTTTCCTAGCATTGGTTTTTTTCTCATTAGTATCTTTATTTTTTATTGTATTTGAATACTTGCTAATAATATCCAAAAGAAATAATTGTTGTTTTCGGAAAATTTCCCCTCTATTTTTCCAGCAATTATGAAGTCGTCACCAACCTACGCAGTACGCAAGACAGAAGACACTCGCCTCACCACGAACGGGAGCGTTTGAACGTATTTTGTATACTTGGGTTTTCCTAACGTGGCGGCAGAGGGTAGTATCTCCAAGATGGTATTTGGCACGGCGTTTTGAGTCATTCTCAGTCCTGCCGCAAGATGTCGCACGATCGCGACCGCATCAAGCAGTGCTACAGATCAAGCGACTCTAGCGGCAGGCCTGAGAATGACTCAAAAAGTCGTGCCGAATGCCATCTTGGAGATACTAACCTCAGCCGTCACGTTAGAAAACCCCAAGTATAGTCAAAAACAGTTGTGTGGAAGGAGTAGGAGGCTTTGGACTTTCCCATAGAACTACGAACCTTGAAAACTATAGGCCATTACATGTATTTCTTTTTAAAGAAGGATTAGTAAACGGGTCGTTAAATATAACTCTTGCAACCCCCTACCTACTCTTTAAAGGACCAAGCAGTTTTAAAGAACCGTTTGCTAACTACTGAATAAAAGTTTACAGAACACTTTTCTTGCAACCCACCGTTAATTTCCATTAATCACCATTAATCGTCTAATGGCAGTGTTGTAAAATAGTATGCATGTATTGTATGTGAATTTGTTGTAATGAGCTGTGGATACTTACACTTGATGATTATGATTATTACATCGAGTGTTATAGTTATAGATATCGGTACTAGTTGAAAATATGTCCCACTCTTGAGTAAGTCATTTTTGACAAAGACCACCGATTCGTAAATCAAGAGGCAAGGTAGGATTCATAGCTTAATAAAGAGCAGCTTACATGAATTACGCGGGGTGGGATTTGCTTATTATTCTTCAATTTTTTTTAAAGGCTGGGAGCTATAGGGCGTGTTTTACAGAATATTCTGCAGCATCTCAGGCCGGAATGAACATTCACGAACTATACACATCGAGCAATATGATGGCTGACTTAATTTGACAATTCTGAACGCGTAGCATAACGACCTTAATTTTGTGTTTGTTAAATTCATTTAAATAGACGTTCCATTTGACGTTTGAATTGAGAGGCTCTTCAACATTCAACTAATTGTAACTTTCTCGTATACGTACGTGTACGATTTCAACGGAAATATACGTTTCGAGAATCCCTGACACCGTTTTCTTTTCTCTCGAAACGTCCGTCTATGAACATCAGCGTACAAACTATGCAAGTGGATTTTTCCCAAAATGGATTTTCCCCGATCCATCTGGCTCGACTCGAAGCTCCACGATTTTTAATAACTTCCTTTAATCTTGGGAAGAACTTTACAAGAAGCCCCTGTACATTTTCAAACTTTTCTCAAAGACGGCTCCAATTTTTTTCTTTAAAGTTCTGATAATAATAGAGTAAAATACATTTATAAAGGTGGCATAGGTCCGATTTTCACTGAATTTTTGAAAATTTCAAAAGTTTGAAATGTTTTCGGCGTCTTCCTAAAGTTACAAAATTAATTATGGGAATTTTTCCTTCATTCCCTTCAAATGAAATTAGTTCTCCATAATTAGTTCTTTCATTAATGTCATGTACATTTTCACACAATATTGCGTAAAATAAGTGCAATATTTTAAATAATAGTTTTTCAAAAACCGGCCCCAATTTTTTTCCTTTTACTTTTGGTGCTAAACGAACTGCATAAAATGACTTAAACGAAACTTTGCTCTATTCTTCTGTTTGTTGTTATTTCAAGAATTACAAAAAACTCGTTTTTTACTTGTCTCTCACATTCTTAATACTTCTATTAGTGGCAATTTGTTCACATTATTGAATTATGAGTACACGTGCTTCAAATAATGTTCGTCGAAGTTCCTCAAAAACTAAAAAGTTTTTTTGTGAAAATGAGCTCAAATTTCCGAATTTTCAGAAACGCTGAAACGCCATTTTCTCAAAAATTACTTCAAATTTTTTCTTCAAACTTTCTGAACAGATAGTGCTAAATGCATTGTTTACGACGCCCTACAATTAATTTTGCTGTATCCTTTATTTTACAAAAATTGCGAA
This sequence comes from Teleogryllus oceanicus, assembly GCA_964035755.1. Lineage (NCBI taxonomy): Eukaryota > Metazoa > Arthropoda > Insecta > Orthoptera > Gryllidae > Teleogryllus > Teleogryllus oceanicus. The sequence continues at coordinate 32,730,001 of CAXIVR010000003.1, forward strand.
AATGTATTTTCATTGAAACATCTCGCAGCGGTTAATATGTACATTTCCAGCGATTTATATTGACACGGAACACACGTCGTGGACCTGCCACCGACGTGCCGCACACAATGCAACCTTGTTTTGACCAGGGGTCGTTAACCCTGAGGGTGGCGAGCACCGCTCGGGCGTTACCAGCGCCGCGCGGCAGCCTACTGCCGCTCCGACACCAGGCCTGTCAGGTTGTGGAATCAGTTTGCCTCTAGGAGGCCAATATTGGGTGTTGTGAAATGGATAGAACACAGACAGGCTCAAATTCAAAGGAAACACTTTAGTGACTCTGGTAAATATACTCATGTTTTCTGAAACTTTTTTAGAGACGAACACACGCACACTTGAATACAAAACAAAATGGCATTTTTTTTACACTTAAATTTGAACAACAATTTCGTGTTCTTTACTTGATCATAACTCTAGTCAATTAATTAAAGAATTTGAACAAGTTAATTGTTCATGCAAGTCTTACAACTTCTGTACTCATACGCTTCCTTTCAGTTTACTCTTGCCCACGATTGTGGCTCGAATCTAATTTTATCGAAATGTTCGACATGAACTTTCTAGTCACACATTTTGAATTACATTTTTCTGAAACATTTCGTCTTTGCGGTCAGCATACCGCACGGGTTCTCACGCTTCGGCGATTGGGGCACACGTAACCCGACCTCGGCTAATGCAGTGCACGGACCTCGGCGGCTTATCGCTGAGAACGGCTGCCCGCTCCGCGGCGAACTTCGGCCTCGCGTCGCGCTGCACACCGGCGCCGCCCCCGTCTGTGGCTCCCCTTCTTTTTTCTTCTTCAGAATACGGCTCGCGACGAGTTTCTTCCCCGCCTCCGTCGCTTCTGCACGTTCAGATTTTACTGGTAGCGCGTCCTCTCTTCAATTCTGTCTTCCTCGAAGATTTACAGGCAACTCTCCGACCTTCATCACTCGGAAGATTTCTAGACGACCATTCGATCTGCGTCCTTCGGAAATCTCTCGGAAACTGTGTCTCTAGTTAACGGAAAAACTTTCCCCCGGAGACTTTTCCCTCGATTTTTAAAAGTCGGCCAATCGCAAGATTCGGTTTCCAACCTTTATCTTCCCACTATCCCATTGGCGACCACTCGTTCCGCTCGCCGTGGCTGCGGCTGAAGTCGGACGATGATGTGGTTACCGCACCACGTTTGAAATGATGGACACCCGCGATGGTTTTCGGGCGTTCGCGCATGGAGTTCCGGTTCGTTGCCGGGGCGCATATTAGAGCTCGTCTCAATATACAATGTTGAATTTGAGTAGAAGTGCTGCAATTTTTTTCCAATGAAGTTTTTCGAAATCTCAAAAGTTTTCTGTGAAAAAGAACTTCAATTTTCGGGTTTTCAGTAACGCTTTAACATTTTCTGAAAAACGGCTACAAATGTTTCAACGAAAATTTCCATATAAACGAAGTTTTACTCTTCTATAATTTTCTTAAAGTAATATTTCGGTTCTACAATTAGAAAACCGAAAAATTGAGAAAATTTTTAAAAAATGTACTTTTGGCGGCGATAGATAACAACTCGTAGGAGGATGGGGCAAGGCCGGAAAGCTAGGCCAGACCAAAGAAATTAGATAACTAACTAGTACGATACATTCTATGCCATTCTGTAGCACTACTAGTTGTATTATCGGGCTCAATAGCGATTGCATGGTCGTAAATTCGTACTTCCTATATCGGTGTCGGATTTTCGACCTTAAATCAGTAATTGGGTCGAGGTCTGCCATTGTAAGGATGAGAATCCTAGCTAGACAGATGGTCCGATTGGTCGTTTCTGCTGCTTCCTCACGTCTTTCATATGAAACTCTTTGGAAGGAAACTGCTTTGAACTCCTTTCAAAGACGCTCGCGAAATTGCGCCAGCTACTGGCAACCGACCAGAGACAACATTTCGTATTGTCAATATTCCGAGAATCCAACGCCGTTCCAAATAAGACGCGATGGGATCGCACTGTTCGAAGATCGCGAAGCCCAGTGGTTGCAAGACGCGCTCATGTAAAGAGCGAAAGAAATTAAAGCTAGAATGTTATGTTGGTAACGGTATATTTCACAGCTGTGCAGACTCCGTGAACAGAGTTGTTGGCGAGGAGCCTTGCTTAACACTGTATTACGCCCGAATTACGATAGAAAAGATATTTTCCTTCAGACGAGGTAATACTGGCAACTTCTTCAATACTCAATCATTCTTACGCTGAGGTAAACTAACAGTTGTTAAATAATTGACTTTCAGAATTTTCCCTTGTGGCAAGGCGGCAGAAATCTTGTCAACCCGAATCATCGTTTGTTGCTCTCCCAAAACTCTGATGCTCTCCCAAAAACAAACTATTTTGCAGCCTCATCACTATCCTTCAAATTAAATTATTTACGCAACGGAGCATATTACTATTGAGCAAGGATGATGTCAGAAACGAAGCTATTCGTTTCAGTTCTGCGCCGCTGCAACAAAATTATTTTCTTGTGAATTTAGTTTCGTTACAAATAATGAAACAAAAGTCTGTGCGAATTTAGTTTCGTTACCGAAAGAACACGTCGTTGAAGTCAGTTTCGTTTCGTTTCTTTACTGAAACGAAATGAAAGAGAATTTCCTTGCATTGGGTAAGAAACGTTATTTCCTTATTTAGTTTCGTTATTAGTATTTGTTGAAGGACAGGTAACGAATGTCGTGAGAGGTCCATTGCATGAGAGCTTTTGGACCCCTGGCTATATTTCAGTACGTACTATTTTGTTTCAGAACTACCTACACACCAGTGATTATCTACAGCCTTTTCTCTATCCTCTATCGATAATGATTCTTCAAATGATTTCTGGTTCTTGGTCAATTCTTGCAACACTCACCACGCTGGATGCACGGCTTGACATTAAATTGTACTTTTCGTCCTTGAGAAAGGACAATGCGAATTGTTGAGTAGTTTTGTATTTATGAGGAATTGTGTGCTTCTATCCGTGTTTTTGGATACACAGTATAATGAATTATAATTTTTTTACTGAAAAGTTTTCTGAGAAAATGAGCTAAAAATTCCGCATTTTCATAAAGTCTCAAACGCCATTTTTTCAAACACTGCTCAATTTTTTTTGCTTTAAACGAAAATTCCACATAAGACGAGGTTTTACTCTTCTTTAATATTTTTAAAGTGATATTTCGATTCTACCATTAAGAAGCTGGAAAACTGAGAAAATTTCAAAAAATTTATTTTGGGCGGCGATAGATGACAGCTGTCAAGAGGATGGGGCAAGACCATAAAACTAGACCACCCCAAAGAAATTAGAAAACTACCTAGTACGAGAAAATTGTGCCTTTTTGAAATAGCACTAGTTACTTTATATATAGACACACACACACACACACACACACACGAAGTAATATACGTAGTATAGAAAAAAATATGTAATGCTGCAAAAAAATAGTTTTTTGGGTCCCCTGATACCGAAAAATTGTTTTCCTTTTCTTCTTCTTTTTTTTTCAACGTCTGTCCGTCTGTGAACTTCACTAGCGCCTAAACTATACGTAGGATTTTTTCCAAAATGGATATTGCCCGGACGATCTGGCTTGAGTGCTGTAGTTTTGAAAAACGTTCTTTAAAATTTGGGGGTTCTTTACATGAAACGCCTGGGACGTATTCAAAATTTTCTCAAAAATGGCTCCAATTTTTTCTTTAAATTTCTTGAACGAATAAAGAAAATACACTTATAAAAGTGGCGTACGTCCGATTTTCACTGTTAACTCACAATTCTCGACAATTGCAAGAGTTTGAATTTTTCTACCTACAACTACAAAATAGAATATGGAGATTTCTCGTTCAAATAAAATTTGTTGTCCATAAATAGTTTTCATTAAAGTCATGTACATTTTCTTGAAAATGTTGAGCAGTTTCGCGCAACATGTGCAATTAAAAAAACAATAAAAACTAGTGGTGCTACAGAATGGCATAACTTTCTCGCATTAGTTTTTTATTTTCTTTGGTCTAGGCAAGTTATTCGGACTTGCCACCTTCTCTTCACCGTGCTTCTTCACCGTGCTCTGAAAAGCAAATTTAAAAAGGCGCGAATTGTTCTGTCAGGTGTGATGCAACGCCGAGATGTGCACATCGGCAGGACATGGCAAATTAATCAAGGGTTACGGTGGGCCTGCGGAAAGATCGATGGTTTTTTCGTAGATCCAAACCACTGGCTGGGACAAGAGGACCTCGCACGGGACGGTCTGCATCTAAATTTCCGCGGTGCATGGAAGTTGGGTCGCCTGCATGACGAGGTCATTCAGTCATGCTTGCGAGCTAAGTGACTGCGCGCGAGGAAGGCTGAGGCATTGGTGCTGGCGGAGGTGGAGGCGGTGACAGTGGCGGCAGAGGAGGAGACGACGACGGCGGCGGCGGCGGCGGCGGCGACGACGGCGGCGGCGGAGACGACGACGACGGCGGAGACGACGACGACGGCGGCGGCGGCGATGACGACGACGGCAGCGGAGTTGACGGCGGCGGCGGAGACGACGGCGGCGGCGGCGGCGGAGCCGGAGGCGACGGCGGCGGCAGAGGGGGCGGGGGGCGGAGCGCGGCGGGGGGGCGGCGGGTTGCAGGTGAACTGTCGTAGTATAATCAATAAGAAATAGAGTTTTGGAATCTAATTGATGCCTGTGATCCGACATAGTGATAGGGACTGAGTCGTGGCTAACTCAGGAAATCGAATCCTCGGAAATTTTCATTCTGATTACAAGATTTTAGGAGGGATAGAAATAGTAGAGGTGGCGGTGTCTTTATTTGCGTCAAAGCAGACATAAATATTAGATTAGATTGGGTTAGTACAGATTTTGAAATGATGGGAATAGAAATTACTACTTCAGGAACCGTGTTAGAAATTATTGCATGCTATAGGCCACCGGGTGACGGCTACGAAATTTTGGAAGATATCATACAAAGAACGGGAAATGAAAATGGTCATCCTATTGTTATCGGAGGAGACTTGAATATTCTAGCGCAAACTGGGAGGAGCCGTGAGCGAGGCGAAAGTCCAAACACTTGTTAACAGACTAGTTTGGGATAGGGATTAGCCCAGGTAGTACGGTGCAGCGACGCGGCAGGACGCGGTTTTGGATGTTTACCTAATTAGGCCGAAAGATCTTTTCATATCTTGTGAAGTCGTTGAGGGAATTAGTGATCACAAAGCGGTTCTTCTTGATTTAGACGAAAATATTTCAAGGAAATGTATTGCGACAGGAACGAAAGTGCGTCAGTTCAAGAAAGCAACCGTAGAGGGCTTCATGAGTTTCTTAGAGAAAAATACAACAACTTTCTGAGAACAGAAGGAGGTATGGAAGAGATATGGTGCGATTTAAAGATATTATAGACGAAGCTTTGCAAAAGTTCGTACCATGCAAAACTCTAAAAATAATCCGGATCCAGAATATTATAATTCAAAAATTAGGCGAATGAAGAGGATAACGAGAAATGCATTTAAAAACCGAAAACGCAGTACCGAGCATATGCATATTTTTAGAAATTGTTCGAAAGAATTAGAGCGAGAAAAGAAAATTGCTCAGGAGACGTATTTAAAAAACATTCTAGACGAAAAGGGAAATAACTGGTCAGGATTTTACAAATATGTCCGTAGAAGAAAGGAAATAAAAGAGTATATCCCAGTTGTTCGTGAACATCAAAACACACTCATCACAGGCGATCGGGCAAAGCTAACGCATTTAATAGGTATTTCAGTTCGGTTTTCAAAAGCAATACGAACCATCCACTTATTCAAAGGTATTCGGTTACAAATCAATTTAATATTGAAGTAAACGTTCTACGTAATAAAGTAAAATTTATGAAAAATGGTAAGTCAAGGGGTCCAGACGACATTTCTACGGACATAATTAAACTAGGAGGAGAGGCAATATTACCGTACTTAATTAGAATATTTCACGTGTCTATGAACAATTCAAAGTACCTGAAGATTGGAAATTAGCTTTGTAGTACCAATCTTTAAAAGTGGGGACAAAACTATACTAAGTAATTATAGGCCGGTAAGTCTCACGTCAGTGGTCTGCAAACTTATGGAGCATCTAGTTGCGAGTTACATTAAGCAAGAGTGGGAAGTCAAAAAATGGCTCTATCATGGCCAACACGGATTTAGGACTAATTATTCATGCGAAAGTCAGGTAGTAACGCTATTTCAGGACCTAGCAGATGAAATTGACGCGGGCGGGAGAGTAGACGCAGTAGTTATAGATTTTGCCAAAGCGTTCGATGTTGTTCCACACGACCGACTTGTTCAGAAATTAATAAATTCAGGCATCGATCCCAGGGTGGTGGCGTGGATTAGCGAGTTTCTGCGTGACAGGAAACAGAAAGTCCGAATTGGGCAAGAGTTATCTTCCTGCGCAAGAGTACGTCAGGAATACCGCAAGGGAGTGTCATTGGACCTCTTCTATTTCTAGCGTTCATTAATGATTTGCCAGCGCAATTAATTTCAAATGTTCGGCTATTTGCAGACGATTGCATAATATATCGCATTATAAATTCGAAAGACGATGAAAATATGCTGCAACGGGATCTTGATGCATTATCTTACTGGGCGGAAAATAATGGTATGACCATAAATAGTTCTAAAAGCAAATCTATCACTTTTGGCAGAGGTCACAATTACAGCGTAACAAATTACCGTTTAAATAACGACATTATTCCGAGAGTTTCTTCGTGTAAGTACCTAGGTATCCATTTCGATAGTAATTAAGCTGGAAAAATCACGTAGATTTTGTTGTAGGGAAAGCGTGGAGATCTCTTCATTTTGTAATGCGTATCTTAAAAAAGAGTACAGTAAACGCGAAGGAAATTGCTTACTTGTCGCTTGTTCGTCCGATAATGGAATATGGAGCAATTTGTTGGGATCCGCACAAAATTATGCAGTGTAAGAATTTGGAAAGGATTCAGCGTAGAGCAGCTAAATTTACTTTCAGGGACAAGAAAAGGCATAGGTGGGATTCACTCGAAAACAGGCGAACATTGGCAAGACTTTGCGCCTTGTATAAAGCTTATAGCGGTCATCCAGCTTGGAAAGAAATTAAACGGCGGCTAAATTTTCCTACGTACATCGGTAGAGGTGATCACAGGCACAAAATAAATTTAAGACCGCAGAGAACGGATGTCGGAAATTTTCTTTTACAAATAGAACGATAAGAGATTGGAATAGATTGCCTGCAAAACCTTTGAACCCTTTCCTCGAAGCGTTCAACAATTTAGGAAAGTAATTTAGGGCATTTCTAAGTTTGAGGTAGTTAACTAGGAATATTAAGTTATACAGTGAAGTGAAGTGAAGTGAAGTGAAGTGAAGTGTTGTGCAGTGTAGAGCAGAGAAATAATGAAGGTGTTTTTTTAGTGTAATAGTGAAGTGAAATGAAGTGAAGTGTAGGCAAGTGCAGTGCGGTCTTCATTGTTTAAGCACTCAGTGCTGTATTAGATTGACGTTTCTTTTATCTTTTAGGTAATTTAATGTTTGTTTTTAAGATTCACCAGTTTTTAGATTATTATTATTATTATTATTATTAATAATATTATTACTATTATTACTTATTATATTACTATTATTATTACTGTTATTATTATTACTATTATTATTACTGTTATTATTATTATTATTACTGTTATTATTATTACTATTATTATTATTATTATTATTATTTTAGCATTATTATCAACATTATTATGTTATTTGCATGAAAATTAATATCTTACTTATGTAATTAACTGCCACCGGGTTACACCCAATTGCAGTTTAAATAAATTTATCTTTATCTTTATCTTTATCTTGCCGCCCAAAGTACTTTTTTCTAATTTTCTCGATTTTTTTGGTTTCCTAATAGTAGAACCGAAATATTTCTTTAAGAATACTATAGAAGAGTAAAACCTGGCAATTTTCGTTGAAAAAGTTGGATCCGTTATTAAGAAAATGTTAAGCATTACTGTAATTGTGAAATTTGAAACTCTTTTTCACAGAAAATATTTGAGTTTTTGAAAAACTTCAGTCGTTTGAAGCACTTTAACTCACAAATACAGTAGTGTTTTCAAATCGCCGGAAATGTACATATTAACGGTGTGAGAGAAATTTCAAGAATATTACATTTTTTTATTTTGGAGAAACAAAAGAATAGAGCAATATGGTGTTTATGTCATCTTACAGAGTATATTAGCACCATCCCTACAAAAAAAATGGAGTCGTTTTCTAGAAAATCTTGTTTTTGTTATTTTATTATTGTACATTTTGCACGCAATATTGCGCAAAACTTACCAAAATTTTCAAGAAAAGGTACGTGACCTTATTGAAAGAATTAATTACGGAGAAAAAATTTTACTTAAAGGAAAAATTCTATTTTCATTATGTCAATTAGCAGGCAGAAGCCGAAAAAGTCAAACTTTTAAAAATTCACAGTTAACCGTGAAAAACGGACGTATACCATATTTTAAAATATATTTTTCTATTCTTTAAAAAAAATAAAGAAAAAAATTGGAGCCATTATTGAGAAAATGTTGCAGCGGCTTCATGTAAAGTCCCCCCAAAAATTAATGAATGTTTTCCAAAATCGCAGTTTCGAGTGATGCCAGATCGAAGCGAGTTTATTTAATTTGGAAAAAAGCCTTCGTATAGTTTAGGCGCTGGTGGTGTTCACATACACCGGACGGACATTTTGCCGTCATTCGATTTTTCGGTACCAAATTCACACAAAACAAGGATTCTGGCTACACCATGTGCTAGAGGGCTTTTTTTTTAATTTAGGAACTGCATTATCCACTATTTTGTTATCGGGCCCGGCTATGAGTTTTTCTGCCGAAAATTCGCTGTTTTTTTTTCTGGCGGCATTTAATAACCATAACAGCGCAAGCGGTAGCGAGAAAGTAAACTAGACGAGCTACAACAGCACATACTTTCTCGCGTGATAGAAAAGTTACCTAATATTAAAATATTGCAATTTCTACCGTCCTAAGAACTCGGTTATAACTTAAAAAAGTCTTATTCAAACGAATCGCCTGTCGTACTTATCTGCATTTATTTTCATTGTCAGTAAAAGTAGTCATTTCTTATGTTTAGAAATGAAATGAACATGAATAAATTAAAAAGTGGCAGTATTTACAGAACATAATGCAGAGAACCAAGAATAATATCACACAAGCCTACCTTGATTATATTTTAAATGAACTTTCAATTTTTTAATACCATACTAGCCACTGAAACTTCTAAAAGTATGTATACTTCTTAAAGTGTGTTTGTTAGTTCTAAGTTAAAATTTATTACCTTCCTTCCATCTATTTCCTGTCATAAAAATATTATCTGTATCACACAATCATCATGACCGACAACAATGATTTTTTTAAATTCTTGGAAATACAGAGTCGTCTTCTTCACTCCAAGGATAAGGCACTAATGAACCTGTCCTAGTGCCCATTTTGCTGTTGGTCTTCCAACATCTCTTCCTACTGATCAAAAATCCATTGTGATTGCCGGTAATCTCATGTCCGGCATTCCCTCCAAATGTTCACACCATCTTTTTCTATTTCTTCTCAGAGTATCCAGCAATGAATCAACCTTTAATTCCTGTCTTATATCCGGGTTTCTTTTTTATCTAAAATTGTATAAGCAAGAGTGCTCCTGGATTTGTTCTTCTGTGACATTACTCTTGTTTCATCTCCATTCGCGAATACTGGAATAGCAACAGTACTGAAAAATTTTCCCCTTTTTCTCTCTCATTGTTTCATTTTTTCGGTTTTTCAATGTCCTTTTATTTTTATTATTGTTTTATTTTATTCAATTCATGGTGCGTCAAATTAGGACCATCACTACTATCTTTACAGTTCTTTGCTTCATACGAGGATAAAAATGAGAGACAAATTTTGAAGTCATTTCTGAGAAAATTGTTTAAAATTGTTTTAAAAGCACTTATGTTTTATCTAAAATTACGCAAAAAATACTCGTATTTTCGAAATATTGAACATGACATCTTTTGAAGAAGTGTTTTTGATGAACACATTTCATTAAAAAAAATTATCTTCAAAATTGTAGTTGTAGGAAGATGCTGAAAAAATTTGAATTTTTGCAACTTTTTGAAAAATGAGCGTTTTTCCTGAAAATGAGACCTGTAGCATTCTCACAAACATCCTTCACACTATCCAACAACAAAATTTAATCAAAAACAATGGGGCCATGTTTTTTAAATTTTGAAATGTCCCAGGGGCTCCATGTAGTGCCCTCCCCCCCATTCATATATAGGTTTCAAATTCAAGGAGCCGTGACATCAGCCAGATCAATAGGGAAATATCAATTTTGGAGAAAATTCACTGATTGGTTGCGTTGTTCACAGACGGACGTTTTCCGGTCATTCAATTTTTCAGTATCAAGGAATCACAAAACATGGATTCTAGTTACACCAGGTGTTAGAGGATTTTTTTTTATAATTTAGCTACTGGATTTAACCACTTTTTCGTTACCAGGGGCCAGTAATTGTGTTCTTTCTGCCCAAAATTCCCCGTTTTTTTTCCTGCAGCATTTCACAACTTCCTCTTCTTTAGAAATACCTTCTGAAGGATGAGAGAGTAACTAGTGGTACTACAGAATGGCATAGACTTTCTCATAGTAAAGTTTTCTAATTTCCTTGGTGTAGGCTGCCTTTACGGTCTTGCTCCATCCTGTTGCCAGCTGCTATCTATCACTGCCCAAGGTACATTTTTTTGAAATTTTCTGTACTTTTGGTTTCCTACTAGTAAAACCAAAATATTACTTTAAAAATAGTATTAAAGAGAGATCAGAAAAAATCACTTTCAATTTTCACTCACTCACAAATTTTCAATATTTGGTGAAATAAATTTACCCTCAAAATATCACAAATGAAACATTCAGATGATTTATTTACATTTTTTACATATATATTCTCTTACCTTATGTCCAGCACCACCAACATACATCACTTTTGCTGGCTGCAGTGCTTCTACTGCATCATGTACTTCAGGAGTTCTGTGAGAACGTGTTGTAACAATAATTCGTTGCCCACTAGGAGCCATTTGAGCTTCAAATCCTCCAACACCAATTCCTCGAATTCCCCACAAAGTACGACCTTGACTATTAGCTCCTTTTCCATTTTTATAATAGGGCTGGTGTATAACACCTGCCACAGAACGGTCTCCAACGGCTATTCCAATTAAGACAGTAACATGGTCCACTAATCCTAAATCAGAGAAATACTTCACTACACTATAAATATTTTGGGGACACAAGCATCTATAAAATTGTATAAAGAGAGAATGTAATCTTAAATAAACTGCAATTTTTTTTTAAGAAAAGAAGAAAAAGAAAGAAACTTCTCAGCTTCTGTGAAATAACTGATGGTATGAATATGTATTGTTCAAATGCTGATACATACCTTGAGTAAATTCTGATGTTCCATCTAAAGGATCAACCCACACAACAACCTACATATAAAGACAACAATCATTGATTTTTTGGGTAAAATATGTTCTAAATTTTATATCCTGTACATATTAATTTTTTGAAAAGAGAGACTTTATTTAAATAGCCAGACAACCCTTGTTTTGAAATGCAAACGCACCTCAGTCATACCTCTTCATCTCTAATGTTCTGCAGTTCTTCTGGACAATCCAAAGAAAGTATATCTGGTTCACTTTCTGTAACTATCCATTCATGAGGTACATCACACAAAGACTGTTCTTCTTCTCCAATGATAGTTATGGAAGGAAATTGTCGCTCCAAAGACTTAATAATACACTGTTGTGCGGACCGATCTGCTTCAGTTTGATAGTCATTTTTACCCTTATGAAAAAAAAATGTTTAGAAAGAATATGGGCGTAAATACTATTAGAAAGCTTAATACAAAATATTACAATACCTTTTCAACAATTCTTAAATCACCTTGCGCCATAACATTGCGGATAATGTCTCCTGCACGCCTTGCAGTCCTTACAGATGATGCAACCAAACGAATAATAAGAGGAGCACTGTGAGCCATGATGCAATTAATCCTGATTTGAAAGAACAATTTTCAATTAAAAATCACTTGCTTGGTGAACATATAAAACGATCTATAAATTCAAACTTATAGGGATCATATTTCAAAATTGCTATTACTTTTAAATATTTCTTACTTTTACTCAACAATGTCCTCCCCTTTTAAGAGCTATACACTACCACAATTAATTTTCAATTGGCACTAATGAAGCAGTTCACCGTTTCTATTTTCTTCAGAATTCAGCTTGGTCGACTAAATTCTCTCTTTTCATTAAGTTATAATTTTCTACATATTTCTCTTTCTCCACTCCCCGGTTGGTCCATCCGGAGTTCCCACGTTACACAATTCTCTGATTTTGTTTCTTCTTGCTTTTTGGTAGTCAGCTGTTCCCTTCCCATCTGTCAATCCGTCATTCATTTGTTTCTCCATCCCACTCTTTGCATCCTATATTCCTGATTGGTTGCTATAGGTCAAGATTCGATACCTATTTGACTTATTCCGTATATCGATAGTTCTTGAAATTGAGAATTTCGTTGCAGGCTGGTTGGGTTATGAACAAATTTACATATTGCGTTTGTATTATAGTTCGGTTTATTCAATAATCTTTTGTGCGAAGGCAACCAAGTGAAAATGAACTAGTGCTGGCAAAAGACGTATTTATGATTATTAGCAAATTGTGACAAGTGTATGGCTTTGACTGTTACAGTGTGGTGAGATCGGTCTGTATGGAAGTATATATATGGTTATTGCGTGCAGGTCTGTGCAGGTCACTCCTTTCAAATAAAAACACAACTGCGTGAGTTAAAATGTAACCTTCTGTGTGTTTGAAGTCATCAATGATTGCTTTCGTGACCCAAATCGAATAAAGGTTCTAGTTTTCTGTGAAGGTTGCTAAACAGTTGTGAAATTACATTTACTGGAGAAAAAAGAAAATAAATGTTGAAAAGGAAACAAGTACCACAGTATCTGCACAAAAGAGAGCATGAATTTTGACATTGGTAAAGTTGTTTGAAATTTAAGAAGCATTTTATGTGATAAATGTGCAATTGACACATCTTTGACGTGTACTTCAAATAATGGCTGGAGTAGTACCTGTGCCTATAAGGACTGGTCGAAAGCAATGGACTTTACATGGTATGTTTAAATTTTCATGTGAATACGTAAGTTATGTTGTTGACTTTCCCGTTATCTGTCTTTATTGAATTGACTTTCCTGGTAGTTTGCATAGAAAATAATATACTGTTCATAATCTTTGTATGAAAAATTATTTAAAATCAGTATTAGTAGTTATTAGTATTTTAAATAAAATTTTGATACAATTTTCACAGCTGTTCCGCAAGGATCTGTGCTTGGACCTTTGTTATTTCTAATATACGTTAATGATATTCCAAACTCTTTTGATTGCTCTGTGATTTCTTATGCAGATGATATGACATTAATAAGCTGTGGGCAAAATCTTGTCTTCTAGAAACTAATCTGTCTGAATCAATAAAATCAATTAAAAGTTATCTGTCCAAAATGAAATTAATTAAAAAAAATTTAAGTTTCTATAATAACTTAAAAAAAATTAATACATGGAAGTAGACAATGAATCAGTGATTCAAACTGATTGCCATAAGTTTTTAGGAATATTCGTGGATCAGAACTTAACTTACAACAAACAAGTTGATACACTTAGTAACAAAATAAACTCCAATGTATTCCTCTTGAGATGCTTTTCCAGATACCTGGAAATAGACTCACTGCTGTCAATTTATTACGGCATAATCTTCTCACAACTTCAATATGGTATTGAAATATGGTGAGATACAACACAAAAAAATATGTATAGATTAATGGTTCTACAAATGAAATGTATCAGAATCATTTTCAAACTGAATCCAAGACAGTCCTATAAAGATTTCTTATGAATTACTGACTGTTGTAGCACTCTACTCTTACAAAGTAATACTACTATTGAGAAATAATTAGAATCAATATTTTATGAGGAATAAAGAGGTACATAACCATCATACGGACTTTAACAGGATATTCATCAACAAGACTTCAACTAATAAAGATCCTTATTGCATTGCAGCTCAGCGTTTGAATAATCTCTCAGTCACCATAAAATTCGCTAATGATAAATACTTCAAAACATTGTTTAAACACCATCTTATTCGTGTGTGTCCATATAAGATATCTGAACTTTCTGAAATCTTTAACTTTTCTGAAATTAAAAACCATGTACCACTACAAGAATGACCACTGTGAACCAGTTATTCAGTATTAATGAGACAATGTACTATTTAATAATATAGTAAATATTGTAATTATTTTACAATTATTATTAACCTAATATATTCAAGTTATTGTAAGTTTGTTAAACTATTACTGTAAGATAATGTGAATTACACCAATTGTAAGTTGTTGTTTTTTCATTGTATCATAATCTGCTAGTTTCTTAATACAATGCATTATTAATCTTATTCTTAATTTAATAATGTGACTTTGTATAATTAAAATGCAAATTATATTAATGTTTATTGTGAGCACATATATATATATTATATATATATATATATATATATATATATATATTTAATGTATCAAGATAATATAAATTTGTTAATTTATTACTGTAAGAGAACGTAGTAAAAAAATCTAATTAACTTACTGTAATTTTAAATAATTTCTAGACAGACTTGATAATATTTTATTGCTTTTAGACTTGCGGATATTATTATTATTATTATTATTATTATTATTATTATTATTATTATAACTGAAATGTGTACAAATGTGAATGTGAATAAGATTAAAACATTTGTTTCCATCCACAAATATTTTGATGTGTTTATACAAAAAAGGTATTAAATTTTTCTTTAATTTATGAGACTTCTAATTATATTTTCTTTATTTGCATGGAGATGGTCCTAGAGGTTCTCTACGTCGGTTACGAAGTCAATTAGCAGAAGATGGGTGTCCTGAGTCACAAGTTGTTTATGCGAAACAGTTATTGGAAGAAAAGTGTGGTAAGTTTCAATCCATGTAGTAATTGGATGTTTACTGGGTTTATTATGAAATGCTCTTATGTCATTCAAACTGAATTTCTTAAGTGATAGTGTTTATTGTCTGGCATTGATTGCAGTGAAGGAAAGGAAAAAACTAGTAAGTAATTTGTAATTGCTATGTTACATCTTTTTGCTATGTTTAAGTAATTATGTTTTTATGATATGTCTGAAAATCAAATTTAAGAAAGAGGTTCAAAATTTCATAGCTTTTATTAGAGCAATTGCAGCACAGGTACATGGTGAAACACCCCTGCCTTACTGGGACTCCACCCTACAGCCTGCCCACAGATTTCATATCAGTGTATTTTGTCATCACTCAAAGGCTTTCTGCTATCAGCATATTTGGCAAATTGTGTTTGATTTCTTTGAAAGCTGCCTACATATTCGTGAAAACCACATATCTCCAGGGAAAAGCATACACATTTAAAAACCACTGTTCAATCAGTTATGTGGTAGTTCACTTATTAAATGTAAACCTTTCAAATGTATTTATATCTTCTTGATACTACTATATTTAGACATGATATAGGATGATATATTCTATGGTACATTTATTAATAATTTGTTTTGAATTTCTGTCAAAATTGTATGTTAATGTTGTAATTTTGTATTCATATGGGTCTTTAGAGCAACCTGTCATGCATGCCCCCAACCTCAATCCTAGTTCATGACGTAAGTGCCTTTTTAGCTGGAATCTGTGAGGTTTCTATCTCTGTGTTTTCTCCAGCTCTTCTGGAATTGATTTAGTTTATAGTTGTTTTTTTTCGTCTGGCGGGTGTGGATTTGAATTCATGATAGAAGTTGAGGTTCTGTGCATCAAATATGGCGCCTGCAACAAGATATGCAGAAGCAACTCTGGAAAGTTCTTGAAATGTGACAGCTATCAAAGGCAGTTTCCCATTGAGTATACCAAACTAACAGCTTCTAAGGTCAAATTCTTGGAGCTAAAAGACACTTTTTTTTTTCTCCTCCTCCTCCATTACTGCAGAAAGTTTGAGGTATTTGCTAAGAATTTTATCTGACCTGTCTAAATTAATGACTGAAGTTGAGAAACTCAAGAATTTTATTAATCATGAAAATCAGTCTGTGATGAAGTTAGCCAATGTGGTTGATTTTCACACTATTGTTGAGATAACGGAGAGATTGAAACATTGGAACAATTTAATTGTATACACTTTCAATGAACCTATGAGCTCTGATTAATTGACGTGAAAGAAATTGATGTATGATTGATTTTGAACATTTTGGGTGAAGTTGTAACACTGATGAATCTGCAATGAAATTGCCGCCTCCGAAGTTTTAATGTTTTCGGTGTATTTTTAGCATGCTAAAATCAAATTCAAAACCAGAAAGTTCATATCACGTACCATTAAAAAAAATTCCTTTTTGTGTAATTTTTGTATGCCCAAAGAATAATTATACTAATTTTAATACTTTAACATGTGTAGTTTTAAAATTAAGGATTTGAAAACCAAATGTATTTGGAATGCTTTTAATGTGTTATAGTAATCACCAAGGGCACGAGATGATTCTTATCTGATACAGGGTGCGAGTGTCTCAGGAAGTTACAGTGAAATTACATGCACTTTTGCCGTTATCCCATGTAGATAGCCAATCCTTGGTGACAGACTCATCTTATCTTTATGAAAACATACATTAGTAGCCTTAGTTTCTCTCACATTTCATTAGAGTATGTCATCTGGAAAGAGGTCAGTTTCAAGCTGTATTGTGGAGTAGAATGTTGTGAATTTGTAGTTCAGTACAAAAGTATATTTACTAGGTTGCATTGCTCATCTACATATGATTCAGAGCACTTTTGTTATATATAGGTGGAAAATATTGCCTAAGCAGAGGCATAATATTACAGATTTTGTAAAATTAAAAAATAAATTAAAAAATGTATGCGTATGCGCATCTGTGACGTGTGATCAGGAGCAGATGCGGTACTCACCTGGTACCCACCTCTCACACGGCGCCACGCACAACTATGTGCCAACAGCGTGGACTCAACTGTTAGTTATGTGCACACAATACACATATCGGCCTCTGGTAGCTCAGCGATGTAGCTAGAGGGCTACTAAAGGAAAAGGGCTGGAGGACCACCTCGTAAGAGGAAAATGATAGGATTCAGCCGAAATATTGAATGAGAAGAAATTGAACTAATATTAATTTAGTTCAAAGGAGAGTGATTATGCTCCTTGGAACAAAATAAATAAACTTACAATCTAAGAAAATACAAACCAATTATAACTTATTCTATATTTACAAATGCATGCGAGCCCGAACAATGAATTATTAATAAAAGAAAATAATTCTACAACTTAATTAGTAGTTTACAAAAACAAAGGTTTATAAAATTAATTAAGAAAAGCAAAAATAACTATATACAAGTTTATACGCCTAAATGAATGAAAATCGAAGTTAAATGCAGTTAATGAATGCGCATTGTTTGATATAGAATTTGAATTCGAATGACTTTCTTAGTTCGGCACCCTCCAAGACAGAGGCAGGTACCTGCTATGCGAAGGTTGTTGCCGGAGCTGGAGCCTGAGTCTCGCCGCGATATGGATATAATGCACAAGTCATTCTACATCAGCTGAGCGAACGCTCCAAGTCCCCGGGCACGATGACCAGGCAATGTGAGCCTCCGTGGTCTAATTTGGCAATGGCGCCGCGATCGCGTGAGTGACTCGAAATTATGCCAGAAAGGCATATGCTGTTAAGCAGCTTGGAGCTCTAGATAACGGCGAGATTGGCAGCCTGTAGCCCTGATTGATGATGCGGGTGCGACATGATAACTGGCAAGGCACAAATGTCGACTGTCAGTGTAGCACAAGTCAATGTTACTTCAACACGAGTATCCCCGTGAGCCCGCACAACGATCTTTCACATGTCTGACGAGCAAAATGCCTGCGCGAATCTAGTTTGTTGAAAACATAATGAACCTATGGTCGCGGTGGTTCACAACCAATATCTAGAAAACCGCCCCTCCCACACGGTGGTCGCGGAGGGGGCGGGGGGCTTGGGCGGCTGTGGATCCTCACTCCCGAGACAAGAGATGCGAGGCGCTGGAAGGCGCGTCCAGCTGGGAGTGGCAATAAACTCATAAACCGCGCACTCCATTTCACCGACATATCTTTGCCGGCTACCGCGAACAAGTGTTCTGAAGACCCCGTGCGCCTCCTTTTGGGGGCGGCTGCCGAGCAACGGTGAAAACAGGCGCGGCAGCGGCGGCATTGAAGGACAGGACCAACGACGGACGAGCAGCCCGCCGGCCGCGCTGGGCGGTCGAAAATGAATTCGCTTTTCAACACATATGTTGCCTATTTTTTAATCAACCAAGGAGACCAAAGAAAACATTTGGGCAACCCACAAAGTATGTGGAGTGTGCATTGAAGCTCTTCGTCATAGGATCAATGGCAAAAGACTGTTGCGATCTTTTGGAATACCTATGGTTTGGAGAGAGAGCAGTCAAACCATATTAATGACTGCTATTTCTGATCGTGTGATGTGAAGGGATATAATTCTAAAAATAAATAGCAAATAGTGTATCCCGTAGTTCGGAGAGCCACTTTCTACTCATGGGTATGATGTACCTTGGATGGCCTGATGATTATTCTAAAACTTGGACTTCCGAACTTTGATCCAAGTGAGTGGAGACTATTCACTGATGCATCCAAGCGATGTTTAGAGGGTGCTCTCCTTCATAATGGAAACATTTTTGGTTCAATATCTGTTGCCTATTCAGTGATCCTCGAAGAACCATACGCAAATTTGCAACTAATGTTATTGCGACTAAACTATAGTGAAAACAACAGGCATGTTGGTGCTGATTTTAAAGTTCTTATAATGCTGCTGGGACAACAATATGGTTTTACCAAATGTCCGTGCCTTTGCTTGTGGGATAGTAGGGCATGAGTTGATCACTGGAATATGAAAGACTGGTCTCCTCGAGAACGTTTGGAAGTCAATTGTAAGAATGGTGTGTGCCAAAACCTTGTGAGTCCTTGTAGTGTTTTGCTGCCACTTCTCCACGTGAAGCTTGGCATAATGAAACAATTCGTAGATACTTAAAATAAGGAAGGAGAATGTTTCAAGTACATATGCGAGAAATTCCCAATACTATCTAAAGCAAAATTAATGATGGTATATTAATGATATTGATATAAAGAAGTCCGATGCAGCATTTAATAACTCTATGGAATAAAAGAAAAAAAACAGAATGGATATCTTTCTGTGAAGTTTCAAAATTTCTTGGTAACAACAAGGATCCCAATTACAGAAACATTGTGGCTAACATGCTTGAAACATACGAGGAATACAAAGCATCCGTGTAGGTAAATGCAAAAGATTCAAATAATGCATCATAATGTGCAATCTCTTTCAAATAAAATTGAATTTATTTGGCAGCATTACAGTGTGATCTCAGTCAAATAGATGTTCTTTGCTTTACAGAAGATTGGTTATCTCATAATCTAAACACACTCCAAATTCCTAGTTTTTACCTTGCAGGATCTTATTGTAGAGCAAGGGAATCAAATAAAGGCACTGCTTACGGAGGTTCGTGTATTTATGTAAGAAATAATATTGATTCTACCTTCTTGTCAGAATTCAATTTATATGCAATTGAAAAAGTTTTTGAAATAACAGTTGTACATCTTACTACGCTCAAAATTATCTTACTTTGCATCTACAGACCTCCAGCAAAGCGAGCTTTAGATTATTTCAATTTCTTAGAAAATCTAGAGATAACTCTGAACAAAATTAGTATTCTCTCTTTTAAATCCAGTTGTTGTGGAGAGTTCAATATTGATTTTCTGTTTCTCAATTTAATTCATTCTTTTAATTTAGATATTACAGTGAACTACCTACACGGAATACTCTTAAATCACAAACAGCAATAGATCAAATTAAATTAACAAAAAAACGAATAAAAAAAAAACGATTGAGACATGACTAAATTAACATAAAATTATTTACGGACTACTTGCTGAAAGAATCATGGGAGGCAGTTTATAACGCTATTGACACAAATGAAAAATATAATTTATTTTTCTCAAAGCTTTCATTTCTCTTTAACGCATGCTTTCCTATTAAAAAGAGAAAATTAAACATTTCACGAAAAAGTAATACTTGGATCACACAAGGAATTAGAACATCATGTAAAAATAAACGTACTCTCTATTTTATTCCTAAACATCATAACGTATCACCCGATTTCCACGTCTACTTCCGAGAATATAAAAGAATTTTAAGGAAAATAATAGTTCAGGCAAAAATAATGAGGATATTTTGAACGCTAAAAACAAAACTAAAGCAATGTGGAACATCGTTAAAAATTCGATCACGTCATCACATTTCGTTGAAAATGTTGTTTTAAAGGATAATGAAAGAGAAACAAGAAATCCAGAAAAAGTTGCGAATCTCTTCAATCAACACTTTTCTAGAATTGCGGTTGATCTCATGAAGGGACTAAAACCACAAAATTCAACATCATATGCTTCCCCAAAAAAATTTCGGCACGATGTTTATTTACGAAACTTCTTCTAACGAAATTCTCAGAATAGTCAGTAAATTAAAAAATAAATATTCATCAGGTTTAGATGAATTTCCGGATTGTTTATTAAAAACGTGTGCATCTGCCACTATACACCACTAACTCACATTTTCAATGCTTCCTTGTGCAGAGGAATATTTCCAGATACTTTCAAAACAGCAAAAATTAAGCTACTTTTTAAAAAAGGGAACAAAAATGAAATTCAAAATTACCGACCAATTTCTCTTTTGTCAGTTTTCTCAAAAATATTAGAGAGGCTTTTCTATAGGCGAATAGAAACCTTTCTCAGGAAAAACGAAGCGTTTTCAGACTCAACACGGTTTCAGGAATTAAAAATCTACGGAAACTGCCATTTTTTTCTTTCCTTAAAGATGTTGCTTCATCAATGGACAAAAATGAAGAACCCATTGGGATATTTTTAGATCTTTCGAAAGCTTTTGACGTTATTAACCATAACATCTTGCTCTCAAAATTACCTTTTTATGGAATTCGTGGTATTGCCCTAGATTGGATAACCTCGTACCTTAAACATCGATCTCAAAGAGTAGAAATACCGTACTGGCACGAAAGGACATTATTTACTTATCTTTCCAATTCTTTGCCAATTGAACATGGGGTCCCACAAGGTTCGATCTTAGGTCCTATCCTCTCTGTTGTACGTAAACGATATGCCCTCCTCTATTAAAAATGGAAGCACAGTTCTGTTTGCCGATGACACGAATGTTGTTTGCAAAAAAGAAACAATAAATAGTACAATTTCAGAAGTTTCAAATTGGTTTTGTAATAACAAATTATAGTTAACGAAGGAAAAACTGTCTCAATGCAATTTTGCGCTTCAAATCGGCAATCGTATGCTCCATTGAAAATGAACAATATGCAATTAGCTGATGTTAAGGTAACAAAATTTCCAGGTCTCTCAATTCAATCAAACCTCAAATGAATGTACATATACCAGAATTAAAAGTAAATTAATTTTATGTTTTTTTCTAATTAGCCTTCTTTAGCAATATACACTGAGATATGGCATAATATTCTGGGGAAGCTCATATTTTAGTTCCCAAACATTTAGATTGCAAAAGAAAATTATCCGAATAATGAAAAAATCCCATCCACGGGATCCGTGCAAGCCTCTTTTCATTGAGCTTGGAATCTTACTATTGCCTTGCCTATTTATTTATGAGTCTGTAGTATTTGTCAAAACTGACTTACTTAACGGTGGGAACTTATTTTCATGTAATACTGTATAGTTACAACACTCGACGTAGAAATCATGTTCATCAAGTGTCAGTATCAACAGCACACTACAAGAAATCCACATACAATACAAGTACGTTACTTTACAACGCATTGCCAGATGAAATTAAACAATTAAAGAATGAAATTAAACATAAATTTAAGTTAAAAGTAAAATATTTTCTGCTGCAAAACTGTTTCTATACAATTAGAGACTATACTGATCGTCAAAAAGAAAAATAATGTTTACTTTAACAAAAACAAGATATAGTATAATGAATTATTTACATTTGTATTGTATAATTAAAAAAATACTCAATATGCCTGTAACAAATAATGTAATTCAGCTTCCGGGTCAATGACCCCCATCTCGATCGGGTTTTTGTCCAGTTTCTCTGATTCATTGAACAAACGCTGAGATGGTCCCTTAATTTGCTTCTGGACGTAAATGTAGCTTCACTATGTGCACGTTTTGTTGAACGTTCCTTTTGCTTGTAGTGGTAGAAGTGCTTACGGTAAGTTTCTATTTTAACAAAAATTTTGTTCCTTTACCGTTAAAAATAAGTTTTCTATAATTTGGCAACGAAAATATCTAGTTTTTGAAATGTTAATCCCTCGTTTTTTTAAATTTGTTATTATTATTATTTTTCATCTTTCAAGTATTATTAGTTAAATTGTTGGGAAGGGATTCTGAAACTCAAGAAAGCGTGCGCAGATGATTTTCTCCCCCATACGTCACATACAGTTTTTTGACTGTTTTTGATTAAATAAATAAATAGAACTTGGTTGTAGCATGAGTTTGAGTACTTTTCCTGTTTTCTCACCTAGATTATTTCCCTGAAAATCTAGACGCAAAAAGTCGTGCCCAATTCTATCTTTTGAGCGAAGAACAAGGCGAACAATTTGACAAGGATGTGCTAGAGTTCAAAAGAAGGTACCAGGGACGCTGGAGCATCAGTATGCTGGCAGAGTATTGTTGGATGTTAAAGCGTGAAATAATTGAAGACAAACAAAAGATTTAAGAAGAAGCAACGGGTGTGATGTTTGTGTTTCCAACAGTGAAGAAAACACGGCAAAATAAAACACAAATACTCTAGTGACCTGTATTAACAACAATACACATTAATTTCTGCAAGTTGTGTATATTATATATTGTTTTTCTTTCAAATAAAAAAGTATTATGAAAATGTTTGTGATGAAATTCGCGTAATTATACAATACATGTAAAGTGACTTCGCATGAAAACCTTACGTGATAGAAGAAAACATATTGAAATTTTGAATTCAGTACATCGACATTATATAAAATCAGTTTTTTGCTTTATACCTGGGTTTTTCTAACGTGGCGGCTGAGGGTGATGTCTCCAAGATACTCGTAGAATTCGGCCCGACTTTTTGAGTCATTCTCAGTCCTGCCGCTAGAGTCGCTTGATATGCAGCACTGATTGATGCGGGCACGATCATGTGACGTCTTGCGGCAAGATAAAAAAAAAGACGCAAAATGTCGTGCCCAATTCTATCTTGGAGAAGTTACCCTCAGCAGCCACGTTAGAAAACCTCAAGTATAGGCAACAAACCAAAAGCTTAAATTCGCAGGCTATTGTATTTATATCAAGAATTGTTTTAGATTGAACAAATTTGACCGTGATCATAAACGTCCATTTTCAACAGCCACAATCTTGACATTTCGTTACTTAAGAACAAAGTATTCTGATAATGTTAAAGTAAACTCTGATTTCACATTATTACATTGCAATCAGTTATAACATTTGATAGATTAATTAGTGAATTGCATTCTTGTTTGTTACTCAGAATTTTGATCTCGACAAATCTGTCAAAATATTTTATTCTCATGTTCTTCAATGCATTGATCTTTATATACCCCAGAAAAAGTTGGTGAAACTAAATTTTCCATCCTGGTTCAGTGGGGAACTTAAAGAAATAATCACACCCAAGAAAGAAGCTCCTTGGAAGTACAAGACTTTCAACTCGCATATAACTATATATCTACAAAAACATGTCTGTCCGTGTGTGAACACTACTAGCACCTAAAACCATACGTACTATCTCTTCCAAATTGAAGAATCCCATGTCAATCTGGCTCTAGTTGAAGCTTTGAAATTTTTGAATAACATTCATTAAAATTTGTGGGTACTTTACGTGAAGGCCCCCCCCGGACATTTTCAAAATTTTCTCAAAAACGGCTCCAATTTTTTCCTTTAAATTTCTTGTAAAAATAGAGTAAAATACACTGATAAATGTGACATAGGTCACATTTTCACAGATAAATCTGAATTTTCGATAATTCCAAAAGTTCGAACATTTTCTGTGTCTTCCTACAACAAAATTGAAGGACAGATTTTTCCTTCAAATGAATTTGTTGTGCATAAATAGTTCTTTCAATAAGGTCATTAATTTTTGGAAATTTAGTAGTTTTCGTGCAATTATGGTGCAAGAGGCTCCAATTTTTTCCTTTAAATTTTTGCTAGTGCCAAACGAACCTTTAACCACGACATAATGACAAAATGACATGTAATTTTTTTAATTACGTCTCACGCCGTTAATATGGACATTTCCATCGATTTGTCTGCATTATTACATTTGTGCGTGTAAGTGCTTCAAATGAAGTTTTTCGAAAACTCAATAGATTCCTGAAAAAAGTTTCAAATTTCGCCTTTACATTAATGCTTAATCGCCGTTTTCGCCATTAAACTATTACGAATTTTTCAATGAAAACGTCTATTTAGGACGAGTTTTTACTCTTTAATATTCCTGAAGTAATGATTTAGTTGTACTACTAGGAAAGCAAAAAGTTGAGAAATTGTCAAATAAATGTACTTTGGAACGCGATAGATGGCAGCTGGCCAGGGAATTGAGCAAGACCATAAAGACAGACAACACGAGGAAATTAGAAAAATTTGGTACGAGAAAGTCTTTGCCATTCTGTAGCACCTCTAGTTTGTTATTTAAGTATTAAATGCAAAAGATTGGGTGTCAGAGATTTTGTGAAGTTAAGTAATAACCTTTTTCTTCTATAAAAGATGAAAAAAAATAGAGGATTACCTATTATGGTGCAATGGGATTAGAAAACTTACTGATAATCTTTCTATCATAAATGGCTTTGCTAATTATTTCTCCACATTTTACTGAGAACATAGAAACAACATCTACAAGTGTGAGTTGGTTAACAAATCTCTATATGTGGTTGACAGCATTGATATAGGTGAGGGAGATTTTTAAAGAGATTAACAGTGTGGAATTGAAATGCAATGCAGGACCAAATGACATTTCTGCAATATTTTTCAAAAATTGTAAATTTGTTTTTGTGCATATTTTGAAATTGATCTTTGATAAATCTCTTCAGGAAGGGTCTTTTCCTACTGAATGGAAATCCTTCTAAATAATACCAAACAGTAAAGCTCGTGACATAAACCATACATCGAATTATAGACCTATTATTACCTTGAATATTTTACCTTCAGTAAAACCTCCTTTTCACACTCTTCAGGGGGTCAATGGAAAAAACTCTAAAATGCAAATTTAAAAAAATATAAAAACAATAGGCTAGGCGGGTACTTACATTATTTACTGCAGTGATGGCTGTTTTTACTTTCTCGCCCTTACTTCGTAAGAGAAGAAAATATTATAATCGTTCCGCGAATTTTCGACGGAAAAACTCATATTTACGGGCCCAGGTCACCAAAAAGTGGATAGAGCATGTTCCTCTGTATT
Organism: Teleogryllus oceanicus; assembly: GCA_964035755.1. Lineage (NCBI taxonomy): Eukaryota > Metazoa > Arthropoda > Insecta > Orthoptera > Gryllidae > Teleogryllus > Teleogryllus oceanicus. The sequence goes on from CAXIVR010000003.1 coordinate 32,755,614, forward strand.
GTAAATTACGTCCTCTATCTGTCGTCCATGGTCAACGCTCGCGCCTAAACCAGGGTTGTCCAACTGGCGGCCCGCAGGCCACATGCCATTTATTGTGGCCCGCGAAGGTTATTAGTAGAAAAAGGATTTTTATGCCCTAAAAAAGTCTTGAAATATTTTTTCAAAATATGCATTTATGTCCTAAAAATTGTGAAATATTACCTTTAATATGCAATTAAAATTAACGATATTTCATGTCCTCTATAAAACTTTCGTAACAAAATTCTGGTGAAGCATGTATGGAAAGAAAAGTTATATTTTTGTTACAAGTTATATTATTATTACAATATCATCCACGCTACTTCGTGAGAGAAATAATTAAAGTTTTCTTTAATTATTTAATTAATTTGTTGTAAGAATAAATTGAAACACGCTTTTCATGATGGCATAGCTCGGATGTTTACTGTTAACTTTTTAATTTTGAAAACGTTTGAATTTTTCTTCGCGTCTCCTCATAACTACAGTATTGAAGATACAGATTTCTTTCTTCAAATGAAATTTGTTCTCCCAAAATAGTTCTTTCCTTGAGGTTGTGCAATTTTCTTTGAAAATTTTATTAGTTTTCGTGTACTATTCCGTGAAATATTTACATCACAAAAAAATATTAAAAACAAAAATTTCTCAAAAACTGTTTCGATATTTTTCTTTAAACTTTTGGTAAGAATGGTGCTAATTGTATTGTATAATTGACATACACGCCGTTTTGCTCTATTCGTTTTTCTAAAACTTACACAATTGTCATTTTTTGACATTTCTCTCACGTCCTTAATATTCACATTACCGCCGTCTTGTATTAATTATTGCATTTGTGAGTACATGTGCTTTAAATGATGCCTCATAAAGTTTCTCGAAAGGTCAAAAGTATTCTGTGAAAATGAGTTCGAAGTTCTGCATTTTCAGAAACGCTCAAACGCCATTTTCTCAAAAGTTTTCAACGAAAATTTCTATATATGACGAAGTTTTACTCTTCTATAATATTCTTAAAGTCATGTTTCATTAGGAAATTGAAAACTTGAGAAAATGTAAAAAAAATATCTTTGACAATGGATGTCAGCTGGGAAGAGGGTGGGGCAATACCGAAAAGATAGCCCAGACCAAAGAAATTAGTAACGAATTAGTACGTGAAAGTCTGTGCCATTTGTGGTATCACTTTTTTTTCTCCACAGATCACATCACTGGTGCTACAACTGGGGCAGATGTTCTCATATCCTCTGTAGCCGAAGTATAGTACTGACTTTATCTTGAAAAATTGTACGTGTCCGATTTTACCCGTCATCCTTCGAACAAGTCTTGTAAACTGAGGTGACTTCGTGGCTCAAGAATGAACAGTAGCAGCGAAAGCGCAGGTGAAGCAGGAAGTATAACGCGAAAACCGGCAGCGAGCTAATCAGTATTAGTGAACTTTGTGAGGGTATTCACAAAGTTGTCTGTTTGCGAACCACAGTCTCAGTGCCGAATCGGATTTGGAATTCTCTCACCTCCTCTCCACGGCTTTTTTGCCCCCAGCTCTTTGCGTGCGTCAGGTGGCGGTGAAGGGGCGACTGCCCGTCGCGTATAGGTACCACGGAACAACAACCTACACCTTGGTTCGACAATGGGCGGATTGATTCTGACGCACAAAATAAATTTAGATTTTCGGCCTCAGATAAAAAGATGAAGTTTCACGATTATTATAATTGTAGGAGAATCAGAAAATTCAGAAGGAAGATAACAGTTTCGTGAATTATAAATCACAAGTATATATATTTTACTTTTGCTTTTCCTCAAATAAGTCGTGCATATTATTATGTATGTACTACGGAGCCCTTTTATTTCGTTCCTTTCAAGCATTCGATTTCTCAGTTCCTCCTGCCGCCGCAAAAGGTTGGATCTTGCAAGCACTAAGGAGGATTCTTACAGCCGTTGCTTCACGGGGGCAACAAATAGGCATCATTGTCCCGAACAGCCTATCCCCGCGTTCAAAATTATGTTTGATATCCGCAGTCATACACGTATACTTACTGCCATTGTTCGGAAAAAATATTGCAGAATTATCAACGTGCCCTTTCCGAGATTCGGATTAGGAGAAAAGACAAAGACATCGATGCACAAGGATTGTAAATGCAAACATCAATATTCAAAATTAAAACATCGCCCCAAATCCATCTGGTTTAGGAATCTCTTACATATTCACGCGGGGGGGGGATTTAATTCAATAATGACCGTGTGTATTAATTTAATGGTCAAAAGAAAGTTTTCCTTAAACAGCCTGAACACCTGAACGCTGAAAACTTGAGCTCTCAGAGACATCTCAAGGAAGCAGGCTTCCTCAGTTAGTTGAAGAAGGGTAAAAGAAAGAAAGAGAGATCCTACCCTAGGGTACTTGTGTTGACCGCCTCTCCACTTATGAAATACGAAGACAAGTGTAAGAAATTCAGGGCAACGGGGTTAGTTATACACCTCTTAGGCGGGAGGTAGTCTACTGGAAGACGGTGCTACAATCAGCGTTCACGTTGTTCGAACACAGAACTGACGGTGGCACTGGTATCATTCAATATTACATATTTTTACGAATTTACTATTCACAGAAGCGGATTAACAACTTTGTCGCCTCTAGGCACGCGAAAACTGCCTCCTATTTTTTTAGAATAACCCAGGGAAAAAAGTTATATATAATAACAAGCATCTTTTTGTGTTCATAACTGGACACATATTTGACAAAAATTGAATATAATTAAATTAATTTATGCATGTTCAGTTTTAGTTACGGGAAATAAATGTTTACTTTCTCGTATACGGAGTAATATACAGGGTCCATTATACAACAATGCGCATTTCCTGGGGAAAATAGATATATTGATGTAATCTGTACAAATGCTTAAAATTCATCAAAATACTCTTCCCCTGCATCAATACACTTGCAGAGACGCCTCTGTCAAGCCTGGAAAGCATCCTGAAAGTCCTCGAAGGTAATGTCTCTCAGGAACATCTTTGGTTGTTTTCCACGGTCTCCAAATGCTGTCCTTTCAGCTGTTTCTTCAGTCGGGGAAACAAAAAAAGTTGCCAGAGCAAAGTTGGGTCTATAAGGGGCCCACGGGGGTGTTGCTCCGGTGTTAAAAACTTCTGGCTCGATTTTGAATCAAATCCAACAATTCTTGACAGCCCAATACTGAAGTTCTTTCTGATCTTCCTTCAACTATTTCGGCTTCAGCTTCTCCCAGACCTTGCGCATTTGCAGATCTTCCATCACTATCCCATGTACCGCAAATGTGGACATGTGTAGGGTGTCAGAAATTTGCTGGATGCTCATTCAACGGTTGGACCGCAAAACTTCGCACACACGATCCATGTTTTTGTTGGCTCTGGCCGTTGTTGGCGTCAAGAATGGGGTTCATCAGCGACCTCCTCCCAGTCCTACTTGAACGCCTTGTGCCACCTCCCGAACTTCGACCTTGAAATGCAATTGTCCGTTAAGGCCTCTTGAAGGATCTGAAATGTTTCAGTTGCATTCTTTCCAAGCTTGACGCAAAACGTGATGGCATATAGGTTTTCAATCGAACGCTCCATCGCGCCGTGTTACAAAGTCAAAAATCACCCGGAGGCACGTCCGTCCATCCATTTGTCTCCGTTCGTCTGTCCGCCCGTCCGTCAACTCCACTAGCGCCTGATCTATGCGTACGATCTTCTTCAAATTGAAGAAACCCCTGTCCACCTGGCTCTAGTTGAGGCTTTGAGATTGTGAAAATCATTCTTTAAAATTTGGAGGTACTTCACACGAAATCCCCCAGACATTTTCAAAAACGGTTTCAAATTTTTCAGTGAAAATTTCTATTTAGGACGAGGTTTTACTCTTCTTTAATATTCTTGAAGTAATATTTCGGTTCTACTATTAAGAAACCGAAAAGTTAGAAAATATCAAAGTGTGTACATTTTGGAGCATATTTGTTGAGAAACTAAAACAAGTCAAGTGTGATATTAAATCTTCCTGAATATATATTTTTCATGGCAAGCTTATTTGTCCATTAAACAGTTTACGAAAAAAATCACTGTTCTTGTCAATACAACTTTCTTTCGACGCCAAACAAGCAGGCGCGTGCCTTTCTCTTTGAACTCGTGGCCACGCCGGTTACCTTCTCTCGTTTGGGTGGCATTAAGGGAGAGAGGATTAAGCATTCTTGCCGACAGTACCTGCTTGAATCCGAGTCGCTCAAACATAGGAGTAGTTGCCAATGCAATTCGCTCTGCCTGTTGTGGGTTGACTTTTAAACTGATCTCCTTGTATACTTTTCATATTTTTCTTTATTGCCTTTTTATAAATCTGTACAATTCCTGCTTTCTTCCATTCTTGGGGAATTTCTTTTTAATATACGAGACATTTAATAAATAGTTTTACAATAATATCTTTCATTTGGTCTGGAAAATGTTTTAATAGTTCAACCGGTATTCCTCCAGGGCCTGGGGAAGTATTCCTTTTCATCCCTCTCAGAGCGTTATTTAATTCTTTTAGTTATTTTTGGGATATCTTCGTGTATTTGTACATTATCTGCATTATAACTGATGTATTTGTATTCTGCTGTATCCTCTCTCAGAAGTTCTTGAAAGTATACCTCCCACTGTTTAACATCAATTGGTGACATTCTGGATTTATATGAGATACGAGTTTTAACTTTTTCGTATACATACGTATATACGGAGTACTTATACGTAGTATAGAGAAAGTTATGTAATGCTGCACAAAAAAATCAAATAATTATTAAACAATTGTTTTTTATGAGATTTCAATGAAAATACACGTTTTTTCAAAACGTGTCACTATATTGTTTCAAACACTAAACTAAAACTATATTGTTTCAAACACAATATAGTTTTTTCAAAACGTCCGCCCGTCCGTCCGTCCGTCCGTCCGTCCGTCCGTCCGTGAACACTACTAGCGCCGAAAACACATGTACGATCCTTTCCAAATTGAAGAATCCTTTGTCGATCAGACTCTAGTTGAAGCTTTGAAATTTTGAAAAATATGCTGTAAAATTTGGGGGTACTTTACTTGGCCCCCGGACATTTTCAAAATTTTTTCAAAAACGGCTTCAATTTTTTCTTTAAATTTATTGTAAGAATAGAGTAATCTAGACATATAATGGTGTCGTAGATCCGATTTTCACGATTAGCTGTAAATTTTCGAAAATTGCAAAAATTTTAATTTTTTCAGCGCTTTCTTCGACTATAAAATTTAAGACACGGATTTTTCTTTCAAATAAAATTTGTCGTACATAAGTAGTTCTTTCATTGTCATGTTCCTTTTTTCGAAATTGTAGTAGTTTTCGTGCAATAGTGCGTGCAATATTTCCAATTTTAAAAAATTACGAAAACAAGATGTTCTCAACAATGGCTCCTAATTTTTTCTTTAAATTTTTAGTAGGGGTAGTACCAAATGCACCCTATCCGATGACATATTGCTCAATTCTTTCGTTTTCTCAAAAATTACAAAAGTTAATTTTCTTGACGTGTCTCACGTCGGTAATATTTACATTAAAGACGATTTCTTCACATTATTAGATTTATGAGTACATGTGCTTTAAATAATTGTATAAAATTCCTGGATTACTCAACATTTTTTTTGTTTGGTTTGTTAAAATGAGCTCAAAGTACCGCATTTTCAGAAACGTTCAAACACAATTTTCTCAAAAATGTCTTCAAATTTTTCGTATGGATAGTGCTAATTACACTGTTTAATTTGACGTGAAGTTCATTTTGGTGAATTCTTTTGTTTTTTAAAAATTACACAAGTGTATATTTTTTAAATACCTCTCACGCCGTTAATGTGGACATTCCCATGGATTTGTATACATTATTACATTTGTGAATATAAGTACTTTAAACGGGCTTTCTCGAAATCTCAATACATTTCTGAGAAAAAGAGCTTCAAGTTTCGCATTTACAGATTTGCTTCATCGCCATTTTCTTAACAACGGCTCCGAATATTTAAATGAAAATCTTTTTAGGATGAAGTTTTACTCTTCTTTAATATTCTTGAAGTAATAAATCGGTTGTACTACTAGGAAAGCAAAAAGTCGAGAAATTGTCAAAAAATGTACTTCGTGCGGTGATAGATGGCAGCTGGCCAGAGAATGGAGACAGACCTAAAGTAATTAGAAAAATGTTGTACGAGAAAGTCTGTGCCATTCTGTAGCACCTCTAGTTACTTTCTCGAATACATACGTACTAGTTAAGTAATGCTGCGGAAAATCGATTTCGAGATTTCAACGGAAAAACAAGTTTTGGTGTCCCCTGATACCGAGAAAGTGTTGTTTTCTTTTCAAAACGTCCGTCCGTCTGTGAACACTACTAGAGGCTAAACCATACGTATTAACCGGGAACGGTAGGTCAGTCCATCAACTGTCACTACGTCTCTGACCGGGAGGTTCTAGGTTTGAGTCCAGTAGGCGGCAGGATTTTCTACACTACCTTTTCAGATAGATCTTATTCAGTGGCGGTCCGGAGGAGAATTCTCGCGGACGGCTGCTCTCTTTTCTGTGATTTCTCCAATCAACTCCAGGCGAATGCCGGAGCAGTACCCTAACAAACGGGGCACGGACCGCGCGCGATCTTTCCTTCCTCGTCCTTGTCCTATCTTCTCCCCTTACACACACACTTACATTAACACGTACTACTCTATAACATAATCCGAGAGACCGGTCGGGAGCTTAGAGCTTGTCCTTGCTGGGCCGGTGCCCTGCTGGTAGGAGAGTCCTGGTTAGAGGAAAACCCCGCTATCCGACGGTAGGTCGGCGCCGGATCTCGCCATCCAGCGGGAGATGACCGCCATCTCCCAAGACATAAAACATGCACTAGACTGACGGGACTAATAACCTAAGCTGTTGACGGGCCCGGAATCAACCCCCAACCAACGTAGGAGTTTTTCAAAATTGAAGAAACCCCTGTCCATCCGGCTGTGGTTGAAGCTTTGAGATTTTGAAAATCATTCTTTAATATTTGGGGGTACTTTAATTGAAGCTCCCCAAATATTTTCAAAATGTTCTCAAAAACGGCTTCAAGTTTTTTCTTTAAATTTCTTGTAAGAATAGAGCGAAATACCCTTTTAAAGGTGGCATAGATCAGATTTTCACGGTTGACTCTGAATTTTCGAAAATTGCGGAAATAGATTTTTTCGGCGTCTTCCTGGAACTTTAAAATTAATGCAAAAATAATCAGTTTGGAATCCAAGCCCTCTATATCCACTTAACATTAGAATTGGAATTGAAAGGATTCAAACCGATGATGTAAAACGATATAATTGTTTATCTTGTTCGACGTAAGCTTTTAGAGGAATTTTACAATTTATATTAAAATAACTTTGAGCTGAATTTATGGTCAAGTTTTGTACATTATGTCCAATAGAAATGCACATAAAGTAATATTTGCTTTTCTATTATTACAACTCATGATAGAAATTTATACGTACCTAAAAGTTACAATATCATTCCACCATTATCTTTTAATCTTGGTTGTCAATTCTTGCTTGATTTCAAATAGGCGGTGTAAATGAAGGTATCATTTTCTTTCGAACTTCATTCGCCCGTTTACTCTCAATGAAATAAGATTTTCACTTCAAAGAGGTAATTTACTCTGTAGTCTGGCGCCTGTTAAAAGATATCCACCAATACCCTTTAGAGCATAATTCACACTGATGCAGCACGTTAAGTTTCAATACGGTACTTACCAGTGAACTCTTAGTAAGTTCAGCGATTTGCTTCACCAACGACGCATTCCTATATAATTACAAATTGAAAACTTTCAAAACGATGCGCTTTTCGCCACATCGAAGAAATTTTCCTGGTCACTCTCTTAGACCTTCCAGAATGAACTGAATAGCATGTCCTCGCAGACCGATCGACGGCGCGGCGCCGCGGTCCAACGACCCGGGTCCCACGCTCGCTGCTGACCCTCGTCAACCAGCTTCGCTGATATCAGGGGTACTTATCGCCCAGCAACACGCATGCAGTCCACAGTGATCTTCGTTGCAGTAATTTTGATGGAAGGTTAATGTAACAAATGATGGTTCAAATTAGTTCTTATGTAGAAAACCTACACTTGTACTTCTTTATATCAGGATTTTTCTTAGGATGAACGGATAGTTATGCGTTGTGGCTAAGCTGCAGCAAGCTTTGGCGCGCGCGCATCTTCCTGTTCCCCTCCCCTCCCCTCCCCCACACTTCTACAGAGCGCCTCAAGGCCTAGGACTGGTAGATGATAAATATATAACGTAATTAGTCTGCCTTTCGACATTTATATTTACATGTGTAACAACGCAGACGAAAAATAATATAATTATTAAAGTTTGTCTCAAACTGTTTCCGTTTTGAGCAAGAATGACAGATATGTTTTCTTTGCTTGATAAAGTCATAATTATCGTATCATGCTTCTATTATGTAATTGAAATAATGTGATTTATATACACACATTTGTTTAACAGAAATTTAAATTGTTTTAAGTGTATATTTTCAATAGTAATTAATCTGACACTGGATGCTGTGGCCAGCTACTGCTCTGCAACATGATTAGACTTGATGAGGCCGACAGGGCCGTTTATGAAGGAACATCACCCTCCCAGCAATTACAGGCCGGTTGGTCCATCAAGGTTGACTTTATCTTAGATGCTGTTGTAACCAGCAAAGGGAGTAAAGCAACAAGGTCTCCGTTTCGCATACGAAGGTTTTGTGTAACTATTGAAACCTTGTTGCGATTTATGGTATCTGTTGTTTTTTTTTCAGTGCTCAGTATATACGTACGTATACGAGAATATAAAACTAATGTTGAAATGCGGAAAATAGCAAGGGAACGACGAATCCTAGTCGGGTCACAAGAGAAACGCCTGTCTGATCCGCTCGCTCCCTCGCTTCCGTGCTCATTGCAGCCGCCCCGTCCGGACACGAAGCTCCTTGTGGTCTACAACACCACAATTCCTTGCTTCGTCAGTGGGACAGGTCCCCGTGGGCACCTGAGCTTTAGCTCGTATCCTCACCCCCCACCGACGCGTAAAACACCGAAGGGCTGACGTCCGGATCCAGCTCCGGCCGGAACCCAGTTCCGGCTTCGCGGCAACCTTCCCATTCAATGCCTGGGTAAGGGCCGCCCTGCTGGCTGAGAACTAGCTTTCTAGGCGAGTCAAAACAATGTGCCGGGAACAAGTTCCCTCTATGCCCAGAGTATCGGGCCACTGCCACGACGAATCCGAGAGCCCAACTTGGGGCCACCTGAACTAAGGTCCAGGCGGCTCTGAGCCCCATCCTATCTCCCCAATGCTTACCGCCAACTATCGACATGGGTAACGCCGGAGCCTGAGCAACCCGACGGGTGTTTTTTTTAATTTCCCGCAGGACTTTAAAGTGGGATCCAGTGTACTCCGAAAAGCATCCGTGACCCAATCATGCTCAAAGGTCGATGCGCCATAGGCCCAACTGATGTGAAGCCGGTCGAACCCGATTACCGGGAGGTTAGCATCGCTTTCTCACTGCCTGCGCCTTCAAACTAGCGACGTGAGCGGCGCCGCGAGACTCAGGGTCCGGGTGGTCGTCTACAATACTCGAAGAGAGATAACGACTACCTACGCCATCGTGATCCCCCATCCCCCTGCGGTGGAGATCGGACAGTCCGGACAGCACCCTCCCCACTCGAGCGAGTGGAGAGGGTGCTGGTCCGGAGCAGGCGGCGCACCAACCTGCTAGCGGCGGTGGCGGTGGCAGCGGCGCGGCATGGGGGCGGGGAGACATTATATTTTGCCAAATTTCTCTTTACGACGCACCTATTCATCCGATTGATACGGCATTGAATTCAGGGAGCACGTCGTCATCGCGCTGTAAGTCCACATTTTTTTTAAAAATTCATCCCGAAACTATAAGAGAAATTTGGAAATCTTTTTGGAAAAAAGGACTTTGTAGCGTAAATTCTATATTAAATACAAATTAAATGCTGTTTACTGATCCAAAATCGGTTTATTTAGAAGTTATCCCCTATGACAGTGCTGTGATCTATTGAATTTCCCTACTAGTATTTTTCGGTACATTTAGCCTTAAGTGTAGTGGTATGGCTGATGGCGAGTTAACTCGAAGGACTGAGTCCGAGTCATGAATGTGGAAAAAATATTGCTGGTTGAAAACACTTTTGCAAGTATGTGGTAGTATAACATAGCAAAGGAGTTAGAAATAATGTGAGAAAGAATATGATGTTATAACACTACTCATTATTGTTGTTATTGTTATTGCAGATGAAGATGAAGACAAAGAAGAGAATGCGAGACTTGGTGTGTACTGGTTGACTAAAGCTTCAGAACAAGGAAATTTGGAAGCAACTGCTATACTCAAACAATGCTTGGAAACAGGACAAGGTAGGAAGTACAAGGTTACGTTTTCCTGACTTCTAGGATCCCTACTTTTCTTTACCAATATTACTAGAATTATGAATCGAAAAAGCTGTCTATAAAAAGCAATTTTGCTCCCGTTTAATAGAATGTATTTGGATCGAATCGCAAGCTACAGATTTTATATAATAGTACTACCCCTTCCTCTGCTTGCAATTGATGAAATAAAAGAGAAGGAAAATGTGTGTGAATTATGAGTGCCTCTTACATATTGCAATAAAATGTTAAATTCAGTCGATGCACTTTATATAAATTTATATATTATTTTTTGTGTTTTCTTATTGCAGGTATAACTGAGCACAATTTTTTGGAAGTGAAAACGTGCCTAAACACCCCGCAAGATGAAAAGTTAGCTCGTAGGGCAGCTCGTGAAATGTTTTCATGGTAAATTCAATTTAAAAAAAATATATATTGAAGATTTTTCAAACAAAATACGTTGATTTCAACTAATTAAGAATTGTTAATGTCAACACTTTTGCACCTCATTATCTCCCAATCCCTCACACACATTCACACACTCTCTCGCTCTCCCTTCTAGTCTCTCGCTTGCTCTTGCTCTCTCTCTGTCTGTCGGTATGTCTGTCTGTCTGTCTGTCTCTCTCCCCCTGCTCCCCTCCACACCTTTGTTACCTTATTCTGTACCTTCCCTTCCCACTTTTCCACCTCTTATATCTCACTCTTCTCGTATCCCCTTCCTCTCTCCTTCTCTTTACCTATATGTCTTAAAGTAATTAAGTCGAAGAAACAATTTCGTATAAAACCACAGACTACATTTATGTGAATATTACAAGAATTAATTATTTATTCCCTAGCCTTTCTGATGGGCAAGATTTTATAACCACAGAGCAGCTCCAGAAACAAATAGAAATAGCTGAAAGGCAAAATGTAGGTGCTCATCGCAAAGTAGAAAAACAACAACCCCAGCGTATTCTAGGAAGTAATGAATCAGCTGAGAAGGCAGAGAACACCTGTGAGAAGGAGAGTGTGGGTAATAGTGATGGAACATCAGCTCAAAATGATTCACTGTTTTCCAGTAAAGGTACTATTTCTTTTTATTTAAATGTAAGTAATAAAAATGAGATGTCTTGTTTTATGTTTTGCTTGTGTCTTTCAGAAGAAAGTCCCAAAAGTACAAATTTTTGATCTCCCATGTGTAAAATCCATTGTAGGTTAAAGGCCTAGAGATGAAGCAGATGAAACAAAAGGACACTGGTATCTCCATTCATTAACTTAAATGTGTTAGGATTTGTGTTAACAAGACCTTATTCTTTATTTGCAATCCTTTAACCCTCAAAGAACAACTTGTTGTCACCTCGCAGAGACCGAACCATCTCTGGCCCATGCCTGGAGATAAAATTACGTAACTTCCTGTATAATACATTTATGAGGAAGTCAAAAGAAAAGTAAAGATTATTTAAATAAATAATTGCACACATTGGCAAATTTTTAACCATCTCTACTGAGGAGGAGTCTCATTATTTTTTCTGAAGTGGTTTCTGATGTAGGTTAAAAATGAATCTCACTGAGTAGTCTAAACTTGCACAAAAGAACCTTGATTTGACCATTGGTAAAATTTCATTGTTGTGGTGAAAAACATATTCAGACACTTTGTCTCAATCTGCTTGCAGGACACCAAGTCACTGAGAGGTTTCAACATTTAGCCTTGGAAATTACACATCAAATAATTTTGATTATAACCAATTTGAAATTTTAAACATTTTCGTCAAAAATTTTTTTCCCACATTGCTCCAACAAGACCTTTCCCTTACTTCGCTCTCATTAGACAAAGAATGAAGGGTATTAAAGATCAGCATATTCAGTGCTGAACTGGATATTATGGGATAAATGTTCATCTTTTAATGACAAGTTGAGAATTTTTCTATAATTTTAAAGTGTGGTGACATTGGCATAGAAATAGGCCGTTAAAAAAAATTAACTACAATCAAAGTGTCTGATATCTGAAATGGCTCTTTTTATAAGATCAGCAATGAAGTGAAAATTATAAAAAATTACAAATTAAGTGATGAGAAAGGAAATGAATAAAACTTGTACAATATTGGATTTAAAAAAAAAAGGTTCTTGGAGCGGAATGGTTTCAGGGCAGGGAGGTCATGCATTGACAGTACCTTTACATAAAACAATTTAACGGAGATGCATTGGGAGAGAGCTAGAGCTAACGATATGGTACTTATGGACTTACAGAAGGCATACGATACAGTACCATTAAATAAGTTACAGCCAGCCATGAAGAAAAATGGTATTGCTAAAGCTGTTCTTGCTGTTAAAGCATTGTATACAGGAAATTATATCTCATAGTCAGTCAAAATCGAGAAAAGACTGTCTCCCTAATTCTTCAGGAACAAAGGCCTAATATAAGGATGTTCACTAGCTGTCTGACTATTTAATACATATCTTGAAGAAGCCCTCAAAATATGGAAAAGGATGTGCTACTGTAAGACTACCTGTAAATGACAATATACTATACACATTTTACTTCGCCGATGTTCAGGTTGTCATAGCTGGCAATGGAAGATGACACAAGCTTTTTGCCCATAAGCTTCAGGAAGAGTATGAAAACTGGGGTCTTACTATTAACATCCAAAAGACGGAAAATATGGTAAGATGTGAAAAAGGATATGGGGACCTCTACATAGCAACTTACAAGATCAAACAATGCAAGTCAGTCAGATATTTTGGAGTAACTCTTTCCTGAAATGGTAGAAGTGCTGAAGTTAACCTCTAATAAAATAGGACAAGGAAAAATAGTGATTCGGCAGTTACACTCTCTGAGTCCAAAAATCCCAAAAAAGACTAAATGCATTATTTATAAAACAATAGTAGAGAGCATATGTACTTACGGAGCCAGAGCATAATAATAATAATAATAATAATAATAATAATAATAATAATAATAATAATAATAATAATAAAGAGTTAAGGATCGTCAAATGGACATTAATACGTTTGTACACTTCTATATTTATACACTCGGTTTTGCACATTTATTCATTATTATTTATTCACAAATCGCTTATCTTCGTTGTCTCCTAGTCACAAGCATATTCTGTTGGTTTTCTTATGCTCGCAAAAGGGGCAATTTCAAGTACTGCAAGGGCGCGTAGCAGGTATTTATTATTCCCTGGTGCAAAAACTCAGTCAGTGACATGCTTCGTTTTTCACATATCACGTGATAACGATCGCAGCGCTTGCTGTTTACCCAGCCTTGGTAATACCAGTTCTGCTGATTACGTTCATCCATAGTGACTGGTGGTCTCATGTGGCAAGATTTTCGTAAGTTCACCGGAGTGATGAGGGAATAAATCCGTCCTTATTCTCCGAAGAATGTTAGGACCGGTTGGAGACTGGGTTTGCGACTTCGTATATTAGCCCATTACGGTCTTGTATGGCCTACCCCGCCTTTATCTACTTCGCATAAGTTTTTTGTGCAAAGACGTTTACTTTCCCGGATTGCGGATCTATTAAGAACCCTATAAAGGAGAGGAGCACTCAGACGTCCCCCGAAAAGTAACAAGTCGTGAGTATAGGGGCCAAGACGAAGAGCAAGCCACCGCGCAATCGTGAACATCAAGAAAAAGCGCCGGCGGAATTGAATGAAACCCGGTGATCAGTGAAGACGAAACCCGGGCCGAAACGCCTTCCTTAGTATCATTAGGAAGCGAGTCCGAATGGCAAGAAGTCGACCGTAGAAAGAAGGGAAAACGCTCGAAAACTCAAAAAAGGTCACCAAAGCCAGGTGCTTTAGTAATAAGGGAAAAGATGGCTTATCCTACGCGGACATATTGAGAAAAGTGAGAGGTGATGCTGGGCTCAAGAATCTGGGTTCAAATGTCACATCCGGGAGACAGCATGCGGCGATCTTCTACAACTTCGCTGTTCCGCAGATCGCCAAACACTGAAGTTCCAGTTTTTAGTAAAGAAAGTATTTGGGTCGCATGGGTATGTGAGAACACTCACGCACGAAGTGGCCATGCACGTGAAGAACCTGGATGAGATCACTACCACAAAGAAGTTCAGAGTGCGCTGGTTGAGCATTTCTCAGAAGTAAAGGATTTACCGCGATCAGTAGTGAAATTCCGGAGACCAGTGTGTGGGAGAACAACGTAGCAGTAGTCAGTCTCCCGGACCCCGTGGCCAACGCCCAGTTAGCTGCTGGTCATGTGAGAATGGGATGGGTAAACTGCCGATTGCATGAGAGGAAAACCTGTCTGACAGATCAAACTTGTGCATGAATTACGGTGGTGATCGCTTTGCAAAGACGTGCATGAAGGATCCAAAGTGCCTGATGTGCGTACAGAACTGCAAAGACAGCAAACACGCTGCCGCGTGTAACAGGTGTCCTTATTTATTTATTTATTTATTTATTTTACGTCAAAAAAAACAGTTAAAAACTGCGTATGACGTGCTATGGGGAAAAGTGAATTGTGTGCACATTTTCAAAATTCTGTGATCCCTACACTAAGTCATACTACTTAAATTTTGAAAGGGAGAAAAGAAAACAAAAAACTCCCATGTAGTAAAATCTATTTTCAAAAATAAATAAGCAATAAATTTTGAATTTTGAAAGGAGAAAAACAACAAAAACTCCCATGTAGTAAAATCTATTTTCAAAAATAAATAAGCAATACATTTTGAATTTTGAAAGGGAGAAAAAACTCCCATGTAGTAAAATCTATTTTCAAAAATAAATAAGCAATAAATTTTGAATTTTGAAAGGGAGAAAAAACAAAAAACTCCCATGTATAAAATCTATTTTCAAGGATAAATAAGCAATAAATTTTGGCTCTTATTACTTCCTGCCGCGACAACATGGAAACGATAATTTGAATCATTGTATTTCCCACTGAATTCTAGAAGACGTGCACAGGAAATGAAGTTACATTTATGTCCAGAAGCAAAACAAGGGGCCATCTCAGCATTTGCTCAATGGATCAGGGAAACTGGACGAAAAACCTGATCGAGATGGGGGTCATAGACCCGGAAGCTGTAGTCCTTCTGACCAAAGAGCGCTAAAGGCAATTTTGGACATCCCAAGAGAATCGTTCGATTAAATCTGAACCATTGTGAAGTTGCTCAGGATATCCTAGTTCAGTTTGTGAGGGAATGGGAGGCAGATGTCGCGATCCTGTGTGAACAATATAGGAACCGCGACTATTCATCGTGGGTATCCGACCAGTGCAACAAAGCATCAATTTGGGTATGTGAGAAACGTTCATTCCTCTAATGACTCGAGATGAAGAATTCGCCTGGGTCAAAATAGATGAAATGTATATCTACTGTTGCTACGCGTCACCAAACGCTACTTTCGATTAGTTTGAGCAATTCCTTGACCGTCTAGTTCTTGATGCCAGAGGAAGCAGCCCCCTCGTGATAGCTGGGAACTTCAACGCTTGAGCTGTGGAGTGGGGTAGCTCGGTAACGAATAAAAGAGGTCGAGGTGTGTTAGACATTATCTCTTGAACATAGCGCTCGTTAACACCGGAGATACATCTTCCGCAGAGGTAGTGTAGGATCAGTGGTGAATATAACACACACACACACACACACACACATATTATAACACGCCCACCTACTACCTTGCAGCCGGTGGCGATGAAGCGTGAAACTATGAATGCTCGTGAAGCGAGCTTTAAATTCTCAGGAAGCAGGATCTTTCGGGTATGAGAAAGGTCTGAACCCTTGACACAATGAATTATATAAAATTCTGGTAAAATGAGCATATATTCAGTAAAACAAATTACACAGTGGCACAAATATACAATAAGTATGTACTTTACGTAGATGGTCACTGCAAAGAAAACAGAAACAAAAAGAACAGAAATAACACAACCATAAGAGAATGTATAGGCGTCACCTTGACTGCCTGATTACTTCAATACGCACTATTTACAATACTTTTGCTTTGACCTCCTCAATTATTTTATGTACCTCATTTAACTTTTGTTAATCTAAAGTTTTCTCCGTGCACGGCCCTTTAAGTGATTCTCTACAATTATTCTTTTATAGACTTCACAGAGGTCAGCCTTGAGCTGCGCATTTATTACAATGCTGTTAACTCTAGCACAATAATAAACGTGACACACACATTACTAAATCGTACCCTTTACAAAATTATAGCAACTGATTATTCCTGACATCATACAATGAAACAATACTTTCAATAAGATTACTTTTACATTACATGAAAAATTATAATTTACTTTAGAAAAGTTGTACAAGGTATGGCATTCAAACGAATTTACTGGTGCGTACAGCGAATGAAATCAAAACTGCCGCTCATACATTCGAAATATTTCCCAGTAACTATTTGGAACTTTCACCTATTTTAGGACGCTACGCCTGGCGTTTAAAGCTACACAGTTTCCTAACAAATTGCCGCATAGAAGTTGCCAGTTCTTTACCTCGACATTTCCTTCCCGCTCGCCGTCAGTTAACCTTGGGGGTTCGGCCGCTCGCAGTCCTCGCCACGTCACTCGACTGGTTTGATGTCCCGCGGTCGCACCTCTTCTTTCGCTCGACCTCAGGACGCCACACGTCCAAATTCCAAACCTTTCTCTCGTCCTCAGGCTCGTACCGTCTACGTATGTGGTCCAAGTCCTTCTCGCCTACGCTTGAGTGTTGGAGTCGTCCTTCTGCCGGCTGCCGCGTACCCGTTGCTCGCGCTTCCAGTTTTAATTAACTAACGTGCTTGAATTGACTACTTCTAGCACTCGGCCGACATACCACACTTTGAGCGTGCGTGGTCGTGGCGTACAAAATTAAATACTGGATTTCGTTCAGAGTCCTTCTGCGCGAATTGACTTCGATGATGAAACTATTTCAAGTTCGAGCAGTCACAACGCTTGCTTACTCGCGTAATGTTAGTGTAAATGCTTTACATGCACTTTGCTTCTGAATTCTATCACTTATCACCGCGTTTCTTAAATCAGCTTTACTAAAGCAAGTAAAATTATACTCCTGCACTAACCAATTACTACCGCTGAAGAATCTAGTTGAGTCGCCGTCGCTGTCGAAGTCGTAAGAGAGCTCTACTGAAGTGCGTCACGGTATTTATGCAACTCCGCCTGGGGAAAATTTCTGGAGGGGTGAATTTTCTCCTCCTTCGCGCCCTCTCGAGAAAATATTATCCGCTAACTTTGGACATAGGAGTGCGAAAACCTGCGGGTAGATGTCGCCTTCTCGGACCATCGCTCCGCCGCGTACCCTATTTCTTAGTTCTCTGGTTTTTTTCTAGTGACTTATGGTGGCGTTACGGGTTCGTAGAACCCCGTGACGTCACAATATATATATAATATATACACACACACACGTGTGTGTGTGTGTGTGTGTTTACGAAGGCAGGGGGAAAATCCTCCAAAGACACAGCGGAGCCCGCCCTCCGCAGCGTGTAGGATTCACAACTAGCCTGTGCCTATCCACTAAAGACCTTTCCCATTCTTCCGATTCCCTTCCCATGGAACCGCCGAAGGGCATTGCATCACGGGAAAAAGTGAGCGGCTTATCGCTTCATGCCCACCGATGTCACGGGATACTCCTTCGCAGACGCTCTTCTGCCCGAAGCTTCTTTAACACTTTGCGGCGTATTGGCTACCGCACTCCAAATTCTCTTGGGATACCAGCATCCTAGTGACGATGTTATCACGAGTAACTACCTGCATGAGGAGTCGGTGGAGTTCTTCCCTCTCCTCAACGAAGCTTGGGCAGTGAAAGAACACGTGCTCCACATCTTCAACCAATAGGTCACAGATTGGGCATGAGGAGTCATCGTCCAACCCGAAACGTAGTAGATATGCACGGTAGCACCCGTGCCCCGTTAACAACAGGGTCAAATAACGATTTACATCCATGTTTCCTTTGGGCCCACTTCGTTTGTCTGGGATAAGTCGAAATGTCCATCTACCTGTTGATAAAACCCATTGCCGTTGCCACTGAGCCATTGCCACTTCCCTCTCTTCCTTCATGATGAGGCTCCCTCTCGCTAAAGCCTGTGGAGCCTGGCCGTTTCTTGTGCCATGTGGTGAGTAGGGGGCATGTTGGCGATCATCCGTTCGGCGTCATACGAAACCGTGCGAAACGCCCGGGCCATCCTCAAGGCGAACCTTCTAGACATTAACTTCGCACCGCGGGCTTACGACTGGATCCCAAAGGCATCAGCCCAAATGGGGGCTGCGTGGAGCAGCATATAGGTAACCGCGCCAGACAGTTGCCTCCGACTACTTTGCCTAGGACCCCCAACGTTAGGTGTAATTCGTGCCAAGTCGGAGGCCATGCGAGTCGCTTTCTGGCAGACTATACGCAAGTCCTCTGTTTCTTATAGTAATGCCCTTTCCTCATAGTAGCTTCTGACTATATTCATTAGGTAATTCTGAACTCCTAGTTTTTTTAACGCAGCAAGTATGGAACTCCACATTGCCGTATTAAATGCGTTCTTGATGTCCAGGGTAACTGTAGCGCAATACTTCTTTGCGCTTCTCCATCGTTGGCCCTCAATAGCATTGCATGCGATGTCGCTGACAACCCTAATTGCGTCCACTTTGAATCTCGCCTTCCTGAAGCCATACTGATTATCACAGTCCCTGTGGTCCCTCCGTGTAGTCTTCAATCCGTTTGCAGATGATCCGCTCTAACACCGTGCCTGCTGTATCCAGTCAATATATAGGCCGATATGCTGACGGGTCGCTAGATGACTTATCGTCCTTCGGAAGGAGGACCAGCTGTTGTTGCTTCCAACAACGGGAAAAATTCCCCTCTCGCTTGCACGCATATGCCTCTGAGAATAGATCTGGCCGAATCATAATAGCAACGTTCTGCACCCAAGCCAGGGGCTTTGCAATCTTGAACCTTATCGTAAGCCCTTAATAGTTCAGACTTGGACTTTGCTATCTTGAACCTGATCGCAAGCCCTTGACAGTCAAATGAAACCGCTGGAATCTCGTGTAGATCTTCAAGCGGTCCATAGGCTGCGACACCTCCCTCTGGCTGGGAAAGAAGGTAGCAACTACCTTCTCCAAGAAGACCTGTCTTGTCGAGGGTGGCCTGGACAGAGCCTTGAGCCTGGCCGTTACTCCCTTATACGGACGACCCCAGAGGTCACCATCCATCTCATTTTTTAGCTCTCTCCAGCAGCGATCCTTGCTGATCATAATAGCTTTTGTGAAAGCTCTGGCGGCAATGTGACTCCTTGAGATTGTCTAATTTGGGCGACCCCACTCACGTTGCGCCAACCTACGTGTGCAGTGACATTATATGCGAAGTTCCGCGATCTCGTCAGTCCGCCAGTACACTGGAGGAAGGTGTTATTTTCTGAGGCTATTCGTCATTAACGCATCACAAGTGTCAAAGGCCTGGTTCATTACTAGGGCCTGGATTTTAATGGCAAGTCATGTATTTGTTTCTGGACCTTCGCATGAATTTTAAAACAATTTATGCACAAATCCAGGCATTGTCGATTAGAAAAACGTATTTTTATTGTGCATATAAAGACATATTTACACAGTTTTTAGTAAAAGGTCATATTTTTGGCCAAATTCTGCCATAAATAGCATCGTAGGCTTTCACGGCCGGAGTCAGTATGAGTGAAAGTTTCCGGGCTGGTAGGCCGCGGTCCAGTTGGCATTGAAGAGCCAAACGTTTCATCCACGTCTGCGGGGTTCGTGGCGGCAGCGTCGTCGGGGAGTCTCCGAGTTGGCGGCTGGCTAGCGACAGTCGCTCCAATAGAGCCACTCCACGTTGGTTCGTTACCCTGCTGCCCCACTGAGTGGCCCATGCATTAGTCTCCAGTAATGAGAGGCGTTATTTCTCTCGCATCATCCAATAATCTATCGAGTAATGCCTTGAACTCCTCTAGCGACGCAAACATTATAAAAATGGGTGCGGCGTAAACATTATAAAAATATACACCGAACTTCTTGATCCAGGTGAATCCATCCCCTGGGACTTGCATAACCTCCTGGACTAGACTATTACTACAAATCCACCCTGCAGCTCAGTTAGCCCGAAACCCATTGAAGACCGGTGTGTGTGTGTGTGTGTGTGTGTGTGTGTTTCGAGGGCAGAAGAAAATCTTCCAAAAATACTGCAGAGCCCGCACTCCGCCGCGTGGAGGATTCACAGCTAGACTGTGCCTACCCACTAAAAAATCCTCCCATTCTTGCAATTCGCGCAAAACTTATCCCTTCCCGCGTAATCGCCACCAAGCATTACATCGCGGGAAGGTCAGATCGGCTTGTCGCTCTATGCTATCTGATGTCACGGGATACCCCTCGGGACACCAGCATCTCCGACCGACCAATTCCACCATCCAAGTTAGCCCTCCGTCGAATCGCAGTCACAGCCTCGTTGGCAACCTGCGTGACTTCTTCAGCATACGTGCCGACCACTACCACCGCAACGTCGTCATTAAGTCCTATAGCTCTAGCATAATATTCTACAACTCCGGGCCAAGTACCGAGCCTTGCGGAACACCACCTGAGATACCGATTTACTCCGGTCTCTGTTTCGAATAGTAAAGTCCTTTCCTCGAAGTAGTTTATATTTACTATGTAATTCTGAACTCCCAGCTTTTTTAATGCAGAAGTATGAAACTCTACGTTGTATTAAATGCGTTCCTAACGTCGAGGGCAACAATAGCGTACTACTTTGCGCTTCTTCTCCATCGTTGGCCCTCGGTAGCCTTGCGTGTGATGTCGATGACGACCCTAATTGCGACCACCGTGGATCTCGCCTTCCTGAAGCCATACTGATTATCAGACAGGTCCTGTGGTCCCTCTGTGTATGCTTCAATCCGTTTGCAGATGATCCACTCTAACACCTCTGTGTGTGCATGCGTGTGAACCAAATAAAATAAAATTTTGGGGACATTATAGGGTCATAACTGACTTGACAGCAGCCAGCCAGCCAGCTGTTGTGGAGAAGGCACTAATGAAAACAGAATGATATTTTTCGTTCTTCACACTTGTATAGTTGTCAGCACTGAGAAGGGTGTATCATATACAGAGAGCTCTGTCCTCAAGGGGGATCGAAGGCCTGTCAACATCAATGGGAGAAAAGGGAAGAAGAGGAAGAAGGAAGAAAAGAACAATCTCTTGACTGGTAAGATCTTCACCAACTGATGTTACGGGATACTCCTGTGCAATTGTTCATCTAGTTTGCAATTTCATTTAGATTTTAAACGCTACCTGACCCTGGAGCCTCTGCTTCTATAGAAAGACAAAACATGGCTATGTTTTGTATTGTACAGGCTTGCATGTATGTTTCCAGCTTGATGAAGTTCGGTGCCAGGAGAAAAAAGCAAAATAATGATCAAAAAGGCAAAAATAGGGTAAAATGCCAAAAATAACATCATTAGCTAAAAAAGGCAAAATTAAAATCTGATCAAACAACTCCAGAAGTACACTTAATTGTTAAGTCATAAAATAGTAACAGTAATAATAAAAAAAATATTTTGCAAACTTCTGGGCTCTAGCCATTGAAAGCTAATGGAAGAAATCAGGCTTCCCAATATTGTTTTCAAGACGGAAGAAAAGAGGAATATCCAAAATTATATGGTTTAGAAACATTCCTGAAATTTTAAAAGAAAAGGTTTTGAACAAGAAAGATAGGAGGGATAGAGACAAGTGGAGAAAGAAAATAAAGAATGCTAGAATTGTAAATCCCGATCTGTAGTATAAAATATTGAAAAACAACAACAACAACAACAACAACAAAAAAAAAAAATAATAATAATAATAATAATAATAAATAGAGGGGAAAAATAAAACATTTCAGGTATTCTCTATTATGTGTTGGAGACAACTGTTCAGGCCGATTCAAACATCCTTTAATTTATTTAATGGAATATCGTTCTGACATTCTTGAGTAAAATGTCCAGAATTATTTTGTTTCTTATGTTCAGCGTTTCAATAGAATGTTCGGCAACCTCTTCTTAGAACCATCTTTTGTTAATTGTATTCACTTGATGGCCAGTAAACCTTGAAAGCTAGGTAACAAAGAAACAAATACAGGAATTAGAAGTTGCCAGCAAAAGTAGGAATTTGGATTAAAAATCAGAATTTTTCTAATTTATAATTTGATCACCTACTAGTAGCTCAAATAAGTCATTATAATCAGTAAATGCAATGAATTCGGTACAGAAGTGAGAATTCAAGACAAGCTATGTAAGGAAAATAAATTGCCATATGAATGCTTTTGCCTTGGTCCTAACTTTAGGACCAAGGATGTAGTCATGTTGTTCCCTCTCAGTTTAAAGTTCTGCTGGGTGTACAGAGTATTGACAAGATATTTGTGAACCAAAGGTCTTAATGACTACCCTATCTCCAAGATTTCGAGTTTTGGTCAGTCAAGTCTCTTCATTAACGAGATTGTGGAGAACCAATTACTATTTTTTCAAACAAAACAGCAATTCTCATTGCTTGTTTACTGATAATTTGTCACTCCTTTGACCTACAATATTCAGATAAAATGTCCATATATTAATTAAATTAGCGCTAATATTGCTTTGCTTATGTTTGTACTTGAGAGTAAGTGACAAGTGTCAGATTTGGCAGGGGGCACATTAGGAAATGCTTCATGTATCAACGAAACTGCCTATGTGGAATCAAATACTTATTGTGTGGAAAATTAGGAGTATTATTTGAGATCATAACATGAACATTGCAGAAAGTAAACCTCAAAATTCTGGGATTCTAATGTTGTCATGTTGAAAGAAGGGATTCCATTTTCGAAAAATTTCTGCTTGCTATTTTGAAACTATATGTTGTTCATAGATGGGTAGATGTTTTTTGGAAGGGACCTTCAAATCTTATATTGACTTTAGTCTTGAGAACAACTTTTCAACCGATTAAAATTTCTTCCTTAATTGTTTCAAATGGAGCATGTAGAAGTAATGCCAAGTGTCTCCCAACAACTAAGTATTGCAGAGTTTCTTTGAAACTCTTAGTACAAAAAGCTACACTCACCTGAGAGAAAAGGGAGTGTAGGTGACATATGATTCAGTAATGAATACAAAGAAATAAGTATATAATGGGCACAACAGAATCTAGTAAATTTATATATCATGAGATCCATTTTTTAAATGGACCTGATTGCACTGACATGTTTTCATTCTGAATTATAACATAATTGGACTTGATTGCCTGGAAAACCTGAACTAACTACACACTTTAGAAGCACAAAACAAAAGAAAAGGTAATGGAATAAATTAAATTTAACCAAGCCAACCAAAAAAATCTGATGATCCAAAAAAAATTGAGCTATTATGGATATAATTGAAATTTGAGCTTTGTTTAGGGATATATGGGACATCAATTGTTTGGGGGGTCACTGTATTGATAATTCTAAGCGAAAATAAGTTTCTGAAGGCTAGTGTCCTATTCTTAAAGATAAACATAGTGGACTGCAGCATTTCAGATTTGACACTCGATAGTCTGCTTTCCTTCTCCAGTTTTGAGTCAGTACCTTAAGTATCTTATTCTATGAAATGACGGTTGGGGTTGTTATCGTTGTTGGTACATTGTATGAGTGTTCAACAAAATTCCCATCTCCACAAATGCAGAATGTGTTAATATATTGTATCGTGTGTACAGTGTTTGTGATGGTTGTACCGCATTATTGGAAACTACAGTTCATGTATTAAAAAAAAAAATACAGTGTATAGATACCTGAATTGTTATTTTCTTCTGGCTTCAAGTTATTTTGTAAATGTACATATATCCAATGTCCATTTCTCATTTGAACAAGCAGATGTGGAGGAACAGGAAAACCTTCTTCAAATAACAGAATGTAACCGTACAAATCACACTCACAGAGACTGCATATCTCAGTATTTCACAAACATGTTTACAATCATTGCAAGATTGAGTCCCGTATTATGCCTCTTTACGCAAAATATGCATCACGCACCAATTGCTTCCTATTTTGCTGTACATTGAGGATGATACTTTCACTTGGGAAGGTAAAAATGCACTCAATCAAGAATCCCGTTATGTCTTTCATGCGACACGGAACATTGTACGGACATTGTTCGCAAAAGTTTGGTACTGCATGAACTGTACCACCTGTGATAGTTTAAAAAATAACACTGATATTTCAGACAGTGAGTTTTAAGTTGTATGGTGTCTTTTCAGAATAAGATGTACACAATACTATACAGTCAATGAGGTCTATCGCAGAAACCCTTCAGAATAAGACTCCTTTGCAATTAAACATTTTTGTTTAGAATAATCAAGACGGTGCCCTCTCAAGATATTGATGCTTCCTCCTGGAACACTGTAGACTTTAACTCTAATATCACCACATTCTGAGTAGGCTTTCTCCCGAATATCACCACACAAGCTTATTGCCAAAGTTACACAATAAGATCCTAAATTTGGCCATAGCTTACTTATGTCTTTAAAAAAGTCTTAAAAATTTGATTGAGCCATCTTAAAGGAGTTAGCATTTGAACATTTTTTCTTGAATTTTTATTTAAATAGTTTCTTTTTTTTAATTCTGCACTTTGAATACCTTGCAAAAAACTGTTGTTTTGTTTTGTTTTTTGCCTTATTGTTCAGCTCCTGTATTTTATTTGCCAGAGCGAAGTATTAATTATGTTACCTGACCTTGTTCCAATTGGATATATAGGAAGGCATTTAAATAAGTTTTGACAGACATTAGTGAATTATTATTTTATTCATGTGTAACTTTTATTGTGTACCCATCTCCATAAAGTCTTTTCCTTTTCAGATTGGACTTCTCGAGATGAAGATTCTGGCCAAAAAGTGACAGAAGATCATTTGGTGTCAGCTGCATCAAATTATGCACGTGGAGAATTGCCTCTTATGCACAGAGTTTTAACTCTTAGTCAGCGTGGTAACCACACTGTTGATTCAATGCATTTTTTGCATCGCAGTCTTCTTCATCCATTAAACTCGCTTCACTCTCTGTACTTTTTTCTTTATTTCCATCAGCACTTTCTCATGTTAAACTTTATTAATTTTATTAGTCTACTCTTTGTGTGGAACAGAAAGTCTTCTTTTATTTATTCCGATGATAGCATATTGCATTTCGTTCATTGTAATGGTAGTGTCTACTTTTCAGATGATTCATAGAAAACGAGAATTCCATGATTTTAGAAAATGGTCTTGTCTATTTATTAGTTACAGTGGAGGTAACTTAAACCCAGAAGAAGCTGAATACCAATATTGTAGTAAGAATTTACGACCTTATGTTCATTTTTTCCTGGCATTGCTTGTGAATCTATTAATATATCCTGTCATTGCAGCATATTGGACTCCACAAACAGAACTTACAGTTATAGCTTTCTTTCTTACTCTTTTAACATTGTATGCTTTTATGGACAATAGACAATTCCCTGACTTTTTAGCTCTTTTTTCATTTGCAGTAAATATTCTGGCAAAATATCCATATGAAACTGATGCAGTAGTAACACAAGGTTGGCGATTTTTGGATGTTAGGATTCCTACATTTGCTTCATATGTAGTAGGGAATGGTGTAGAGTTTTGTTTAAATTTTAGAGCTGTATTTTATTTACTTATTCCAGCCATTTTTGTAAAGATGGCATCTCGGGATAAATGGCGAGGTACCTACAAAACACTTATTCCTCATTGTGTGACTCTGTCATGGTGGCAAGTGGCAGTTATCTGTTCTCAGGGTGCAACTTGGTATGCATTGATTCGCAGTACATTAGCAATGGTAGGATTGATTTTAATTGTCCCTCTTGCTGGTCTTGGAATGATAATACTTCCTGTTTTTGCCGTTGGAAAATACCTTGCAAATTCTGCAATATTGCTTCGAGTTTTGTCATCAGTTGTCCTTGCATCTATTCCACTTGGAATAGCATTGTATTTAAAAAGGTGGAGACTGCAAGGCTACACAAGAGCAACAGTTGAAAGATTTATTGCGAGAACACAGGTTAGCTTTTCATATTTTATCTATATTTGAACACAGGTTAGCGTTTGGGTCATTCTATGCAAAATCTCATGTATTCTCAAGTCTTTGAAAATTTACAAGTTCTATGTATAGTAACTGAAGACCCATTCTTTTTTAATTTGCCCCAGAATTCTCATTTTGGAAATTAAAAGTATTAGCATTTTTTCAATTTTGTAGAACAGTGTAATTTGTATTCATTTTTGTTGTAATTTGTTAGCAGCGATACAATGCAAGTAATATCCCAAATTGTATTTTGTGTGTTTGCATAGGATAGTTGTTAATAAGTGAGAAGACAACAGATTCAAAGACTATACATTTTGATCCATGTTTCAATCTTTTTTATTTAAAGTGTCTCAATTAGATTAATGGCTTTTTACTTTCCCTATTCCATTTCACTAAAAATATACTGCTTATTAATTACTGAACCAAAATTCATAAATTTTACATTAAAGTTAAATGAAATGCCTGAAAAAGGAGAGACACACGTGTAGATACATACACTCATAGGTACATACATGCAGATATGCATAAGATAGACATGTATGATACCATAGTTTTGTATGCTTTCATAAGCCGATATATTGGTTAGCCTTTAGTTCTGGATGTTCAATTTATATGAGAAATCAACCTTGCTTATGTAAATTGTGCTGCAAATATTATAACAGATGAGATCTATTCATGCTTGTTTCTTTTGTATTAGTAAGAATGGGCTACTGTTTCTGACTATCAAAATAATTGCAGATATGCACCACAGTCGCTTGTTCGAATTTGTTAGGACTTTTTTAAGTGATATCTGAAGTGAGAGCAGAAATTGTAGTATTATATAATATTATGTAACCATTCCCATGAATGCGAGAAAGTATGTGCTGTTGAAGTTCCTGTAGTTAATTATAGCATTTATTCAATTTACAAATGTAATTTTGCTAAAAATTGTCTTTTGCAGATCATTGTCATGGTTGCAGCTGCTGTTTTTCTGCTTATGCCTCTGATTACTGAATTGAGTATCCAGGATGATGAAAGTGCAGATAGGTTTCCACAGGGAAGTTTGTCATGGGAACAGTACCTTAATTATTGTCATCAACCAGCATGGGAGCGAACCTCAATGGCAACAGTTCAGTTACAATGTGCTCAGCTGGCAGGAACACCTGTCAGTTGGGATGGCTACATTTCGCAAGTTAAAATACGAAGCATAAGCAACACTTTACAAACTATTGTTGGAAAATTGCCAAAATTGGCCCGAAATATTTTAACTTGTTATTATGGAGAGCCTTATAATGATAACTGTGATGAAAATTTGACAGAATCACAATTCAGGCAGTGTAAAATTATTAAGGAACTTAAAACCAAACATTCAAGATGTCACCTGGAAGGATGGAACAAGTAAGTATTTTAAAATTGGTTATATTGTGCAACAAAGGCAGGATAAACTATTTTTTCAATTTTCTCATTTGAAGTTCAGTGGCTCTAAACAATAGTGGGAAATGTTTGCTATTGATTGATTTTGCCTGTATTTTAAGGGTCTTAGAATAGTATGTTGAAATGTTAGCATTTGTTAATGGGGAAAAAATGGAAATTGTTCTTTTACATTGAAAAAATAAGTTTTCAAATGTTTTATTGAAATTAATTGTGTAAAAATGTATATAAAAAATTGTTTTTCAGGTATGAATTTGAAGTCCATGTGAAAATGAAGTCTGGAATGTGGGGTACTGCAGCAGAAATCTCACTCATTGCAGACAATTCATTTCGTAACTTCACCCTTGCTCTTAGGCCTGGAGACAGAGTATGGTTTACGGGCACTCTCTTGAATGATGGGAAAGGAGACAATTTGCTTGGAGGACAAACTCCTCAAATTGATTTGTTAGAAATAGGATGTTTGGGTTGTCATGTTAGTGAGATAGCTATTCACAAAAAGATACCAGTTTCATTTGATGCAGTGTCACTTTTGAGTTATGTGTACGTGGGAATAAAATCTGTTCTGAATTTTGTGTTCAATCCTTTAGTAATTTTTAAGTGAAGTGCTTCTGGATAATAATTTTGATAAGTTGTCTTCTGAATATTTGCAGTTTCTGTATGATTATATAGAGAAAAAATATATATAACATCACAAGGACTATAACACTAAAACACTTTTTTTCCAAGAACAAGTACTGAATTTGCTTTGTTTATTATTAGTCAGTGCTAAATGTAAATACGTAACATCTTATTTTTATGAGCTGTGTAATGTGTAAATAAATGTGAAATTTGTAAATAGAACAAAGTAAATGTAATTATATAAATAATACTGAAAATATGGTTAATTCATTTACAAGCAGCTGAAGTAACCTGGCATTGCCCTAGAATGTATTTACCAGAATTATAGTTTGCCAGTGTTTGTTACCGAAACTACACAACCACACTCCATGAAGTCACAGAAGTTAAGCAGCTCGAGATTTGGAGGGTCTCTGAATAGGTGACTGCCTGGGAAATGCAGATTCAAATAGCATAAAGCTCTTTGCCAATAGGGCAAGAGGCAATGACATGACCAAATGATTATGTCTACTCTTGTGTTCAATGCCAAAGAAAGACTTGGAACATTAATAAGAGAGTAATAAGGAGGAATTAATTCTACTTAAATGGCGAAAACTGCCGAGAGGAGGGGTCCCCCCATTCTTTCTCGTTTTGTAGCTCCCTGCTATGTAAAAGAGGAGCTTTCTCGCTCTCACGTGTAAAAAATTATTTTCTCTTACATCTAATGCGGGCAGAACCCACGTTTGCTGGTTCCTTAATACCGAAAAAACTGTCCTAATGGTGAGGTGTCCAGTTATTAGTAGATTCGCCGATCAAAATAAAAATAAATTTTAAATATTTGTATTTATTAATGTTAAATATAGTAGAAATGTTACGAAATGCATAATTAGACGTTCACTCATTTAAATGATAGTAAAGAAATAAACGAAATTGCAAAAGAATCGCTATTATTAGCTTATCGAATTGAGAGCTCGCCTCCCGCTCCCGATGACTCAGTCGGCCACGCGATTCATATAGCACGGTGATAGGCGGACATCTCGGCTGTTCGGCGGGGTCGGATCCATGGTGGAAATGGTCCTGTAATGCCCGGCGAAAGGCGCCATTAGACCTCGCCACAGTATGCTCTGTGTAATATATATTTGGGTGTCAATTGGATTTTGGAAAGTGGCCGTACGACATCGACTAAAGCCCGTGAAAAATCAGAAAGTCACTTTCAATGCGAAATGGGCTGGCGTAAACAGCGCATTAAAAGTAATTACTAATGTCTACCCCGGTTGTAGTGAACTTCAGTCACTTGCCGTTTCACTTACATTACAAATAAGCACAAGATTCGGTTATAATGAACTCTGAACGTCGGAAATACATAATTTAGGAAATTGATTCCTTCCTTGAGAAAAATATATCACTTCACATAAGAGGTACTTCCTGAGAGGAAGAAACATTTGCGTTGCCAACTTAGGAATGAACGTAGTTTTCAGCAGTAATGTCGAAGCGTATTGTTTCCAGCATGTCGGATTGACCACTATGTGAAGAATCTGGAAGAAAGCGACTACCCACTGAAAGCATTGCTTCAACATAAACGGCAATTCTGCCAAACCTGAAGATATTATCGACGCGAACTGATAGGTGATAATGTGTGGAATTCCATTTGACAAGGACATCATGAAAGCGGTGAAAGAATCTTACAACACTGAAGAAAACGAGTGTAATGAACTCGATACACATGATGTTCAAACAGTGAAAGAGGCTTTTATTAAAAATGTGTTGCGTCTAGATAGACGCAAAGCGTCTCTAAGCCCTTTGGTGGGCGTTGAGCGCATTGCGCGTAGGTAAGATTAATGACACTTCACAGGGGTTGGACTATCCTTGCGAAGCAGCCAAACTCGCTTTGTTGGAACATTTCACATGAGATAGTCCGGGAATCCAACCCAGACCTCTTTGGTAAAAGGCGAGCGACTTTGCTCTGAGCCACGAACCAGATTGATGACTGTCAAGACTACGATACTTAAGACAGTGGACAATGCAGAATCAAGTATGGAGAGAGCACGAACTCTAGAGAAATTACTAATGAAAAATGTTCGCAGCAAACAATTGAAAATAATTGATTTTTAAGATCACAAAGATATTGACACTTCTTACCAAATTGAATCTGGTCGATTGTATTTAGCAATTGATCACACTATGTTAATCTCATTTACAAGTACTACTTTTTTTTTAATGTGGTATCTGTGGGTAGTATCTCCAAGATGGAATTCGGCACGACTTTTTGCGTCTTCTTGGTCCTGCCGCAAGATGTCACACGATCGCGACCCTGCAGTGCTGCAGATCAAGCGACTAGCGGCATGACCGAGAAAGATGCAAAAGGTCGTGCCATATTCCATCTTGAAGATAATATCCTCAGCTACCACTTACGAAAACCCAAATATAATAATTAATGATAATAAGAGGAACTTTTTAATGGGAAATAAGGGCCCCAAGGATCTATTGTCAGGCCCCTTGTTTTCTCTGGGCGCCCCTGGTAATCAACAGTAGCCAGCCATCAATGATGTATTCTATCACCCCTGATACCGACTTTTAGTGTCATTATCTTGGTAAACCTCTCACCTTATTCTTCACTCGCTTCTCCCAGTTTCTTGGAAAGCTATCTAAATGTGAGTGAAGGAAAAGCACTTTCAGATTCATGTTACATGTTAACGCTTCATATTTTTTCAGTGTGTCACTTATGTGATACTCATAGATTGTACCTTTATAATTTCCCAAGAATTTATTAACTACTTAGGATCTAATCCACGTTTCCCTTTCTGGAGGACTCATACGACATGCTTCAAAAAGTTAATCTTTAGTTAGAATTCTGACCTGCAGTGCTACAAAGATACTGTCTTTGACTTTCCCTTCCGAGAGTGCGGGAAACGTGTTGATTACAGTGGCGGATGGTGCTCCGACAGACTGGAGGTAGCATCTCCATCGAATGACGGAAGTGTAATTTCCAAAATTCAAAATGAGAAATATAATAAAAATGTAAGCAATTCAAATCAATTAAAACTAAGTGAAAGAAAAGTCTATATTGAAACACTATTTACATGATTTTATGCGTCGTGTCCGCGAAAAGCATATACACCCGCGCACGTGGTTCTAGCTTTGATTTTCACTGGGCACTTAAGTTCGATCCCAGCACATTGCAACAAGCACTATTACTTCGACACGTTTCACACAAAAGCCCTCTTATTTTCATATATTCACACTAAAGCCCAATTTATTAAAAAAAAAAAACTACCCTGGTATATTTGGCAATATTAAAGATCTTCCACACATTCGTATTCACCAGTGACGACTCGTGCTTAGGTTGCACAACCACCAGATAATCGAAAAAAATCTTAGGAATTACATTTCCCTTTTATGACATTCGATATTCAACATATTGCAGCAATATCCATGTATATGAAATCATTTCGAAACCAAAGAACGTTCAACCGATGCTCTTTCAGAGGTCTGGTGTCTTACCAAGTAGTACACCATGCCCTTAGATCTTGGCTGTATTCCTCGCTTTTCTGCATTTTCTCTTTGGCCCTTCAATTTAACACGGGATAGATATGGCCTTTTGGTGGCACAACCAGACTACTAGCGCTTTCGCGCTGCGCGGCGACGGAGTGAGTCTCAGGGGAATACCCATATTCTATCTTCGTCTGACTCGCTGCAACGTAAATTTCGTTTATTACTGAAAGTACACAAATTCAGTCAGTACTTACCGGTATTGAATTAATTATTTATACTTATTTGGCGAAATTATTTTCATTCGATGCCAGGTTTGTTGATCGAAAACGTTCATTTGATGAGTGCATTTTGTTTGATGTAAAGTTGGCGGTTGTGGAAGAAATTCCCCTTCGCACGCAATTCTCTTCCGCCTATACGACAGTTATTTCGGGAGCTACATTGTGTGTACTAATTGCGCACTTTTTCTGGTTACTCCACAACGGGGGTGCGGGGAGAGGCGGGTTCTGTCTACGTCACGGCATTGCAGTGCTGTGAACTTCATTGACAGAAAACTCAACGTACTAGCTCGCATTGGACTATACAATAATGGGAAACAAAGCAATTGTTTTAAAATTCTGAAAAATAATTAATAGTTATAGAAACTCTTGTGTAACAAGCACAGGTAGTTAGAAAGACAGAGCGAAAATTGAAAACCCCGGATTGTCAATGACGAACGTGGGCAGCACTGCAAACTGAACCGTGACGTTCCGAGTGATTTTCTACCGGGCCGTGCTGTACCGGGCTGGACCAGAACTAGGGAGCTGGAGGATCAAGAAAACGTGCGCGCAAAGTAGTGAGTACAAAAAGTGTGTGATGGATATTTTATTATTTAAGTGTTGCTGACTGTAAAGGACGTACGTAAGAGTGAGTTTTCTGCATGTGTGGTTTATTTTTCTGATAATGAATACAGTGCAAAATTTACAAAAAACTTCTTTCGGTTCATGCCGTATTGAGGAAAAACTAGAAATTAAGAGACTCGGAAGACCTACTCCAAGTCTGCAAAATTTTATTCAAATAGTAAAAAGAGAATTCTATCGAAAATTCAAAAATAATTTTTACAATAAATACAAGTGGTTATGTGGGTGTGATTCGAAGACAGCTCTGTTTTGCTTCCCTTGTATATTGTTTCGAGGTGAAAATTCGTGCACAAAAACTGGGTTTAAAGATTTAAACCACTTAATAGATCGATTGAGAAAACATTAAGCTTCTGGAACTCACGTAAAAAACAGTTTACAGTTAGCGTTATTAGAAACTACCAATGTAGCAGAACAATTAGGTCATGAATATAGGAGAAATATTGCAATTCACAATGAACAGGTGAAACAAAATAAATATGTATTGAGCACAATAATTAATTGTATTCGTTTCTGTGGTACCTTTGAATTAGCTTTAAGGGGCCACGATGAAACTAAAAAATCCACAAATCCAGGAGTTTGGTGGTGGTGGTGTGAAAATGGTGTATTAATGTTTAAATTAAACCAAAAACGTACTTCACTTTAGGATATAACACATTCATGAAAAACATATTTTCCATTATTGCAATATTTACCAGGATAGTGAAATTTTCTGAATACAATCATTTTATTTCGTTATCACGACTAGTAGCAGCAATAACAACTAAGATCACGAAATTAATAGTGTAAAACGAATCCAAACAAAAGTGATTGTTGAGGAGTGCGATCACCGCACTGCGTAAGTGCATGTGGAGTGCGATCACCTTATTTTCGAAAATTAGTTAATTTTTAAATTGTGCTAATATTGTTTCCGACAATTTCTCAATGCACAACTAATACAAACACTCGTGTGTCACTGGAAATAAAAGCAAGTACCATGTCCGCGGGAGGAGAACATATCCGACAATGATGTAAGTAATGTTTAAATATGGATTTATTTAACTGTAATTTTACTGTAATAGAGTTTTATTTAATTGTAATGGTTTTCTGACCTTAATAAAACAGACTATAATATCTTTTTAGCAATTTATTTCTTTTTTAACGTTTCGAACCTATTTGGAGTATTTTTCAAAATTCTATTGTTCAGGTTTGTTGAAACCACATGATCAACAAACAACATTTTAATTAAAAAAAATGTCAGTGGTATAAAAAACTGGTGAAGTGGCGAAAATCATTCGGCCAACTAGTATGATAATTCGTTTTTAAAAATTTGTTCCAGATTCATAAGAGTATACATATTGTTACGATTTTAGTTAGTAATTATAACTCTGTTATTATTTTTACAAAAACCTTTATTTTGTTTAACTCAATCACTAAAAAACTTGATTATTCTTTATACGTCACACTTCTCTTGATTATTTATTTACACTACACTTCTTTTACACACTCACACGGTCCTAAGCACTGGCCTCACGATACAGTTCGATGCACTGGTCACAGCCACTGCACAAACCACGGTTGATGCACTGACCACGGTTCACGTCACTGAGCACAATCACTGCACTGCTATTCACCGCGATGCCCACACTTCACAGCTCAGTTTCCGCTTCGGACTTAAGACTGACTCGCGGTCGCCGGCCGCCGCGTATTTATACTCGGCGGGTGCCGACGAGAACTTTCCGGACCTCGCGAACATTCTGAATAATATAGTACAGGGGCCGCCGGCAGATGACGCAATCCGCGCATACAGGTAGTTCGTGGTGGTGCCGGCCGGTGACGCAATATTCGTTACAATATGATCATTACAATTAAATAAAGAAAATAGAAGAAATAAATATTAACTTAGTTTTTATTAATTTACATGATTGCTTACGTTTTATTACGATATATATTAGTGTTCTGAATTTTGGAAGTTATATTCCCGTCATTCTATGCAGTTGCAATCGCCAGTTTGTTGGGGCACCAGCCGCCACTGGTATTTACAATAACGTTCGCAAACCGCTGGCCAACTGCAACCACACTGGCTTCCGCGAGACACTAAGGGATTTCCATCCAGAACGGCCACCTTTACTCAAAGAACTCATCAAATGTACGTTTTGAATCAACAAACCTAATTTCAAATAACAAATTCTCCAAATATAAATAATGCATTGAAAATTGTCAATAATTGACTGAACTTGTGTACTTTCAATAACAAGCGAAATGCATATAACTACGTTGCAGTGAGTCAGACGAAGACAGAATATGAGTATTCCCCTGAGACTCACTCCGTCGCCGCACAGCGATAGACTGCGCCACTAGGCTGGTTGCACCACTAAAAGGCCGTGTGTTCCCCATGTTAAATCGAAGTGCCAAAGTGAAACAGGAAAACCAGTAGTACAACCAAGAACAAGGTGCAATTCCTGGCAAGACACCAGAGAGAGCGCCAGATGAACGCTCTTTGATTTTAGAATGATTTCATATACATTGATATTGCTGCAATATCTTGAATATTGAATGTCATTAAAAGGAAAATGTATATTCCAAAAATATTATGAGATCTTTTCTTGGGATTGTGCAACGTGCAACCTAAGCACGAGCCGCTACTGGTTGATTATGTACTTAAAACAATTTCATTTTTATCCGTTGCCTTAGTAAATTGCTTAAAGTAAAGGGAAGTAAAACAATGTTTCAATATCTGCTGAGCTGTTTCTTATATTGCACGATTTCGAAACAGATATCAGGGTGTTTCTTCTAGGTCATTCTCGTGTTGCCCAATGATTCTATCTCTTCCCAAATGTCACATGGGTCCTTGGTATAACCCTCCTGTTGTCCTATCTACGTGCATAAAACCTTTAAATCCCCGCAGATATGCCATGTAATCTTTGTAATTTACTTTTTTGAGTAGCGGTTAAAATTTATCGAGTTTTCTTAATATAGATGAAATATATGATAGACTGATGTTAGAATGTTACCATTACGTAGGAACACACATTTTATTCTTCCGTGCAGCAGAAATTAAATACATAAGAAAACGTAAATTCAAAAATTGACAAAAATATTAACATATGAAAATGTTTTTGGTCTTTGATTTTAAAAACATTTTTCAGTGTAATTGTTTTATATTAATATATATATTACATAATACATATAGCGCAACGTTTCGGAAAGTAGTTGTTTCCATCGCCAGGCTTAACTGATAAAATAAATAAATATAACATTTTAACAATGGTCAGATAGATATAAACAGAAGAATATAATATTAATGTACATAAGTCACACCAAAACGCACCTTGATAAAAACTTGTGAATATCTCAGTATAATATATTACTGTATGAAAGGAAGGAGACAGAGAGGTTGAGAGGGACATTAAAAAATCAATTAAACAGAAATAAGTTAATAGTAAGAGAAATGTCTTAATTTTGAGAAAAAATACTTAATAATCCATGATATGAACTAGTAAATTTGTTAGATTCCACTACAGTGTTTGAATACAATGTAGACTACGGTGTATTCAAACTAGAAGATGTTTTGATATATAACGTTTCTAATATTAATCTAGGATAAGAATTTTTCGCAGGCTAAAATTTGTATATCCTGGAAATTTACGTTATGGGAATTACGTTATATTTATCGTTACGTTTATTATTTACGTTATATTCTATATCGTGTAGAGAATGTCTAAATGCCAGGTCTTTTATTTATTTATTTGTGTGGTGGGTGTGGTGTGTGTGTGAAGTAGTTTTTTTTGACGTTTTGTTTGACCAATATACGATCTATTGCAATCTGTACAACTGATTTGATAGACCACATTTTTATTGTCTAATTTATCTCTCGTATCTTTCAAGTTGTTGACTAAGTATGAACCTATTTATGACGATTAAAACAACTACTTTCCAACATTGCGCTGTATGTATCATGTAATATATATTATATATATATATTAATATAAAGCAATTACACTGGAAAATGTTCTCTCTTTAAAATCAAAGACCAAATACATTCTAATATACAGAATTATAGAAGAATTATAGACAGAAAAATAAATAATAATTTTAAAAAATATTTCTGTCTCCTGTCTTAATGACGAAACCAATGCATTGCCCTTTATTAAATATCCCGATGAAACATTGCTCTTTATTAAATATAATCGCCCCCCTCTAGAGGCGAGATTTCGGATTTTTTATTGGGGGGGGGGGGCAAAGAGTTCCCCGCATACTATAGTAACAAGTTCCCCTAAACCAATTGTCATTGAGTAGTTACACAATAAATTAACATAAAACAGGGGTCTTGACCCCCCACACACACCCCTCTTCAGCCAGAAACGTGTTTTTAAGTTTTTTTCGCCAACTTAACACTATTGTGTATGATAGTGTTGAAGGTGTTCAAAGAAAGTGTTGAAAAAAATGAAAAAAATAATTTATACTATCAGGAAAAAATCTTACTTTCTCGTATATGTTCGTATATACTGAGTAATATATGGAGTATAGAATAATTTACGTAATGCTGCGGAAAATCGCTTTCGAGAATTCAACGAAAATACACGTTTTGGGGTCCCCTGATACCAAAAATGTGTTGTTTTTCTAAGTCTGTTTGTCTGCCCATCTGTGAACATCACTAGCGCTTAAATCATAGTAGGATTAATTTCCAAAATGCATATTCGCCGGTCGAGCTGGCTCGACTCGATGCATTGCTATTTTGAAACACTTGCTTAAAAATTTGGGGATACTTTACATGAAGCCCCCGGACATTTCCTAAATTTTCTGAAAAATGGCTCCAAATGTTTCCTTTGAATTTCTTCTAAAAATAAAGTTAAATACACTTATAAAGGAAGTATAGGATTGAATTTTTCGGACTCTTAATTTCACTTTAACTCTGAATTTTCGAAAATTGCAATTTTTTAAAAAATTTCTGCGTTCTTACAACAACAAATTGAAGATAGAGATTTTTCCTTCGAATGAAATTTGTTGTCCATAATTAGTTCATTAAGGCCAGTACATTTTTGAAAAATTTAGTTGTTTTCCGCAATATTGCGTGCAATATTTGCAATTTAAACAAATTCAAAAACGAGGTTTTCTCAAAAGGATTCGATTTTCTCGAAACCTTTTGGAAGGGATACTGCTAAATGTATTCTATACGATGACATAAACACCATATTACTCTATCCTTTTTTTTTCTTTCAAAAGACAAAACTAATTTTTTGACACGTGTCTCACGTTCTTAATATTTTCATTAGCGGCAATTTGTTTACTGTTTGTGAATAAATTATTGTATTTATGAGTACATATGCTTTAAATAATGTCATACAAAGTTTCTCGAAAACTCAACAGTTTTCTGTTAAAATAAATTCCAAATCCCGCATTTTCAGAAACGCACAAGTTTCTTTCTTTTTTTTTCAAAAAACGCTCCAAATGTTTTCTTCAAACTTTTCCAACATACAATGCACTATTGCAATTGCACTATTTAAAATGACATAAATTTTATTTTGGGAATGCATTTGTTTTTCAAAACTTACACAAATGTATTTTTAAATATCTCTCACGCCGTTAATATGCACATTTCCAGCGATCTGTAAACACTGTTGCATTTGTGAGTAAATGTGTCTCAAATGTCTTGAGATAAAGTTTTTCGAAAACTCAAAAATGCTCTGAGATAAACATTTCGCATTTACAGTAACACTTAAACGCCATTTTCTTGAAAACACTTTCTTGACATTTTTCAGTGAAAATTGTCATTTATGACGGGGTTTACTCCTATTTAATATTATTGAAATAATATTTTGCTTCTACAGTTAGTAAACCGTAAAATTCAGAAAATGTTTTAAAAAATGTACTTTTGGCGGTGATAGATGGCAGCTGGCAAGACGATGGGTCAAGACCATATAGCCAGTCCACACCAAGGAAATTATAAAACTTCACCACGAGAAAGTCTGTGCCATTCTGTAGCACAACTAGTTTGATATTTTCTCAGCGTCAAATTC
Organism: Teleogryllus oceanicus; assembly: GCA_964035755.1. Taxonomy (NCBI): domain Eukaryota; kingdom Metazoa; phylum Arthropoda; class Insecta; order Orthoptera; family Gryllidae; genus Teleogryllus; species Teleogryllus oceanicus. The sequence goes on from CAXIVR010000003.1 coordinate 32,794,382, forward strand.
ATACGAATTTTAATTTTTTTTAAATACAATAATTTTTCACTGTCCGAGAACACAGAAACAGACTTGAAAAAATCTCATAAGTTCCTCTCAAAACACACATCGTTGTGATTTTTTTCAGATTTTTACTTTCTCGCTACTGCTTACGCATTAGAGAGAGAATTATGTAATGCTTCGCGAAAAAACGACGAAAAACCCTTTTTGCCGAGCCCTGAAAACGAAGTAGAGAAATCCAGTTGCTGAATTTAGAAAAAAATCCACTAACACGTGGTATAGCCAGAATCCATGTGGGTCGTTGATACCGTAAAATCTATTGACGGCACAACGGTCTTCCGTCTGGTGTTTGTGAAAAACACTAGCGCCTAAACCATGTGTAGGATTTTTCCCAAATTGAAGGTAACCCCAGCCGATCTGGTCTGAGTCGAAGCTCTGCGATTTGGAAAAATATTCATTAATTTTGGGGGTACTTTACATAAAGCCGCAAGGTCATTTTCAAAATGTTTCAAAAATGGCTCCAAATTTTTTCTTAAGATTTCTTGTAAGAATCGAGTGAAATACGATTATAAAGCTGGCATAGGTCCGATTTTCACTGTTAATACTGAATTTTCGAATACTAGTAGTATTCGCGCAATATTACGTTCAATATGTGCAATATAAAGAAAAATAACAAGATTTTCTTAAAAAGGCTCCTAATGTTTTCTTTAAACTTTTGTTAAGGATAGTGCTACATGTACTCTATGAGATGAAATAAATGCCAGATTGCTCTATTCGTTTGTCGTTTTCAAAAATTACAAAAAAAATTTCTTATTGTCTCTTCTTCTTCTGTCGCACTACGGCCCTTTAAGTTTAGCCTTGGCGTCTCAACGATCAATGCCCATTCACTTCTCTCTTTTGCCTTTCTTCTCCACCCCCTCACTCCCATCACTCTCAGATCCATCTCCACATCATCCAGCCATCTTAACGGGGTCTTCCTTTCTTTCTTCTTCCTTTCGGTTCTTTACAGAAAATAATTTTTGGAGTTCTTTCTTCTTCCATTCGTAATAGATGTCCGAGCCATTGTAGTCTTCCGACCTTAATTTCTGCAACAATATCTGTTGTTTTATACATATTGGTGAGTTCTAAATTACTCTTTATCCTCCAATGCCCATTTTCACATGTGGGGCCGAAAATGCACCTTAAGATTTTCCTCTCCCAGGATATCAGCATACATTCAAGTCTATTTGTTAATGTCCAACACCCGGCACCATACAATATTACTGGTCTTATAACAGTCTTATATACTTTGATCTTGAGGTATCTATCTATATTTCTTTTCCTTAATACATCTCTTAGTGCTCTGAAACACTTATTGGCTGAGGTCATTCGTGCTTTTATTTCCATTTCTATACTATTTGTGGAAGTAATGAGAGATCCCAAATATTTGAATACTTCTGCTCTTTCATATTTCTCTTTACCTATTTCAAAGTTTGAGGGTGATTCATTCTTTTTCCGATTAATCATATACTTACTTTTACTGCAGTTAATTTTAAGACCGATTACATTAGCAGCTGTTATTAATTCTTTTACACTTTCTGTGAGGAATTTCTGGGTTCTGCTTAAGATAACATCATCATCTGCGTATGCTAAAAGTTGTACAGTTCTATGAAATATTGTACCTCTAGGATTTATATTGACGGCTCTGATTACTTTTTCCAAGCATATATTAAATAGTTGTGTGGATAGTGAATCACCCTGACGAAGACCAGTCATAGTTTCGAAACCTTCTGATAGCATGTTTTGTACTTTAATTTTATTTGTTGTGTTTTTTAAAGTCATTTTGACTAGCCTTTGCAATTTACTTGGGAAACCAAATTCTATCATTATTTGTAGGAGTTGTTTCCTATTAACACAGTCATAGGCTTGTTTAAAATCAGTATATAACTGATGTATTTCGATATTCTGTTCCCATGTTTTCTCTAAAATTGTTCTAAGTGTGTAGATTTGATCAGTGGTAGACCTATATTTCCTAAATCCGCACTGATAATCTCTAAGGCAATCCTCCACATATGGTTCCAGCTGCCATGATAATACAATTGTAAATAATTTATATGTTGTATTAAGGAGCGATATTCCACGGTAATTCATACAATTTAGTTTATCACCACTCTTGTAGACAGGGCAAATTATTGCAGTGCTCCATTCCTTTGGTATTATTTCCGTCTCCCAAATTTTTTGGCATAGATAATGAATGTGTTTCCACAGCTGTCTGCCTCCAAATTTCATCAGCTCTGCTGTGATCATGTCTTCTCCTGGTGCTCGATTTCCCTTCATTTTTCGTATTGTCTCGCACATCGATATTTGCATTTGCGGCGATTTGTTCTCATTATTGCACTTACGAGTTACTGTGCTTTAAATTATGTCAGATATAGTTTCTCGAAAACTCAAAACTTTTCTCTGAAAACAAGCTCAAAATTCCGCATTTTTAGAACCGCTCAAATGCCATTTCCCCAAAAATGGTTCCTAATTTTTTCTTCAAACTTGTCTTACGGATAGTGCTAATTACACCGTTTAATATGACGTATAACGTTTATTTTGTTATATTCTTTTGTTTTTTCATAAAATTACAGAAATGTAATTTTTTAATATCACTCACGCCTTTATATGAATATTACCACGATTTGTATACATTATTGCATTTGTGAGTGGAAGAGCTACAAATGACTTCCAATGAAATTTTTCGAAAACTCAAAAGATTTCTGTAAAAATGTTTCGAATTTCGCATTTACAGTAACACTTAAACACCATTTTTTAAAAAACGGCTCCTACGTTTTCAACAAAAATTTCCTTATAGGATGAGATTTAACTTTTCTTTAATATTCTTAAAGTAATATTCGGTTCTACCATTAGGAAATAGAAAAATTGAGAAGATTTGAAAAATATTAACTTTTGGGGCCGAAAGTAGGCAGCTAGCAAGAGGATAGGGCAACACTGTAAAGCTCGCCCAGACCAAAGAAATTAGAATTCTATCTAGTTCGAGAAAGTTCGTTGCACAACTAGTTTCGATTGATGAGCTGTAGTTTTTGATTGATTTTTTCGTGTTTCCGGGCGCGTCAACTGCTCTGGTCATTAGTCCCGTTAGTGTAGTGCATGTTCTTTCTCGGCAGATGGCGGTGAACTTCCCCCGCTGGATGGCGAGATCCGGCACCGACCTACCGTCGGCTAGTGGGATTTCCCCTAACCAGGACTCTCCCACCAGCGGGGCACCGCCCCAGTCAGGGCAAGCTCTAAGCTCCTGACCGGTCTCCCGAAATATGTGATAGTGTGGTGCATGCTAGTGTAAGTGTGTGTAAGGGGAGAGGATAGGACAAGGAAGGGGAAGGACAGATCGCGCGCGGTCCGTGGCCCGTTTGGTAGGGTACTTCTCCGGCATTCGCCTGGTGTTGATCGGAGGAACCACGGAAAACTACCGATCAGAGCAGCCGGCTGCTAGAATTCTCCTGCAGACAGCGACTGAATTCGACCTAGGTGAAAAGCTAGTGTCGAAAATCCTGCCGCCGTCAGGACTCGAACCTAGGACTTCCCGGTCAGAGGCGCTGCAGTGACATCAGTTGATGCACTGAGCTATGAGCTGTAGTTCAAATATAAAAACAAATTTTACTATTTCCCCGTCTTTAAATGACATTGATTTTAAATACACTTTGACAATAGCTGCAACACTGAAAAAAAGGATACCATAAATCCCAACAAGGTTTCAATAGTTACACAAAACCTTCGTATGCGAAACAGAGACCTTGTTGCTTTACTCCCTTTCCTGGTTACCACAGCGTCCAAGATTGCTGACCTTGATGGACCAACCGACCTGTGATTTCTGAAAGTTTGATGTTGCTTCATAAACGGAGCAGTCGACCTCATCAAGCCTAATCATGTTGCAAAGCATAGCTGGCCACAGCAGCCAGGTACCTTGTCAGATTAATTACGTATTGAAGAAAATATACATTGAAAAACATTCAACATCTGTTAAAACACACACACACACACACACACACACACACACACTATATATATATATATATATATATATATATAATATATTTAACACACTCACCTACTACCTTCCACACGTGGTGTGGGCGTGATAGTATGAATGCTCGTGAAGCGAGCTTAAAATTCTCAGGAAGCAGGATCTTTGGGTATGAGAAACATCTGAACCCTTGACACAATGTATAAGATAAAATACGAATAAAATGAGCATATATTCTATGCAAAAATTACAGTGACACAATTATATAACAGGATAATGCACTTTAAGTAATTAGTCACTGAAAAAAAAGAAAGCAAGGCAAAACAAAAAAAATTGGCGTCATCTCGACTGCCTGAACACACTTTCACCAATTACAATTCACAATTCGCTCATTCCTCTTTCTGAATTTTTTATCTACTACATTATTTTACTCTTTCTACTATAGTTTTTCCATGCACGGCTTTTAAAATGAATTTCACACTTGTTTTTAAATATCCCGTTCACAGGTGCTAGCATTGGGCTTCTCACTCACTATAACACTGTGAACTTTAAAGAAAAAAACAACAACAATAAAACGTAACATACACGTTACCAGGGGCGTAGCGTCCATAGACGCGCTGGAAGCGGCGCTTCCCTTACAAATTTCCATTACACATTTTATATTTTAAATGCATTAGTCCACTTATCAAACTCGATGAAATGTTGGTATTTCTGTAGTTTCTATTTGCCGGTCATACGTGGTCTTTTGTATTTCCCGCGCTTCTTCGTATATTCCTCGCCAGAGGGATTGTCATCGAGGCTTTCATAGTTCGAATACGGCGGACGGCGCATGAAATTTTGTGTACCCTGTGCGAGGCTACGAGACGCGCAGCCCTTAGGAGACTCCGTTCGGAAGGAAAAGTGTGTTTTACTTGTCAAGGTCTGTGATTGAAACGCGACTACTTAACTGTGAATAAAGCGTGAACCAAGCATCTAGGCACGTGTAAGTATCAGTGTTCATAGACAACTTCATTTTGTTTTTAATTTTGGAGATTCCTCCGTGACTGTTCGAACGTGTTCCTTGCATGCTTACTGTAGGCAGACGGACGCGCTGCGGGCCGGCGCTTCCAGAGCATTATGGAAGGAGCTGCGGCTGCACCCGCGCCGTGAGTTCGAACGGTGGTGATGGAGCATCGGCGTCTCCGTTGTGTGGATGTGCAATTGAACATTTAAAACAAAATGCATTTTCAACCCTTTCTTTTGAGGAAAAATCAAAAATTATTGCGACTGGAAAACCTACACCAGAACTTCGTATTGAGTGTCGTTCGAAAGGGAAGAAGAATTTCATACGACATTTTCGGGCACAAATATACGAGAATGTTCCGTGGATAAGTGGGTGCAGAAATACAAATAAATTATTCTGTTGGCCATGTTTATTGTTTTCTAAGGAGAAATCAGTATGGACGCAAGGAGGATTCGATGATCTTCACAATATTCACAAAGCACAAGCTCGCCATGAAACTTCAGTTTCTCACATCCTATCCCTAAAAAATTTCAAATTGTTTGGAAAACAAAGAATTGAATGCAGTCTCAGTGAGCAGTTTCGGTTGTCTGTACAACGTCACAACGAAGAAGTTAAAAAGAACAGAGGAATGTTGACTCATATTATCAGAGTGGTTTGTCTTTTAGGAAAACTGGGATTGGTGTTTCGCGGACATAATGAAACTGTTGAGTCTCATAATCGAGGCAACTACATTGAAATTCTTAAATTTTTGGGTAATTATAATCCTGAACTCTTGGCTCTTATCGAAAGCAACAACGTGTTTCGTGGAACATCTCCTGACGTCCAGAATGATGTTATCGCGGCAGTTGCGGAAATTATGCACAGAGAAATTGAAAAGGAGATTTCTGATGCTCAATTTGTGGCATTAATATTTGATGAAACAACTGATGTGACCATGAAGTCGCAACTCACAAGCGTGTTGCGGTATGTTTCGAAGAATGGCGTTCAAGAAAGATTCTTGCATTTCACTGACTGCAGCAAAGACAGATCCGCATCTGGTTTGTTAGAACATGCAAAAGGCGTTATTAGCACGTACAAGTGCGAAACAAAAGTAATAGCGCAAACATATGACGGCGCAGCTGTTATGGCAGGGGAACATGCTGGACTTCAGGCCAAATTAAAGAAAATTTGTAAAGAAGCAATCTTTGTGCATTGTTATGCCCACAAATTAAATTTAGTCTTAGGACAATCGGCTAGCTGTATTAAGGAAGTGCGAATATTTTTCGCCTCTTTGTCAGGCTTAGGGGCATTCTTCTCTAAATCTACTAGGCGAATTGAAGCTTTGGACACTGTGGTGAAAAGGCGATTGCCATCAGCTGCACCAACGCGATGGAATTTCACCAGCAGACTTGTCCAAACTGTAAAAACTCATACCAGTGATCTGCAGGAATTATCTTCGATTATTGAAAATTCAAGTGACTGGGACGCTGAAACTGTGTGCTCTGCTCGTGGCCATTTTAATCTTTTGAAAGACTTTGAGTTCAATTTTTTCCTAAATTTATTTTCATCTATTTTTCCTCATTCTGACTCTTTATTTAAAATTTTACAAAATAAGACCAGTGACATCATGTATTGCATGAAAAAGATAGAAGATTTTGGGAAATATCTGAAGCTGTTTCGAGACACTTTTGATTGTTTTTGGGAAGGTTGCAACCGAGAAAGGGGTGAATTTCAGTGCATCAAGCGAGCCAGAGTAGAAAATACAAATGAGAAGGACGTGTACAAGAGATTGTTTTTAGAAGTTATAGACAACTTAATATGTCATGTATCCGATAGATTTTCTGACACGTCGAAACTGAAATTCCTAAGCCTTCTTAACCCTGATTGCTATTTAAGTTATCAGTCGACATTCCCCAATGAAACTTTCAGTTGTCTAATGGACGTTTATGGAAGGCATTTTGACTTTGCGCGACTGAGAAGTGAGCTCACTGCCATATATTTTGATTGTGAGTTCCACATGAGTGTCAGTAAATAAAAAATGATTATATCAAGCATCATGAACTAGAAGATGTCTTTCCCCAAACCTGTATTCTGACCGCTCTGATTCTGACTATACCTGCTACAAGTGCGTCGGCGGAGAGATCATTTTCTGCTCTCCGGAGAGTACAAAATTATCTTCGAAATTCACAAAGTGATGAAAGACTTTCCAGCTTGTCCTTACTAAATATCGAGAGTCAGCTTTTAGACATGATGATGACAAGGCCATCGTTTTTCGACGATGTAATTGATGTGTATGCACGAAAACCAAGACGACTTGAACTACACTTTAAAATGTAATTGTTTTAAAATAAAAGTTAATACTTATCATCACTGATTTTTCCTTATGAATTCTTCCAATATGACTCCGTTAAATTTAGAAACGTTAAAGAAATGCATATAAAAGGGCAACATGCTCCTGAGTCATTATTTAGGGATATTTTGTTGGTTAAAATGATTAAAATTGAGTCACACAGGATTTCACAGTTACTGGGACTTTCTCATCAAATATAAAGACGTTCTTGAGGGGAAACTACCTTGTAATAAAGAATAGTAAAGAACCTACTCTTTAATGAGAAAATTAGCATTGAGGTTTCCAGATTGTTCTGTTGGCAGGACTCACTGCAGTATGATGGCAATATGCCGGTGAAATTTTTCTAGTGCAACACATGAGGGAGAACCTATGTTTATTTGATAAATAATGTTTTTACCAAAACAGATCATTCTAGATTCCGGATGAAACATCTCTTCAGAATGTCATCTCGTTCTATTCCTTGAGAGAGAAATATTTCTTGGGTGTCTTTATCGACGAGTAAAAGTAACTTACACATTTCCAAGTACAGATAGAAAGATTTTTCAAATCTATTCTATACTATTTTATTTTCTATTAACAATACTGAGAATAAAAATACTTTAATCACGAAATATTCCATTAAAGATTCCATTAATAAAGTACTTTTATCTACATATTTCCTCGAATCACCCGTGAACGACGTAGGTTGAAAACAGAATATGCCGCTTCCCCTATTAAAAAATCCACGCTACGCCCCTGCACGTTACTTAAATCTGATCCCTTTACATATCACAGAAAACAATTACTTTTAACACAATACAATAAACTATGACTTTTCCAGATAACATCAACTGTACAACATGTGAAAATCATGAAATATTTAAGTAAAATTGTATAAGGTATGGCCTCTTTGAATTCAATAACACGCGCAGTAAATGAACTTGAATCTGCCACTCACATCGTTCGGAATACTTTTCCCACCTATTCTGGACTTTTTACCCACTTTTGACACGAATTGTCGTGTATTTACTGCTAGTCTCTTTCCCCAACTGATCGTTGCATAAAAGTTGCCAGTTCTTTTACCTCAACAGCTCCGCATCGCTCGCCTGTAGGTAACCTTGGGGATTTTCTGCCGCTCGCAGTTGCAACCCGTCTTCGCTCACTGTCCCACGATGTTACCAGTTTCCTCCCCTCGAGCTCTGGACTCCGCCACGCCTCCAATTTCCACACCCGTTGCCCGTTTTCCGGACTCGTACGATTCTCGTTCCAGTCCAAATCTTTCTCACCTACCCTTCTCTCTTCCTGGGGTGTTCCTTCCTCTTCTTCCGCGCCTCGTGCAAGTTTGTTCGCGCTTCTAGCCTCCAATAATTAGTGTTGCTGAAGTTATCCTTTAAATGCTCAGCCTACCTACCACACTTTGCGTGGTGTGTTACACGTGGTGGTGTGTTACGTTACGGTTACACCGTTTTTGATGAAATTGTATTGTTGAATACTCTAAAGGACGATTAAGAAAATGGTACAGGTCTCATTTTGGTTGAAAATCCTAAGTTTTCGAAAATTGAAATAATTCAAAATGATTTCGGCGCATACGATTAAGAAGATACATTTTTTTTTCTAAATGAAATGTGTTCATCAAAAACATATCTTCAAATAAGGTAATGCTGCATTTTTTGAAAATGAGTATTTTTGTGTAATTAGGCGATAAACATAGTCGCCCGCTCTCAATTTACTGCGCTTCGTGAACGTAAAATCAACTGTGTGCTACGCAGTGTGATGCTACGTAAGTTAGAACTGTATGTTATTTCATTTTATTATTATTTATAATATTTCATTTTAAATTGCGTCCTTTAATTGTGTTAAATGTGAAAACGAACAGATGGGTTTCGCTTTGCTTAATAAGTTGTGGGAATGAAGAGTAATGCATGTAAAACCCGAATAAGTTTGATGAAAATAAAAATATATTTAATTATTACATTTTTCTGTCCATTTTCACTTTCTTGGTAGCGGTTTCAATAATGCTAATTGGCAAAATGTGTATCCCATACAAATTAGCGGTCATTGTTGCTTGTAACGCTGCACTGACAACAAAAGGCCTTACAAGAGCCATACACGTCATTAACTACTGCCTTTCGTTAGTGTTAGGGCCCCTTCACACGTAGACACAGCAGAGCGCTACAGGACACCACGACTGGTAGCAAAGCATTGGTTTAAGTGGAGGTCTTCCCACTTGCGGCGGATTCACGCTTCTATGTCTTAATGTGGTTGACGCTCACCACGAGCAGCTCGAACAGTAGCGGCTCGTGCTTAGGTTGCACGGTTTCACAACCCCCAGAAAATGAAAATGATTTCATAATATCTTAGGAATTTACATTTTTCTTTTAAAACATTCATTATTCAAGATATTGTAGTAATATCGATGTATATGAAATCATTCTGAAATCCTAGAGCGTCCAACTGGTGTTCTCTCCGGTGTCTGGTGCCTCGCGAGGAATTGCACCATGCTCTTGGCTGTATGAATGGATTTATTGTTTTACTTTGTAGCACTTTGATTTAACACGGGGAACATATGGCCTTTTGGTTGGGCAACCATGCTAGTGGCGCTCTAGCGCTGCGCGGCTACGGAGGGAATCTCCGGAAATTACCCATATTCTGTCTTCGTCTAACTCATTACAACGTAATTTTATGGTTTTCGCTTGTTATTGCAAGTACACAAGTTCACTCAATTATTGGCGACATTCAATGCATTGTTTATGATATTTGGAGAATTTGTTTTCATTTGATATTAGGTTTGTTGATTCCAAACGTACATTCGATGAGTTCTTTGTGTAAAGGTTCTGGATGGAAGTCTCCGTGTGGCTGCAGCTGGCCGTGGCCAGCTGTTTGCGAACATTTTTGTGAATACGAATGTGTCGGAGATCTTTCATTATTGCAAATTATACCAGGGATGTTTTCGAAATAAATTAATTTTATTTGCGTGAAACGGGTCGAAACAAATGTGCTGGAATCGAACTTCAGTGCCCAGTGGAAATCAAAGTCTGAACCACGTGCGAGGGAGGTGTACCTATATGCCTTTCGCGGATACGACACATAAAATTATGTAAGCAGTGTTTCAGAATAGACTTTTATTTCACTTAGTTTTAATTGATTTGAATTGCGTACATTTTTATTATATATTCGTATTTTGAATTTTGGAAATTTCATTTCCGTCATTCGATGGAGGTGCAACCTTTAGTGTTGTGGCACCAGCTGCCCCTGCCCCTTCAACGCGTTATTTTTGGTTGGTTACCGTTGAAAATTGTCATTTTGTACCACTTTCAAAATGTTTCTCAATACTACTCGCTCCCCATTCAACATAGTGGCTAGCGTTTGGACTAGCTTTTCAAACGAAGTGTGTTGTCACTTGGTTCGTGACGCAAACTGGTGGTGCGCAGAACGAATAAAAACCGGCACGCCGGAGGAACTCACCCATGTATTTCCACCATGAGGTCACCAAATCATTTCGATTTCACTCTCTGTGCACTGTAATTACTGCTGAGATGTAGTTTCCAATGCCCTTAAATATAACTAATCAGTGTCATTGTGGCCTTGATGGAAAGAAGATTCACCACGATTGTGGCGAGTTCTCTAAGCTCTCTTCAAGCCATCTCCTTTTCTCCTTCGGACTACTTGAAAACAATACACCACCTGATTCATAGTTTGTCTCACAGCAATGATCTAGTTCTTTGCAGGGACCGAATACCGAAATAATAGCGGTAAAGGTATTTATACCGGTATACAAATACCTTTACCTCTATTATACCTTTATTCAAAATACCTTTAAAAATACCGGTATAAGACGTCAAATACCGGTATTTTTAGAGGTATTTTACCTTTATCCGACGTCTATACCGGTAAAATACCTCTATTTAAAGGTATTATACCGGTATTCTCTCATCAAAATACCGGTATTTTCATAGAAAATACCGGATTTCAGTAGAATCATACAGGTATTTGGGGGAAATTCATTGTGATATTTCCGCTGAGATGACTCAGAGGAAACAACTACACACGGCTGAGTTTCTGACCGGGAGGTCCTAGGGTTCGAGTCCCGAGGGTGGCGGATTTTCGACACTTATTATAGCTAGGTCGAGTTCTGCCGTTGACTGGGAAGTCGAGTTATGTCGTCAGACGGAGGGACCAGCCAACGGTCTTTCGCAGACGTCAACACGAGCTCGTTCGCTGACCTTGGACCTCACGTCCGGGCGCAGAGCTTGGCGACACGTGATAGAGTGTTGAAAATTTATCGAATTTCTCCGTATAAATCTTGTCCTTTCTAGTAGCGATAAAAAATGGAGAAACATGTCTTCTTATCCATAAATGAGTCTTCCCACGCATACCAAACTTCCTTCTTGCATGACTGTGTTTATCACTAAATACGATTATTTGCTTAAATTTGATCGTATCACTAACATTCCCGAAAATAATTTTTTCAGTTGGCCCAGTTTCCTTATTCTGCACCATAATTATAACTAAAACAATATTAAAATTTACATTGAACGCTAATAGACATATTAACTATTCTTACGCGAGGAAACAGATGCGTTATGTTTAATTCAAAATTAATGATTGAAGGATGTTTAATTTACACCCATGTATTATTTAAGAAAATCCATTAAGAAAAAATATTAATAGTACTATATAATATTAATTAATTTTAATAAATATTTTAAAATATTAATACTAATTAAATTTTAAATGTTTGCATTAAATTTGGGTAAATTAATTTATCATTTTGTTTGTTAATTTATAAATTTAATTCAATTAAATGTTAATTTTAATTGAAAAGTAAAAAATGTTAATATTAATAAACTCTTTTTTATTAATTAATAATGTTAGTATATATTTCTTATTATTAAGGAAGAAACACTCTTCTCGAAGTGGGCTCCTCCAGATGCATTTTACAATGTAAGCTACCCAGTAGAGGGAACCCTTTCCCACATGCAATGTTAATAGCTAATAATAATAGTAATAAAAGTAATAATAATAGTAATAAAAGTAATAATAATAATAATAATAATAGTAATAATAACATAATTTACTTTTATTACAAATTTCTCAATATCTGCAGTTAATGTCAAAATATATTAAACCCTTAATATAAAAAAATTTTTAATTAAAATTCCGGAGGGGTCGGGAGGGAAGAAAGGCCTACGTACGGACGGCGCATACGTTACAGCCCTCCATGTGCGAAATACAAAGACAGACTTAGGTCATCTCTCAGGTCAGACGGGAGATAGCTCGATGAAGGACACTAAGAAAAGGTTCTCTTCAATGGAACCAATAATTATTATTTCATATTTCAACTTTTCCGAAGTTTAAATTAAGGGAGGTTTTCAATACATACAACGTATGCAAAACGTAAACGCCCGAACACAAAACATTTACAATAATAAGAATAGAATTTAATAGTTGTTTAATATACATATACACAAAATAATAATTTAAACAATAAATATCAGTTATGAAATGATATTTGATTAATAAACATTTTGTGAGATATTATTAACTAAAGCAATCTATTTTGTCAACATGTATCGATGGAAAGCTATATTTCTTCATTGAAAATACCGGTATAACCTTTATGGACGTCCATACCGGTATAGACGTCCTATAGAGGTATTTTACCGGTATAAATGAATAAAGGTATTTGAAAAAGGTATGGAAAAATACCGGTATTATACCGGTATTCAATACCTTTTCGGTCCCTGGTTCTTTGTTGGATCTCGGGCCATGGTATAACATGCTATGTATGCTGACCCGACTGCGAAATCGACTGGGAGGCCTGACATTCCCATTAGCAAATTTAAAGGCATTTCCAAAATGCTCCATATCCAGTGCATGGCAAAATGCCAGTTTTAAATTAAGGGTGATTAAGAATTCCGTAAGACCTGTGTTCTTCATCACGTGCTGCTAGACATTAGGTTTTTGGATCGGCCGTTGCCACTTTTCACATGGTTTCCTTCTTCTGTGACACAATCATGTAAAATGGATCTTTCTGTAGAACATGTTCTTCTACATTGCGTGAAGTTTAATTGCAGCCGATGCAGACACTGTCTGCGTATCCGTATAAGGCAGGGATTTTCAAACTGCGTTGTGGTGATTTATTAAAAATAATCTTAAGATTTGATTTCCTTTAATCCTTGTCTCATTTATGTTTTTTCGAAACTTATTGTTACTAGGGGAGCCGGGGGAAGGTTTGTTTAGGTCAAGGGAGCCATAGACGTAAAAAAGATTACAATCCTCTGGTATAAGGTGTTCAGCAACGAAAAATCCTCCCTCTCGAACCTTTTCCTTTACGTGGGAAAGTGTTCTTTACCTTTTGGTTGGAGAGAAAAAAGAACAATAGTTTCAATGAATTAGTACAAGCCGCCTACTATTTTTTAACGATTCTTGAACTTCTGTTGAAAAGTTGTGTGGCTGTTAGATCTTAATTTTAAGTTAAACAAGTTATTTTAATGAAGAAGAGACTGGCATATGAAAGTTTTTTTTTTTTTTAAATGATCTATAATACAGTTTTAAATTATTTGGCATGGCGGCAATGACTTCAGCTGTTGAAGCATCCTGTAAACCTCAACGAGTCAATCATTTCCACTTGTAATTTTATGTCATAGACTCAGGAGGTATCATTGCTCTATGTCAATATGCTCTGAACATTATTTGTTTTAATGCATATTTAATATTTTGTTTTAATAGTTTTTAAACAATGTACATGATAGAATTCAATAAAACTGAATATTACGGGGGACCCCCCCCCCAGACTTAAGGTTATTGTCACCACCTGTGCGAGTAGCTTCAGCTACCACTGATTCTAAATAAGAAAATGAACAAAACTAAATATTGAATGAAATGAAAGTAATGTACATCCTTTACATCCAATCATTGGACCAAGAATACTATTAGATGATTTGGTGTTTTCTTTCTTTCCTCTCGATTTAATTTCAAAGATGCAGCATTTTCACCTGATCAAACTTGAGTAATTTTGGTAGTCAAGGAAAATAAAATATTTGATACGCAGTCATTGTCTTGTTTTTGTTTCAATCTAATACAATAAAAAAAACTGGATGATAGAAACATTTCACTTTAAACCAATGGCCATGTACCACAATAGCTCAGCAAGGTTTAATCATAAATTTAAATAACTTAATATTAGTATTAATATTAATAAAACAAGAAGCAAGGCAAGATACTCCTTTGTCCCCTATCAGAACATTTAAAGACTACTCACAAAAGTGAAATATTCTATTCAATTGTCACCATCATTGATTCTCAAACGGTGATAATTCTTTGAACAATTTGAGAGTGAAATAGTATCAAAATTTATCACTGTTGCAAATTATTTCTTATCATTTTCTATTCAAACTACATTTTCAATGCTAAGAGATTCATTAATAAACAAATAAAGAGTAGTGTGTTTTGATATATCATAAGCAATGAACTTCAGAAAATTGTGTTGACTTCCTTTGTTTTCATTGATATACTTCTTTTCATTTTGAAAAAATAACACATTCACAGGAAAACACATTACATTAAAATAAAAACACTGTACACTGTCATATTTTTTATACAAAATAACAAATAACAGGAGTAGTTATAAAAGAACATGGTTCATTCTTTACATCGTTCTTCAGATAACAAAGAATCATTCTTTAGCAGCAAGGAGCTTGATGCACCAGGTTATACATATTACAGAAGTGAATGTGGTAAGATCCACACACACTTGAGACTAGATGAATAAAGTGAATTACAAGAACCAGCCTTCTCATTCCACTTATATGAGAGTAAACAACGTAACAAATGTCAATGTGTTTCTTCCTTCAATATTAGTAGTTTACATATTTTGAAAGACGTAATATTACACAACTGTCTTTTAGATTTGGTTCTGGACTTTTTGAAACACTAATTTTATTCCTACTCTAAACAATTACTACTACTTGTCCTCATAAACAATGAATAAATGCATCTTTATTTATGGAGTCAACCAATGGTTCTCAAACATTTTCTCAAAGAAGCTTTAAAAATATTGAAATAAACATTTGAGTCCTGGTATCCTAGACATTTAACAATTAAAATACTCATAAAAAAACAACTTTTCTTTCAAGTTGATATAAAATAAAAAATATTCATACAAAAGTATGAATGTTAACTTTCAAATTCCCAGAAAAACTGACAACAAAAATGTAATACATTTTTTACTACTTTAAACAGTGCTAAAAATAGAAACAGGAGAATGGCCTGATTTATTTTCATCAAGCATATTATTATACACAATTATCTATACATTTAAATTCAAATGTAATTTTGCATTCAATCTGCTTTATTCTTCACCCAGAGATTGCTTTTTTTTCTAATTTGCATGTTTCACAGAATGTACAATCACCTCGAGAACCACTGGCATATACCATTAAGATAATGAATATAATCTCAGCATTTTTTTGGTGGCAATTAGCAATTATTAAATTTTGTTTTATATTTCAGAAAACTAACTGGCATGGCACAATCTGCAAAACTCTACTTACAATCTTAGCCAATAAGCCAGGAGAAAGATTCTGCTTCAAATATATGTTAAAATAACACAGCAAGACAATGGGGAAGGTGAATTTCATTCCATTATTCTTTTATAATTAACAGTAATAAATGATTTCACAGTGTTATTACTACCACTTCACTTTTTAAAAAAATTGACCACACTTGAATGAATTTTACATATATTCATACATTCATGTAAATTTTACATGAATTTTCACATACACAACTAAAATTTTAGAATCATTCTCCACTTGTACCAATTCAGAAATTATACAGGAGATTATTGAAGACTGCAGAGCTTTCTTTTCTTCTAGGTGCCTCTTTTTTTTTTTTTGTTTAGTTTTTGTTTTTTTGTTGGCACAATGTATTTTCTTGTAATTAAACAAATCACAGCTTCATGTGTACAAATGGTCTTATCCATGTAAATTCTTGGATAAAAAGGCTAGAGCAAAAACTCCACATTTGTCAACATTGTCATTTTTATAATGTACAATTCACAGTTTTCATTATGTACAAAAACACATAGTCAACCATCACCAAAGATTACCAACCTTGCATACCAACACCAAAATAAAAGAGTATACAAGCAGAAAGGTCACCTTCCCCAAACTAATGTTCCTTGGGATAAGTAACACTTAAAAGATTTTCATTCAGTATCAAAATAGCAAGCAAGACTAACATTAATTCCATAATGAAGAGTAGAAAAATCTGAAGCACAGTTATTTATATTCAACAATTGCTTCAATGACACCATCACACTACAAAAATTTTTTCATGGTAACTTTCAAAATTTATCAAGGCACTTCTTTTTACATGAACATACACGTTGCAAATCGTAAGATTCTTTGGCAGGATGTGGTGGTTAGCAATTTATCCTCAAAGACAATTTAATCTAATGTTAGCCTTACTCAATTATTTTTCCTGCACACTCAATAAAAACTTCATTCAATTATATTTTAAAAAAATCTTATAACACTAAAATTCATAACAGACCAATTATGGAATCTCGTAGGAAGGTGGAAAAATTTCATTTTCCAAACACTCATCAACTATTACAAACCACATGATCAGTTACTCCTTTGTGCAAACATACTTCACATTAAATCAGATTACACATGTAAAAAATGTATTCTTTTGCTCATGACAATTCTATTTCTTATCTTGTTTGAGCAAGTGTTCACTAATAATCATTAATCGGAAGAGGTTTGCTTTAGTATATTTTTAAGTTCAATTATCTGCAAATCAGTACACCTATCTAACACCTATTTTGCCATATAATATCCATAACAAAATTACTAAATAATAAGTAATTCTAAAAAATATTCAAAGAGAAGAATGTAGTGTTTCCTTCCTTGCAAGGATTTCTTTTTCACCTGATATAATACGAGTACTGAATTATTTACTTTTGCACAGATCTACCTATGTGATGTCTGTTTTCTTCAAATTTTCCTACTATTGACAAAGTGGCCAACAAAGGCAGACAAATTTCCTGATAAGCCCATGATGAAATTAGAAAATTTCTCATGACCCTTTTCTTCCAATTATGGGTTTTGAGTCACAGATTTTGTATCTAAATGAACCTGTGAATGTTAAGGTTGCAGCAGAATTTTTCAATTAACAAAATTCCTTGGCAGTACCAAATTTATGACTTTTCCTGATTTGGCCACTCTGATTCAGTAAGGATTTTGTGTAATGTATTGAAAACAACATGCAACCTCTTTATTAAAATCTTCATTTATCACATACATCTAAATAAAAATGTTAAATTTCTCTTTAATATAATCTAACAATTAAAAACCTTACATTCTTAATTATAATAGTAATAACTTACAAAGTAATCAGAGCAAAATCATCACAAATCAACTGGAATAGAATCTTGAACGATAAATAAGTGATTTTAATAATAAAGAAAAATTAAAAATTCAATTTTGTTAAAATGGTAATGAGAATATGACTGAAAATGAAACTTTTTTTTCTCATTGCATCCAAAAATAGAACTGGAATGTTTACAGACCTTACATGTTCCTATAAGAAAATCAAAGGTTTCTTAATTACATAGTTGCAATCTAGAAACCCACAAAGGGAAAAGAATATATGAAAAATTGTATGAAACAAATTTGTTCAAGCTTCCATTGCAGATTCTAGGTAAATTATAAAACATACCAACTACAAACAAAAAAGAGACTTAAAAATAAATACACAAATCTAAACGAACTAAAATTTAACCATTCACGTGATGCAGTGCAAGTTTTTTATTATTCACAAAATTTTGCATTAATCCAAAATTGTAAAAAAAAATCATCTTCTTAATAAAATCTTTTACGTGAATTTTCTTGGTGTTTCTGGTAGAGCATAATACCAATGACAACACAAGCAATAATAGCAATTGAACCTACTAACATTAGAAGAAAAATTTTAATGCCACTCAGAGACGAAGGTTTGGGATCTTCAACATGATCTGTAACAAAACAAGAACATGGTGGTCACAAAGTAACACTACAGGTGGTGTATAATGCTCTTAAAACTATTGCCAGTGCCACAACAAATGCACAAGTCAACTAGTCTGCGAGGTCTCTTTGGTATCAACAGCTAGTAAGCACATGGTGCAGTACTGCCAAAAACAGTACTGCACATGGTGCAAAAGAACTTTTTATTTATTTAATTTAACATAAAAAATAAGTAAAAACTGTGTGTGATGTAATATGAGAAGTGTATTTGTGCACATTCTCTTATATTCTGGAATTCCCAAACCTAACCTATACACACACTGAATTCTGAATATAGATGGAAATGAGCGTTTTTGGCACATTTCTAAAGAAAACATTCACTCTCATGTAATCAAAACTATTTGCAAAGGCAAATCCGCTCTAGATTTGGGCTATTAGCTCATTTTGTAGCCTTCAAGAAGCAATTCACTTAATGCCAAGACAATACAGACAACGATAATTTGGATAACAACCGCATGGAAATACATGGAATGGGGGAAAGGATGGGGTGGGAGGGGCGAAGGGGGGGATGGAAGGAGGGTGGGATGAGGGAGGAGGAGGAGAAGAAGGAGGCGGAGGAGAAAGGAGGCAGAGGAGAAGGAGGCAGAGGAGAAGGAGAAGGAGGAGAAGAAGAAGGAGGAGAAGAAGAAGGAGGAGGAGGAGGAGGAGAAGGAGGAGGAGGAGGAGGAGGAGGAGAAGAGGAAGAAGGAGGAGAAGAGGAAGAAGGAGGAGAAGGAGGAGGAGGAGGAGAAGAGGAGAGGAGGAGAAGAAGAAGAAGGAGGAGAAGAAGGAGGTGGAGAAGAAGAAGAAGGAGGTGGAGAAGAAGAAGAAGGAGGAGGAGGAGGAGGAGAAGAAGAAGAAGAAGGAGGAGAAGAAGAAGGAGAAGAAGAAAAAGAAAGAGAGGGGAGAGAGAGAGATTGATGGGAGTCCAAAATATTTCCCTTCAGAACTCTAAGGGTGTAAATATGTTCAGGTCTCTGAGGGTTAAAAAAGCAAAATTTGATGTTTTTTTTTTTTGAAAAAGCCGTGTAATATAATGTTATACAAGATACACTGATTAAATTGAAAATATTTAACATTGCATTACCTCTAGGTGGTTCGAAGAATGCAGCAGAAGGAGATATTTGAGAGCGATCCTCTTCTATATCTTTTGGCTGTAGAAGACAAAAAAAATATATATTACTGTAAGCTTGTGTTCTTAAATGATCACATTTAGAAACTCCGGCTACTTGTTACTTTTTCAATAGCCTTTATCTTTTCTTTTTTGTCTTTTCCCTCCAACAAACATAATAGCAAAATTCATCATCTTTAAACAGCTTTGGTCATAAAGTTAATTAGTTGGTCAATTAGTAATTTTTATCCAAAAATGAAATCATTATCTGAAATAATTAAACTGTCATGCAGCATAAATATTATATATATTCTGCGTGATGACAAATGATACATATAATATAATATAGCTTACTCCCTGAAGTATATGCATAATGAATTTACAATGCATGCTGACAATGAAAAAACTATTCAGCACACAGCCATGATATAGGTGTATGGTTTTGTTACATTCTCAGGAACTCGGAATAATCCTAACACAATAAAATAAGTTTCGATTTAGACAGAAAAATGTAACCCTTATTCTGTCAATTCTCATACTGCATACCAACTGAATGTTCATACTTAGTGTGTCATTGCTCATGACTATGGCTGTGATTTATATGCAATAAAAACAGCGAAATATGCACATATCTATGTAAATATATTTGGTAATACATGCAATTGAAAAATGAAAATATGTGAAATAATATAATGTAATGTGTAAGTGTAAAAATAAATAAAAAGTGAAATGTGGAAAATGTGGATGTAATGTAGAAAATGTGGAAAACTCAGCCATTGAAAACATTATGCATCAGTTCCGGCTCATCTCCTTCACTACTGAGCAAACAAAAGAGACACTCCCAGATCGTCTGTGTCGCAAATTCATGGGCCTGACTCTTTTTAACACAACTTCATGTTTGCGCAGTGCGTGGGCATGCACTGGTGCTTGATGAATGCACATTTCACTTTGACTGATACTGTCAATGACAGATCTTCGTGTGCTTCTCGAGTGACTTTGTATGAGTCAGGCAAGCAGCAATGTTGATCTGTGGCTATGGCAATGTAAGCAAATCTTCTGAAGCCCATTGCTTCAGAGCAATTCACATGATGTACCTCAGCACGTGGTGAGAGAATTGTCAAAGCCGCTTACAAGCTGACAGAACTAACTGTTGGGCTTCTTTTCATCGATGAGGGGTGAATGTGCAACAAAAATATGCAAATATGGCCTGAATATGCGAAATAAAAATGGCTCAAATTGATTCTAAATGCCTCAAAACGTATACAATTTGTTGAAACAGGATGTTTTAGTCAACAGAAAAAATATGCAAATGCATATAAATCACAGCCCTACCCATGGCACATGTGACATCAAGAAACAGCAGGACTCCAAGAAAGAGACCGCTCGTCATTAATCATTTGCTGATCATGTATTGTTACAGAACAGCAACTTTTTATATTCTTGGTATGTACAGAACCGACGTGTATTGGTATGCACTATAATATGTTATTGCAGGATTAACAAACAGCCAGTTATGTTTACTGAATTGCTGAAATGTGCTCTGTGAAGTCACGGATAATAAGCAACCCAAAACACTGCAGGTTCCTGGTTGGGGACTGTCTGGGAGCGCTGAGGATCTAATGGCAGGGAACCCCTGGCCGAAGAGATAAAAGACAATGACCGACTAGGACCGATGATAACCGACTACGTTAATGGGAGCTTACTCCATTTTCAACGCCAGTACTTGGTTAGAGAACATTGTAATGAGAAAACATAATGTGATGACTGAGATGTGTAAATGTGGACAGAAATTGCAATATTATAATGTTCATTAACCGTTACTAATAGGGGAAAGTACGAGTTGTTGTAGCAGCACTAGTTTAAATATTGAGGTAATTGTTGCATCCACATCATTCCTAGTAAAGTAAATTCTTCAAATAACTTCTGCTCTAGATTGGTATGGCTCCAGGGTAGGTCTACATCTTTTCAGCAGGTAGGGATCTATGTTGTCAGAATCCATCAATAAGTTTTCTCATTAAGTTTTCCTTGAGTTGTTGGAACGTGAAACAAGACTCGCTTGTATATGCTATTAATCCGTTTTTGTTTCCAGGAAGTCATCAACAGTCCAGATATTCATTGCTGAAAATGCCCCTAAATTGATCAGCAAACATTTTTGGAATGATAGTAAGGTTGTACCATGTACTAGAAGTACTGAAGGTGATAAGTAGACCGAATTTTTATGTAATTACATATTTTTTGTCTTTCTTCTTAATGTTCTCAAATTTGTAATCTTGGTCACTGTCCTAACACAATTTCCAAGTGTTATCATTTATTTTTACATAATTAGTACTATATTAAATATTTTTCAAATTTTTGCTATTTGCACAAAATGTTTATTATTTCATCAATTTTCTTCAATTTTATTACATATTTTCATGAAAAGAAGTAATTTTTTTTAAAAAATCACATTTTCCCCCTACACTATTACTGCATGATGTCTCTCCAGGTACCCTACGTGAAGACGTCTTATGTTCTCACAGTCCTGTGTGCCTGCTTCAGTTATCTCAAAGTCGGGAAGTGCGTGTCAGTGACTGGAGATCTTTCTCTCCTTTAGGTGTGAAAAATATCACTGATGCAGCGTTTCATAACCTTTTAACTTTAATTTCCAAGAAAATTTGGCGATCACCGAAGTGTAACACTTCGATGAGAATGCTGCACGCTGCAGTAATTGATTGCTGGTCTAAAACATCACCAGTTTGTACGATGTGTTGTCTATTGTGTCTAGACTGGTTTCAAAACTACAGTCCTGGATATCAATATATGAAGCTTTTACCACTGACAGGAAAGTTGTATGGTGCAAAGTGTGCATCAACTTGTGAGCTCCAAATGATTTTAAAAACGTTTGTATTATTTTGAAAAATTTCTTTGGAAATTGTACTATGTAAATGCGTTTAATAATTAGTAGTCATTTTAATATTATATATTATATCAGATTTTATTATTATTCTCTTTTCATTACATATTTAAGTACAAATTTTGATGTTTCATATTACATATTTTTCCCGACTAACGATGAGAATATGGCTAATTTTTTTTTTTTTACATATTGTTATAAAAGGTTTTGGGGATTTTCAACTACTAGATACTTTCTTATATGACAAGACAGGGAAAGTACTGCAAAGTATCTGTTGATAGTTTGACAGAAATATATGCTTTGGGGATCTCTGATCCCTTAAAACGTTTTTCAAAAATGTTGGTTCAGCCCAGACAACATTAATGCCCTCAGTTCACAGGATTTTCTTCCCAATTAATATTTTCAATATGTCTCTACTTAAGGCCCAAAGAATTTGCAATTGATCTTTGAATTAATACTAAGGGGTAATATACATGAAACCCCTAGACATTTTAAGAATTTTCTTCAAAAGCATACTTCTTTTTTATGTTTTGTTCAAACAGAATAGCTCAAATTTCGGTTTTCAGTATTTGATTAGCTCGAGTATGCGTGCTAGATTTGAATCCATGAATTGTGGGAATTCTGATGTGGTACTGTTGACGTAATTACATGAAGAAATAAAAGAAGTCATCTCCGTCAACTTAATATATTTATTTAGAGAACCAGCTTTGGATCGCTTTGTTGTCATCATCAGTCTCGCTGTGCGGCAAAAGTCGGGGGACTCTTCTATTTTGTTATTTTTTTCCTAAATGGTTAAAAATATAGGAAGACGATCAGTGAGTTAGGAATTGTGTGTGATCATACACGTGTTTGTGTAGGTATGTGAGCGCACGTGCATGTGTGTGTGAGCGCACATGCGTGTGTGTGTGTGTGTGTGTGGGGGGGCATGTGGGTGTGTGTACGTAAGGCATGTTCGCAAGTTTGGTTTGGTTAGGTTAGGCTTTTGAATCTTTGATTCACCTCTGACTTATCTAATTGTTTTACTTTTTTGTCATTTGCAATCCTACAAGCTAGTTTTTTTTAAGGTTTTCCAGGTGATTGGCCACTTATCTTTCATACCAGCAGGTAGTTTGTTTGATTTTTTTTATTTCATGTTAAAAACAGTAAAATCTGCATGTGGCATTTGGGAGAGAGAGAGAAAAGATATATGAAAGAAAACAACTCAACAGGTCAAAGAATACATCTAGCCAAAATACCTAAAACGAATATGATAAGAGTTTAATTCTTACATCATCTGGTATATCCAATTCATATAACCTGACAGATAATACATCATGAGTGTCAGATAGGTCTCCAGTTGCTGCTGACATGCCAAAGTAATAATTTGTGGGCAAACGCACACCTTTCACTGACAAGCACTCCTTCCAAGCAGCTTTGTTTTCTATATCTGTAGACACTGTAACAGAAAGAAAATTTATAAAGAATCTACTGCATATGCTTTATGCATTACCATGATTTATTCATGCACTCATATATGTCAAATCTAGTTCACTCATTTTCACAGCCAACAGCCAATGATGCAAGTGCTTTGCTAAAGCAAGTGTGCACTAAATCCACATTATACAGACCACTTACCATTAAGAAAATTATTTTAATCACCTATGTTCATAAACCTGATGCAGTTACCCATACACCAATTGATGGCAATTCATAAAGCCAAGTCATCCAATGCATATATGCTAATTGCATAACCATTATTCTTCCACAAATTTCATTATTTCTTGAAGTACAGAAGATAGAACGTTCTACAATGTAACTATAAAAGAGTACTGAAAATGCACCTCTTAATCAACATGCTCTACACGAATCCCAAAACTTACTTCACAAAGTAAATATAACTGGAACCACTGTAATTTCTACAATACTAACTGTACAGCACAAAAACTTAGCTTTTTTATCTGAACACAAGATGCAAGTGTCTTAGAATTCTTATAGTTTTATCAGAATTCAATGTTATCTCACTCATTGAGTGGTAAATAATTGTATCTGCTACAAGCAAACGATGTGGCATGCAGAGATTGCCTGAGCTCAATCCATAAATGTCTACTAAGTGCAAAAATTAAAATAAAACTGTGAATCAAGGAGGGGTAACAATCTTGTGACCAGATAACTACCAAACGTATCCTTTTTCCGAGCTGTGTTGGTCTTGGCGTCCGCAGGGTAAAAACGCACTGGCCGAGAGCACATAGAACAAATAAGGGGAAGAAAGACAGATGTAAACATGAAAGTGAGAAAGGTTTCATAAAGGACTAAAAAATAATCTTCAAATAATTTATGTTCACAAAGCATGCAGTGTATCAAACCACACAGAGGTAATTTTCAATAGAAAATTTCACAATAAATTCAACCAATCCACGCACTTATTAACTCTGATAAAACTCCACAATTACTAGGTGAGGGATAACAGTTAACTAGCAAGTGCATTGCATTGTTTTCTAACATAGAAGAGGGAAGGCACTCTCCTTCACATTCCCATTTTCAATTTCACAATGATCTTGTATCAATAGAGTAATTAAAAACAAAACAAAAAATACAAAGAATGATATAAAAGAAATTCAGAGTTGCCCGTTTCTACTATGCTAAAAACAACACTTTCAACAGAATTTAATAAGACAAATCTAAGTATAAGGATTTTAAATCATTTCTCAATCAATTATTAGTTTCTCATTAATTGTTGTTGTTTGCTCCATTTTTCCCCTTGTGACAGTATATCCACTTTCAACACACCACATTTAAATGAAGGAAACGCATACATTATTTAAAATTTCGTACATGAATTCTGAGGAACAAACATGGGCGTATCTGGCATGTAAAATTTGAGGGGGAATCAAAGGAAGCAATTAAAATGCTAGTACCTCTGAAGAAATGTTGGTCTCAGCCACAATTTTTTTTTTGGTTTCCATTTTTCAAGATTAACAGAAGTGTAACACAAGATTAAGAAAGCGTCATCTTAGTGTTAACCAAAAGTCTAACAAACAAACTTGTGTTGCAGCTATTCATGAATTCAACAATATATTCAGACAAAAACTTGGGAGACTATTCAATACAAAAAAAAAATCTCAGATTTTGGAACATGCAGAACTAAATTATCTTTTGTCTATATCACATACTATCAAGCTAATGCTGATTGGACCAAACATTGTTCTGCAGCACATACTGTGAGCAATAAATCTGGCTGCTAGCTTGTCTAGGTTGAGAAGGTCCAACAAATCTTCATGTGGTAAAAGATACCTTTACTGAATAATTTGTGTGTCATGCTGCTTCTTAAGTATGTTTTCGAATTTTGAAGAGAGCCACAGCTATAGTACTGACAGCGCTATCATTCGTCTGCTCCGAAGCACACTGATCAGAATTGATCAAACTGGTGGCCCGCAGTGCTTTTTTTGTGGCCGAGAAAGGTTATGAGTCAAAAGTGAAAGCTCTTCCATCCACGTCAGGTGAGAACATTGTGAGCCAAGTGCATGCATCCTGCTCGGGTTAACATCCCCTTAAAGTACAAATAAGTAGTTTAGATACAAGAATTTTTTTCAAGAAAATTCAGAAATCAAAAATCAACCCAATGTGTTCCACTGCGTTATGCATGGTCCAGCCTGATATACGCATGGTCCCCCCCCCCTTCAGAGCAGTTAGGCAAACTCCAGAGATCAACAATATGGGGAACTCAGGTGTCGATTGCCTAAGTAATGTTAAATATGGCCCACACCACATTAATGGTTTTAGTTATGACCCTTGAGGCCTTGCAAGTTGGACACCCCTGGATTAGATTAATACATTGTTTATATTAATAGTACATAATGAAACTAGAATGAAAACTACTAAAAATATTTTGGGGAAGTTCCCTTGTCCTCTGCCAGAAACTCCCATGGAAATAAAATTGGATTTGTCAAAATATATAAATTTGAATATGCTGTTCTTGCACCAAAGGTGGCCATCGACTTTACATTTTCACTGAAGGAACTTGAAAATAAAACCTGTCGTTACTTGCAAAATTGAGCATATAATCACTAAAGTTACAAATTAATTTCTAATATTATTTGTAACACAGGATTTATGAACTAGTGAAGACTTAATGGATAATAAAATAATCTATGAAAAACTTTCTACATTAAGATATTAAGATACTGATTCTCAAGTTTGAAGAAACTTATTTTAAAATAATTTTATAATTTTTTCAATACATTGCTTAATACTGGAAAACTCATTTCCTCTTATCCTTGAACTTGAAGGAGCAAAAAACAATTAATCCCTGTAAGCTATTTACGTGTAAGTGCACATTCAGAAGGATACCCCAATAGAATAATTTAGGTCTTAAATTATTTAGTCATTTATTTATATCACTTTATTTATAACACTAGTTATTATTTATTATAACAAAATCTTAAGATTCCCTCTCTGGGATTAGAATTTATATTAAAGACTTATCACCAATCAACATAAAGACTAAAAATTGCTCAACATAAAGAAAGATGTAAGATGGTCAAATGTATGTACTGCTCAACCAATCTTAAATCTGCTTAAAATATTGATCTATTTAAAAAAAAAGAGAGGCACACCAAAGCCTGAGAAAATGTCCCCAAAACATGATGCATTACATATTTCCTCAATGAATGACTAGCTACACCATTACAACTTTGTTCCATCCTGAAGGGCATCTCAATGATGAATAAATAAATATTAATATTTCAGTTTTGAGGCAAGATCCAAATATTAAATCACCAATATTTATTTAAGATGTGATTTACAAATATAAAATTAAATTGACATTAAAAATTATATGAGAAAGGTGAGACCAATAACATCTATTCATAAGTTTACTACACACCAAAAATGTCAATACATTGCACTACAACATATCACTGATCATAGAGCCAATACTTCATCACATCAGGAAACGTATATGAAATAGAACACACAACATACCAGTCTAGCAACAGATTCCAAACAGTGATAAGACTGAATGTCCTAATTAGTAACATTCACATGTATCATTCACATAGTGAATACAAAGCAACATTCAGACTACAAATATTTCAACACCAAGAAGGAAGATTTACCATTGGTACCACTGCTCAGGTAAAATAAAGTCCATTTACTAGGTAAACAAAACATCGAGGAAATTCAAAATAAAAATGGGCAAGATAATAGTTCTAGGTAATTCTGAACAATTTGTAAGTATATCCCACTGAGTAAACAAAACATCGCTCAGCAATTTTATTTTAAAATTTTATTTTCCAAACCTTATACATTTAATATCTTGCTCTAGTTTTATTCTGAATTCTCATTCATTCCAATTTATTCCATGGGTGAAGTTTTTCCACATCCTATTACAAAATACACCAGGAAACAGCTTCATATTGACATATTCATAATCTTCATAATTCATAATCATTTAATAATTCAGAATTTTATGATGTTCCTTCTTCGTTGATAAAAACTTAATTTATAATCAATTACTATTTGAAAATTCATTATGAACCAAAGATAAATAGTACACACTTACTTTTATTTCTCTTTCTTTCATTAAAACAATGATATTAAAAAACACTTGTATTGAACTACTAGTGTGTTACCCACAGAACAAAAGAGGTGTTTACCAGTGGTGAAAAGAGGTGAAAAACTAGTGGTGTTAAACAGCATGTACTCTCTCGCCTTTAGTAATGGTTATGTAATACTATTTGTACCTTAATTTCTCAATAAATTAAAGTCTCAGTTGTCATTTTGAATGAATCATCTCGGTTGTCATCTCAATGAATACAATGTCAGTTGTAAAACTCATTAAATATACTAAAACATTAGGTGCAAAAACTAAATATTTTCAAGCAAATATCAATACAAATTTGACAATTATAACTGCTTTTCATACAGCTAAATCATGTCACAACAATGAGATGTAATTCACAGAAATTCACAAGTCGCAATGCAGAATGTCATTGTTATATTCCAATATGATATACTCTGAAGGCTAGAAATTTTTAATTCATATATTTCAATTAAGTTTTAAATAATTTCTAAAAGATTATTTTGTAAACATATTAGAAAAGCTCAAATGTAAGAAACAAACAAACATGAAATAATATACACATTCTAACTTACTCATCCATCTGCTTCAAAATACACCTAAAATTACATTCACAAAGCGCAGATTTTCAGAGCAGGCGACTTAGTTTGATGCCAAATTACACAAAAAATACTAATATTCAACATGACGTTATTTGAAGATCTATTTTTGAAGAACACATTTCATTATGAAAAAAATGTATTTTCAAAATTGAACTTGAACGAACATGCTGAAAATTTTTAATTTTTTTCTTCGAAAAATTTGTGTTTTAAAAAAACGAGACCTGCACCATTGTCTTAAGCATCCTTTATGATATCTAAGGTCTAATTCATTATACCAATTTTGTGCAGTTTTTAAGAAAAAACAGTATAAAGAAAATAAAGACAGTTTGACACAAAATTTTGCAAAAAATACTCATGTTTTTGAAAAACTGAACATGACATTTATTTTTGTGTGTTTTACGTAGACACATTTCATTAAGAAAACAATGTTTATCTTCGTAATTGTAGTCGTAGGATTTTGAACTTTTTCAATTTCCGAAAAATCAGTGTTTTCAACGAAAACGATACATGCGCCATTCTCTTAAACATCCTTGTCACTATCTAATAACAAAGTTGAATAAAAACGTTGGAGCCTTTTTTTTAATGTCCCAGGAGCTCATGTAAAGTACCCTCCAAAACTAAAATATCGGTTTCAACTTAAACGGGCCACGACATCAGCCAGATCGGACGGAGAATATCAATTTTGGAGAAAATCGGCTGAATCGGCCGCTAGCGTTGTTTACACATATACGGACAGACGTTTTGCCGTCAATGGACATTACGGCATCAAGGATTCACAAAATCATGAATTCTGGCTACCCACGTGTTAGAGGACTTTTTCTAAATTTAGTATCGGCATTTATCAATTTTTTCGTTGCCAAGGCCCTGTAATAAGTTTTTCTGCCGAAAAATTCGCAGTTTTTTTTCGCGCAGTATTATTTAACTTTCTCCCTATTGCGGTAGCGAGAAAGTATATGGAAGAGATTTCTTGCATTAATCATTCAAAAATTCGAAGACTTAAAGGAAAGTAGAAAAGAAACAACTGAAATTATTTGGAGGCATTGGTTAACAAATAAAAAATATAAAAGTTAAATACAGATTAAATAAAATTTTCTTTTATTAAAATAAGAATGAAGTAAATTTGTCACAGTGGAAATCTTCCTTAATGAAACCAATAATGCCCACAAAAGAAAATAGGATGGTCTAAGAGAATTACCCAGTCAGTGGCAGGGGTAATAGTGTCATACTAAAACACAGAAAAAGGGTTAGACCTATAGAATCAGAAGAAAATCTTACAAACTTTCTACCAAGCTTAACTGATTAAAAATCATCTGTGTCTGCCTCCCCCTGTCATTTTTTTGTAATTTCTTTTTTATTTACAATTTCATTTTATTCATAAATATATAATTTTTAAAAATTGATGAAGATCGTTTTGTTCATGTTCATTGCAGATTCGCAAACAGGGCTATGCCCCTATAATAGTTAACCTTGCCTACTGATGTATCTTTGCAGTGCCTGGATAAAGATAAGTTTCCGAAGTATTTTTTTTTTTTTTGGCAAGCAGCCTGTACGATCTGGCTTTTTGAATCTTCCTTTCTTATTAATTCTGTCTCGAAAGAAAATAAATTTTTAGTTAGCAGATTTAGGTATAGCTTAGGCCCTAAGAAGTAATGTAATACTTTAGAAGAATTTATTTGTATTATTGAATTGTTATGTTTTTATAACAAAAAATAAAGAAACCTCCATTGTCACTAAACTCTAGAGTGATCAAATTTAGAGCGGATATTCAAGAGACATTTAAACTAGTTGGAAAAAAATTAACAGTGAGGGAAGTACAAGGGAATGCCAATTAAGTGCACCTAGTTTGTTCCGGATACTTATGCAGCATTATTATCACCAATCAACTTGGGACCTCAAGGATATGATTATTAATGAGTATACATCGGATGTTTAGGGAAATGCCTGTTTTTTCCAATTTTTAAAAAGCACGAATCATGTCAAATTATGATATCTGAAGAAGTTTTATAATTTTTTAGCATAAATGCCTTTTTTGGGGATAAATACCTTTTTAGGACTTTTTTGCTTTTTATTATTTGTATATACAATGCTAAGATATCCAAAACTCTGCCACAGCCCAGTGTGACCAATCATTACGCAATCTTCAATTCATGTCTTTGTATTTTAAAATACGGGAGAATTCCTAAAAGTATACCAACAGATTTTTCTCCATTTCCCTATTGTATAAATATCAGCCATGTTCTGATAACATGGTCGAATGACAATGTGCTGAGGGCGCAGAAATTTTAAGTGGAAGTAAATGTAAATTACCAGAAGGTTTCAGTGTTGCTAGTGTTGGACTTCTAAAATATATGCCAGTCACATCAGTAGATTTGAGAGATCCTTGCCCGCATTCAAACTGATTGTCCAAATTGCCGCAAATTTGAAATAGTGAATCTTGAAAAGTTAGTGATCATGTGCAAATATTATTGGTTAACTATTAAGAATAAAATGTAGAAGAGTTGTAAATCCGTAAATCTAGTTTTACATTAAAATGTTCGCACTTGTTTTGCGGATTTGAAGTTTACAAAATAATATAGACAAAAATTACAAAAACAAAATTTCATTTTATTGTGTATGTAACTTTTGATAGTGCCTTTCTTCTCCTTATTCTTCACATTTTCAGCGCCTTTTTAGGCGCCTAAAACACTGTTTTTTAGTGCCTAAACATCCCATGTCTATTAAAGAGAAATGTATTTGTTGTGCAGAATATGTTCTTTATATTTCAATTTTGAATATAACCTTTGTGTCCAAGAGAAGACATCAGTAAGTATGAGTTCTGATTGGAGTATCTTCAAAAATCATGTGAAGGGACAGGCACAAAAGGCTTTGACTTCAAATACTACTTCAGATACAATAAAGTCGAGAGTTTATGACTGAAAATAACATCTTTAAGAGGTCAGCAAGAAGCAATTCCTTCAATGCCACAAAACCTTATTTTGTGAAAATTACACCATAAACATTTGGAGAATTCGAAGATGAAACAAGTTGCTTGATTTGTTTTTTGGGAGCATATCTACCAAGAAAGTTTAGTTCATACATGCCCTGAATATAGCAATATTTGCAACAACCCTCCAAAAGCTCTATTACATCTCTTGGAGGAACGTGAAAACTAGGCATTGCTACAATGCTTGTGGTTATGGGCACAAAATTAACATGGGTATATATCAAATCAAGTTCCAAGTTCTTCATGAACAGTGAAGGTGCTTATAAGGACATTTTAGCTCACCATGGATATTCAGAAATCATTGAATCAGAAAATTTATCATATTTATTGTCTCCTATATTATTTCAACAGTAATACTGTTTGCAGCTCTCACATACCACCGATCTTTATAAATGAGATCTCTACAGAAAGAGAATTTCACGGAAACATGATGAATTGCACTTTGACTTTAAAAATAAGGAGGATTTTTTTTAAAGCATTAAATTTTTCATATAAAATGCAATACTCTGCCACATTTTTCAATCTATATTGTTAAATAACCTAAATATAAAAGTTTTAGGGCCTTAATAATTAAAGTTTTGAGGCCATAGGCCTCAAAACAATCTTCGTCACACCATAATCTACAGGATGAGATCTTGACCATTCTATTACATATTTGCTAGTTCAACGCTTCTCAATT
Source organism: Teleogryllus oceanicus (assembly GCA_964035755.1). NCBI lineage: Eukaryota > Metazoa > Arthropoda > Insecta > Orthoptera > Gryllidae > Teleogryllus > Teleogryllus oceanicus. The sequence continues at coordinate 32,826,566 of CAXIVR010000003.1, forward strand.
CTATCCTACCTGTTTGGTCAATAAAATCTGCAACTGTACGTGAAATTTCACTAATTACTTATTAGATATTCTACATGATTTAATTACATGAGTGTATCTATCTGCTCGATAATAACATGAAATAAGAACAGTTTGTATTGACAAGGGAATTGAAATTTTAGTTATCAATTACAAGGAGAGATATAGAGCAAGTGACGGAGGATAAGAAGGTCTTAAAGAATAAGATATATTACACGCTTAATATGGCAATGGAAAAATAGGGGGGGAGAGGGTGAGGTTTAACATACGCGACTTCTGGCACGGATATGCCAGTAAAATATATCATGAATATACACACATACACGTCTGTGTATGTACACACACATACACGTCTGTGTCTCTGTCCGTGTCTCCGTGTGTGTGTGTGTGTGTTGCTGTGTACCACAGCAAGTGTGCCCCGACGATCGGTGTGGTGGGCACACTGTACCAGGCAGTGTAGATGCGGCCCACTGTGGCCGCTGCAGGGTTGCGCCGCGGGGCGCGACCAGGTTAGGAATGAGTAGTTCCGAATGACACCACCAGGAGCAGGGCGAGCGACGGCGCTTTCCCGTGGGCACTGGACCGCGTCGGCAAGGCGGTCTCCGAAGGGGCACCCCCCTCGATTCCTCGCCACGGAGGGGGCAAGTGAGAGACTCGCCCCGATGCCTCGGGGCGTATATAAGAGCCCCGGGCTGGGGTGGTAGTCAGTGACTGTTTAGGAAGCTGATAGAGTGCCTAGTGTGAGTTGGAAGTTCTTGTTGACGTGTGCGTGCTACGGTACCTGACACCGCGCAGGGAGAAATCCTTTTGTCACTTCGTTGCGGGAACCGCAATGGAACGGCCTCTCAGGGCTGACCCCTGCGCAAAGCAAACCCCCGAGGAGGGGGGCAAAAGAAGGGGAAATCGACCGTGTCGAAACCTACCCGCATCGCAAACGCTCTGAAGGCTCTCATGCAGGCCGATTTGGATCACTGCACTGCGGACCTCCTCCTCGACCTCTTCTCGCTCTTTGCCTCCCGCCTAACCGAACGGCAGGTCCTCTCGAAGGCGGCGAGCAAAAGCGGTATTAGGGACTACTTCGCCCTAACCGCGAAAGCGGATCCCCTACCCTTACCCCCGCTATCTGCCGGCAAAGGCAAAAAGCGCCGTCTCTCGGGCGATGAGACGAACGCTGCAGAGGAACAGGGTCCCTCCACCCACGTACCGCCTACTAGCTTTCTCGCGCTGCCAGCGGTCAGCGAGAGCGAGATACAGGTGGATGTCGCGGCTGGGGCGGGCGACGAACCCGACGCGGCGGAAATCCCGGTTGTCAGCAATGGCGATACGGGGCGCCGCCCCCGGCTGTGTAACCCCTGCCGCCCTCGCCTCCACGCGACAGCGCGCAGGGCCCCTCTACCTCCACCCAACCTAGGAAGGCATCCAAGCGCGTCCCACCCGTCATGGTGGCGACCGAAGCGGTGCCCTCCGACGGCGGATTCGCCGAATGGTACGAGGTGGTCTCGCGCGGATGCGAACTCCCGGTCACGGGAAAGCACTGTGGGGAGTTTTTCTCTCTACAAGTGCGAAACGCGGAAGATCACACAAAGATCTCCGCGAACCAAAAATCTCACAAGCTGGGCCACTACACCCACGCACGTAAGGAAGAGCGGGGACTCAAACTATACGTCAGAGGCCCGCCTCCCCAAGAGACGGCGGAGGTGGCGGAAGACTTGGCGCAGTCGGGGAAACACCGGCCCGTCGTCCACCAGCTTAAAAGGCGCCGGAACGGAAATTTCATTCCGCTTGGCGCCTACTTCGTCAACCTACCACCGGGTGACGACGGCAAGTAGGTTTTTGCCCGGAAGGTCATCTGCCACTGCACCGCGCACGTAGAGATTGCAAGACAGACCGACAGAGGTCCGTTCTGCAAGCGTTGCTGTCGGTGGTCTCTCACACGGACGTACTGTCAGGTCAGTCCCCGGTGCATGCACTACGGCGAAGGCCATTTTACAGTGTCGTGCGGAAACCGCAGTTCCCCAGCGGTCTGCTGTAACTGCAAGGCAACCACTCCGCCAACTACGCCGGCTGCAAGGCGAGGAAAAGCGCAGCAAATTCAACACCAAAACAAAACTCAAAGTCTAAGACACCGGCTCGCAAAGTTGACAAAAATGTCACCTTCTCAGAGGTAGCAAAGGCCAAACACCCTGCACAGGCAGCACGAGCGGAACGAGCGGCAGCCATCTCCGCAACCCGAAAGGGAATCTAAGAGAGCGAACTGCACGCCTGGCACGGAAGCCCCTCACCACACACAACACGCGCCTGCCGCCTCTTCGGAAGCGGATCTCCGAAAGGAGGTAGCTGAACTGAAGCAGCAAGTCGCACAACTCACCACACTCCTTCAGACCCTTTGCCAACAGGTGTTCAACCAATATGGCTGAAAATCAAACGCAGAGAAACACAAACACCCGCCCCCTGGCTGTGGCCTCCTGGGATCATCAACGGCCACTCAGGGCACATCGACACTAGCGAGAGACGCATAATAGAGCTCTTCTGCAGCAAACATCGCATCGATGTTCTCCTGCTGCAGGAAACAAAGCTTAGGGGCTCTGACGAAATGGAGCTGCGCGATATGGCAATCTATCGCACAGACCGCGACGGGCATCACCGCGGGGGCGGCGTCGCTGTTGTGCGCCGTTCGATATCCCACCGCATAGCAGCCCGCCCCCGTCTCGCGCGCCTCGAAGCTGTAGCAATCGTGGTAAGCACGACGCACGACTCGCGTACCTCGAAACCAAATCGATCTCTAATAGAGGACGATTTCGACACTGCTCTCTATAGCCCCTCGCACGGTCCTGGCTGGCGACCTAAACGCCAAGTGCGAGGAATGGGGATGCAACACTACAAACAGGAACGGGCTTCGGCACCGATTACTCTCGAAACAGCCTTTTCAAACTCCAGAAGACTCTTAGGTCAGTATCAAACACAAATATTGCCATCCGCGGACCCGACAATGCGGAAGGCAAACCAACATACCTTTTCTCTGACCAAGCTAAAGCGGAATTCTTTGCCGATATGCTTGAAGAAAGGTTCACTAACAACACTCCACAGTCAGAAGACGAGGAAAATACAGAGGACAGCAACACCGCTCTCACTCACTGCACTGTGGATGAAATCACTAAGACAGTCACAGGTATGAGCAGCCGAAAGGCACCGGGCCCTGACCATATAGGACCTCCAATCCTCAAGGAGGCTCTACCGGTCATCAGCTCAAAACTTACACAACTCTATGATAGCTGCATCACCCTAAGGTACTTCCCGGGAAGCTGGATACATGCCAGTATTTCCATGCTCCCGAAACCCGGAAAAGACCTGACCCTCGCGACGAGTCACAGGCCAATTAGCCTCCTCCCTATCATGGGAAAAGTTTTCGAAAGGCTAATTCTCACGCGAATCCAACCACTTGCCATCTCGGAAAATCTCATCCGAGACGAGCAATTTGCCTTCCGACCGGATCACACCGGCTCACTACAGGCTCTATGTATGGCTCAGATTTCCGCTGATCTCATACACAGGATATACCTGTCGTCTACCTCGATATGGTACAAGCCTTCGACAAAGTACCTCACAAAAAAACTTATCAAGAAACTTAGGCGCTGCCTCCCACAAGATGTAACGGACATGATTGCGTCTAGTCACATGTCCTCGCAAACCGCACGTTCGTGGTCGAAGTTGGGAAAGCGAGATCCTCAAAACGCGTGATTTTCGCCGGGGTCCCTCAAGGCTCCGTGCTCTCTCCGCTACTGTTCTCGCTATATGTCAATGACATACCACATATACCGCGAATACTGCTATTCCTCTATGCAGACGACATAGCAATCCTAGCAAGAGGAATAAACCTAGACCACAAACTGAAAACACCACAAAAACAGATGAACCTGACGCTGAAGTGATCAGAAGAAAACCACCTGACCTTCTCAGCGGAAAAATCTCAGGCACACACAAACGATTTACACCACCAAAACAAATCAACATAGGAACACAAAAATTTAAGTATGCGCCTAAGGCAACTTACCTAGGCGTCACTTTCGATCGGAGACTACGCTGGCACTTACGCGTCAGGCGTATCCGATCAAAACTCCAACTAAGGGTCCGTCTCCTAAAACACCTTTTAAAAGAACCTACACTTCCCTTGGATATTTGTCTGGCACTCTATAAAACCGTGTTGTCGGCCTGTGGCCACCTACGCCGCGGCGACGTGGTGGACTACAGGTAAGAAGTACAAGGATACACTTGACTAGTCCAGAACAGAGTTGTGCGGCTCATCGCAAGCCCTCCGTTTCGGAAAAGACTGAAAGTACTGAGGAAGGAACTCGGTGTCGAATCCTTCACTCAATGCTTGAGACGGCTATCATTCAATGAAGCCTATCAAGCCTTTCAATCAAACGAAGCCCCGGCAACGTTAAAACAATTTCAAAGACATATACTCACTATAGGACAAAGACAAGCTCTCCCCTCGGATATTTTGAGGGCGTAGAGCCAGTAAAATCTACCAATACGACAAAAACGGTTACAAACCCAATATTGTTCACTGATTTTGAGAACCAGTTTAAATACGGAATACGGAAAATTGCATTAATGATAGTGGGGCATGCCAAAAAGACAACAGGTCTCATAGAAAAATCTATTTTATAAGCCATAAGCCCTTGGAGTACAACTAGATGTGGTGTGGTGTATTATTTCAGACTTTTCTGCTTCTGAATAATGTACAGTAAATGTTTTAAAAAACTGCAATTTAATGTATTTGTCACGGATATGAGTATAATCAAAAAGTTTTATGGCAGCCCATACCAACTCCCCTGTCACAACTTAAGAATAAAATATCAGGATGTTTTTTCAAAAGCTTTCTAGTTTCATCTAAGAAGGAAAGTAATATAAATGTAAGCATTAGGCGAGAAAGTAAAAACAATGCAGCGCAACTTGTACAAATGTTCGGCTCCTATTGTCCCTTCTTCTATCAATGTTTCATTTGTACCAAAGACTCACTTTCTGTACTAGTATCGTAAGTAATTTTTTCTGTGATATAATTAAGCTTGGGCACAAACATTCCATAGATTCTTGTATGTCATCAAATAGTGCACACAGCGTCTGTTTTTGGTGTAGGCCAGTCTGGACATTCTGTATATAATTATTGTTGGTTAGTGATTCTGGGCATGTCAACAGTCATTAGTCCCGTAAGTGTAGTTTTCCTCGGGAGATGGCGGTGATTTACCCCCGCTGGATGGCGAGATCCGGCGCCGACCTACCGTCGGCTAGTGGGGTTACCCCCTTATTAAGACTCTCCCAGCAGTGTAATGACGGCCCCACACATTCGGCATTCGCTGAGCAGCGAGCTAGCGCTCGCCCAATCCCGAGCAGCTGACGTGTTCGGGGAATGTTCGCTCCCGTTGATGTGTCCAAAAGACCGACACGCGGTGGGTAGGGCGAACCCTGAATGTTCGTCATGTCGCGAGCAACTCATCCACACTACTCGGAATTCGGCGAGCGGTTGCTCGGTGTTCGCCGAATAACGAATGTGTGGAGCCGTCTTGTGTGTGTGTAAGGGGAGATGATAGAACAAAGAAGAGGAAGGAATGATGGCGCGCGGGTCCATGGCCCGTTTGTTAGGGCAGGCTCCGGCATTCGCCTGGTGTTGATCGGAGAAACCACGGACCACTACCGATCGGAGCAGCCGGCCGCTAGAATTCTCCTCCAGACAGCAACTGAATTCGACCTAGCTGAAAAGCTAGTATCGAAAATCCTGCCGCCGTTAGGACTCGAACCTAGGGCCTCCGGGTCAGAGGCGCTGCAGTGACATCAGTTGAGGCGCTGAGCTACCGCTCCCGGTACGTAATTATTACTACTATTCATTTCAAATTAATTGAACTCCAACTCTAAAAATTATCCCAAGTAGAAAGACAAATGAGCTCCCCTTATAACCATTTTTAGTAAGTCCTATGAAGGGTATCAATAAACTCAGGTGTCTAATTGTGTAACTACTGAAACTTTACCTTAACAAATTCCTACAACATATAAACAGAATATTTTAACTCTACATAAAAAAACACAAAGCACAATTAGTAGTGCTATAAAATGGCACACTTTCCCATATTAGTTCTTTCTAGTCAGGTCTACAAATTTGGTTTTACAGAACAAGAAATCTCAACGCTGACTTGTTAGCTTGAAGTAGGTTTGAATTAATTTATAGCTGACATACCTGAAGAAGCAGACATATCAGTCTTTGAAATATTGTACTTTATAATATTTATTGTAAATACAAATGCATAATGTATTGAACATATTATACCTGTCATTGTCTATAATAATTAAAGGATCCAATAACCCATTAAATTGCTCTATTTTAGTTAAAAAAGAAGAAAGAGTTGATTCAAAAGAAAATATCCTGTAAGGTTCTTGTGAAGTACCTCCTAAAAAGAAAATATCCATTTCAAATTCATAGAGCCTTCAGTGTGGCCAGATCAATCCGAGAATATCATATTGTGAAGAAAATCATACGGTTGAAGCTACAGTGATGGGTATTTTGTCGAAAGCTACTTTCTTTGAAATCAAGGACTCGAGAACAAGTACTTTACTACGTATTCGGGACAGTAATATTCTAAACATAAGAGGAAGAAGTATTTCTTTATTTGGTATCAGAGTCTCACAAAACAAGTTCTGTTGTTGTTGTAAAATAAACTTTTTCCTGTAGCATTACACTACTCTCTGTATATGAGAAACAAATTGTAAGTGAATTATATTACATGTGAAATTACAAAATCCATATATATTTATCAGAGATAAATAAAAATAAATACTACCATATACTGGTCAAATGCTAATATTTTTGTCCTTGATACCCAGAACAATAAAGCAGCAAACTTTCTCTTCAATTCACCCTCAAATTGCATCTTTTAGAATTAAAATGTCTTATTTGATATTAAAACTTAAGGATTATTGATTTTATGCATGTATTCTGTTGTCATAAGGTTTTATTTTCCAAATTATTATTTAATGCAGAATAGATAAATTTCACATTTGAAACAAGTACTTGTAAATTTACTTTTACATTTCAGGCTGAAAAAATTAAGCGTGCAAAGGAGTAAAATACAACACAAAACCATTAAGACCAACTTACCTGTCAACACATCATGTTCATATCGAATAGCTATGTGAGTATCATGGTCCAAATTACGAAATTTTGCTTCACAACCTGCTAATTGAGTATGGGTTCCATCACGGTCATGATCGTAATGTAGTGTGCCATTGTTAATCATAGCTGATATGTAAGGATGTTGGTGCTGAAAGATATTAAACATTTCTACTTCACGAACATTTTTGAAAATCATATTTGTACTGAATATAATCTTTTTATGTTTCTTTAAGCTAAGTAACAATACAACTTACATTATGTGGACCATTATGATTGCTGTATGTATCAAGAATTATTGCCAAACCATGATGATAATCCATGTTTCCAAAAACAGGTCCAGGAGTCATCCGATCTTTTGCATACCAAATGGCAAAACCATCTCCGTATAGGTCTTTACCTTTGCCATGAACTTTAAAATGGACTTGTAATTCCCAATTTCTTACTCCACAAGGCTGAAGAAAATATATTTCATTAAAAGAATGCAACAATACTTTTATCTGAACATACATTTGTTTAAAAATTTGAACATTATTTTGAATTCTGTTTAAGCATGGACAAAGACTACTTAATTATATTTATACTTACTTTTTATTATGCACTTGCATAGAACAAATGAAATTTTTAACACAAAAATTCCTGCCACAGATGCCACACAAAGCTAGTCCAATTTTATTCTCAATTGTGTTCAGATATATCACAATAACTAATCAAGTGGTGCAACATTTAAACCAAATGCAAATTACTCATCAACCAGTGGGGAAAGAATGCTGACACCTACTGTGATAACAACATGCACATTCCACTAGATTTACGGGACTAATGGGCATAGTTGACATGCCCCAAAACATCATCAATCAATCAAGGAGTAGTTTTCGCATAATTCTATGTGAAAAATAGGCAATTTTTAAAATTATTTTCTAAAAAATGGCTCCAAATGTTTACTTTTATTTTTCCTTTGTATGTAGCATAGTACAGTGGTGCTGGTCCCATTTTCGGACCTTCTGTATTTTTGAAATTTGCAAAAGTACAAGCTAGAGATTTTTTCATAAATGAAATCTATTCTAAACTAGAAGTGCTTCAACAGCACACACTTTTTCACAATTACTGGAAATAGTTAATATTGAAATATATAACTGTTTTGGGATGACAGAAATAGTAATTTCTGCCATACGTAAACTCAGTTATAACTTAAAGTCCAATTCAACCAATTCAAACGAAATGCCTGTATGCATATCTGTGTTTATTTCGATCGCCAGGAACACTAGTCATTTGTAACTTTTATAAATGAAACAAATGTGAAAAAATTTAAATGTTACATTAATTGCAGCACATTATACAGAAAAGGAATAATATTTCATACAAGCTTCCCTAGATTTGATCGAAATGAACTAACAAATTCTGAATAATATAACCAGCGATCAAAACTTGTTAAATTTCAAGAAATGTATTTGTTGGTTCTACATTAATAGTATATAGCTCAATGACCATATAGAAAACTATACTTTTTCTACCACCTAGAAATATTCAGAATAGATTTTGACAATTTTTTTTGTTATTTATGTGATAAACATGCGCTTAGCTTCTTACCAACCAACCATCTAAACAACGCTTTAAGAGCACATCCATAGTTATGGATCTTAAAATGCTTGTCCATTAAAAATATTCTAGCGAACTCTCAGGTTTACTAGAGTTCAAAAACCTTTGGATAAATATGTCCGTTTTGTCCCACTTGGCCCTTGTCCTTTTTGTCCATTTCCTCCGTTGTCCCATTGGTCCCACTCCCCTTTTTTCCCCCTTGGCTCTTTTGTCCCCTTATATAATTTTTTCTAATTGGCCCCAATTTGACCCTTTTCTCCCCTTGCCCCCTTTGTCATCCTTTCTCCGCTTTGTCCCATTTGTTCCCCTTAGTTCTTTTGGTCCTTCCGCGCACTGCGATAGTTATTTAAAAACGGTATTGCAAATTGCAAAGAGAATGCAATTCTGCTCGTGGATTCCAAACTGGACAGGTGTGTAATTGATGTCATTTGTTGATTAAATATACCGCAGGAATACACATATTTTTAAATGGTCGTAGAGAAACATATTACCTGCAGTGCAAACTGAAACTCAAGAAAGCGGGCACAGATGATTTTCTGCCCCATACGTTACATACAGTTTTTTACGTTTTTTTTTTTTTACTAGATAAATATCTAAAACTATTTCCTTTCGTATGATTTTTATCTATACCATACGATCAACACAGCCGGCAACAATGAGAAGCATTTGCATATAATTTGAAATAGCCATGTTGCCATTTTGCAAACTGACACTGCGGGAAATTTGACTTTACCATTTCGATTTTCTTTTTTTTTTTCCTCCAATTTTCGCAAATACAGAGATTGCACCGAAAATGGGACCAGAACCACTTTTTCCCCTTTCTTTGCTACATAGTGGGAAAAATTAAAGAAAACATTTGGAGCCGTTATTTAGAAATTATTTAAAATTTAAAAATTACCTGCTCCACGTAAAATTACGAGAAAAAAAAAACTTGAATTTTCGAAAAACTGTACTTAACCTAATTTGAGGATCTGTTTCTGATGAACACATTTCATTCAGGAAAATAAACCCTTCATAGTAGATGTAGGAACATGCCAACAAATGTTTGAATTGTTGAAATTTTTGAAAAATCAGAGATTTACAAAAATGAGAACAGCACCATTCTCGTAAGCGTCCTTTACGGTACCCGAAGTGAAAATTCCCAGGGGCTTCATGTAAAGCACCCCTCCCCCCCAAAAATTAAAATAATGGTTCCAAATTCAAGGGGCCCAGACATCAGCCAGATCGACTGGGGAATATCAATTTCGGTAAAAATTGTGCTTACGATTTACCCACTAGCGCTGTTTACAGACGGACAGACATTTTGCTGTCAATTGATTTTTCTGTATTAAGGACCCGCAAACTATGGATTCTGACTACAAAACGTGTCAGATGGCGTAGTTTACTATATTTTAGGGCAAAATTTATCCACTTTTGCGTTACCAGGGTCCAGCAATAAAAGTTTTCCCGTCGAAAATTCGCCGGTTTTTCTCCACAGCATTACAACATAATTTTTTTTTGTAGAAAAATGTAGATTTCGTGTAATTTCTGGTTGATGTTAATACAAAATATACATTATCTATTCCAAGGTTCTTAAATACAGTACAACATTATTTTTTCTTATTTTTCCAAGAATATTTTGCGTTTGAATTTGCCACTGAAATAATATAAAAATATTTTTCCGATAGTATAAATTATTTTCTTATTTTTCATACTTTTCATTCAGGCAGTGTTAAGAAGAAAAATTAAAATAACACGTTTTAATGTATGGGGATATGGGTGGTGGTACGCGGGCTAAGAAACCTGTATAAAAGCTTATTTTTATGTTAGAGTTACAGTGTAACAACTCATTTGGTTTTTAAGGAACTTTTTACCATCTTATTCGGGGGCACCCTTCAGGGGCGGGTCATCACATCAGTAATATAATAACGACGCCCGAAAGCTTCGAAAGTATTACACATCGTAATTTAAAAATCAGTTACGGCAGCACGTCCGCCAGCGTGTTGGGTGGAGGTCGCTGAGGCGGAAGCGCTAAGGCCTCAAGAGCCGAGGGCGCTAAGGCTATAGCTGCCCCGTGCCTGAAAGGTCGTGAGCTCGAATCCCGCCCGTGGCATGGATGTGTGTGTGTGTGTGTCTGTATACTATTACAATTATCCCCAATGCTACTTACAGTGGTCGCTATAGAACCTTTGAAGTTCAAAAGCGACCTGAAATCAGTAAAACTAGTGTTGTTACAAAAGAACATGCTTTCTTGCATTATTTCTATCTGCTCCGCTATATTATATGAAGTGTATTTTAAAACTAAGGTCTGTTTGGACATAAAAAATAAGGTCTTGAGAAAAGGTTTTTATTGACAGTAATATTTTATTACACATCTACTTTACTTTTCCACATAATCACGTCTGTACACTTTAACGTTGCACCAGTTTCTGCTAGAAGTCTGCCGCCAGGGAATTGAACCAGTTGGTAACGCCAAGCTTGAGTTCAACGTCGTGTTGAAATCGTTGTCCATCCAGCCTGTTTCGAATGCAAGAGGAAATAGCCGCTCGGTGCGAGGTGGAGACTATACGGAGGTTGGTTAATAATTAACCGAAGAAAATCTTGAATCTTCTTGGTTTTGACTGCGGTTTGAGGGCGTGCGTTGTCGTGAACGAGGATTATGCCAGTTTCCCTCGGCGTCGATTCTGGATCGCACGTTTGGTTAGCGTTTCACAGCACACGACAGTTGTAATTGAATAGCTGTCTGCAATAACGTTGTAACCAACAAAACCCTAACTTTAAAGAAACAGCAAAAATATTTCTGCGAAAGTTTTTTTTTAGAGAAATATTTAGTCTACAAAAGGCATGCTTTTCTCAAATCATGGTGAATATCTTCAAACAATAAAATAATACCCATAGAGCAAACATGACGAAAAGAGCGATGTTGAAATGCAACTAAGTTGTAATCAACATGTTCATATCGGGATACAACGTTGTTACTTTTCAATTGAAGGTAATGCGAAAAAAGGAGTACAGTTGAATAACATTAATGAGCTTCTGGAGCCACTTCGTTGAACTTCCTGCATCCGATAGGAATGCATCTGGACATGTCCAACAAATCCGCCTTCTTGGCACGTCGAATTGGATGTGGCCCTGAATACTTGTTGGGGAATGAAGTGACATTCTATACAGCTGAAACGTTAGGAAATCTTCTGGATACTTTTATTATTGAATGAATTATCCACATTTGTAGGATGTTACGACTTTTTCTGCGACGTAACCTGTAGGGATAATCTCTTGTAATTTGAAGCCTTCTCCGTAATTTTAAATGACCCCTTCTTTAAACCCTTTTCAATGCAACTCAAATCTTTGAAATCTTCACTCTGCATCGTAGACACAATAAATCTATTATGTGCACTGGCAATAGAGATCTAATCAGTTGCCAGACATTACTCGTCCTGATTTCTGATTTCCCTCAATCAGTGCAAAATCTGTCGCAAGGAAGGAAACTGTGCCCTGTTACAAATAATTTTTGCTCAACTGTTGAAAAATAGCCATCTAAAATAAGATGAAGGAGAGCGATTCGGTTGTTGTTTTGGTCTACACATCTTTCAGACTACAAAATTAAATGTCGGATCTCACCTGGCTGCAAACGATGAAATGTTGAATGAATGTAGTGGACAATACATGAAGATATTTCACCTTTGCCACGTTTGCCTACACTTTCGTGCCAAAAGCACAGGGTAACATTATCAGTGCCTTGATTATGAATAGCGAAGTTGTAACAAGAACACTGTCTTCGGTGAAACACCGAAAATTGGCTAAGTTACGGATAAACGAGAACCAGCTGCAAGTCGACACATAACGTTACATTGTTATTTTTTGCGAGATATTTCAATATCATTAGCTAAAGACTTATATGATCCACCCGCTTTCATGTAATGGATTTAACTTTTCCGTTGAATTTTGGATCTGGCATCTTCACCTTCAGCTGCAGCACGGTGTACATACAATTTATCGCAATACGAACAAGAACAATTCCTCAGAGCACCACATCGAAAGGTAAAATCCGAACAGAAAATTTCTCTATACAAATGCAATGTGCAGTGAATGTCAGGGTATTTTGAACAAAGCAATAGTTAATTTTTCGTACATTCAGTTTCGGATTGAAATACATTTTCTCGAGTCTTCGTCTTCTCGAGTAATGACTTTCCTCTTTTGGTAATGATTCAATACATAATCTGACTAGCTTCTTTCAGGGTGACCAGCGATCTGCCTTTTTGGAATTCAAGTTTCTCCCCGGTTTTCCAGGTTCTGGTTGGCACAGGACAACACTTTTTTCTGCTTATTACTTAACCGTACTGTGCACATGTTACTGGGCATTTTCTTTCGCAATCGAGTACGAGAGTCTAGAATTTTGTACAAAATCGAGCTTTAGAGAAAACTCTTTTTTTGTATGAAACATAGGTTACGAATTAATATTCAGTCCTGAAATACTTTAAAGTATTTTTTCAGTCGGACAGTCTATCTTGGAGCAGATGGCAACGCAGGGTTTGAAGTACCGTATTCCTTGGATTGGTTTCGGAAAATGACGATCCTACCGTGAATACATGTAAGTAGGAATATTTTTCAAATTGGATATTCTGCTGTCAATACTAGGCCTATTAAGGCCATAATTGTTTAGAATAACTGGACTTTTTTTTTTTAATTTGTTGCGTCTACTTCGACGCAACGCGTCTCCAAGCCCGTTGGGGGGCGTTGGGCGCTTTGCGCTTCTCGGAGTAATCCTCCCATTACTGCGCTTGTTTTATGGAGTAATCCTCCGTTAACATTGTCTGTCGCGTCTTGTAGTCGGTTGTCAAGAGGACCGCCAGGTAGCGCCTCTTGCCGCGCGCTCCTGCGTCACTACCCAGCGGCCAGAATTAGGAAGGAATACGGATAGGGGTAGGGTTTAGGACACTTCACAGGGGTTGGACTAGCCCTTGTGAAGCAGTCGAACTCGTTTTGTTGGAACAAATTTCACGTGAGATTCGACGGGAATCGAACCCGGATCTCAGTGGAGAAAGGATTGCGACTTTGCAATGAGCCACGAGTACAGTTTGCATGGCCTACCAGTGAAATATATATTGTTGATTGTTGGAATATTTGTTGTTGTTGTTGTTGTTGTTGAATTTTCAATCTTTGGAATTTTGAAGATTAAGTAATCGATTTTGCAACACAGCAATTTTAAAAAGTGGTTCAGAAATAGTATTTAGGATAATACCGTAGTTTTCTCACCGATTTTAATTGTTACGAGATTTCCAGTTTTTTTTTCAAAACATTTTTATGCTTAGCACAGTTTCTATGGATAGATAACATTTAATCATCTGATTTTATATATTTTAATTATGTTTCATTTTACTTTCTCTCACTAACATAGAAAGTATTGTAATCATGCGCCGGAAAACGGCGAATTTTCAACACAAAAACTCTTATTGCCGGGCTCTGGTAATTAAAATGTGGATAAATCCAGTTCTTAAATATAGAACAAAAAATGCTCTAACACATGTCGCCAGAATCCATATTTTACATGTCCTTCATAAACTAATACCTATTGATGGCAAAACAGCGCTAGCGCATCAACAGTTCGGCCGATTTTCTCCAAAATCGATATTCCCCAATCGTTCTAGCTGATGTGGCGGCTCCTGGAATTTGAAACCGATATTTTAATGGGATGGGGGTTACTTTACATGAAGCCCCTCGGACATTTTCAAAAAATCAAATCTAATAATATATAATTTCATTTAATTAAATTATCTGATTAAATTTTGTTGTTGAATAGTGCGAAGAACGATTCAGAGAATGGTGCAGGTTTCATTTTCGTTGAATTTCCCGATTTTTCGAAAATTGCAAAAACATTTAAAACTACAAAATTGAAGATAAATATTTTTGCATCAGAGGAATTCTGATGTACAATATTTGCTCTTTAATTTACTGAAAAAACTAGTACTTAGTTTTTGCCCAATTTGCGCTTGAAATATACATTTTTCTCTCTCAATAACTGCTCCAAAATTTCTTTTACTTTTCTTCACTTATGTTCAGCTGAGAGACGGTAAAAAAAATCTGGTCCTATTTTCGGGTATTGCTCGTTTTTTCGAAAATTTAAATAAAATATAACTACAAAATTGAAGATAAAGATATTTGAAAAGTTAATTCCCACCCCCACCCTTATTTCGAACCCTGTTGTCTTTTCCTCTAAACCTACTCCCATTCCCACTATCAATTCATCTACACCTGATGCCCCATTTTCCTCACAACCTGTCACTGCCGGGACACATTACTACCTTCGACTACCTTTACCTTCGCACTCGAGGTAAAAATGGAGTAAATATATAGCAACTACAGTAAGATGCAGCAGAAAAAACATTCGTGTAGGTGCTTGCAAAAGATAATATTCTGCACCGTAGTGTCCAATCCCTTTCAAATAAAACTGAGTTTATCGAGGCAGCTCTACAGAGCATTTAAATCAAATGGATGATCTTTGCTTTACAGAACATTGGTTATCTCCTAATGAACTTAGGATTTTCCAAATTCCAAACTTTTACCTCGCAGGCTTTTATTGCAGAGAGAGAGAGAGAGAGAGAGAGAGAGAGAGAGAGAGAGAGAGAGAGAGAGAGAGAGAGAGAGAAGAGAGAGAAGAGAGAGAAGAGAGGACAGAGAGAGAGAGCGAGAGAGACGAGAGAGAGAGAAGAGAGAGACAGAGAGAGAGAAGAGAGAGACAGAGAGAGAGACAGAGAGAGAGACAGAGAGAGAGAGACAGAGAGAGACAGAGAGAGAGAGAGAGAGAGAGAGAGAGAGAGAGAGAGAGAGAGAGAGAGAGAGAGAGAAAATCGCATGAAGGTCCTACCAATGGGGGTTCTTGTATTTACGTTCGAAATAATATTGATTCTATCTCCTTGGCGGAATTAAATGTGTATTCCGTTGAAAATGATTTCCAAATTTCTGTTGTACATCTTACTTCGCTATAAGTGATATTACTTTGCATCTACAGACCTCCAACAAACAGAGCTGCAAATTATAGTTTGTTCTTAGAAAAACTGGAGAAAACATTTAACAAAGTCCGCAATCGCTCTTTTGAATCCATTGTAGTATGCGGAGATTTTAACATTGATTTTCTGGTCGAATCTTGCGAGAAAGAAAAGTTTCTCAATTTAATTAATTCCTTCAATTTAGACATTACAATTAATGTACCTACACGGATCAGAAAACAATCGATGAAGGCAATTGGTCAAATTATAATGAACAAAACTACGACTCGATATGAAGTCGAAACAAAAGATTTAGGATACAGTGACCACGATGCACAAATTCTTACCATTATAAGAAATGCGATCACTGACACCATAAATAATACACGTATGACTAGAATGTTTACAAAAAGTAAAATAAAATTATTCATTGATTACTTGATGCAAGAGTCATGGGAAACGGTTTATAATACTGTTGATACAAACGCCAAATATAATCCTTTTTTTTTTCAAGTCTTTCATTTCATTTACTTGCTTTCCTCTTCAAAAAAGAAAATTAAATATTTCACGGAAGAGCAATTCTTGGATAACACAAGGGATTAGGACATCTTGTAAAAACAAGCGATTCTTTTTTTCATTTCTAAATGGCATAACGTATCTCAAGAGTTCCTCATCTACTTCAAAAAATACAAATCATTGTTAAAAAAAGTCATAAGGCAGGTTAAAATCATGAAACACGATCAGGATATTTTGAACTCAAATAACAAAACAAAAGCAATGTGGAAAATAATAAAAAAACACGACCAAGTCAACTAGAAACCTTGTAGAGAATGTTGTCTTAAAATATGACGATATAAATGTGAACGATCCAGCAACAGTAGTTAATCTCTTTAACCAATACTTTCGAGAATTGCTGCCGATCTCACTAAGCGTCTTCAGCCACAGAATTCAATATCAGACATTTCCCCCAAAATTTTAGACACAATGTTCGTTTCCGAAACTTCTTCCTATGAAATTTAAAAAAAAAAAAAAATCGGTAAACTAAAAAATAAATATTCGTTCGGTTTAGATGAATTCCCGGATTCTTTGTTTAAGACGTGCGTTTGCCATTATACACCCGTTAACTCACATATTTAATGCATCCTTATGCACCGGAACGTTTCCACATATTTTCAAAACAGCTAAAATTAAGTCGCTCTTCAAAAAAGGCAACAAAAATGGAATTCAAAATGATCGGCCCATTCTCTTCAATCAGTTTTTTAAAAAATATTAGACACTTTTTAATGTACCTTTCTCAGTAAACACAACGCGCTTTCAGATTGCCAACATGGATTTAGATAATCAAAATCAACGGAAACAGCCAAACAACCAACGCAAAAGAACAGTTCTCTTTGCGGATGATACGAACATCCTTTGCAATAAAGAAACCGTAAATACTACAATATCAGATGTTTCAAATTGGTTCCGAAATAACAAATTAATAGTAAATGAAAAGAAAACGGTTTTAATGCAGTTCCATTTCAAATAAACAATTCTGTGCTTCATTGAAAATGAACCGTGTACTGACGGCTATTGAAAATGAACGGTGTACTGTGTGACTGATGTTAAGGAAACAAAATTTTTAGGTCTCTCAATTCTGTCAAACCTTAAAAAGAACGTCCATTTAAATGAATTGAATACAAAATTAAGTTCATTATGCTACGCGTTCAGAATTCTTGCAAATTCAGTCAGCCTTCATACTGCTCGTTGTGTATATTTCGCGAATGTTCATTCCCGCCTGAGATGTGGCATAATATTCTGGGGAAATACATCTTACAACTGCCAGACTTTTAGATTACAGAAAAGAATTGAACGAATAATAACCAAATCCCACCCACGTAATTCTTGTAAGCCTCTTTTCATTAATCTATAAATTTTACCATTACTTTGTCTGTTGATTTACGAATCAGTGTGCAGGGTATGTCTCTAGTACGGCCGATACTAGACTTTGGCTCCATATGTTGGGACCCTTATCGTTTAGGGCAAATAAAATCTCGAAAAAGTACAAAAATATACCGGAAAATTTGTTAGGAGCGGACGTTCAAATTCTGAATTTATATCGTGGGAAACTTTGGAAAAACGCAGAGAGAAATCGCGTCTTTGCGCATAAGAGGGGATCGTCCGTGAGGTGGAGTACGGTATCAGTACAGTACAGTAGTATCAAAACCAACTTACGTCGCGCGGAAGGATCATGGCTTCAAAATTTGCCAAAGAAAACGGAACAGTTTTAGGTAAATTCGATTGGAACGAATTACCTGCAGCAGTGGTGGAGACTTTCCCTCAGAATGTCAAAAATGTTTAAATTGGACTAAATAAATTGTAATTGTTTTTGTAAAATTGTAATTTTTTGTTTTGTACCTTTGTAGTAATTGCTCAGAAAACGCTACTACCGGAAGTATTCCATCTATTTCTAAGCAGCAAAATAAATATTCCATTCTAAGTGATTCGAAATCTATTTGTTAATCCACATTTTTTGTCGCGTGCCCTAAGACAACCAATGCTCACAATAGCATGATTTGTACAGCGTATCTCCTAGCCCGAGGGCCAGTACCTCCATAACCGATAAATTCAGCAGTGTTTATATATATATATATATATATATATATATATATATATATATATATATATATAAAATTACTCATCGGAATGTCCAGTGAGGTATGTTATATACCATTTAATATCATTTCACCCCTTAAAAAAAATTACTAAGCATTGAATTAAAAAGGTACATTAACCGCTTCTTCAATAACTTAAAACTATACTCGCGAAAGTTTTACCATAACAGCATGTACTAATTTAAACTTATTTTATTAAAAAATTAGGCCCGTAAGAACCAAATTGTTTCTTATCGACTTGAACAGAGATTTTACTTTCTTTTACAATATTTTTTGGGGTACTTCGCCGTGGTCGATCTAACACACTATCTTAACTTTAATTTTCCTACGCTTCGTTTGAAGCGGTGTCAATATATAAAAAGGCGGTAATAAATTAAACATAACACTAGAACGACTGACGCCAACAATTTGAGGGCTACAACATATTCAAATAACGGTATCTTTATTAAAATAAACAGGTCATTGTAATTACTTGACTTATAATGCATTCATGATATAAAGTGTACGTAAAAATTCGAATATACGTCGAAAAATACGACAGGTGACTCACGAGTGAGCAGCCAGAATTTTCGTAATTATTTTGATGTCAACAGCTTATATTCTAATTACTGTATTGACATTGGCCAAGCGAATGTACATAGTTTTGACAACCCTGCGCTGGCAACAGTGCGTTGCTCGCTTCTTGGTTGAATCATGGTGTTATTTCCACCATGGGTTGAATTGGACGTTTCGAAATAATAGCTCAAGTTTTAGTACAGCAGAAAATGCAATATTGCACTATTGCTGTTTCTAATAACGCAAGAAAGTATGTGCTGTTGTAGCACCACTAGTTTAATATTAAAACTTTTAAATGTTTTCGAACTTTTCTATTTATTTATTTAGTCAAAAACTGTATGTGACGTATGGGGGAGAAAATCATCTGCGCACGCTTTCTTGAGTTTCAGAATCCCTTCCCAACAATTTAACTATTAATAGTTGAAAGATGAAAAATAATAGTAATAATAATAACTTTAAAAAGAGAGATTAACATTTCAAAAACTAGATATTTTCGTTGCAGAATTATAGAAAACTAATTTTTAACGGTAAAGGAACGAACAGATTTGATTTTTCTGTATTGTTAACAAAATAGAAACTCACCCTAAGCTCTACTACCACTACAAGCAAAAGGAAAGTTCAAAATTCAAAATTTATTGCTTATTTATCCTTGAAAATAGAATTTATTACATGGGAGTTTTTGTTTTTTTTTTCTCCCTTTCAAAAAATTCAAAATTTAAGTAGTATATGACTTAGTGTAGGGATCACAAAATTTTGAAAATGTGCACACAATTCACTTTTCCCCATAGCACGTCATACGCAGTTTTATAAGTGTTTTTTTACGTAAATTAAATAAATAAAAGTTCAACAAAACGTGCGCATAGTGAAGCTACATTTACGTCCAGAAGCAAATCAAGGGGCCATCTCAGCATTTGTTCAATGTATCAGGGAAACGACAAAAATCCGATCGAGATGGGGTATCTTTCTCACTAATCTTGCAGAATATTAAAATATGTCTGTATCCAATGGTTTAATGAATTCACAGATATAGGCCCTAGCAGTGGTCCCCAATGAATACAATGAATCTCAAGGCAATGACCGTATAAGCAGTTTCTCCATTTGTTAACTGTATGCATTAATTTAGTAACATGATCAATAATAAACAAGAATGTATCTTAATTGATTATTTAAGTGCTCTCAAAACGTACGTTTTACCAAGGTCATTTCGCATGACGATTACCAAAATAATCCTTAAATTTTGACTGATCGGTACATCCTGCCATTGATGACTCGTGAAACTTGTGAGGATCGAGAGCATCAGACGCTTACGCTGTATTTCGCTGACTTGGTTATTTTATTATTTTGCTGTTATAGTGGCGAATGTGTGATATACGCGCACGCTTTCTTAAACCCTGGAATACTTACACTCACTTCTTTACTAGCATTTGATGAATTAGTATAAGTGAAAGCAACGAACATTTTTAACCAAATCTGATAACCAGAAATGTTCTGTCCCATACAATAGAAACTATTTTCCATCGAAAAACGAGCTACCGATTTGCTATTGGAGTCATGTCTTCAAAATAACCAACCACCACTACTCGCATCTAGCGAAATGAGGGATCAAGAAAACGAGCACGGATATTACTAAAGGCTTCAAACAATGTTCACAATTCTTTCTTTTCATAGTTATTAAATACAAATTTACGTGTAGGTACCAAAGAAAAGTATGTTAACGATGCTCATAGAGAATGAAAACTACATAATGAGTGCGTTGATCGCAGTCCAATGCGCGAGTGACCAAATGTTAACAAGGGCGATAATTTTGATGCTTAACTTTTGAGTACTGGTTTTAAAATCAAGTCCAGAACAAGTAATTTCTCAAAAAAATTATTTTATTACTTCTGGACGATGCTCAGTTCGTAACCAGATGCAGAATGTCGAAGATGGTGCCCCGAAGATTTTCGAAGAGAATCGCGTCTGCAATACGAGTCAAATAGCGATAAACCCCTAACGCCCAAGCAGCAGCACTTAGCTTTAAGCTTTTGTGCTAAGGCATTTCATCTTGTGGTCGCGATTGCAATGGAATGTTGAATCCGCAGGTACTCTAACTATGTCGCACATACACACGCGGCAGGGTTAGAAGTTTTGTGATGCGCGCGTCCAGGACTACGCATTCATCAAGCACACATGTGGCACTTCTCTTCACATATTTCCATTTTCACTCGCCATTATCATGTACTTCCGAGTTGAATCAAGCACTTTACTGAATACGACGCGTATGTGAATTTGTGCTAAATATAGATAAATCTAGAAATAATGAAAACTCCTGGCTTTCAAATGAGATTCCCGTTTTTTTTTTCAGTATTCAAGGATTCCAGTTTCGCTGGCCACCCTACTTTGTCGGGAATCTTATTTTTACGACGTAGAACCTGCCGATATGATTGGTGAAGATGCGCCCATAAAGCCTCTAGAGACAAAACAGATCTCGCTGCCACGCTCTTCGACAAGAAAATGGTAATTTACTGTCATCTTTCCCAAATCTAAGGGAAGTCACCAACCGCAAACCAGCCTTAAACTCGCGTGGTGTGAACTTGAAAAAAATAATTGTTCCAATCAACACGACGGAAATGGCAGTCCACAAACAAAGAATAAACCAAGAAATTCTGAAAGTACAGAAGCTAAAACAAGATGAACCAACGCAAACTGTTTGGTAGTGCACAGTTTATCAGGAAGACGAGGTCAAGGAAATGAAACTGTGCTTCATATGTGCTAATTATGTTCAGGAGGAATGCATAGGGTTGTGCATAAAAGACCACAAGAGTTTAGTTTGCTTCACGGGTGAAAATTAAATCTTGTTTTTACTTCCTCGTATACGTACATATATACGAAGTAATTATAGTATAGACAAAGTTATACCAAGCTGCAGAAATTAGACTTCGAAATTTTAACGGAAATACACGTTTTGGGGTCCTCCGATAACAATTTTTCTCTCTCTCAAAACGTCCGTCCGTGAACAACACTAACGCCTAAAATCCTACTGGATTTTTTCCAAGATGAATATTCCCAGGTCAATCTGGCCCGACTCGAAGCTCTACGATTTTGAAACATTCTTTAAATTTTGGCGGAACTTTAAATGAAGCCCCTGGAGAATTGTCAAAATTTTCTCAAAAGTGGCACCAAATTTTTCTTTAAATTTCTAGTAAGAATATAGTGAAAAATACACTTACAAATTGGCATAGCTCCGATTTTTACTGTGAACTCTGAATTTTCGAAAATTAAAAATTTTCAAAAAAAAAAAATTTTTTCGCACCGTTTAGAGGTTTTTAAGTGAAACTAGGCAATTTTTAATCAATTATTTTCTTAAAAAAAAAAAAAAAAAAAAAAAAAAAAAAAAAGGCTATTTTTTTCCCCTCGTACGTAGCAAAGAATGGAGAAGGTGGAACTGGTTCCATCTCCGGCGACCTGTCCACAACTTCAAAAATGGCAAACAACAACAAAATATTAACACCCCAAAAGTGCAATATCGATAGATTTTTCTATTAAATGAAATGATCTAAAAAATAAATTTTTTTAAATGGTCATGTACAATGTCTAAAAAAATTTACTTTAGGGTAATTTTTTATTTTCGTCATTTTGTAGAAAATTCTCACATTTCTTTTCCTACAATATTTCACCTTTCAGGATTTATCAAGTTGCATTGCAACACTGGGAACGCCACGACCCGGCAGTTTGAAATTCTCAGAATAACTTTCGTTCAGTGTTTCAGAATGAACGGAGAGGTGGTGTTTTGTATTATCGAATTTGTGTTGATATATTTAGCTTAGTGAATGTATGTAGTTTTCACACCTAATATGCTACCATTAGTAATGATGAGCTTTAGTAGTGATAACTGAAACGTGTTATATACGGAGAGAAACTGCGTTGTTAAAATTTTACGTAATCGCTAGTGAAACTAGAAAGTACCGGCTAGCGTAGCCCCACTAGTTTTAATATCCCTTACGTCGTTACTATTTACATTATGGACATTTTGTTTATACATTACTGTATTTGTTAATGCAAGTGCTTCGCGGGATTTCTTATGAGGTTTCTCGAAAACTCGTGGTCGTGGCTCATAGCGAAGTCGCTTCCCTTTAACCACTGAGGTCCGGGTTCGATTCCCGTCGAGCTCATGTGAAATTTGCTCTAACAAAACTAGTTTGGCTGCTTCACAAGGGCTAGTCCAACCCCTGTGGTGTCCTAAGCCCTAACCTATCATTATCCCTTCTCAATTGTGGCCGCTGGGTAATGACGTAGGAGCGCGTGGTTGGAGGCGCATACGCGGAGATGCTACCTGGCGGTCCTCTTGACAACTGACTGCGACGAGATTCGTCAGACGTAAAATACAATGTTAACGGAGGATTGCCCCTAAAGTACAAGCGCTCAAAACCCTTAAAGGCTTAGGAGATGCGTTGCTCCAATCACGACGTAACAAATTTTAAAAAAACTAATGTTTTCTGTGAAAACAAGCTCAAAATGACGTATTTTTATGAAAGCTTAAACGACATTTTACCTAAGGCTGTGATTCGAATTCCACGTAAGACATCAGTTTTCAGTTAGATTTGAGGCGTGGGGTGACATTCGGGGGCCTCGTATATTATATTTGCACCATAATCCTTTCTTCATCTCTTGGCCTGACCAGCAACTGTGTGCATCCTGATTAATTGGGGAACTGGATCCACCGAGGCGAGGCTAAGGAAATCCGTGAGCAAAATCGTAAAGGTTCAGGGCCAAAAGAGCGCTGTTGGCTGGGCGAAGGCGCTCTTCACTCCACCGCAGAGGAGCGATAGGTACCGCGTGAGGCGCCGAAGAGAATATGAAACTAAGAACGAGGAAGTCTGTGCATCCTGTATACCTCTAATAGCACCACTATTTACTTTTTCACACATTACCAACGTTATTAGTATGGAGAAAGTATTGTAATGCTGCGGCGAAACCGGGATTTATGTACAGAAAAAATTCGTATTGTGAAATCGAAAAAGTGTATAAGTCTTGTTCAAATACGTAGTCAATACTTTCTCTAACTCGTGTACTCAGATCGACGTTTGCGGCAAATGCCGATTTACGTCCGTCCGAGGATAACACCGGCGGCTGAACTGTGGCAGAATTTTCACAAAAATTGGTATTCTCCAATCGATATGGGTGACGTGCCCCTTAAATTTGAAACGGATGTTATTTTAAATGAAACACCAACATTTTCAAAATTTCCTCAAAAACTGCTTTAAATTTGTTCTCAGGGCAAAGTATGCTTATAAAAATGGCGCTGGTCCTATTTTCGTTGAATTCTCTAAATTTACAAAATTTTAATTTTTTTGTGTGTGTTCCTTCAACTACAATATTCAAGATGCGAGATCATTCTTCTTAATGAAATCTATAACTTGTCATGTTGAATTTTCTGAAGTTATCTTCAGTTTTCGGACAATTTTATGTAAAATACAAGCCATGTTAAAAACAGAATTTTCCCAACAGGTCCAATAAGTTATAAATAATGCCAGTAACACCACTTTATATAAATTTTCATAAGAAAAGAGATTCTGCTTCTATGATATTTTGGCAAGCGGTTCAATTAAATTATTATTATTATAAGCCAAAAAATTTTAAAATGTGAAGCAAAGTAGAATTACAAAGAAGTATAAAATATGAAGAAAAGTAGTATATAAAATACTACAATAACAAAAAGTTGACCATTGTGTTAATTGAAGCGCTCTCTAAATTTCGTGAAGTTTTGATGTTTTTTAAGGAAAATTTTATAGGTGCAGTATTTACAAATTAATACGCTTTAGAACATTTTTACCATGTCAACAAATTCTGGTGAACAATCCTCAGATTTAACATTTATAAATGCAAATAACAATTATCCATTTACATAGCAGAAAAAAAGTAAAATTTTCTTAGGAAATCATGATGTTAGGGAATGGACAAAATATATTTTATCACCAAGTTGTATGACAATTTCACAAGATGGGTCAAATAGTCATAGTAAATAAATTCCAATATAATTCTAATCTAATATAATAATGCAAATAAAGAAGTTCGTGCACAATTAGTTTACTAGTTTCATATACAATAATTATTAACTAGTAATATTTTCAAAATTTCAATTTAAATTGACTTTAAAGTATTTCAAAAATTTTTTTCCCCCTTGTCAAAAATCCATCAGCCCAGACATGTTTAAGTTACCTTTGCATAGAACCTCCCTTCAATGAACCAATGACATTATATTTGTGTGTTTATAGTGTTAAAATACACATTTTAGCATTATTGTTCAAATCCTGATACTAACAAAATACTACAGTTGAATTCCCAGTTTGAAGGATTTGTTGAACCATTTTGTGGATAACTCCTTCGAGGCTATGCTTTCAGTAACTTAGATCCTAAACCCAACTTTAGATGTAGTGTGTGCAGCATGCAGAGTGATAGGTACCACAAAGCGAAATGCAAGTAAATATGTTGCAAGATCAATGAATAATAAGAATAGGGAAGAGTCCTGTCTTCAATATACATTAGAGACAGGACAAACTAATATAGTATATAATTTGCCCACTGTGCACATTTCTTCTCTTAAAATCTACTGAAAGAGAAAGATCTTAAAATTATTGTTTGTTAAAATGGAACTTTAAAAAAATCACAAAAATCATCAAACATGCAAATTCTTCTTCTTTGATAGTAAACGAAGTGTACTGAAGAAAGAGTATATTTAAAAACAACATGAATCACTAATTACACAATAACATACCACAGAATTCCACAGCGCTCCTTGCTTACTTTGCAGGTCAGGAGTTAATCTCACATAATTATTTGTTACTATTGTACTTCCCATGAAGTCCCAGTAAGGAATAGTCATTCCAGAACCTGTGATCAAGATACTACAAGTTAATTACATTTAAGCAAAAACTAAAATGACAGAAACATTAATACCCTTCTGGCTTTAGTCTTCATCCTCTGAAATGCTCAATATAAATTATCTTTTAAGTTTAAAACAGAATTTACCTTGAAATGGCTTAATTAAGGAATGTTCTCGTTTCATATAGTCTTTGGTATTCCACTCAGCATTTATGTTTACACAAATCACAAGGGAAGAAACTAGGATAAACAGAAGCTGATTGGTTGACGTCAGCACAATCATTTTGATTGACATCTTTAGAATTCAATTAATACTCGATATAGTTCTATTGTCTTCTCCACACAAACCACGTCCACAACACCAACTCTGGGTTTCACGCGTTGCAGGAAATTACACGTGAAGGTTATGTTTCTTGGTGTTCTACTCTTTCAAAATTCCGATAATAAGAACAATACATTCACCTCGTCTTTAATTTTCCTTCATCACCAGCCTTATGATGCTTTCCTGGCTTGAATGTGAATTTCGTTCAATTCGATCTCACGAGATGAGTCGTCAGAAAGAGTGATTACTCAATACTGCACTTCAGTAACTTAGTTCGTCGATGCCAGTAGGCGACTGATAAATACACGTTTGCAACTAAGGCAACTCGGTTGTATAAAGGTGGCACTTGCAACCACTACGATATTTCAGTCTTCAAAGGAGCGCAGTTCATCTAATGATCAAGTTTCAGTTTGCTTGCTCCAGAATTTTGAAAATGAAACGTGCAGTGATATATTCACATACAATTAGAAAACTAATGATAGCCTTAACGAAAACACTTTACTATCACTTTTCAAAAATTTTCCAAGCAAACATACACAACATTCAACGCATACTATCTAAAGTACACACAGCAAACCGTGCAAAAATGCTAGCTGTAGCTTGCTTGTGGGGTTCTCGTTGCGCTGGCTTGAATTACTCTATGGCAGCTTCAATCGGTGCTTCTGCTGTACTCTGTCGGCTGCTGTCGACACTATCACTAAATTCTCATTGATAACTTCTAGTTCTCACTACTGGCACTTCTCTCATCTGCAAACGTCGCCACCGGCGTTATTTATGTCATAGAGTAAACATTATATGCTGTTAAATTCTGATATCTCTGTGGTCGCCGTGACGTATGTGTTACCAACTCTGTTTTTCTGAAACAGTTTATAGCTTTAAAATTTTCTGTGAATTGAACGATTGAAAATTACAACACGCCTGCAAGATACGTACATCAGAAGCAAAAAATAAACTCACATATACAACATTCTAAAACAGCTTAGGCATTGAATTTTCTTTTACATACTAACAATGCCTCAGTTGGCTGTGGTGTTCTTCACGATTGCTCGATGGGTGTTGACGTCACCTGAGGGAGAAGAAATGGGCGAACTGTAGTATCCTGGGGGTCCTGCATTTGCTGTAAAGATGATGTCGCTCTGGCTCAAAAATCCACAACAATCTAATAAATTGTTTTGCATCGAAGCCATTACATATTAAAATTATCAATCTAAATACCTAACAAACGAGAACACTAATAAAGAAATCGGTTTCTGTAAGTTCGAAACTGAATTGTTTGATCCGAAAAGTGGGGATTGGGGATGAAGAGCAGCGTACGTTCAATTGCCGTCGTGAGGCAATTTTCACACGCAGCTCGTGGTGGAATATAAGTACCCATCGGTGTTGGTGAGTACTACATGTTCACAAATGATTATTCATGTTGTTTGTTGTTAGGCGTTGCTTGTAGAAAAGCTTCTTAGTGAAGTTGCTGAGTAGAGCAAGTTGTAGATCTAAGATGGCGGATCATCGGTTGATGATTTAGTTTCTTGTAGTGTTATAATGGTGTTTTTTTTAATTTAATACTCTTAAATAGAGTGCTTGGTACAATATCGTAACAGTTTGAATTTTCTGTAAGTTTTCAGTCAAGATACTTGACATAACTTGTATTATTTTGTTGGAAGTTAGGTTAGGTTAATTTCGTTGGTTAAAAAGTGTATCAACACTGTCTTCATTATTAATCAGCGCAAGAAAATATACTTGGCGATTATCTCAAAGTGTTTATTGACTTATTTATGTGTGTGGCTACCTGTTTTATGTATATGACATATGTGCTACTTGTTTCTGTAAATGTCTTGTATTTGTGCTGTAAATTTTGTGGTTGACAATTGATATTATATCAGCAAGAATTTTTCAATTAATTCACTATTGTAGTGTGTTTGGTGCGGAAAAGTTTCAATTTCTTGGATGGTGTAATTTTCCACATTTATAATTTCATTAGTGTGGTGTTTAGCTGGATTAACTTATTGAAGTGAGTGCATTTCTTAAAGTTGATGCCTGCTGTTGCATCATATGTGAACATTTTTAATCTGTTTTTCCTGATACTGTATAAAATTCGTGTGCGTACTGAGAAATGTGACTGAATCATTAATTACTGTTCAAAAACTAAAATTGTATAAGATTGGTTAATTTGACTGTGATGTAAATGTGTTTTATCAAAGATCAGTGACTTCCTTCACAATGACCTATGAGGAAAGTCTGGTCTGATGGTAGTGTTTTTGTTAGGAGAAAAATCATCAAAGATGCAACTGAACATTTAACTTTCAAATTTTTATTTTAAATAGATATTGATATATTAAAAACAATGTGAGAATGGAACAAAAGAATCTAGTATTTTCAATAGCAAAAATGGGCAGTGAATAAAATCCTTTTAGGTGAAAATGGTAGGTCAAAACAACACATGTACATATTGATGATCATCCTTCAACCCAATATAGTGGTGCAATTAATTAACATAAAAAAATGTAAGGAGGGAGCAAATTTGAGCATCAATGAAATACATTTTATTTGAATTTTTTCAAAAGTGAAATAATTTGTTTTGTTTTTTATATTGAGTTAAAAATTCTAACTCAAGGTCTCAGTAATTGTTACACAATAGTTTAGTTATAATAGACACAAGAGTTCAGAACTTTTAACTATTAGAGTATTTAGTTGTATAATATGTTTGTTTTCAATACACATTTTATTTTAATCCAAATTGTAATGAGATTATTATTTTTCTTACATGTTGCTTCTTGTTGAATAGGTGTCATGCCAAGTGGTCGTGATGAACGCAATGGGAGACTTGGAGATCACATCAAAAGGACAAGTAGCATGCATGTTAGGTCAGATGCATCGGGAAGTGACTTAGAGGGTAACAATATGGAAAGTGTTTCTGAATCTAGGAGTAGTAAACTTTCTCGTCGCCATAGTGGAGGAAGTAAAAGTGGGAGGAATTTGACTGGTAGTTCTGGAAGCAAAAAAAGTCGGAGAAAACGGCACTCAAGAGAAGCTCTATCTGGAGTGCCTCAAGACAATAATCAAATTCACTCTCTTGCTTCATCAGTTGTGAAGCCACTTGTTGAATATTCTGATGTTAGTTCAGAAGACTTGTCAGGTCCAGAGGCAGGTGAAATTCAAAGTGATGAAAGTGTTCATGCTACATTAAGTGAAGGGGAAGTTAGCACTCCTCCTGGACATGCACATCATCATGGACATCGTAAGCATAGTAGGGATAGTGAAAGAGGAAAGTCATATAGCAGTAGTAGTAGTAGGCATCATACAGACAGAAAATATCACCATTCTCCATCAAGGAGTGAACATAGACATGGAGGGCAAAGACATTTGTCCTCACCCCCATTAGCTATGAGATCACCATCTCCATCATCTGTTACACTGAAAGGCAAACATCGAGAGAGACACACATCAGTTTCATCTGTTACATCGAAGGGGAGTGAGAAGAGGCATCACCACCATGGACGTTCTTCATCAGTAGAGAAACACCATGTCCCTAGACCTGTTTCTCCTCTAGAAGTTTATCGGAAAATGAAGGAAGAATTGCATATGTCTGAAAGTAGACATCGGTCTGGAAGCTCAAGTCGTCGGAAAGAGAAGAAGCATAAAAGGGAGAAAAATGAAAGGAAGTCGAGAAGTACACACAGAATGAGTAGAAGTCCAAATTCTAATAGTAGTAGGAAGAAGAAAAAAGAAGTATGTTCATTCCAGAAGTCAGAGTCCTGAAATTGTTGAAGATGGTATTCTTAGGAGTCCAGAAGTAACAAGAAGAATCAGTAGTCCTGCAAGATCTGTTGAAGATCTAGACTGTGTGCGGGCATGGAATAGACCTGCTTCTCCTGAAGTGGAAACTATAGAGTCAGCCTCTCCAGTGGAGAAAAATAATGTTGTTTCTCCTGAGTCTCCACCTTTTATTGGTACACCTGTGAGCCCTCCAGGAGGAAGTGACATGGATATTGAACGATCAGATCAAGAAGGCAGTGGTTCAATACAGTCTCGAACTCCACCTCCAACAGGCTCTACCCTCACTCACCGAGGT
Source organism: Teleogryllus oceanicus (assembly GCA_964035755.1). Lineage (NCBI taxonomy): Eukaryota > Metazoa > Arthropoda > Insecta > Orthoptera > Gryllidae > Teleogryllus > Teleogryllus oceanicus. Next base: position 32,856,768 of record CAXIVR010000003.1, read on the forward strand.
TCTCCTGTAGCTTCTCCTCACACACCACCTCTCCCGCCAAAAGCATATGAAAAACTTGGGGTATCCAGGTTAGCAGAAACTGATCGTCTGCGAGGGAGTTGCTCACCAAGAATAATAGATAATGTACGTAGTCCTCCACCTGCTGTTCATCGACCTCACAGCCCTGGAGAGAGAATTGGCTCAAGGTATGTGAAGGAGCACTGAATCATAATGTAACATGCTGTCGTCCTTGTCTTATATTGGTAGTATTAATAGATCTAGTAAAACATGAAGATGTGAATAATTATTATATTTGTGTGTTTACTTTAGGTCTAAACCAGTTCCAATTGATGATGATGACGATGATGATGAACTGCCTTCCGCATCCAGAAGGGAGCGTCGTCAATGGTCTGGTCACAGTATATCTCCTGTTACACGACATCCCCCTCAGTCTCATTCCAGCCGACGAAGTGCAAGTCCTTCAAGTCGTAAACGGCGAAAATCATCTCGGAGTGATAGATCACGGCGCCCACATCGCCGAGAAAAAGAAAGAGAGAGACCAAAGTCATCACGTTCTCGCAGATCCAGAAGTAGATCACCGGGAAGGTAGGCTGCCCATTTGCTGTAAAAATGTTAATATTGAGTTTTAGGTGTTATTCAATTAATAAGGATTGTTAATAAGTTTTATTGGAGGTTTTCATTCATTTCGTTTTTAATAACATACTGATTCTTACGTGAAGAACAGCATTTCTTTGGAATGACACCGTAGGTCCAGAATATAATTTTTTTTGTACTTCTGTCCATTGTAATTGTGAAACATTGTAGTAAATTCTCAATACATTTTTGTACACATGTAATTTTACTAATGTGGCCAATACACTAGTAAATATTCTGTGGTAGTCTAAGAAATGAAGTACTGAATTAGATACCACATTTGTGTAATACTTGAACTCATTTTATTTCTTTCACTTACATCTACATTCTTTTCTTAAACTGTGAATTTTATTTCATTGACTTTTTCAGGAATCAGTTTGTTTGTTGTGATGTTCAAGAAGAGTAATAGTTCAAGTAATTATTTAGAAAAACATCTCAGCTGTTTTGTTCTGAAACAGTTTAAAGCTGAAATTATTTTGCATTCTTTGCATAGAATACATGAACTGAATGCTATTAGGGGAAGTTAGAATTGTCTATCTCTCCTCTATTTATCTGCATGCTTGAACTTTGAATAAAATTTGATGAAACTTATGTGCTGTGTAGAAAGGTGAAAAGGTTTCAGTTTCATGAAAATTGGAGCGATTATAAAGGTACTTTTAGAACAGGTAAACGTTTATAAAGTTTTTGAAAATTTTAATTGAAAACGTGCTCTTTGCAAAACCTTTATTTTCATTATTAAGCTATGTTGAGTCATCATATTATGAAAATCATAGATAGGAATCATCTCATCTTGTTAGTGATTTTTTTTACCCCAACTCTTTCCAACTGCTTTAGTGTTCAAAAATTGTTTTCTATAATGTACAACTTTCTTTGATAAATGTTAATGCATATTATTAATTTAGAATCAATTTATTTTTCATTGTGGTGTGTGTACGTATAGGTGTCTTTTAAAGAGAGAGATATGTACATACACACACGTATGTACTTCTGCTACAGTTGAATAAAAGGTCTTATCCTATCTCCTTCCACAGTCTTCTCTATACAAGTTTTAAATAGGGCACGGATTTTTATGACCTAAAACTTACAAAATATGTGTGTACTTCCAAAAATATTACAAAAAATATTGCACACATTCCTTTTATTAAATATATTTTAAAGAACTATTTTTAAAAAAAATTCTTGAACGGGTGAAGAAAAATAGTAGATATTAATTTATTTATTATTTTTAGAAAACAGTGTCAACTATTTTTCAGTTTATAATATTGTCTTAATCTGACTCGTTTCTAATTTAATGACAGATATAATACTTTCAAAAATGGCAATTTTTCAACAGAAAACCTTGAAAATCACGTTTTGGGCCCTGACGTTGAGATAGTGAATAAATCTTTCTCCTAAATGTTGTAAATTATTACTTTCTCGCATACTACTTGCGTAATGTTGAGAAGGTATTATAATGCAGCAACAAAATACAGCGACTTTTCAAAAGAACAAATCGTTTTGTGGGTTCCTGGTAATGAAAAAGTGAATAATTCTTGTTCCTATGCAAGGCCAGATTTAAGGATTGTGGGGCCCTCAAGCACAAAATTGTGTTGGTCCCCATAAAAGTAGCTCCATCTTTAATAAATAAAAAAACTTATCTTAATAAAAGTACTATGTGTATAAATACAAATGAAAACAATAATTTTGCATTTATTTGTTACCTTAAATACATTTTATGTTACAAAATATGTTATTCATATTTTCTGAAGCCCGGGGCCCGTCATGAATGGGGGTCCCCAAGCAACTGCTTGTTTTGCTTGTAGGTAAATCCGGCCCTGCCTGTATGTAGGAAATAACTTTTCCCCAATACTTTCTGTACTCATAATCCTTTTTTTTATTGGTGACTTACATACTGAAAAATTGATTGACAGCTAAACGTCTTTCCTGTGGTTAATGCCAGCGCTTAAACCATTCAGGCAATTTTCTCCAAAATTTAACTCTTCAAATTGTCTGTTGGTGACCAACACTAGCGACTAAATCATGGGCTAAATCCGACTAAAGTAGGATTTTCTCCAATACACGTATCCCGTTCATCTGGCTGATCTCACCGCCCCTTGAATTTGTTACAAATATTTTGATTCGGGCTGGCTGTGGGTATTTTACATGAATCATTGTGACTTCCAAAAATTTTATCAAAAACAGTTCCCAAATTTTTCTCAGGTACAGCAAAGTATGTTTTCAAAATCGGCCCAGATGCGCTTTTCATTTGTATCTCTAAATTTTCTAAAATTGCAGATATTGGAAAATTTTTCAGCTTTTTACATTAATTTTTGGCAATGTCAGTGACTATTTTGAAGATAGATTTTTTTTATAAAATCAGTTCTTGAAAATTTGATCTGTAAATAAAGTTGTGCACAATTTTTTGATAATATGACAAGTTATCCCATAATTTTGTGGGAAACATTCAATTTTAAAAGCAAGGTTTCCTCAAAAATAGCTCAATCTTTAGTTTTTTGCATACTGCTTATGGTATAGTGAAAATATTGTAATGCTCCAGAAAAAAAAGTGATTTATCAACAGAAAATCTCTTAATGCTGGGCCTTGGTAACAAAGAAATGGCTAGCAAGAGAAAAAAGTTAATTTGGGAAAAATAACAAAAAATAAACATAAGATAAAATCGTGAATAAATATTGGGAAAAATTTCAAAAATGTATTTATGTAGTTGCTGTATGACATATCCTCAAGAAACGAGCATTAGTCTTATTATTGTACTGTCATAAAATGAGAATTCTTTTGTTTGGTCAGAGTGTTGCCTCTTCAGATATCAGTGAAGTTATATTTCTAGAAGAAATAAAGAAAGTTTTGAGTGATATTAAATATAAATGTAGCAGTCAATGCATTGTTAATAATTAAGTTTCAAAATATATAACATTCTAGAATGGGACGAGGATGTAAATCAAGCAAGAAATATACTATACAATTTTTTAAGAATGTAAAAAGCTGCAAGTATTCTATGTTTTTAAGGCATGAAAAAAGCGAGAAGCTTGTTCCTGAATTAGGTTATTGCTTCCTCTAACATGTTGTGGACAGAATCCATGATTTGTGGATCCTTGATGCTGAAAAATTGATTCATATCAAATTGTCTTTGGTCAATGTTAATGTCGAAACCATTCAGACAATTTATCTTCAAAATTGATTTTCCCTGATCAATCTGCACAAACTCGTAACTTTGCGAGTTTGAAAGGGAAACAATGATTTTTGGGGATACTCTTCACAAAGGTTTAATGTTTTCAATTTTTTTCTCATAAAAGACCCCAGATTTTTTTGATTTAACTTTTTCTTCAGATAGCCCAAAGAAAGCTTAAAAACGGCCAAAGTATCATTTTTGTAGAACTCTGATTTTTTGAAAACTGCAAAAATTCAAAAAAAGACCAGCGACTTTCTACAACAATATTGAAGATAGAGATTTTTTGCCTTAAAATCCATCCTTCAAAGGTAGATATTTAAACAATATATGTTCAATTTTTTGAGAATGAGTAGTTTTCGCGTAATTTTGCATTAAGTATAGATACTTTTTAAACAATAATTTTCTTGAAAACAGCTCCGACTTTTTTATCTTCAATGGACATTTAAAAAAAAAGTTTTAGCCCCCTTTTCGTTGATTACTCTGAATTTTCAAAAATTGCGTAAGTTAGAAATAATGCATGAAAATATGTGCTGTTGTAGGTCTAGATAAATTGTGATTTTCTATTGAAAGCATTATATTTTTGAAGTATGTTTTATTCAATTCTCCTAAAGAGTGTATGGACTGCGGTGATGTTACCCTAGGTGTACCCTAGGCTTCTTGTTACCCCAGGTGGTAGATTGATTAAATGTAAGTGCGTGTAAGGTACTACTTTTTTTTTCCTAAATTGATTTTTTTCATCATTACTGTTGTTAGATTTATTGAATATTTATTTCCAAAATGTTTCATATTTTACTATAAATTTAATTCTTCAAAATTTTCACATTCTTTTATCTACTATTTGTTTGTTGTGCAAAATAACTCATTCTATCTGTTGTAAAAATTGAATCTTTAAATGAGTTCAGGTACAATCATTTGAGAAATGTTTACTTTGGCATAGCTCTTGAGAAATGGTGCATATTTAATTTTCGTTGAATTCTCTGAATTTTCAGAAATTGTAACAGTAAAAAAACTTGAGAAAATATGTACTGTTGTAGCACACACACTAATTAAATTATCCAACAAGAAGGCCCTGTGATTAACAGAGAGAAAAGCTTTTGTTCTTGGAGAATGTTTGTTGTATTGACAGGCACATATTTAAAGAAGCATGCATCATCAGAAGAGAATTCCTATCTAAACAATCAAAATAAATTTCCTTGCAGAAATTCACTAATTTTGCAAATCATTGAAAATCCAGAGTTACATTCAAATACCCTCTTTTATTGGATTCTGTTTATCTGCTATGCCTCCTTGTGCTCTGGATAATTAATGTTCTGCTTCCTTCACAATTTAGTGTGTTTGTTTTGTGTGTGTGCCAAGTTTTGTAAACCTTGTGGTGAGTATTATGGATTGAAAATGCATCTTCTTTAATGAAGACTCTTAAAAACATTTTCAACATGGAAGTAATTACTGCAGTGATAGTTGGCAGTATCAAACCAATTCCCCCAATAAGTGAGAATTGCCTGTGTAGACAATGGAAGTGATAGTGACTGTTTTTTAAATTTTTGAACATGAAGTGGTGCTTGGATGATAATCTTCTTTCAACTAGCACCCACACAATCCACATCTGAATAGTATTTCTGAACCTCTCCTGCCACTCTGTGCAATGAATGCACCATTTTTGGATACAGAAATGAAAAACCCTTTGCTTTTTTAATCATGTATGAGAATAGCATCTGTCATAAAAAGGTGTAAATTTTAATGTCTTATTTTCTCCAGCCACAATAAGTTCATTGTATTGTGACAGCAATTGAGAAGTTGTTTACCCTAACACTTCACATGCATTTAAGAGTTCCTGTAACTACATTGGGAACATATCTTCCAGTTATTGATCTGCTTTTAGATCCCCATTGAAACCCATATTTTCTGCCGAATTAATTTAAAGTTTTGTTGTAACATGGACTTACATAGCTCTTTCTTAGTGTGGATTCAATGGAAGAGGAATACTTGGGGTGTTTCTCAAAGTTAACTTTCAAATTGACATAAATCCATAGCAAAGTTACTTGAAGTGTATGTTGGTGTAGAAATTGTCCTTTGAAATAACATTCGCTGTCTTATTTTCTGTCCATTTTGATACATTCTCTATCCACGCTTTTGCATTTCACAGAATTGTAAAGTTGATGTACCATAAAATGCTTATCATTTGCAACTTTCAGTACACATAATTTACAAAGTAAGATCATTAAAATTCTTCTCACTGAATTCTTTTACAACCCTGTAAGTCATACACTATCTGAGCGCTTCACTTTTGGTGATTTGGCACAAGCAACATCTTCACAAGACACACATGGAGACTCGCTGAGATGAAAAGGTACCAACACTGTTAGGGATGACAAGAAAAGAACTTGATTCTAGGATGAAATTTTACATTGGTGCTCTAGCCAGAGTAGTTATTAATGGAAAAGGTTATCAATTCAAAGCATTGGAGACGAGAAAAGCCTTTCATAAAAAACTGTAAAAGCTTGTTAAACCTTTGTGATTAAGTATATCCAAAACAACACAAGGATCTCAGTTTTTTCTTTTTTCTTTTCCCTCCAACGCCTATTTCAGAAGTATTAAAAAATGCCCAAAACAATCATTTATATGACCAGTAAAAACACAATCTTCTTTCTAAAAGCTTGAAACATGTTTAAATTAACTTATTTAAGGAATAACTTGCCAGAATAAAAAGGACTTAGTCATAAAAATCCAAGCCCTAGTTACAATACTGAATTGTGATTGCATATATTTGGAGATTACATGATTTATCATTGCCAAAATGGAATCTCCGTGATGTATTCATATTAATTAATTTGCTAGAACAATCTTTTTAATGTCCTTCTAGGCATGGCAGATTATTTGAACTTTCTTCCAAGACAATTCTGCTATATAAACAATTTTCCAATCTTTTTTATCTTCTTTAATTTATAATCTATCCTGAATTACAGAATTGTAACAATGTATTATAGATGAATATTAGTGTTCAGGTGTGGTTCAATTAATCAAGTCAGAGGGTTTTTCAGACATTTCTTAGAGCAAATGCAGAATTCCTCCCTTTGTTGCCTCCCTATTATCTTCAAGATGTACGTTTTTTGACATAAATAATAGCAATAAGTTTAATTGCAACTATTCATTATTTGTGTTTTGCTGTGTGATGTGTGGACAATGTGATTGATTTAGTTGTTATACATTTGTATATCAAATAAACAATGAAGTATCTGCATGAAAATGAAATGCAGTACTAAAGTTTTTTAACTCCTGTGAAGTATTCTGTAATGTATAATTATTACGACCAGGGAACACATTATTTTTGTACAAGAATATCCAATCGGTTAGTTGCATTCAAACATTATTTTGTTATTAAAAGTCATTTGTTTTACATTCTTCAGAAAGTGGTTTAACATATTTCAACACAAAATGCAATGATGGCTGATTGTTTAATTATTTGGAAAAGAAAAGATAACCAAAAAATTTGTGTTACTACATTTAAGCATATTTCAGAGATTGTTTTACCTCTATTCTTTCTTTCTTAGTCGAAATTTTCTATTTTGTATGAAATGCTTTGGGTTTGTTTCTGAGATCTAATTAAAATTGTACAAAATACTGAAGCTTATTCAACTGTTTCATATGAACATGATTTTATAGGTCCTGCAAGTAGATCTTAGTGCTTGAATAAAGGTAGAACTAATTATTGCTTTACTACAATGCTGGCAACAATAAATTGCAGCATGTTTTTAAGGTCAAATAATATTAACCTTTTCGTTATTTTAGTCACTCATTATTGTGTTTATATGATACAGTTTATAGGCTTTGTTACTTTCCTAAATACTTGATCAATATGAAGCTGCTTTAGAAACATTCAAAATTCTGTTTCAAATTTTAGGATACGTCGTCCTCCAAGTCGTTCAATCACCCGTTCTCGCAGTCGCAGTGCCCCAAGATGGAGACGGCCCAGTCGGTCTCGATCCCGTTCTCCAAGAGGTCGCAATGTCCGACACTGGAGTCGTTCCCCCAGTTACTTGGGGCGTGGAAGTCGACGTTCTCGTTCCCGATCTCCAAGAGCAAAGCCTCTAATCCCAAAGAGACGCCGTTCCCAAACTCCATCCCTACGTCGATCCCGAAGCCCATTCATACGTAAACATGCATCACGCAGTCCCCAGACACCTCCTCGCAAAATAGTGAAGGTCCGATCTCGTAGCCCCATTCCAAAGAGTCCTCGCACACCTAAAAGTCCATTATCATCTACTTCATCCAAAGAACTGAGAGTGGCAAATATGAGTGAAACAAGTCTCTTTTCAGAACTTGTTAAAAACAAAAATACTCGTGAACTGGCTATGAAATGGTCAGCTGCTTTGAAGGAAAAAACCGCAGCACGCGATGATTCAGATGATGTTATTGTAATTGATAAAGATGAAAATAGTAATGATCAAACTGAAACCCCTAATCCTATTCCCACTCCCACTCCCACTCCCCAGTTTACACATATGGCACCTGTTGATGTGAACAGTATTCCTGTTCCTTGTGAAAATGATATACCACCTCAAGTACCAGCTTATCCTCAAGTTCCTGTGGCAGTACAAGCTTCCAGTGGGTATTATCCACCACCTCTGCCTCGTGGAGTTCCTCCACATACTGTTCCAGGTGCAAATCAGTCACAAGCTATTGTGCCACCTGCGGGAAACACTCCTAATGCTGTTCCTGTTGTGGAGACATCTCCTTTGTTACCTCAAACATATGCAATTCCTTCACCAAGTGTAACATCAATTATTCCAGCTGCACAGACTATTCCTAATGTTGCAACTGTAGTTCCACCTCCTCCCACTGCAAGTGTTGTTCCACCAACGACAGTACTGCCAACGACCCCACCACCGTCGTCAGCGGCGGGCGGCGGCAACGGCAGCACCACCACCACCGCCACCGCCACCCCCAGCAGCACGAGTTCAGGAAACAGTTATCACTATTACTTCTCCAAAGCCTCCTGCCAAGATTGTAGCTCCAGGGCCAGTACCAACTCTGTCTTCTAGTGGAAATGAAGCACAGCCCAATAAACAAGATGCCAAATTAAAAGTAGGGTCAAGTGAATCTACAGTGGGAAAAACAAAGGCTCTTGGTGACTCTGAAACAAGTGGCCCCAGATTGGAAGCGAATCGACCTGTAAATAAGCCAAAGGATTTAACGAAGCTTCCTATGCCTCCTGGAATACAACAAAGTGACTTTGAAAGCATTGATTCTCCACCCAGTCGGTCACCCACTCCTGAACCTGTCAAAACAAAACAGCCAGGAATTAAAGATTTACCCATGCCCCCAGGTATTACAATTTTCTAAATGTATATTTGTTTTTGTCTGTTTCAAATATTTTAAAGACTATTCAAATTTAACTCTTGTGCTGTTTGCAGGTATGTTAGACTCGGAAGATCTCAGTCCTGATGAAGATGCAGTTTTAACTCCTCCCCCTCCAGCTGCTGTGGAAAGATCCAGGCCTACACGAACACTTCCAAGACCAAAATTAAAGAGACCAAAGATCATACACCGTCGCCGGGCAAAACTGAGCATCAACAGAGATTGGGGTGAACGTTGTGTAGATGTATTTGAAGTCATGACTCAAATTGGCGAGGGTACATATGGACAAGTTTACAAAGCAAGAGATAAACAGTCTGGTAAGGATATATGTAATTTACCCTCTTGTTTTGTGTCTGCTCTTTTTCCATTTATCTACATTCTTTTTCATTTTCCTTCCCTCTTTACTTTCTTGTTTTCTTATTCTGAAAGGGAACATTAATAAAGTAAAATTTCAAAAGAACTAATATTAATAAATACAGGTTTTGATGTCGTCAATTTCCACATTGTTATAATAAAAGTTTTCAATCATTTTAAGGTTTGGAAAAATCGCTTTTGAGAAAGTCACTAGTAAATGTTACTTTTAGGGATGCGCAGCATGCTAAGTGTTCAATTTTTAGCACTAGTGCTAAAAGTGAGACGATGCTCCAATGTTCATATAAAACTGCGAATGCAGCAAACATAATACTTTCATTTGATATTCATGTAATATGGTACTCGATTAAGGGATTTGTATACTTAAATTAAAATAAGAGGAAAGTCAGTAAGGCTGTCTGAAAAATACTTATAGTATATGGCACAATGGAAAATGGTTGTTTCCACCATTCAGTGTAAATGTCTTGTATCACCTTTCCTACTCACAAAATAAAATGTCACTTTTATCACTCATATCATGAATCACTATTTTCAAAAGTCTGTTTTTGAGTAATCATTAATACTGAGAAAATTGTATGTCATTTGCAAGTTTGTAATGATCTTACTGGTCACCGTGTTTTTAATTTATTTATTAATTTGTATAAATTTAATATTTGTGTCTTAACTGACTTTGAGACATTTTGAAGCACTTTATCAGACTGCCCACTTCCTTAATAATTCATTTCAAAATAATACAGGAATTGAAAGTTCCGTATTGAGTCTGCAAGTTAGCACAGAGCTTTCATTATTGATAACTTTTTAGTTGAAAAACTGTGATCTGATTGTTACTTTTCTTCCCTTCAAATTGCCATATAAATGATCTGTCAACCAGTGCATGTTCTGGCCTCTTGTTAAGAACTGTGATTACATTGTAATTCTAAACTCATCTTTCTCCATCACAGATGTTGTCTGTGTGTGTTTGTGAGCATGTGTAAAATTTTTCTTATATAATTATTTAGATCAAAATTATTTTGGTGGAAATCTTTAAAACTAAAAAGGTATTTACTTCATAAGAAAAGAAAGTATTGTAAAATAGATTGGAATACACAAGTTTTCGATCCAAAAAACCGTCTTTACCTGGCCAGGTGACAAAAAAGGGGATAAATCTTGTTCCTGTATATAATAAATTTGTGCGGTGGCGATGGTGTAATGGTTAGCGTATCGAGCTGTTATACCCAAGTTCGCGGGTTCAAACTGTCCGGCTGTCCCGTTAGTAGATTTACTGCATGTAAAAGATCCTCAAGCCTAAATGAAGCCTCTGAGCTAAATTCAGACTGCCTGTTTTGTCGCCCAAGTCATCCCTAGTAGGTGAAAAGAGCGTAACGAGATTTGTGTGGTCAGACGAAGAGCAGGCCTCATGGCCTGAGTCTTGCCACGTAAAATAAGGCATTGATTCGTTCATTCATAAATATCTTCTTCTAATGCTTTGAGAGGTCTGTTCTTGAGAATGCTTTGAAATCTTTGATTTTTTGAAAATTGCAAGAGTTCAAAATTTTCCTTTGTGTCTTCTTTCAGCTACTATAGAGATTGAGACAATTACAGGAGATTGAGATTTTTTCTGTAATGAAACCTATTCTTAAAAGACAGATCTTGAAATAAGGTCATATACAATTTTAAAAAATATGAGTATTTTTCACCTAATTTTGCATGAAATATCCTAGATGGTTTTTAAACAATTATTCTCTCAAGAACAGCTCCAAAGTTTTTATTAAAATTTTCTCCTCATATGTATCCAAGAACAGTTTTTTAAAAGAAATGTTAGTTCTATTTCAAGCAAACTTTACATTTTCAAAAATTGCAAAATTACAAATTGGAATATAGAGGTTTTTTGTCTTCGATGAAATCTGTTCTAAGAAATCAGATATTAAAGAAGGTTGTAACCAGTTTTTTGAAAAAACAAATTGTTTTCATGTAATTTCTGCTTGAAGTTAAAGTAAATTATTAAAAAAATTAGTAAAGTATATATAATTAAGTATGTATACATTCAGTATATAATAATAAAATATGGGGTTTTAAACTGAGGAGAGTTCGGAGTTTTGACAAGTTAGAAGAAATACTAGTTTCTATTGATGCTAACATTGGTTTAAGTTCTCTTTTCTGACAGAACTCGAACTTCTTCCAAATGACCACATCCAGCAGCTTCATTCAAAGCAGTTTCTCTGTCTTTGATTTTTGCTTCAACCTCAGCGCCTTTGTCTAGTAGAAGGTGCTATTTCTAAGTAACCCTCTCGAGAGCAATATGCAAGACATATTTAAAACTACTTCTAAGTGATCCTTAGTAACAGCAGTTGCAGTCATCATTTTCTTTTGCCTCAGAAACATCTTTTTCTAACAGAAATTGGACTGTTTTCAAGTTGCCTTCTTGAGCAGCAAGATCAAAGCATTATCGCCATTGTTGTTTTGTACATCTTTGTTTAGTAAAGCTTGAACTTCTTCTAAGTCATTATCAAAAGTACCACAATGTAACTCAGTATTACCCTTACATTCATGTTGATGTTCATCTATTTTTGAGTAGCCACTGAGAGTAGCTAAATATGACAGCTTAATCCTCTCACTAAATTGATAAATTGGTATGGTGAGTGTTGCATAAAAATCTTTTCTAGCTGATGAGAATACATCATTTTACCTCACATTAAAAATCCATATTTTGATTATTATACACTATTCAGAAAAATTATTCAGTACCATATTATTCAGAAAAATTATTTAGTACCAAATTTGTTGTATGTTTAAAGTTGTAGATAGTAAAAGAGATGGCTTGAAACTAGAGTCAACCCATATACCATGATTTAGCATATTTTTTCTATAAAAAGTTGTTCCCAGTTCTTTCATACTGCTGCTGCAGCTGGCCAATTATTTTTGTTATCAAGAATCGTGTTTGCATCTTGGTACAGTGGGTGATTTGTGTTATGAAATGATTGAAATTTAATTGCTATATTATCCATATTTAAAATTACTTCATAGAATCTTATGTTCTTATTTTTCTGATCTTGCAAGTTCAGGATGCTAGAAGACTTCAGAAAATAATTTGTAAATCGAAATACAATATTCTGTTATTTTTAGTTAAACTTATTATTCGTGGCAATCAAATTTTCTCAAATGTGCTCTTGTCATTTTGATATCCTGGAGTAGGGCATCAAAAATGGAGTAGGCAACTGGTGTGGTGTGTGTGTGTTTTTGTTTGTTTGTTGTTGTTGTTTTTACCTTGACAAGGCTTCTTCTGTTTTGTTTTTAATTATTATTATTATTATTATTATTATTATTATTATTATTATTTTTAGATTTATTGTTTGTGAATGTGACTGATTGATGTATTTTATGTTTGTAGGTGTTCTTGTTGCATTGAAGAAAGTTCGTTTAGAAAATGAAAAAGAAGGCTTCCCTATTACTGCTGTACGTGAAATTAAAATCCTGCGGCAGTTGAATCACAAAAATATTGTGAATCTGCGGGAAATTGTTACTGACAAACAGGATGCTTTGGATTTTCGGAAGGTTAGTTTGATGGAATAGTTGTATCTTCCGTTGTGTAAATATGAATATTAAATATTGTGCAAGTTGCTAATTTAGTATTAATTGTTAAAACTAGTGCATCCAGTTACATTAGTTAAGCTTGTGAAAGGAATGGAAGGAAAATTTCATCACAACATATATTTGAGATTTTCTACAAATGTCAAAAAAATCTTAAAGCAGATGTTCTTTAATATCAATTAGGGAATGAATGGAGTGCCAATAATTTTGAAGGGTGCATGTGTGTGTGTGGGTTTTTATGTTGGAAATGTTTTTCTAAATAGCACAGACTTAATACACACCATAATATAATGAAATAACTGTTGACTGTTGAAGATATCACTGAGAATGTATATCTGTTATTTATTTATGCTAATGCTTCAATCCTAATATTCTGCTACTTGGAGCAGATTTTTAAAATTATCTTTAACGATGGCAGGATGGTCACTATCAAGAAAACCAGGAAAAGTTGGGGAATTTTATTACTCATGAAAAGAGAAAGAATTTTGTTAGAAATCAAGGATTTTATTGTAATTTTTTTCCATTTTTCATTATAGGATGTTTCATTTCTTTACCCTCAAAGAAGTGGCTGTTCTATAAGTGCTGTGGTGCTGCAGCACTAGCCATTCTCTTGAAAAAATAAAAGTTATGTTTGAAAATATAGATTTTTTAAATTTAATTCACAGGTGAAGTGCTTCAAATATTATTGTGGAGGTTGGCTGTGATTGAACTCACATACATACTCCCAAAATGGTGTGGAATCTGTCATGTGCTGCTTTGAATGACATAGCCTGATGATGTCACTCAATCTCTCGACTCTGTGATGTGTGCTTGTGTTATGATGATGGTCATTAAGCTCATGAAGGCTGAGAGATTCATAGTAAGGAGCAGTGCCACACAGATCTGCCATCTATCAAGCAGTTTCGTAGTAGCAAATATTTAACTAATAAGAGTGTTTCCTGGCTGGTAGGCTGTCATCCAGTTGGTGTTAACCACACCCTGCCAACTCAGAAACTCTCCCTGTTATTGACTTCAGCCGTGAAAGCCTAAGATGGAATATAACCATGTAACTGTCAATAGATAGTGCTGATAGTCACAAATTATACTCTTGGGTACCATGGTTCAGAACATGATATAAGGTTCTGAAGCAAATGGAATTTTATTTATTTATTTAAAGTGAAAAATCAGTTAAAATGCAGTGTAGCCTAGAGGCTAGAGTTCAGGAGCAATGTGCACAGCCCTTTAGAATAGGTAAATCTTACAAAGAATGTTCATTAGAATGTACCACCAGAAATTGTCGTTCAGAGTTCGTAACTTTGCTGTTAATTATTTTATTTGTTTACTGCTACAATAAACTTTTGACAATAGGGCAATGTTTTGAAAATATTGTTTCAAGAATTGCCCCTGAGGAATGCTAAATGTAACACTATGTAAATTTTATTTATTTATTTATTTAAAGTGAAAAATCAGTTAAAACGCAGTGTAGCCTAGAGGTTAGAGTTCAGGAGCAATGTGCACAGCCCTTTAGAATAGGTAAATCTTACAAAGAATGTTCATTAGAATGTACCACCAGAAATTGTCGTTCAGAGCTCGTAACTTTGCTGTTAATTATTTTATTTGTTTACTGCTACAATAAACTTTTGACAATAGGGCAATGTTTTGAAAATATTGTTTCAAGAATTGCTCCTGAGGAATGCTAAATGTAACACTAGCTTAACTTTTGTGTGTAAGGTGACTTTCTTTCTTGTTTGAAATTCATATTATCATTTACATACTTCTTAATATTGGAGAATTGAAATACATATATACTGCATAAGTTTTGTGCACTTAATTTTTTAATAATTTCCAATTCATAAAATGAATTTTGTTGAATTTGTTAATTGCTTCAGTGTCTTTGTACTATTACTTTTGTCACAATCTCAAATAGTATTAGGGTGACCTAAGGACCCACTGCCCATGCATCCGTCAGTCACTCACAGGTAGACCTCTCCTGGTCCAGGCATGGATCGTGAAAAAAATTCACTGGGCTAGGAGGAACAATTTCAGTTGAGACTCCAATAAATATTTTGAAATGTTTGCTTGTTGGTTTTTAATTCTTAGCTTGAAAAGAAATATGAATTGCCCTGAAGTTTGTTTGGATGATTTTTATGCTTGCTTCTTCTCTCTTCAAAGGGAATGCCACATTTTATCTTCTCTTGAAGCATTTGATGACTAGCAGTAATTCTATGTTTCGTGCTCTCCATTTCTTCTTAAAAAGTAATGTGCAGTGTCTGCATGAAATGGCCTCCTCAGACTCCCTGCGATTAATTAATATCTGCAATTTCCAAGCATGACAAAGTTAAATGTTTTGTTTCTGCATTGTAGTCTATATTGTAGAATTCTTCAAACAGCTTTCTGTTGTCCTCCAAACTCAGTGGTATTTCTACATTGGTATTTACATTTTCAGGTAGCAATTTATAGAGAGAGCAAGACATATTTATAAGCAATGTTAATTACCTATAAAATACAGGCAATAATAAAAACTCTAATTAAGCATTAAAATCTTAGATTGGCCTGTTGGCTTGCTGTTAAATTTGAGTGTTACAAATTGTGTATTTACATACCTTTCGTATAAATCATTTTTGAAGATGTTGATTTAAGACCAAATTTTAATTACAACTATATCAAAATTATATTCTTTTTCAGGACAAAGGCTCATTTTATCTAGTATTTGAATACATGGACCATGATTTGATGGGGTTACTGGAATCTGGTATGGTGGATTTCAACGAAAATCATAACGCATCAATAATGCGCCAACTTCTGGATGGTTTAAATTATTGTCATAAGAAAAACTTTCTTCATCGTGACATTAAGTGTAGCAATATTCTAATGAACAATAGGTACTTAACATATATAATTTAGTTTATCTACTATATGTCAGACAAAATTAATTTTGAAGATCGTTTTATTTTATGTTATCTACTTAATTTCAGAGGGGAGGTGAAACTTGCAGACTTTGGTTTAGCACGTTTATATAATGCTGATGATAGAGAAAGACCGTATACAAATAAAGTTATTACTTTGTGGTACCGTCCTCCAGAACTTCTATTAGGTGAAGAACGATATGGTCCTGCAATTGATGTATGGAGCTGCGGATGCATTTTAGGGGAACTATTTGCCAAGAAACCAATGTTTCAGGTATGTCTATATAATACAGTGTATGTCTGATTCCATGCATTGGATGTAATAGATAAAGTTTGTCTTAAATGTTGTGTATGTTCTTATGCAGAATATTTTCACAAGTAATTATAATTGGAATGGAAGGTGATTTAATTTGTAGTAAATAAAGAGTTTTTTTCTGCTCTTTTGTTCTCTCTTTGGTTCTTCAGATTCTATAGTGCAGATATGAGTGAAAAATTGGAAAAACATTTTCAGGGAAATGTTGAGCTTGCTCAACTTGAAACAATCTCTAGGATTTGCGGAACTCCTACTCCAGCAGTCTGGCCTTCTGTTATAAGACTTCCTTTGTGGAATATGCTCAGACCAAAGAAACCTCACATCAGGCGTTTACAGGAGGAATATAAGATGTTCATGCCAACTCCTGCTTTAGATCTACTAGACAAGATGCTGCAGTTGGATCCTTGTAAAAGAATAACTGCAGAAGAAGCATTAAAATCAACGTGGCTCAAAAATGTCAATCCAGAAAAGTAAGTAATTTCATTTTATTAGTAATCATATTACCATACATTCTATAATTAGTTCTTCCATTTTCAGTATTTTATCTCAGTAGCACAGGTAGTTATTCACTCCTTACATTCTACACATTTTCAAGAGATCTAACGGATGAAAATGACTTATTAATGACCGGCTTAGGTGGCTCAGGGCATCAATTGATGTTGTGGCAGACCCTCTGACTGGAGGGTCCTAGCATTCGAGTCCCAGCAGTAGCAGGATTTTTGATATTAACGAAATGGATAGGTCCAATTCAGCCACTGTCTAGTAAAGAGGACAATTCTAGCAGCCAGCTACTCTGATTGTTAGTGTCTGTGGTGTCTCCAATCAACATCAGGTGAATCCCAGAGCATTTTCCTAACAAACAGGCCATGAATCGCATATGTGATCTTTCCTTCTTCTTCCTTGTCCTATCCTCACCGCTTGCTTACACACATCCACTTACATCCACTATACTACTATACATGCCAGGAGACAAATTGGGAGCTTAGAGCTTGTCCTGGATGGGGCAGAGGGGCACTGGTGGGAGATACAAGTTTGGGGAAAACGTCACAAAGTGACATATAAGTCAGTGCCAGATCTCGTCATCCAGCAGAGGAAGACTACTACTACCGCCTGCGATAAAACATTTACTATGTGTATGAGGCTAATGACCTTAACAATTGACATGCCCAGATTCACTAATCAATATCTCAGCTTATTAATGGGTTTAATATTGAAGGTGAAAATGATGGGAAAGATGCCGAACACCTTGTTTGTTTAATGTACATTCATTTATCATATATCAGGATTTGTGTACATTACATTCACCAGAATATAAGATTTTTTTTTTCAGTTTTTGTCTTCCAAAATTCAAAGTTCACTTTATTGTCATTCATGAAGAAAAATGTTATTGTACACTTTGAGATTCTGCGTATCCCTGAAGAACTGAATTTCCGAAAAGTAGTAGAAAGGTCCAAAAATTCTCCTTTTATAGAACACAACATGAACATAATTTGAAGCCTCAAAGGCCAGATTTTAAGGTTCTAGGAGTGCCATTTTTATGTTACAATTGATGTGTCTGGAAACAAATTGTAATGTGGTTTATGTTGCAGATTGTATTTGTGCCTGCCTGATTCACATTTTTCATTCAAATATAATCAACAAATATATTCAATAAATATTTGTAATGTTAAGAGTGTAAACTATATGAAATTCTCTTTCTTTTGCCTGAACTTTTTATTCGTGTTGAACCAAACTTTTTTTTAGCGTATGACACTTTCTTTTGTAGATCACCCATATTGTTGTATACCTGCATTAGGACTTGAATGATTGAGAGTTACTGCCTACAGTGTTTTAGTTTTTAACAACATATCTAAGTGAAAAAGGGTTTTCAACACTGGCTCTCTTTCCCGTTCTCTCACTCTCTATCTTTCTTTCTCTGTGTCTCCCTCTCTCCTCTTTCTCTCCCTCACTCTCTCCCTCCCTCCCTCTCTCCTCTCCCCTCTCTCTCCTCTCTCTCTTTCACATGTAGTTGCAGATTCTGCACATCTCCGAGCAGGTGGGGTAATATCTTGAAGCACCAGACCAGCAAAAATGTAATAGAATGTTCAAGGTGATCTCATCCTGTTGATTATGGTGTGAGAAATGTTTCTTTGAGGCCTTTGGCCTCACTATCTTAGTTTTTAATGCCCTAGAGTGCTTCGTTTAGGAGTTATTTATTGATATAGATTTAAAACTGCTGCCGGGTGCTGCGGGTTGCATTTCACATGTGGTGTGTGTGTGGGGGGTGCGTGTTCAGAAATAATAAGCAGAATGGCAAATTTTAAGTTAAATAAATTCAGTTTTTTAATGTTATCTTTTATAAACTATTTTTAAATTGTCCAGTTCAGCTTTTAACATCAAAGTGACCATATATTCAATTACAAATGTAGATGTCATTATTGAAGTTTGTTTTAAAGTTAAGTAATATTCAAAATAGATTGGGAACTTTTATGTTTATTAATAATAGATTATAATTAATTATTTTAAATCAAAATGGATTTTAGTTTAAAAACGCTTCAAAATAATATTATTACTACTAGTGTGGTATGTGTGTCTAATACTACAATCTAGTATGTGTGCAATTTTTAGATTTTTATCTGGTCCCCCAAAAGAGATATCACAGTTACAAATTTGGAAAACATCCCTAATTCCAATTTTTAATAGGGTGTAATTTTCAAGGGATACATTATTTACCAATGATATTACACAAAAAGTAAATACACTTTTATGTGTAAATATACGGGAAAAGTTAAGACTGAGATTCTATTCCTCCTTTGAGAAATTACTCTCTGAAAATCAAACTTAGTTCATTCACATTCCATAGACTTAGTTGCAAATATTTCTGAAATTAAAACATAGAAGGTAGGTAAATAATATTTCGATTTGTAGGCCAGAGAGTACTGAATTCAATGCCTTTGATTCTAGAATGCTAGAACAACCCAAAGCTGAATAATTTTGAAAAGAGTAAATATGTACAAATGCGAAAAATGGCACCCGGCGTAAAACGAAAATGTCTGCCATTTGTAAACCAGATACAATAAAAATAAATCAAAGATTTTTTTGAACAGCCAAAGCAAAAGGAAATTTATGTACCAAATACGAATTCTTTTCGAGATGGTCAAGCGACCAGTGCTGGACCACTTAAAATGGATTGACCCCAAATATTTGGTAGAGATAATGCTAAATGTTCTCTACGAGGTGACATAATGTCATTTTGCTGGATCCTTTTGTTTTTTCAAAAATTTCAAAAATGTCATTTTTTTTAATCTTGTGTCTCATGTTGTTAATATTTACATTAGTTGTGATTTGTTGAACTTATTGTTTTTATGAGTTCATGGGATTTATATGATGTCAGATAAAGTTACTCGAAAAACTCAATAGTTTTGCATTACAATGAGCTCAAAATTTCTAAGATTTCCTACGGATAGTGCTAATGCACTGTTTAATATGACATTAAAGTCATTTTGCTGTATTCTTTAATTTTTTCAAAAATCATACAAATGTAAACTTTTTGAAATATCTCTCACGCTGTTAATTTGCTCATTTCCAGCAATTTGTAAGCACTATTGCATTTGTGAGTGAAAGTGCTTCAAATGACTTCTATGAAGTTTTTCGAAAACTCAAATATGTTCTGTGAAAAATGGGTTCAAATTTCGCCATTAGAGTAATGATTCAACAGCATTTTCTTAAAAACGGCTACAAATTTTTCAATGAAAATGGTCATATGACAAGGTTTTGCTCTTATTTAATATTCTTAAAGTATATTTTGGTTTATTATTAAGAAACTGAAAAATTGCGAAATTTTTTTATAAAAATTTACTGCGGGTGGCGATAGATGGCAGCTGGCAAGACCATAAAGCTAGTTCACACCAAGGAAATTAGAAAACTACTACGAGAAAGTTACACTACTAGTTTAATTACAATAGATCGTTTCGTGTTCTTTTTAAGAATTAAGAATGTGTTACTTTTATTTTTGAGAACCACTAGGGAATACGCTATTTCTTAGAATCTAAGAAAATGTCTTGAATGAATTCTATAGTTTGTCAGTCGAGTAATGTCTTTTTTCTAAAGAGTTTCTTTTTTTGTTTCCAGAATGCCAATACCTGAACTGCCAACATGGCAAGATTGCCATGAGTTGTGGAGTAAAAAACGCCGACGTCAACTCAAAGAACAGCAAGAATCCTTGCAAAATTTACCTCCTGGGAAACCTTCTCTTATGAAAGAAAAATCATTGCCCGGAAAAATGCAATTTGATGATGAAATGGGCGGGTATGTTTGTATTTTTGAAGAATGTTTTAGTATAAATTATTTTGAGGAGATTCTCTTTGGTATGCCACATTTAATTCTTTTCATCAATATCCTGCAATGAATTTATAGTTTGCATGATTACCAATGGCCCTGAACTGTTTTTTCTTTCTTCCCCTCCTTCAGATATTTGAATTTACAAGTTATTTGCTTTGAAAATTTCATTTGTGTTATAATTTTTTGATGTAGCAGCATGGTATAATTTGGAAAGTGTATTTGTTCTCTGCCCAGTTTTTTTTTTTTTGTCAAACTAAATTTCAAGTAAATGAGTTTCGAACTCAAAAATAAGATTTAATATGTTTGGGGTGAAAATTTCATGTTATCCTGAGAGAAATGGTAAATGCAAGCCAAATATAGAAAAAAAAGGATAAATAATTTTCATATTGATGATATGATGAAGTAAATGTTAATTCTAACTTATTGTAATGCTTGGAATGAAATGACCATGTATATGTGCTTTTAATAGTAGATTTAAATATGGCATATCTTTACTCTGCTTTTTGAGTTTGCTTAGCTGCTTGTTATTAACTTAAATTTTGTGTAGAGGATTAAAAAGCCAACATAAATAAATTAAATAATTTTGAAGTAGTAGTGTTGGTTCTAATTAGTCTTTCTCTATTAGTTATTTTTCATTATCTTAAATTGTTTGCTTCATTTTGCATTCAAGTATTTTATTTCATTTTAACTTCATTTTCATTATAATTTCCTTTCTATTTAATTTTTGCATCTTTTCGGTGTAATATTCTTGCAGATCTTCGAACTGTACACCCACGAAGCAACCATTATCTGAAAGGTAATTTTGCTTGGCATTTAAGTTGTGGGATAATCTTAATGTAGGAATAATTTTATGATATTTGGTGTTACATGTAACATACTCATTCCACTTCATAATAATGTTTCTTTAATTTATCTGATTTTTGATTTTACTATTAACCAGTGCATGAACTTTTCTCTGAGAGCTTGCTGACAGATTTAATTTTTTTTCAAAATCTCAGAAACGTTAGACATTTAGTTGCATGTGAGGTTAAGATTCGACTTTTTTTTATATATATGTGAGAATCAGAGGAATCATTTACCTAGTTTTTTAATTATTACATTTCATCTCTGATTCTTATTAAACACCTGTGTTCAGAATGTTTTTACCAAAAAATTTACAATCCAATTCCAGACTTGACTTCATTATTTTTACATCTGAAGATGTGTATAACAGTTACGCGAAACATTGTGTTACATTCTTTCATGGAAAAATAAAACTTCCTTCTGAAAAATATGAACTTTGATTGTCTCAAAATAACGAATTTTTTAAAATTATTTTTATAAATATTTATTATATTATATTAAATTATAAATTTTTAAAATAAAATTTTAATTGTCTTATATTTTAGCATATCAAAATTGCTTTCAGTTCAGTTGCTCATTTGTTGTATGTATGATGTATAATATTTCCAATCATTTCCCTTGCTAAGTTATTTGCAGAATACAGTTGGAAATTCTTGTATTGCATTTATCAGCATAAAAATAGTTATTATTATAAACTGACTTAGTTGTTGTGAAAGTGTTTTTTCAACAATAAGGATTAATAACATTTCCATCTGTAATAATAAGTATGTATTTTTTCAATGAATTTTAATCATTGACTATCGGGCATGAATCACAAAGTTAACCATTACAATCCATGTTTAGCTTTTAATTACAACTTGGTTTTTATCTGTGATTGCTGCTGTAATTTAGTACTAGTGTAAAATTATTTTAATTATTTTTAGTTTTTGTAGTTATAAAATGAAGTGTGTATTTTTTAAATTGTTATTAGTTGAAGTTGAAGAAATTAATATTACTCTTGTTATGGAGTTTACATTTATTCATTTCGTGTGTTATCCTTTATTAAAATAGACATGTTTTTTTAGGCCTCTCAGCAACTAACTTTTCGATTATTTCGACTATTTTCTTACTATCCTCACTTTCCTCACCTTTTTTGCCACTTGACTCACTATTCACTTGTTTGCAAAAATAGAATTATTAATTTAATTTTTTGTATCTAATTATGCAAGTTCAAGTATTCTTTAAAAACTAAGATAGTCACATTGAAGAAAAATAATTATACAATTGGAAATTGTAGGGGGGAGGAAATTATACCATTTAGAAAGAAAGACAGGAAAAGCAAACAAGCACCTTTATTAGAGGCACACACACACTGGCAAGGGAGTTTATGGAAAAAGTAGTATGGGCTTGATAACCTGTCAATCATGTTTATCATGACATGTCACCTTGATGTATTATGGTCACAATAGAAGAAATCAATGGCTTAAGATCATTTTAAAAGTTTGACAATTTATTACTAATTTCAATGACTCTTAGATGAATAAATTCTGATTTCCTTTTAGAGTTATCCAGTATGAATCAAGTAATTCGCATTTGAAATTTGGAACTTGCCTAAGTTTGAAGTATAGATGATCTTGGCTGTCCAGGTGACGCCGCGTCAAAGGCTGTGTTGCCAACGTTTCGACCATCTTATCGTGGTCTTCCTCAGGGCTTGTTGGTGCCGGTGTGGTAGGCGCTCGGGAATATTCCCGAGCGCCTACCACACCGGCGCACAACAGCCCTGAGGAAGACCACGATAAGATGGTCGAAACGTCGGCAACACAGCCTTCGACGCGGCGTCACCTGGACAGCCAAGATCATCTACATGACTCTGGCCGCGGAAGCCTACGACTTCACTTAAGTTTGAAGTAATTCCTTGGTAATTTTGAGTTTGATCTAACAGAGTATGAAATTCGCTTACTGATGATGTGAAAAGTAAACATTTTTGAGTTTGATCTATGTGACAACTTTGGTTGTTCCTATTTTATTTATTCAGAATAGTATCATCACTTTCTGAAATTATATGGAATTCATAGTGTTTATTTTGGCAAATTATTATATTGTATGTGTGTATTTTATATATATTAACATATATACAATAACATGTTGGGGGATAAAAATTTTGTTACTGTATTAGATATTTTGGAAAATTGTCAACTTTTAAACATAATTTTGAAGGTAGTTGATTTGATATTGATTTCAATTTTTATTGGAGGAGAAAAAGAAAGGAAGAAAAGCTTTTGTATGGATAGGTTCCGATGCCAAAATTGACCTATTCCTTGTACCAATAACTTAATTTCAGAAAGAAGTGGAGATTGCTAGGTTTGAATCTAGCCCCCCTTCATATAGGAAAATTGTATTGTAATTATTTTGGAACTCTTTTGTTAATGTTACGGGTTGATGTTAAAATGTTTTAGAATTTATCCAGTTATAAAATATATTTTCTGCAGTAATTAGTATTACTTCTTAAAAAAAAATCAGTGATTAACTAGCTGAACATGAGCGATTACATCACAAAAGGAAGAGCTGTAGAAAAGTTATAACAGAGAAGTACAACATATAAGCACTAGAAAATCTAAATCCTCGAGATTTTTAGATGCTTCACTTCCGAAGGAAGGAAAACTCGCATTGATTTTGAACTAATAAACCATACTATCTTTGTTTCATTAACTTTAACCTCTTACTCCAGACAATGACTGCTTTCAATAGATCAATTGCAGTTTGCACCTCAAAACAAAGCAGAATCAATTGTTGCAGATAAACATTCATTCTATAAATTTGATATTATTGCAATTTAGTATTTTTATTATAAAAACGATTAATAAAAGTGAGTGATAATACACCTAGGGCTCACTACCTTTCATTTAAAGAAAAACTCAAAACTCAAAAACTTTGGTTCAGTAGAAAGCTCAAACTTTTTTTTAAATAAAACCCCCCAAATGCTTTAGATACATGAATTTTGTCAAACTTTAAAACAATTTTTTTTACTCACATTTTTGTTACCACAAAACTCACTTTTTGGCTATTTTTAACTTTGAAAGCTGAGAGGCCTATATGTTTGTAATAAAATAATAAATGATTTTCCACATTTTATTGTTTTATTATTGATACTTCTTTCTTTTTCTGTAAGAATCCTTTATTTTGTGATTGTTTTATGTATTAATAATGAGGGCAATGATGAGGCAGATATTAAGTGAATTATCAACAAATGATGGTGATATCCTCTTTCTGTTATAGTTCATCCAAAGCATTGAAGAAAGAAGCTGCTGGTTTCTCCTCCCGATCATCAGAAGAATATAACCAAAGTATGATAGCTGCAGCAATGGCTGGTGGAGGAGCAGGACTACTGAATCGTTCCCCTATGTCTCAGCAGCTGCGAGATGATAATTCTCCTCCATCACCAGCTGGTCTTATGGGACGACCTATACCACGTTTAGGAACATCAGAAGGGTCACTGACTCCTCCTAGTAATTCAGGCTCTCGGTTAGGAGCTCCTATACGCCCTCTAGTTCCTATATCAACTTCTTCCAATCATTCAGAGAGTTCTCATACACCACCAGGCTGCTCGAAAATGTCTGAAGATGCTTTAAGCGGTGGTGGAACTGGAGTAGAACCACAACAAATGTCACTGCAAAGACAGCTCTCAGTGCTTTCTCATGCATTGACAAACAAATTGCCAATTCGTGTAGAACAGCTGATGGCCCTTCGCAATGACAAGGATGTAAGTGAAATATGTTGTGAATTATATTAGTGGTGGAGACATAAATAGACTGGGGAATGGTGATCTGCAATTGGGGAGATTGTTCCTAATGTTGGCAAATTTAGTAGATAGCACCTAGTATTCAACTTCTTTGACTACACTATTGCAGCAGAAATAACTGTGCGGATAGGAAGTATTTGTTTTTTGTACTTGTTTTTAAAATGAAATTTTGCTTTTCTTTGATCTACTTTAGCCTAGATCTACTTTAATTACCCAAACATAAGACATTACCATAATATTGAAAAGTTTGCCATTCAAATTTTTGACCAATTCATACTATTTGTTCAAAATGAAATTGCAAATTCTCAAATTGACTAGAAAATTGCTTGTTGATAAGAATGTTAAATTGTTTGGTTGGAGCATATAACTTTTTTCCTCCCTTCAATTCATCAATGTATTTAGCACTACCATATTCATCTTTACATGTAAAATTGTTTCTTGCTGGTCCTCCCATAGTAGTTCATCCTCTGACATTTTAGCCCCCCTCCCCCCTCCCCTCCTCCCCCGAAAGTTTCGCATGTTGAATTATGAGGTCATTGTCTTTCACATGAGGCCACCCGTTCAGTGTTACCTTCCCTAACAACCATTCATTGCTAAGTCTTTGCTCTTATGTTTTGCCAGTGACACAGAAGAGTCCAGTTACCAATGTTTGGGAATTTTTTTTCTATGTAGATGTTTTGTCGTTTTTATAGTTAAATTAATCGTTCGGTTTCTAATTCATGTTGAAGGTGAAAGACTTTTCTGATATGAATTTTTTCATTTTGATCGTTGTAAAACACATTTGCACTCACTGGGTGCCAAACGGAGAGTCCATATGGCTTTGTTGATAAGCGCATCGTGTAAGATCTTGAATAGATTAATTTTATTCATTTTCTCGTTGTGTTTCACTTACTATAATGCCATGTATTTGAGATTTTCTCTTTACCTGCCCATTAAAAATCTGCTGTTGGTTTGAACTGCCTGGCTAATCAAGGGGTGTCAAGTATGTGTTTGTGAACATAATTAGGCATTTTAGTTATGCCTGGTATTTTTCACCTTGGATGCTTGTTGTTAAGTCAACATAGAGTTTCTTGTCATGATTAGGCAGTTTAAAACAGACCTCCCAACTGATCAAGCTTAATTTGTGAAAATGAGCCAACCCTTTATTTTTTAATGAAATATTTAGGAAAAATCCTCTTCTTATGTTTGGGTAATATTTATGAACTTTTTGTATTATATAGAGAGATCTAGGTTAAGTTTTCAGCGGGTCATTTCTGACCTAGCATGCTCACTTATTGTTAGTGTCAGTCTATATAATTGCAGTCCACAAGAATTTCACACAATAAACACATGAGAGAGTAGGAAAGGAATAGTTCAATTGCAAAGATACTTTGTAAATGAACTTGACTCATCCTATAAGCCTTGATAGAGTGAGGAAGGTAAATATCAAAAGTGCAACATTATGCTCTTCATTCTTCTTTGTGCTGCTTGATTTGTTTTCATTTGGTTTCATAAGAAACATTCAGAATCATAAATCCCCATTCATCCATCAATTTATGTCTCTTTTGCTGTAGAATTAATTTACAACTTTCAGGGGTTAAAGTAGTTGCGCTATTTCTTTTACAGAATGAAGTAGACTGTGTTAGTGCACAAAGTATTAATTTGAT
This sequence comes from Teleogryllus oceanicus, assembly GCA_964035755.1. Lineage (NCBI taxonomy): Eukaryota > Metazoa > Arthropoda > Insecta > Orthoptera > Gryllidae > Teleogryllus > Teleogryllus oceanicus. The sequence continues at coordinate 32,883,646 of CAXIVR010000003.1, forward strand.
TTTATTAAAAATATTTTATTTAAATTAAATCCAATTTGCTAATAGCAAATTGTGCATTTGTGTTTATTCTTAATTATGTATTCATGTGATACAAGTAAAGGGCAGGAAAATCTTTCCTGATCCAAGGAGTTGATGATAAAGAATACAATTAGAAAGAAGTGCAATAATTTAGTCTTCGAAAGAGATCCTCATTTGATGACGATGCTGATTTTGATGATTTTTCATTTTATATACAATCATTGATTTTGTTGCAGGACCCAGTTACATATCAGCTAATTGAAAAGTTGCAAGCAGAGCTTCTACTGGCCGGAAGTCCTGCTAAATTCAACAGTAGTGTTCCTCCCCCAAAACTTGATCCTAAACATTTTGTATTTAATCCTCAAAGTAAGTAAAACTACATATTAAAATTGATACCTAATATTCAAGCTGGTTGCAAATATTTTTAATATTTAAGGGCTATCTATTACATACTTGTTTGCAACAGTTCATAATTGTGAATTTTTCAATAATAAGCATACTGTGAAACTTCATTTATACGTTTTTTCAGGGGACTAAAAGGCAAAATGCGTAAGTAAGATAAATGCTTAACTGAAAATGAGAATGTAGGTGCAAAATAGAAACTCAATATTTTGACAATATTTTTGTTACAAACTAATTTGCACATTACATTCTCAATAATAACATTCTCAAGAAAGAAAGTTCTCACTTTTGAAAAGAGTGATCGGAGACTATTTGCTTTTATCTGGACATAAAGTATAAATTTCCCCTCAAAATGTGACAACTGCCCCATAATAGCCCATATTACTTGATTCCCATGTATATCATACAAACACACCAGATAGTTACTATGCAATGTGAGGAAACATTTCACAAAGCCGTACTGTGGCACACGTGAGCATTACACAAATATATCTACTTACTAGTATCCCTGTGTCCATAGGGCTCAGAAACACACTTACACTGTGATGTCGTGACTTTTATTTTGTGTGTGTATAGGTGTGAAAAACAAATAAAATAAAACGCGTTAGAAATAAGTTAACTATATATGATGCATTTGTGTTTATTCTTAATTATGTATTCATGTGATACAAGTAAAGGACAGGAAAATCTTTCCTGATCCAAGGAGTTGATGATAAAGAATACAATTAGAAAGAAGTGCAAAAGTTTAGTCTTCGAAAGAGATCCTCATTTGATGACAATGCTGATTTTAATGATTTTTTTATTGTTATATATATAAATAACAACTTCAGGTTATCAGAAGTGTCATATTTGAGGTGGTTTCAGTATAAATTACTTTAGATAACAATGAATCTTTTGTTTAAAACAATAAAGTTAGACAGTCAACATAATACAACCAGATCTGCAATTGAGTCCAAAGACTTCATTCTAGTTGGTACCTACCCATAAAATGTAAACATTTATTATAACTTATCGTATTACATCTGAACTCTATCCGCTCTTCACCAGATTTAACACTGTCTTTGGTATACATAGTGTCTTCCTAATTTTTTAAATAATTTAATTCATAAAGTTAAAAATAGATGCAAGAAATTCTTATTGGCATTTTCAATTTTCATGACATTTGTGATTGATACAAAACTCTTATTTTCAAAAGCTGTTCTTGAGGTGCACAATATTTAGAATTAAATAAAATAATGAGTTTAAATGTCCATAAGAGAAGAATTTTAGATTATTCAGTAGACTTTTTCATAGGTTCAGTTTTTCTGAAAGTTACCTTAAGTTAAACAGAGATGCAATATTCTTGGGAAGCAAATGAAGTTGATCAATAAAATGACCTTAATATAAAAAGTGACTGAAATATGATTATTTTAAAATACAACATTACTAATTTAACATGAGGCCCCCGCCTGGTATTTTCAAGTTTATTTGTTTATTTACACTACAAAAGTTCAAAATAAAGAAATTCTAAATAAAATATTATTTTCTGGCTTGCCTACCTTAGAGGAAGAGAAATGAGAAAGTATTGATTGCAATTTTTCGCTTTCTCACGTATTACATACCTGTGTTGTAAAGAGAAAGAAGTGCTGCAGAGTAGTGTCAATTTTTCCGGAAAAACTAGTTTTTTGAGGTCCTGTATGGAAAAATTTGATGAATCTTGTGGCCACGTCCAGTGGCCCTCTAATATCTGAAGTTCGAATCCATGTTTTGTGCATCCCTAATATCAAAAAATTTACATAGTATGTAATGGATGCTTCAAAAGATGGCTAATTTTCATTGAATTTTTGAAAATTACAAAAGTTCAACTTTTTTGCTAGCTTCCTACAACTGTAATATTGAGATAGTTCCTGTTTATGCTTTCTTTCTTTTCCTTTAAATAAAGGTCAAGTACAATTTTTAAAAAATGTAAGTAGTTATTGTGTAATCTTGCAAGAAATATAGGCAATTTTGAAACAGTTATTTTCTCAAAAACTGTTGATGGGTAGAGAAAAATTGTTATATTTAAAACTATAAAAATATAACTTAGCACAATGAAAGGCGTTTAGATTTTCTTGAATATACTGATGCTATTTTAGCAAGAACTGTCACATGTTTCGTGGAACAATATTGTCTGTATTATGGTTACGGCGATTTTTAGAATTGTAAAGTATTAAAAACTGTAGCTGATGGTGTATTTATCTAATAATCTTACATTTTGGGGTAGCAAAAACAACAATCTTGAATTTGAGTATGTTCGAAGCAACATAGTTTGAGTTTACTATTCAATTAAACAATTCATATAATCTGACCAGTCACAAAATTTGGGCTGTAACTAGAGGTTGCAGAAACCAGATGTGTGGGAATTTTTGTTAACTTTTATTATGAATTTTTCTAAGAAAACAGTCTGTAAAAGTTGTGGTTTGGTTTGGAACTTTTGACACAAAGAGGCAACCAAATCAAGACCCTAATTTGGATATGGACAAAAAATACACTCCTTATAATTTGAACACCCTTCACAATCCAGAACAAAAGCATTTGGAAATTGATGATTGCTTTAATACATCTATCTTACAAGATGCATGGTTCCTGGACCTCTAAAGGCATTTTCATAGTTGATGCACCACTTATACTGCAAGATGTTCTGAGGACTATCTAATATCTTCATTTGCTGCTAAAGAGACTCAAATAAAATATTTGCTGCTAAAATCTTCACAGCTCATTCTTTTGGAAACCAGGAATCTCGAGCAAACTCCCTTTCTATGGGGAAAATCTTGAAAATAGTTGCAAGGATTAGAAGAAAAACACATTGGTACTCTTGATGTTCTAAATATGATTTCATGCCTATAAAGGAAATATAAAGAATGACATTGGAAATTGAATTTGGATGTTGGCTCATCAGGTTGCAGAAAGGACACTTGATTGAATAATCATCATTGTTCATAAAATTGCATGCTTCTGGTGAATACCTTTCAGATAATATTGAAATGTTGATAATCAATGCAGTTCCTATTTGTTTTCCAAGTTATCTCAAATTTTTTTCTGAATTACATTTATGCATAAATTGAAGGCAGGTTAACAGGCCTTTGTCAGCAGAAATTAAAAGAATTTATGTGGTTGCTTGCTGACAATGCATTTTTAAAATAGAAAGTTACAAACCACCATAGTGTCCAAATGTGCTGGTCTCAAGTGCCTGACTTGGATGACAGCTGGGATAATTGAATGTGTGTGTTCTAATTTTTCGATTAGCACTTCTTTGGACAAGAATTAAGAGAGATGATGTTGAGATCATGTAGCTCCAGATACGTTTGCTTTTACTTCCAAACCACCCAAACCCTACAAGAGCACATCCCTATATTTGCATTATGACATAATGAAGTTAGTAAACTGCACTTACAAGCAATCTTTTTTATAAAAATAAAATAGGTTCATCAAATGATAGGATGGTATGGAGCTTAGTGAAAACTTGTCTGTCTTTTTCAGGTGGTAGCTCCTGGGGCCTTGGCCAGAAAGGTGATGGATTTGATGCCCATGCTGTATATGCTGGTGACAATGCAATAAGCAGCAGTAGTGGCAATCGATCGCGTGGTCTTCTGACACCTTTATCTACTGAAGGAGTACGACGTACATTGGCAGAACTTCTTGTACGTCATGGTTTATCAGGACCTGCTGGTATCCTCGCAAAAACTCTGCAAGTGGCACAACCAAATAGTGAACCAATTCCACTTCATGCTCATCCACATGCACGAGGGCTGTCTGCTCAACATCCAGGATATAACAATGGCAGTGAACAAATTAAAAATCCTTCGGAAGGGCAACCAATAGCAACTACATATAGTTCTGACCCTAATATTCGGACAGCTATTGTTAATGCTGACGATGGGTTGAAAGGGCTTAGCCCTAGTGAAAGAGGGTGTCCACCTCACAACCAAATGCTTATGAGAAGTAGTGGTCGTGGTCGAGGTGGTAACAGTGTTGGGGGACTTATACTGCCTAGAGTTGGGCTTCCTCCAAGAAGTGGACCTGGAAATGTCTCTTTGGGATCAGTTGGCCCTCGTATGCCTCTACCTTCCCGAGAGGAACCTTCAGTAACAGGGCCACACGTGTTCCCACCGACTATGTGTGTCCGACCTCACATTTCTCCATGGGCACAACCTCCCCCTCGTACTGCTCCAGGACAGTCATTTCCATGGAGAGCACCTCCCTCTAACAGGTAGTGTTGATGTGCTGAAAATATTTTTGTGCGCATGCGTGTGTGTGTATTTAGTGGAGAACGTGTTGTGCTGTGAATATTAATATACAAAAATGTGATTTTGCTGCAAGTTGCTGTGTATAAATGAAAATACGGAATGTACAGTTTAAAGTTCCTTCTAAAGAGATTGAACTACTAAATAATGTACAAAAGAACCAGGGTAATAGTGGAGGGTGTGAACTTAATTTTTTCTTCCACTGTGTACTGTCTGTTAATTATTGTTGGGTCTTCGGGCATTGTGTGAGGAGGGTGTTTCCTTCTTGGATATAATGCTGATAATGCCTTTGTTTTTACTTTCATTTCATGTTAATATAATATTATTTTATTTCAATTGTACTTTTTGCACTCAAAACTGATGAAGCCTGACAAGTAATGACTTTTTGTATGTAACACCAGTTAGTTTATTATACTTATTGCTGGTGAATTGTTGTTACCCTTATTGGTATTGTTATGAAAGAAATTTGCTCATAACTAAGCTCCCTTTCTTTTCCTTGTGATGCTTCCATTTTGTATGAGTGAATATTATCTTCCAGAAGACTTGATACAAGAAAACAATGCAAAATGTGAAACAAAAGTAATTTGTTGTATAGGGCCAGGTTCATTAATGCTTTGAAGGGATATAGTTATTCCAGTTTCCGTCGGGCATGAACAATTTTGCATAGAGCCCAGTCTGAGATCAGTTAGTCAACAGTCATATAATGATAATTTGTTTCTGTACATTTATAGTTATAACTGTACTTCATGCAGTACTCACAATCTTTCTCTTCCCTGTAGGAATTATCAAAAATTGCTTTAACAAATCTTTTTGTATGATCAAACAAAAATGTTATTTTCACTACTGTCTAATAATGAGTAGTTTTTGTACCTGGGTTGTATTAACTGCTGAAACCTTCAGATACTGGAGTAAAACAGTATCTATTATTTTAGACCAGGATAATGTAGTCGCCTGCAATTTTTTGGTATCACACTTTTAATGCACTTTGTTTAAAAGTGCTTGGTAATTGGGAAATATGGTCTGGTTGAAATGCTCCAATTTAGGTGTATTTTATTCCAGTGAAATAATGCAGTACACTTTCCCTTCCTGCTGCATCACATATAATAAATATGTAAAATGAAAGAAGTTATGCTGTTCTGCTTTTTTGATGTTGCGTATTTAGATATATTGTATCTGCATTACACAGTACAAAATAGAGCGTTTCACTTCTATAATCGCGTTCAGGAGTATCAACAATGTTCTGTGATGGTGCGTTTTCATATATATAAATATATATTATCGTTATCACCTAGTCACATTCTTTAATTTATTTACTAATTTACAGTGTGCAGACGTACCGCCAGCTTATCTCAGAATTGAATAATTGTGATTCATGAACATTAAAGTATCTTTTGCTTCATTTATGATATTCTACATTGTGGTTTCCTAGAATGATAAAAAATTTTCAAGTATTAAGCTGTTCTATGAGCTACCTGTGAGTGCCTGTACAAGATTTAATATCTGCTTTGTTAGCAGTGTACATAATAAATCTATTTTGTTTAGTGTAGGAATATTGTTCAGTTAGTACTCGGAACTGGAACAGAACATTCTAGTAAATCAGTATTTCCTACATAGATAATGAAACAGTGATTATTTCTCAAAGAACATTTTCAATTAGATATTTATTGTATATCTAAAGGGATCCGCCAGTTGTCGTGTCAAATGGGTGTAACCATCACAAAGGATTCGTAAGTTGAATAATAAATGCAAAATCTCCAATTCTGGATTTTATTTGATGTAAATATGACAAAAGTGGTTAGTGATATCATATATCCCTTTGAAATGCATACAAACTATACTTAGTCCTACAAATTTTGAAAACCATTTAGGACGAGAATTCATTTTAAAGAAAGAGAAGAAAGTCTGATCATTCCAGCTTACAGAATGAGAGCTACTTGTGCCTTGTGGCTGTTTGATTTCTGTGAATTTTGAAGTATTGCCCTATAAGATATAAAATTTCATTTCATGGTGAAACATGGCTCATAATCAAGTTGCTTTGTAATAAATACATTAAATAATTATACATAGTATAAATGAAAATAATTGTTCTCTTGAGAATGAAAGTGATTGGAGAATGCTTTTGTGATTACTTTAGTTAATGATATGATGTATGAAGTAGGATGAATTAAATGTGAAGTTACATGCAGTTGGTGTTATCTTCCTAAAGATGTATATGTCACTTCCTTCCAATAAGAAAATTCAAATTCCCAGTGATGAAAATTATGAGGGGGAGGGAATAATTGTTAGGTAATGTAGAGTCCAACTTTGTCAACATTGAATAATTTCCTGATCATCCCAGCAGTGATAGTGTGTATGTAGAGAGAGAAAGAGTTTTGGGAGTCTGTTTTTAAAAAATACTGGCTGTGGATGAGCAATGGGTTTTGTAGAAGACAGAATATTTAGCATAGTTTACATTGACCAAATAACTATGTAAGTGTACTTCAAATGCACAGAATTTCTTGTAACCCTTCTCTATAACTTACAAAGCAATGTACCTTAAGTTTATAGGGAAACACAGTTTTTAATAAGAGGTTTGCTGAATTAGCTTCAACCAAAAGGCTATTAATTTTGGAATTACCAAATTCCTTCAAAAATATTATCGACATTAGGCATTAGTATTGATAATTGTTATTGTCATTTACATAATGCCACAAAGTGAAAATTTATTGGATGGTGTGGGGGAACACTAGTTTTCCAGATGCCTTTAATGAATTTCAAAACTATTAAAAGATGTTGATTGTTCTGTGTAATATACTTACAGTAGCAACACCACAGAAGGAATACCACAGCTTAAAACTTTTCACAAAATACACCAGTAATGTATTATTGTTTAGAGAAAAAAACAAACTTGATTTGATTATAGTGAAGATAAATGTACATAAGAAATTCCTGTAAAGCTTATGCATTGCAACTGATCTTGCAATCCAATAAAGATCTTGAGGTGTTCAGAAGTAACACAGTTTTGTAGTGAGCATTACAGTACTGAATGCCATTTTGTTATACATTAAATCCAATTTCGAATTCATTTATAACATAATACAGTGCTAATTATGTCATTAGTGCTGGAAATGATTTAATTTATGTTGGAAAGTATCCATCTTTTCATCGGTCTTAACTTTCAGTATTTTGATTGCGCACCATTTTATTTTGGTGTGTGTTTTTTTGCATTATATTACTGCTGTCCTGATAATTATTGACCGAGTGTGTTAATAAGTACAGTAAAACCCCTCTTTTACACTTCATGGGACCATAGGAAAAATGGTGTAAATTCGGGAAATGTAAATAAGGGGAAATGATTTTTTCTCTTCAAAACTATAAATAAATTGTATTTAAATACTAAAAGACCAATAAGAATTATAATATTCAGTATTATACACAAATAAGATTATACAGACAAAAGAAATCAGATATTTTGGTTTGTTTTTCTTTTAGCTTGGACTGATTGAATTTGAGACTCTAGTTCATACACTTTATCAAAAGTAGTATCACCACCATCTGCAGCAGAGAGGTATTTTTTTATTGTTTCTAGGGCTGCAAATGCTTGTGCACTCGTGGGAGGAGGTTGATCATAATCGTAACTGTCATCTTCACTTCCATCAGCATCTTCACCAACAGCATTGTTTTGAAGATAATCTTGAACAATATCTTCTAATGATGATTGTTCATCAGCATCTGAACATCATTGTCCACAGATACAAACTCTTCAAATGAAGTTTGAGACTTAATACTTGTCCAGCCCTCACACTCAAAATCAGAAGCATCTTCCACGGCCTCTTCTGTATCTGCCAGAAGCCAGCTTTCTAAAACAGTTAGCAATAGTAGACTGCTTTACTTCCCTCCATGATTTTGCAATAAAATGCAAGGCATCTAATATCGAAATCTTCATTTCTGCTGCATCCTTACCACATTCAATGTACCTTAAATATTTCTGGACTAAATTTCTACGATAGTGCACTTTGAAATTATTAATGATGCCCAAATCCAAAGGCTGCAGTACACTTGTGCATTTGGCTGGGAAAAACTCCATTCTTATGTTTTTTAAATTCAACGTTTTGGGATGTGCTGGGCATTGATCTACAAATAGAAGGATTTTTCTATTTTGTGCTCCCATTTTAGCATCAAGAGCATGAACTTGCTGAGTAAATAACTCTGAAGTCATCCATGCTTTTTTGTTTGAGGCATACAATGTTGGCAATGTTCTTATGTTTTTAAAGCAACGTGGCTTTTTTGCTTTGCCAATAACAAACGGACGCAAGGTTTCCGTTCCATTTGCGTTTGTCCCCAACATTACCGTGAGTCGAACTTTACTATGTTTGCCCCATGGCAAGGTTCATTTTCATCGCAAACGTTTTATTCGGCAGAAGATTAAAAAATAACCCGGTTTCATCGATATTGAAAATATCTCTTGCATCATATTCACTAATTAATTCATGAAGGGTGGAGTCTTTCCTGGAACAATATTTTTATCAACACTATTCGATTCTCCACAAATTGCCCTATATACAACATTGTACCGTTTCTTAAAACGATCAATCCAACCATTGGATGCAACAAAATCGTCTATTCCTAGCATATCTGCCACGTTTTTAGCCTTTTCCCTCAAAATTGTACCATTAATTGGTATATTGGATGCCCTTGTTGTCTCGAACCCTTAAAACGATCAATCCAACCATTGGATGCAACAAAATAGATTGAGTATTTCACAGTACTTTCTCTTTTTAGATTGTTGTCGCACTCCTTTGCACTCTGTTCGATTATTTTTCGACACTTCACGATTGTATTTAGAGTTGAAATAGAAATTTCCAACTGCTTCGCCAACACAACACGTGGTCCTGAAAAGCGTCCACTTTCTTCAAAATCTCCATTTCTGTTCAATAGAAAACTTCTTCTATCTTTCTTCTCCATTGTACACCACTTCTACAGCTCGAAGTTTTCGCACAATTCCACCCCGCAATTTACTTAAAATTACTATCACTTTCGCACTATCACAAGCCACAATGAACGCAGTACTGAATGGCCTAAGTCTCCCTCGGACCGACGCCACCCAGAACGACGCGACGTGAAAAAATCGCGCTCCTTGCGAGACCGGAAATCGGAAAAACGGCTTGTGTTGTGGCAAGCAAACTGTTGTATATTGCGGGAAAACTGAAATTATACTAACGTAAATGGGGGGTATTTATAACATGATGAATATACGAAAACTGATGGGACCGACAAGAAATGTTGTAAATGCCGGGAAAACGTAAAAGCGGGGTTTTACTGTAATTGTTTTTAATTTGTGCGTTATGGTGGCCCTTTCTCTGAGAATGATAACAAACTTGGCCTAGAGGCATTCTTTAAGTGAATTATGAAACGTTTGAAAAATGTTCTAAACAAAATTACGATTGTTTTGAGCATTATCATTACAGCATCAAGGTAATATTTTTTTTAATATGTGCGAAATTTCTGTGTTATTTTCTGGATACTGGAAAGTATCATTTTCAAGTAATGCTTGTAATGTGTTTTTAAAATTATGTATTAAAATGGATAAATAATTATTATTCAAGGCTGACAAGTAAATGGTTTTTGGGAGAGTGGTTAACTATGCCTTGGAGGACGTAGCAAACCCAAGAGTAATAAAGAAAAAGTGAATCCAAAAATCATTACGTTTCATGCTAGGTGCATTCATATATTATACATTCAACTCTACTGTGGTGTGTAAATGTCAAAAAAATGTTTTCAGGAGTTGTAATCACATTGAGGTAAGTATTATTGTTTGCATTAGTATTGCTGAGTGTATAAAGACTTCTACACTTAAAGTTTTTCATCAATTTTGCATGGTCTTGTCAGATTAAACAAACAAAATATTATACAAAGTCAGCAAGTAAGTTCAGTTTTGCATAAACTGAATAAGCTTTGATAAGCTCACAAAAGTCTTGATTGGCTGGAGCTCAAGGTACCTACAAAAGTAGTCTTTCCAGGTCATGAACAGCTGACTGTAACAAGCATGAATAGCCATATCAGCACAAACAAAGAAAAAATGTGTAATAATTAATTGCCACGCTTTTATAATGAGCTAGTGGTACTACGGAATGGCAGATTTTCTCGCTCTTGTTAGTTTCCTAATCTCTAGTCTGGTCTTGTCTTGCTTTTTGGTTTAGTACTTAAGAGTAATTTTTACCAGCAGCAACCTGTCAGTGCTTAAGAGTAATTTTTCAACATTTTCTCAATTTTCGGTTTCATAATAGTAAAATTGAATAATGATTTTAAGAGAATTATAGAAGAGTGTAATCTGTTTTCATATGCAAATTTTGATTGAAAAAATTATTTATTATTTTTTTTATTTATTTTACGTCAAAAAAAAACAGTTAAAAAACTGCGTATGACGTGCTATGGGGAAAAGTGAAATGTGTGCACATTTTCAAAATTCTGTGATGCCTACACTAAGCCATATACTACTTAAATTTTGAACTTTGAAAGGGAGAAAAAAACAAAAACTCCCATGTAATAAACTCTATTTTCAAGGATAAATAAGCAATAAATTTTGGCTCTTATTACTTCCTGCCGCGACAACATGGAAACGATAATTTGAATAATTGTATTTCCCACTGAATTCTAGAAGATGTGCACAGAAAATGAAGTTACATTTATGTCCAGAAGCAAAACGAGGGGCAATCTCAGCATTTGCTCAATGGATCAGGGAAACAGGACGAAAAACCTGATCGAGATGGGGGTCATTGACCCGGAAGCTGTAGTACAATAGTTGTTACAGGTTGTTTATACTCATTTACACAGTTCAAATGGTAAATAATGCATTATGTATCATTGTTAAAATTAATGTTACTTTTCTTGTGATGTTCAGTATAGTCTCTAATTGTATAGAAACAGTTATGCAGCAGAAACGATTTCACTTGGGATTTAAACTTTTCTATTGAATTTAATTTTTAGTGATACTGTCACCTGATGAATATGATTTCTACGTCGAGTGTTATAGTAATAGACTTCGGCATTTTCTGAAAATATATTCCCGCCCTTGAGTAAGTCATTTTTTACAAAAACCACTGATTCGTAAATAAGAAGACACAGTAATGGTAGAATTCCTAGATTAATGAAGAGAGGCTTACATGAATCTCGTGGGTGGGATTTGTTATTATTCGTACAATTCGTTTTGTAATCTAAAAGTCTGGAGCTATAAGATGTATTTCCCAGAATATTATGCCATATCTCAGGCGGAATGAACATTCCTGAAGTATACACAACGAGCAGTATGAAGGCTGACTGAATTTGAAAGAATTCTGAACGCGTAGCATAATGAACTTCATTTTGTGTTCAATTCATTTAAATGGACGTTCCATTTAAGGTTTGACTGAATTGAGAGACCTAAAAATTTTGTTGCCTTAACATCAGTCAATGGTACACTGTTCATTTTCAATGGGGTACAGAATTGTTTATTGGAAATGGAAAACTGCATTAAAACCGTTTTCTTTTCGTTCACTATTAATTTGTTATTTCGGAACCAATTTGAAACATCTGATATTGTACTATTTACGGTTTCTTTATTGCAAAGGATGTTCGTATCATCCGCAAAGAGAACCGTTCTTCCGTTTCGAATCGTCGAGGGCATATCGTTTACGTAAAGTAGGAACAGAATAGGGCCTAGAATCGATCCTTGAGGAACTCCACATGCAACGGGCAAAGAGTCGGAAAGGTGCGTACGTAATGTTCCATCATTCCAGTAAGGTATTTCAACTCTGAGATCGTTGTTTGGTACGAACATAACCAATCTAGAGCAATACCACGAATTCCATATGAAGGTAATTTGGAAAGTAAAATGTCATGATCAATGACGTCAAAAGCTTTTGAGAGATCTAAAAATAATCCAATAGGTGCCTCGTTTTGATCCAATGATGAGGCGACATCTTTAAGAAAAGAAAATATAGCTGTTTCCGTTGATTTTGATCTTCTAAATCCATGTTGGCAATCTGAAAGCGCGTCGTGTTTAGTGAGAAAGGTTTCCATTCGTATGTAAAAAAGTCTCTCTAATATTTTTGAAAAAACTGATAGAAGAAACTGATAGAATTTCAAGCCGTTTTTGAGAAAATGTCTTAAATGTTTCTGAAAATGCACAACAGGAACACATTTCCTTAGAGGAAAAAATATTTATCTTCAATAATGTGATTGTATGAGAAAAGGCCAAACATTTCAAGATTTTGCAAGAAGTTAACTGTGAAAATTTACTTATGCCATCTTTGTAAGTGTATTTCACTGTATTCTTGCAAAAAAATTGAGAAAATTTTGAAAGTGATGGGGCCTCATGTAAAGTATCCCCAAAATTCAAAGAATTATTTTAAACCGCAGGGGCTGCGAATAATTTCAGATCGATCGGAAATATTCATTTCGGAAAAAATCCTGCGAATAGTTTAGGCTCTTGGTGTTTTGGACGGACGTTTTGGAAAAACTTTTTTTTTTTTTTTTTTGGTATTAGGGGATTTCACAACGTGTATTTCCGTTTAAATCTCGAAATCAATTTTCCGCAGCATTTCATAACTTGCTTTATACGTTTGATATTACTCAGTGTATGTATACTCTACGAGAAAGTGTAAGCTAGTGACTAGATATCAAGCCACTTTTAACCCCATTTTTACGATCCAACGCCTGCAACGAGCACATTTGCATTAATTGCCTTTTATTTTCATTATGAAAAGCGTGTGTGATGGCTTGAGCCACCCCAGGACACATGAACAATATTCGGACAAGCTAGTAAAAAATTAGGCGAGAATTAATTGCTATCAGTTTTCAGTGCCGCCACAGCTCTCGCATGAGATATTTTCGATATGAAGCTTGTTGAAAATGAGACTATTAATTGCTCTATTTACATTACGAAAAACGTATGTGTATTGGCTTGACGCCATCCCAGCACACCCGCGAGCTATATTTGTTCAAAGCGTGTCAAAAATATGAATTTAATTTCTAATTTGCCACAATTGAAAATTATTTTCTTAACAAAAACGAGTGTGTGCTGGCTTGACGCTAACACACACGAGCTCTTTTCGGCCCAATTCTTGAAAATGTGAGATATTTTATGATTTAGGGCTTTTATGTACGTGCTTGGAAAACCGGGGAATTTTTTTTCTGTGAAGTGGGAATTTGCGTAAATCATTGGAAATTTTTTAAAGTCGCTATGCGAAATGAACGGATCCCAATAATACATGCCCAACTCAGTGTCGCAGCGGTATTGGGATACACCGTGCTTTGGCACACTCCCTCAGGGCCATTGACCCTATCCCTTCACCCATTAGGTGCGGCGTCTGTATTTCCCAAATTCCGTGTACTGGCATAGGTAAACAAGTAGCAACTCTGAAGGGCTTATCCCCTCTAAATTTGGCTTCCTACACCATGTGGACATTACCTCTCGCATCTTCCCTGATTATTCGAAAGGCTTTGCGCTCTTCCCTGTTTGGGGGAGTGGCAATTTTTACGTGGGGTTGGTTATATTTCATTATGGAGAGGGTGAAGGGTTGCGATTCCTTTATCTTTTACTAGCTGTTGTTTGCAGAGGATAGGACGGATTGAAAAGATATTGGTTTTTGCCCTTACATTTTGCGGTGTTATTTCCAGGAAAATGGAGGGGACGTGCTTTTTTTTATGATAGATTGATGCTGGAGTTCTTCAAGCGAGTGTCGGAACGTTTTATCTGTCGTTTGATGTTGTTAAGGACGTGTTTATAGGTTGTTGAGAATTGTTGGAAATATAGGTTTTGTTGTCTTTGTCAATAGGAGTTAATTGTGTGCCTTAATCTTCTGGGGTTTGTCATGGGTGGTCATCTGAAAGCAAATCGTATCTATTTTCTGTCTGGATGTGTTTGTTAAAGTTGTTTTTTAATATGGTGGGCCAGGGCTCACAAATATATTAGAGGATGGATCGTATGAAGATAATATAATTTTTTTTAGCTTTGTCTTAGCCCTGGTGTGTGAGTGGTTTGCTAAGGATACCAGTCAAGTCTTTTGTTCGCTGTCTGAGTAATATCTTCGATATGTCTAGTCAGAGTAAGTTTGTTAATAAAATGTCATTTCTAAATACGTGATGGTTTTGGCCTATTTGATAGGAATACCTACAGTTAAAATTGTCAGTTGAGATAGTGCAGGGTCAGTGAGCAGGGCAGTGTCTGAGTTCAGTTTTAGGTTGCCCTTAACCCATTCTGAGATTCTGTCTAGGGATGTTTTTAGTTGTTGCATAGAATGGGAGATGCGTCGTTTGGGTACACTCAGGGCGGTGTCGTGTGGTGCGTAGATGTTTCAGACGTTGTTCGTGCAAACGTCGCTAGGTCGTGAGGAGGGAGAACAGGTTGGGGAAAGAACTGCGCCGTGGGTGCCGCCATCTTTTATAGAATGGGTGATAAGTTTAGTTGAGGTGCTGAATTTGGAAGGTTCTATCCGAAAGATAGGTGTTTATGTATCGAAGAAGAAAATAGGTCAAGTGGGGACTAATTTTGTAGATCAGATTGTTGAGGTTGATCCAGTCGTAGTCCGTCGCGATGGCAAGGAAAACTGCTGTTGCTAGTACGCCTCCTATATGCGAGTTGCAACGTTTGCAGTTAGATCCAGAGGTTGCGGTTGTGTGTTTTTCCGGAAACCGAATTGAGTTGGTCATATGTGCCTTACGTTTAAAGGTTTGAAAGTCAACATAGTAAAATTCTTGCGAAGATTTTTTATGGTGATATTAAGCTGATGGGACTATAGTTGTCGGGGTTCTTGAGGAATTTGCTGATTTAAGCTGTCTTTCAGATAGAAGGGAAATAACCATGGTGTAGATAAGCGTTGAATAGTTTAGTCAGGAAGTTGATAAAGAGCTATCGCTTTTTATCCGTTGGGGCTTGTTACTTCGTTTCGTGTAGTAGTATTAGCTCGACAATTATTTCTTTGTTAAGGACCATGTTTCTTGCAGGTGGCGAGGAAAGTAGGGGATTGTTATTGCAGATCGTGTGAAGTTAATCTGTTTTCTAATTTGGTAGCTAAGAGTTTTGCCATTGTTTGTAGGCCGTATGTGATAGTTCCGTCAGGTAGTTGTAGAGGTTGAAAGTCATGAGTCTTGGTTTAGGATACATGATATTCCATATTCTCTGGGACTGCTTTGGGAGGTCCTTAGCCCATTACCTACTCCACAATTAATATGATGGTGATTATCGTGTTATTTTTATGTAGTTTAATTTGTTATCCTCTAATTTTTATATGCAGGAAAACCCAAAAATATGTTCTAAATAGCAAAATTTAGACTTGTGTTTTAGACAGTCGATTTCCAGATGGGAAAGTGGCAGGCAAAATTATGTCATTTTTACTTTATCGTATATATGGGTAATATACGAAGGAAGGAATATACGAAGTAAAGAGAAATTTATGTAATGCTGCGAAAAGTCGATTTCCAGATTTCAACGGAAATACACGTTTTGGGGTCCCCTGATACCGAAAAAGTAGTTTTTTGCAAAACGTCCGTCCGTCCGTCCGTCCGTCCGTCCGTCCGTCCGTCCGTCCGTCCGCCTGTCGTTGTGAACAAATCTAGCGCCTTAACAACACGTACGATCTTTTCCAAATTGAAGAAACCCCTGTCTATCTGGCTTTAGTAGAAGCTTTGAAATTTTTAAAAGCATTCTTTAAAATTGGCGGTACATTACATGAAGCCCCCCGGACATTTCAAAATGTTCTCAAAAACGGCTCCAGATATTTTCTTTAAAAATCTTGTAAGAATAGAATAAAATTCACTTATAAAGGTGGAATAGGTCCCATTTTCATGGTTAACTCTGAATTTTCGAAAATTGGAAAAGTTTGAATTTTTTGTGGGTTTTTCCTACAACTATAAAATTGAAGACACAGAATTTTCCTTCAAATGAAATTGGTTACCCATAAATTGTTCGTTCATTAGCGTCATGTAGACTTATTTGAAAATTTTAGGAGTTTTTGTGCAATAGAGCGTGCAATATTTGCAATTTAAAAAAATTACAAAATCATGATTTTCTTAAAATCGGCTCCAATTTTTTTCTTTAAATATTTGGTAAGGTTAATGCCCAACCAACCATATCCGATGATATAAATGTCATATTGCTCTATTCTTTCTTTTTTTTCTTCAAAAAATACAAAAAGGTAATTTTTTTTACTTGTCTCTCTCACGTCACTAATATTTACCTTAGAGACGATTTCTTCACACATTTACCTTAGATTTATGAGTTCATATGCTATGCATAATGTGAAATAAAGTTTCTCGAAAACTTTACAGTTTTCTGTAAAAATGAGCTCAAAATTCCGAATTTTCAGAAACGCTCAAACGCCATTTTCTCAAAAATGGCTTTAAATTTTTTCTTCAAATTTCTCCAATGGATAGTGCTAATTGCGCTGTCTAATATGACAAAGTTAATTTTCGTGTATTCTTTTGTTTTTTCAAAAATTACACAAGTGTAATGTTTTTGAAATATACTTTACACATTTAATATGCACATTCCCATCGATTTGAATACATTATTATATGTGTGAGTGGACGTGCTTGAAAGGACTTCAAATGAAGTTTTTTGAAAACTCAATAGATTCCTGTGAAAAAGAGCTTCAAATTTCGCATTTACAGTAATGCTTAATCGCCATTTTCTTAAAAACAGCTTCAATATTTTCAATGAATTTTTTTTTACTTTGGACGAGATTTTACTCTTCTTTAATATTCTTGAAGCAATATTTCGGTTCTACTATTAAGTTCGCAAAAAGTTAAGAAAACGGCAAGAAAATGTACTTTCGGTGACGATTGACGGCAGCTGGCCAGAGAATGGAGGAAGACCTTAAAGCCAGTCCGCGCCAAGGAAACTAGAAAAAATTGCTACGAGATATATACGTATTTACAAAGTAATATATGGAAGAGTAAAGCAAAATACACTTATAAAGATGGCAAATGTCTGATTGTCACGGTTAACTCTGAATATTTGAAAATTGCAAAATTTTGAATTCCTACAATTACAAAATTGAAGAAAGGGATTTTTCCTTCAAATGAAAGTTGTTGTCAATAATTAGTTCTTTCATTCGGTCAGGTACCTCTTTGAAAAGTTTGGTTTTTAAAAATTAAAAAAATTTTAAAAAGGTCCAAATTTTCCTTTAAACGTTTGGTAGGGATAGTGCTAAATTCATTCCATAAGAAGACATAAACGCCGCATTGCTCTATTTTGTTTTTCAAAAATTAGAGAAATGTACTTTTTTAACTTGGTTCTCACGTCGTTAATATTTACATTAGTGGCAATTTGTTCACATTATTGTATTTATGAGTACATGTGCTTTAAATAATGTCAATAAAGTTTTCGAAAACTCAACAGTTTTCTGTGAAAATGAGCTCAAATTTACGCATTTTCAGAAACGTTCAAACGCCATTTTCTCAAAAATGGCTCCAAATGTATTCTTCAAACTTTTCCAACGAGTAATGCTACATACACTGTTTAAAAAGTAAACAAATGTAATTTTTTAGATATCTCTCACGCCGTTAATATGCACATTTCCATCAATTTCTATACATTAAAACATTTGTGAGTGAATGTCCTTCAAATGACTTCAAATGAAATTTTTTGAAAACTAAATAGATTCTTGTGAAAAGGAGCTTCAATTTTCGCATATAGAGAAACGCATAAACGCCATTTTCTTAAAAACGGCTCCATTTTTTTCAATTAAAATTTCTATTTATGACGAGGGTTTACTCGTCTTTAATATATTTGAAGTAATATTCCGATTCTACTATTAGGGAACCGAAGAGTTGAGAAAATGTCAAAAACTATACTTTGGGCGACAATATATGGCATCTGGCAAGAGGATTTTGCAAGACCGTAAAGCCAGTCCACACCAAGGAAATTAGAAACCTTCACTATGAAAGTCTGTGCCATACTGTAGCACCACTAGTTACTTTTTTTTTTTTTTTTAAATTTGTTGCGTCTACAATTTGACGCAACGCGTCTCCAAGCCCCTTAAGGGGCGTTGAGCGCTTTGCACTCGGGAGTAATCCTCCATTAATGCGATTTTTACTTTTAATAATTGTCAAGTCTCGTCACGTCGCAGTCGGTCAGTGCCTTTTATCCTTTCGGCCAGGGGCTCGGCGCCGTTAGATCCCGGGGTTCCTGG
Source organism: Teleogryllus oceanicus (assembly GCA_964035755.1). Taxonomy (NCBI): domain Eukaryota; kingdom Metazoa; phylum Arthropoda; class Insecta; order Orthoptera; family Gryllidae; genus Teleogryllus; species Teleogryllus oceanicus. The sequence goes on from CAXIVR010000003.1 coordinate 32,902,478, forward strand.
CCGGTCACCCAACCACGAACCCGCGAGTCTCGAATGCGCTTAACCTTCGTGACTTCACGGAGCGTAGTAAACGCATTCGGCTAGCGCCGCCCTTTCTCGTATACGTACGTATATACGGAGTAATATACGTAGTATTGGCAAAGTTATGTAATGCTGCGGAAAATCGATTTCGAGAATTCAACGGAAACACGTTTTGGAGTCCCCTGATATAGAAAATGTAGTTTTTTGTTTGTTTTTTTTCAAAACGTCCATCCATCCGACTGTTTTCCCGTCTGTGCACAACACTAGCGCCTAAATCATATCTAGGATTTTTTCCAAATTGAAGAAACCCGTGTCTATCTGGTTCGAGTCGAAGCTTTGGGATTTTCAAAAAGATATATTAAAATTTGGGGGAACTTTACATGAAGCCCCCCGGACATTTTCTCAAAAACAGCTTCAATCGTTTTCTTCAAATTTCTTGTAAGAATAGAGTAAAAACTTATAAAACTGTCCTAGGTTCGATTTTCACGGTTAACTCTGGATTTTCGAAAATTGCAAAATTTTGATTTTTTCGGGATCTTCCTACAACTACAAAATTGAAGATAGAGATTTTTCCTTCAAATAAAATTTATTGTTTATTCTTTCATTAAAGTCAAGTACATCTTTTTGAACATTTTGGTAGTTTTCGCAATACTAGTGCAATATTTACAATTTTAAAAAATTGCAAAAACAAGATTTTCTCCAAAACAGTTCAATTTTTTGTTTAAAATTTTAGTAGGGATAGTGCTTAATGCACTCTATAAGATGTCATAATCGCCATATTGCTCTATTCTTTTTTTTTACAAATTACATAAATGTATTTTTTTTAAATATCTCTCAGGCCGTTAATATGCACCTTTCCATCGATTTGTATAAATTATTGCGTTTGTGAGTGGAAGTGCTTCAAACGACTTTAAACGGTGTTTTTCGAAAACTCAAATGATTCCTTTGAAAAAGAATTTTGAATTTCGCATAAACAGTAACGGTTAATCGATATTTTCTTCAAAATGTCCCCAAATTTGTCAACGAAAATTTCCGTATAGGACGAGGTTTTACTCTTCCTTGATATTTTAAGATTTCGAATCTTTCAGTAGGAAATCGAAAAATTGAGAAAAGTTAAAACAATATATTTTGGGCTGCTGGCAAGAGATGTGGCAAGTTTGTATATTAACGAATTAATAATTCAAGAATGGTCATCGGGATACAATTGCGCTTACCATAATATTCTCCATCCAATTCTCCACAAAAATATATCACTCTTCTACATGTAGATTCTCTCTGGCTAAATTTGCTTCCGTTTTGATTTGTACGTCTACATCATCAAAAAGTGATATGACAGATAATTCTTCTAATAAATACCAAATACGGTGTCTAAAATTTTTAGAACTGCTTTTGAAATTGTGAAATCTATCCTTTCATGTGATTTTAGAACTTTTTAAAAGCAGATATCTTGTTAAGGAGCTTTTACAGCTGCACTGCACTGGAGCCACGGATCGACATAAACAATTACAATCAACATTGTTTCAACAACGATTCTACAACACTTTGCCAGATGACATTAAACGATTAAATTCAATAGAAAAATTTAAATCCCAAGTGAAATCGTTTCTGCTGCATAACTGTTTCTATACAATTAGAGACTATACTGAGCATCACAAGAAAAGTAACATTAATTTTAACAATGATACATAATGCATTTTTTTGTGAAATCGTTTCTGCTGCATAACTGTTTCTATACAATTAGAGACTATACTGAGCATCCTGTAACAACTATTGTACTACAGCTTCGGGTCAATGACCCCCATCTCGATCAGGTTTTCGTCAGTTTCCCTGATCCATTGAGCAAATGCTGAGATTGCCTTGTTTTGCTTCTGGACATAAATGTAACTTCATTTTCTGTGACGTCTTCTAAATTCAGTGGAAATACAATTATTCAAATTATCGTTTCCATGTTGTCGCGCAGGAGTAATAGAGCCAAAATTTATTGCTTATTTATCCTTGAAAATAGAGTTTATTACATGGGAGTTTTTGTTGTTTTTCTCCTTTCAAAATTTATTGCTTATTTTTTGAAAATAGATTTTACTACATGGAGTTTTGTTTTTCTCCTTTCAAATTCAAAATTTAAGTAGTATATGACTTAGTGTAGGGATCACAGAATTTAGAAAATGTGCACACAATTCACTTTTCCCCATAGCACGTCATACGCAGTTTTTAACTGTTTTTTTGACGTAAAATAAATAAATAAATAATTAAGAATACATTTTTTAAGGACTATATATTGTATTTCACACCCAAACAGACAATGTTTCGTATATGTTATAACGGCACGGAAAAAAACAATTCCCTATCCAAATTTTCTTCAAGAAAGATACAAGCTCCTTTAACACGTCTAGTGTTTGATGCAGTTGTGTCTCAGCAAAGAATTTGTACATTGTCTTCGGTACGTTAACAGCGTTAGTGTGCCCTTATTCAGAAGAATTCCGCAATTTTCTAAACCCGATGAACTGCTGAATGTCCCCAAATATAACAATTAGAAGTCTTTCTTCTTTTGGGCCCCCGATATTTCATGCAGGTAACAGTTTACCATCCCAATGAACAGTAAGAATTTCAGAGAAATTACTCTCAAAAGTCGATTAATTGTTTCTTAACCTTCTCTTCTCTTCTCTTCTCTTCTCTTCTCTTCTCTCTTCTCTTCTCTTCTCTTCTCTTCTCTTCTCTCTTCTCTTCTCTTCTCTTCTCTTACTCTTCTCTTCTCTTCTCTATACTCTTCTCTTCTCTTCTCTTCTCTTCTCTTCTCTTCTCTTCTCTTCTCTTCTCTTCTCTTTCTTCTCTTCTCTCTCTCTCTTCTCTTCTCTTCTCTTCTCTTCTCTTCTCTTCTCTTCTCTTCTCTTCTCTTCTCTTCTCTTCTCTTTTCCTCTTTTCTCTTCTCTTCTCTTCTCTTCTCTTCTCTTCTCTTCTCTTCTCTTCTCTTCTCTTCTCTTCTCTTCTCTTCTCTTCTCTTCTCTTCTCTTCTCTTCTCTTCTCTTCTCTTCTTCTCTTCTCTTCTCTTCTTCTCTTCTCTTCTCTTCTCTTCTCTTCTCTTCTCTTCTCTTCTCTTCTCTTCTCTTCTCTTCCTCTTCTCTTCTCTTCTCTTCTCTTCTCTTCTCTTCTCTTCTCTTCTCTTCTCTTCTCTTCTCTTCTCTTCTCTTCTCTTACTCTTACTCTTCTCTTCTCTTCTCTTCTCTTCTCTTCTCTTCTCTTCTCTTCTCTTCTCTTCTCTTCTCTTCTCTTCTCTTCTCTTCTCTTCTCTTCTCTTCTTTCTCTTCTCTTCTCTTCTCTTCTCTTCTCTTCTCTTCTCTTCTCTTCTTTTCTTCTCTTCTCTTCTCTTCTCTTCTCTTCTCTTCTCTTCTCTTCTCTTCTCTTCTCTTCTCTTCTCTTCTCTTCTCTTCTCTTCTCTTCTCTTCTCTTCTCTTCTCTTCTCTTCTCTTCTCTTCTCTTCTCTTTCTCTTCTCTTCTCTTCTCTTCTCTTCTCTTCTCTTCTCTTCTCTTCTCTTCTCTTCTCTTCTCTTCTCTTCTCTTCTCTTCTCTTCTCTTCTCTTCCTCTTCTCTTCTCTTCTCTTCTCTTCTCTTCTCTTCTCTTCTCTTCTCTTCTCTTCTCTTCTCTTCTCTTCTCTTCTCTTCTCTTCTCTTCTCTTCTCTTCTCTTCTCTTCTCTTCTCTTCTCTTCTCTTCTCTTCTCTTCTCTTCTCTTCTCTTCTCTTCTCTTCTCTTCTTTCTCTTCTCTTCTCTTCTCTTCTCTTCTCTTCTCTTCTCTTCTCTTCTCTTCTCTTCTCTTCTCTTCTCTTCTCTTTCTCTTCTCTCTTCTCTTCTCTTCTCTTCTCTTCTCTTCTCTTCTCTTCTCTTCTCTTCTCTTCTCTTCTCTTCTCTTCTCCTTCTCTTCTCTTCTCTTTCTCTTCTCTTCTCTTCTCTTCTCTTCTCTTCTCTTCTCTTCTCTTCTTCTTCTCTTCTCTTCTCTTCTCTTCTCTTCTCTTCTCTTCTCTTCTCTTCTCTTCTCTTCTCTTCTCTTCTCTTCTCTTCTCTTCTCTTCTCTTCTCTTCTCTTCTCTTCTCTTCTCTTCTCTTCTCTTCTCTTCTCTTCTCTTCTCTTCTCTTCTCTTCTCTTCTCTTCTCTTCTCTTCTCTTCTTCTTTATCGAGTTTTTCCTCTACTCGTGCAAGATAGCTTTTACGTCCAGGCTCTCTCGGTAGAAGTAAAAACAACTTGTCTTCTTCCAATGTAATCATTTGTAAAGTATGCGGATGTGCAATATCAAATCGATTGTTCAAATTATTTCTAAACTACTCTTCACGGTGCTTAAAAAGAGCTTCGCACTTGCTTGCTTGTTTTTATAATTTTCTCCTCTCCGAATAGAAGTTAATAAGTTGTTTTTTGCGAACAATGCTGATTAGCTCTTGTCGGAATTCTTTCTTTATCCTAAAATATCATTCACTCACGAACCACAAGTTTAGCATTTGCACTAACTATTAATTTTTCTTCTCAACTTCAACTAAACTTCAAGCACTTCTTTATTTGATGTTAAATTGTGTCCAGTTATTTGGTGTTTTACATTAATACTTAATATTATCTCCTATTGAAAACACACGTTCCTCGGCACTTCCTATGACACTTACACAAGACATTACGTTAGCGACCTGCAAACAGCGGTGACACGGTCGATCAAAGTTCTTGTACTGTTAGCCTCGGTGCTGACTCAGCGGTGGGTGGTAGATTTGGACTTGTCCGTCATGCGAGTTCGCGCTGAAGTCTGCCAGGGTTAGAATGCTCCGATCTCAACAAAATTTTGTATTGGCATGTTTTAAGGTCATTCGAATAAAATTGGAGGGTGAGTGTTCAAAAATTATGAAGTGTGAAAATTAGGGACATCCTAATGACCACGACCCGGCTAGGCAAATTCACCTAATCGCCAGGCTGTGGGAAAATATAATGAGTTGTTTGTGTGATTTTTTTTCGTGTTTTCTTTAAGAAACAATGAAGCTAAAGGTTTAGTGTTGTAGAGAATATCCCACCGACTATGGGCCCCTCCCATAAATTCCAAACGATTCACGATATCGAAATACAGTTTTCGCACAACAATGCGGAATCATGAGGCAAGGGATATGCCGACGAGATAGAAATAGTAGAGATAGTAGTAAAATGCCGTGTTAGATATGATGAGACTATTGAAATCTGCGTTAAAGTCGACATGACCATGAACTTTTAGGATTACAGGACTTTGAAAACTTTCATTTTATTGAATTTCTTGTCGAAAAGCAGTTTTCTACCTACAAAGCGTCCTTTCCTTCAGAAAAGTTTTCTTTCCTAATAAAATAATATTCATGCTTTTACAGTGACAGCTTCGCAATGAACTGACAAATATATAAATTGATAATGCAAAAATACATGCCTGCAGAGATGTTGCTGAAATATTTCTTGGATAACTTGGTGCAGAAAAAAAATTATCAAGAAACGATCCCGTTGATACTTTCCCCTTCCCCCTCAGTCTATTTTTCCGCAGCTGAGAAATCCCATGGGAAATATCAGAATTAGTAATTTCAGTACACTGCCTGCGGAGAAGTGAATTAACTTTGCAGAAACGATAGCTTTAAAGAACAAATTATAGATTTTTTTTGCTGAATGAAAAAAAAAAAAGAATGGAGTTAATTTACAAAAAAGTGCAAGATAAGATTTTCAGAATAGTCAACTGCATGACTCTAACTTCGCCACTGGAAGATTGTCATGAAAAAACGAGCTCAGCATACCAACAACCTACCTCAAAAAAAAAAAAAAAAAAAAAAAAAAAAATTTGAAATCTACTAACTTCTCCGACTCAAAGTTCAGTGCCTGACTTTTGACTTAGTGCTCCTTAGGCTGTCAAATGTTTTAGCGTCCTTTTTTAAATTTGCTTTTTTGACTAAAGTTATTTACAATATTTTCAATTAAAAAATATACGATATTTGTTTCCAACGCGAATATTGTATACGTATAAATAATTGATTATATGTTTGTATTTTTTATAAGATCAAATATTTCTAGGTCTATAAATTAAAAATATAAGGAAAACATAAAATAATTTATATATTAGAGTATTATTTACATTTTGTTACAAAAATGGATATTAAAGTTAAAATAGGATTTAGGTATTCTTATAAAATATGCGTTGTCATACGGAATCTCGTTTTCTCGCATTAGTCTCGGCGAATTTCTTAAACAGTGTCTTTAAACTCTACGAGTCCCAAAATGTCATTTTCTATGTGTATCAGTGATAATGCGTTCACTGTGTCTTGTTTAAGACTCGATCTCAGATAATTTTTTATGTGCTTCAAAACAGAGAAAGATCGTTCATTTGCATTAGTCACAGACATCATTGGTGTCTTGAAATTATCCCGTCATTTTGAAATATATCTTGTATCGACAATTTCTTTAATAAAGAATACCGTCCGAATTACCAGTTTCTTAACCCTTTTTTTTTCACGAATTGGGTCCTATATTTCCAAACTAAATGAGATGGCCAGCAATAAACGGATCAAATTTGGATATCAACTCAATGTAGCCTAAGAAGTTTTCATTTTGTAACCAATAATCTCGTTGTTATAGAAAAAGACCATCCTCTTGATGCTGTAAATTGTACAGTTTCTACAATTCTTTTCAGGGCATTTTTCCAATATTCCACCTTTTTTTGTGCTGTTTCACAAGCTCTGAATCCACTCTTTCTAAAACTGCACACCGACTTATAAATTTTCTTACGCAACCTGTTACTTTTTTTTTACAGCTTTTAGTTTACGGAACTGTCATCGTTGAGAAATACTGTTGCTATTTTTCCAGTCGTTAAGCTCTGTTGTATCAAGTAAAGTAGTAGTTCCACCATATAACTTGCAAGGAGCACAAGAGATATATCCTGTAGATGGCTAATGTACTAACCATAATCTTTTAACAACTACACCATTTGCCATTGTTTTCGAAAAATATGATTTTGATAAATATCAACTTTTATCTACCTAATGCCTTTTAGAGGTAAAAAATCGATGTCATCATTTTGCTTAAAATATCAACCTTTGGCCACCATTTCTCTAAAACCATCGTCAACGTTCCACTGTACCGGGTCGTTTCGACCTATGTTTGATTAATTAACACTTTCTTTCGATACAAATATGAAAAGAAATATTTCTTTAAAAGGGCGCTCATGTATAGATGGGATATTTACATTACGAAACCTGAATGGAAAAAGAGTTTGTAGAGGTTTAACTCATCTAGCTTTTGTAGAGCTACACAAAGCTTACGACACAGTTCCACAAAATAAGTTGTGAACTAGTTTATATAAGAATGGAGTGTCGATAACTTATGTTAGTGCCGTAAAAGAATTTTGCAGCAACTGTATGAGCATGGTCAAAATAGGCAATAAAGTTTCCTCAGAATTCCTGGTTCATCACAAGGGCCTTCAACAGGGATGTATTATCGTTTATGATAAAAAATTTGAAGATTCGCGAAATGAAATGTTTTTAAAAAACTGGTCCCGACATTGGGCAAATGCCCCCGTTTCCCCCCTTTCCCCCTGCCGCCCCCTTGCCTACCCCTTTGCCCTCCTTGTCCCCCTTACCGCCCCTAAATCCCGCCTCTGTGTAGCACCATTAAGCAAGTTTTGTATAATTACTTCTTGTGCAGCATGCTGTAATATGTTTAAAACAGCAGGTATAGTCGATATTTTAAAAAATATACAAACATCTTTCTTGTGGTATTGAAGATATTTGTGATGAGAACCCGATGTATTGTGATCAATACTTAATGTCCTTTTTTGTGGTTTTTGCCTTTTTAATTACTGCGTTCCATGAGTGGATCTCATTTTAATGAAAAGGGTTAGAGGAATTAGTGAAACATCTCTCAATACCAAGGAGTACGCACCCTCCTAGATGTTTATTGGAATTTCCTCAGTTGTATTACTGTACTTTTAGCATCACAAAGCAAGGAAAGTTGATAGTATAGAAATGATCTACGTATTGCTCGGAACCAGAGAGAGTTCTAGGAGTGAGTGTTTTTTGTACTAGGAAACTTAAATTGTGTCTGTGTTGTATAAATTCTGTGTAGACATTATATATTGCAATGTATAATGTTTCAAACAGTTTGACAATATGTAACAATGAAATGAATAAATTTTATATGACTATATTTTATGTAGTGTTTTCATTTGTATATATCGTGGGTTTTCACAAATGAATCTGGAATAGACAAATGTATCTACAAAGGAACCTATTCATATTTTTACTTCCTCGCTTACTACTTACATAGTAAAAAGAAACTAACGTAATGCTGCTGCAAAAAATGACGATTTTTCGACAGAAAAACTCGTATTGTGAGTCCCTGTTACCCTAAACTAATGGAGATATAACAGCACATACTTTCTCGCATTATTTGTAGCGCATCGTTCAGAGAAGCAAGGATAATTTCACATATAAATTGAACATCCAGAAATAAATGATATTCAAATATAGCATTATGAATGTATTCCAAACCACGATATCATTACCTACTGCATATCTGTGTGTACATTTCCCCCGCTTTAATAAACTTGAATATACTATATTACTGAACGTAGAGACATTGTAATATTAACGTTAAGTAAATAAAACCGACTTATCTTTTCAACAAAATGCGTACGATAGAATATCAAATTATCTTTCATAAATATATAAATATTATAAAATAATATAATATAATAATAATATAATATAATAATATAGTATAATAATATAATATATAATATAATATAATATAATATAATAATAATATAATATAATACTATTTTAAATACTATTTTATATACTATTTTAAATAATATTTTTAAATAATATTTTTTTATTTATAATATTTTTAATAATACTTTTGGGCTCATTTCAATGAAGTTTTGCATATTGTTTGAAAGAAATACATCAATGTATTGAGAATACAAATTGCAGAGTAGAGTAAAAATTAAATGAACATTAGGATTTTCAATAGTAAATTAAAATTAAAATTAAACTTTTTTGAAATTGCACAAATTTCAAGCACAAATAAAGCGAAAAAATCCTTATCTTTTCAGAAAATTGTACCTGACCTTTTTTAAAGAGCTGATTTTTTAGAATAGATTTTGTTTAAGACAAAAATCACCTTTTATTTTGTAGTTTTGAAAGATTAACTTTGTGCAATTTTCGAAAATACGGAAAGTTTGCCGAAAATGGACTCGCGCCATATTTTATACCGTCCTTTGATACGAAGGAAAAGAAAATATAAAGAAAAAATTGATGCCGGGTTTCAGAAAAGTTGTTAAAAATTAAAAATTGACTATATTTCACGTAAAATTACGCGAAAACTATTCAAATTTTCGAAAAATTGTACATAACCATATTTTAAAATCTGTCTTTATAGAACAAATTTCATTATTGAAAAGAAATCTCCCTTTTAACCAATTAAAAAAATAAAAAAAATCAATTTTTGAAAATGTGCTGGAGTCTGCATGTAAAGTACTTCCCAAAACTAAAATATCGGTTTTATATTGAAGAGACCGCAACATTAGTCCGATAGTTAACATTAAAGTATTGTAATGCTGCGAAAAAAACGGCGAATTTTCGACAGAATAACTCTTATTTCCAGGCCTGGTAACGAATGAGTGGATGAATCTTGTCCCAATATATTATAAATTATTTCCTCTAATAATTTATGTAGTCAAAATTCATGTTTTCTTGGTCCTTGATACTGACAAATTGAATGCCAGTAAAACGCCTGTCCGTTCGTGTGTAGTCAATACTAGTGCTAAACCGTTCAGCTGATTTTCTTCAAAATTGATATTCCCCAATTAATCTGGGTTATGTCACGACCCATTAAATTTAAAAATGATATTTTAATTTTGGGGATACTTTACATAAAGCCCTTAAAACATTTTAAAAAAAGATGGCGCCAAATTTTTTTATTCGATTTTGTTGTCGGAAAGCGTAAAAGACGCTTAAGAGAATGGTGCAGTTCTTATACTGTGGATTTTACAGAGCTGCCTCTCAATCCCACTCAAGGCCCGTCACCACGGTGGCCCGTTTTTTCGTGCCTTTCTAAGTTGTGCCGCTAGGTGTAGCATGCTCGCTACCGTATCAAGCAGTGCGGCAGATGAAGCGACTCTAGCGGCACGACCGAGAAAGACGCGAAAACTGTGCTATAACGCCACCGTGGTGACGAGCCTTGAGTGGAATTGAGAGGCAGCTCTGTAAAAACTGCAGTATATGACCTTTGAAATCCGAGATTTTTCGAAAATCACGGATTTCAACGAACATTCTTAGGCACTCTCTGTATTGTCGAAAAGTGGTGAAAAAATCGAAATGGTAAATTCGGATTTTCCGAGCTTTGTTTGAGGCGGTGTTGAAGCACATTGCTCTCTGATTAGCAAGCAGAAAAAATTCACACACCTGTTAACAATGTAAAAAAGGAAATGATAAATAATATATTGTAATAATGGAAATTTTATTATAATGTACTGAAAGATAGTTTTTTTTATTCAATTGAATTAACACTAAGCGTTGGGAACTTTTGTATTTGACGCAAGTTCATCCGAATGTCAAAGGACCAGGGGCGTCTCGTGCTTAGGTTGCACGGTTGCACGGTTACCCAGAAAATAAAAAAAAGATCTCATAATATCTTAGGAATATACATTTTCCTTTTAATGAAATTCAATATTCAAGATATTATGATGTCAATATCGATGTATATGAAATCATTCTGAAACCAAAAAGTGTCCAACTGGCGCTCTCTCCGGTGTCTGGTACCTTGCCAGGAATTGCACCACGCTCTTGGCTGTGTTTACTGAGTGTCGTGCATTTACTTTGTGGGACTTCGATTTAACACAGAGAACATACTACCTTTCGGTGGCACAACCAGCCTAATAGCGCTGTCTAGCACTGCGCGGCGTCGGATGGAGTCTCATGGGAATACCCATATTCTGTCTTCGTCTGACTCGCTGCAACGTAGTTTTATGAATTTCGCTTGTTATTGAAAGTGCACATGTTTAGTCAATTATTGATGATATTCAATGCATTATTTATGATATTTGGAGAATTTGTTTTAATTTGATATTAGGTTTGTTGATTCAAAACGTACAATTGATGAGTTCTTTGTGTAAAGGTGGCCGTTCTGGATCGAAGTTTCTTAGTGTCTCGCGGAAGTGAGTGTGACTGCAGCTGGCCAGAGTTTTGCGAACATTCTTGTGAATACTATTTCTATACTATTTCTCTTGAACATCAGTAGGGACCGCATAATTAGGTACTTAAAAGAGGGAAAATATTTACATATATATGTATTATAATATACAGAAATACGTACTAAAAAGTAAAAACATATGTAACTTTAACTATCGTTATATCAATTCTATTTTATTAAAATACTTTTATCTTAGTGTATATTGTTCTGTTTCATTAACATAAAGACAAATATTAAAAATTATTCTCCTCATAATCCTATTATTTACAGCGATCGCCGTAAAAACCATAATGGCGCCTCTTGAGCTGGTGCGTGTAGTTTCTGGTGAAGGGTATGAAGGTCGAGGGAGACCCCTGAAAGATGCGAGGTGGCAACGCGATATCACCTGCAAAATGTATCATTTTCAGAAGCCAAACTTCCTTTGTGTTCTCTGTGATACTCGCGCTGAAAACTAACACACCGGAAGCTATGGATTGGATCATCACCTTGCCCTTTTATTTACTATACCGTCCGTATTTATGGAAAGACTTATTTCAACGCAATGCAATAGCAGCAATTTGGAGAAGAAGCTACAGAAAAACGTCTGACAACGCAGAATTGTTTGCCTGAAAGATTTCTCATCAAAAAATATAGGAAAAATCAATAATTAAATACAAAAAATGCATTAATATGTACAAATATATTATTTTGGGTAAAATATGTAAATATTTTACACAAATACTTTCACGTAAAATATATAAAAATTCTGTACTAAAAAGTCGACGTTTTTGGCACTAACCGATATAAAACGCGAATATATCGTTGATTCGAGGTGGGTCAAGCTGGAAAAGCCAACAGTCAAAACAACGAAACATTTCAAATCATTTATTGCTAATTAATTGCCATAATTTGGAATTAAATGCCACGTATTTTCGGGGCGAAAACGGCTGTGAGTTGGCTTGACGCGACGCCAGCATACACATATACAAGTTAAATTCGAATCATAGCTCGACGGAAACCCTCAAATAATTTATTGCTAATTAATTACCAATTAATTCCCACAATTTGGATTAATTGCCACGTATTTTGGGGACAAAAATGCGTGTGAGCTCGCTTGACGCGACGTCAGATTCACATAAGTTAAATTCGAGTCATAGCTCGACGGAAACCCTCAAATAATTTATTGCTAATTAATTGCCAATTAATTCCACAATTTGGAATTAATTGCCAAGTATTTTCGGGGAGAAAACGCGTTTGATTGCCTTACCGAAGTCAGATCAATAACTTAAATTCTAGTCATAGCTCGACGGAAATTCTCAAATAATTTATTGCTAATTAATTTCCAATTAATTGCCACGTATTTTCGAGGCGAAAAAGCTTGTGAGCTGGCTTGACGCAACATCGAAAATAGACGAAATATTCGAACATAGAATCAACGAGCACAAACAAATAAAACCAAGATCATACTTTAACAGACATTTGATACTAATTTATTACTCTAAAGAGAAATTCATTGGTCTTGTCATTTATGTAATAAATAATTTTAAAAACTTCATCGTTATGCAGCCACGTTCGACATTCGAATAGGAAATTGGAGAATACCAATGGGTACAAACAACTAAAACCTATTAAACAAAAAATACACTTCCATACTAATTTATTACACCAAAGATAAATCTATAAACGGTACCGTGCTTTAAATAAATATTGTTAAAAACTGAATCAGAGTTATTCCACCATGCCAGATATTCCTAATTCGAAAATAGAGAGAACCAACGAGTATAATCAAACAAAACCATAAACATAGTTTCACGGATATTTTATACTAATTTATTACTCTAAACAGAAATTCATTGCTCTTGTCATTTATGAATAAAGAATTTTACAACCTTCATAGTTATGCAACCATGTACGACATTCGAATAGGAAATTGGAAAATACCAATGGGTCCAAACAACTAAAACCTATTAAATATTTAATTCACATTCAATACTAATTTATTACCCTGAAGATAAATTTATAAACGATGCCGTGTATTAAATAAATATTGTTAAAACTGAATCACAGTTGTCCAACCATGCCAGATATTTACATTAGACAAATTGAGAGAAGCAACGAAGAAATCGAATAATACCAAGAACATAGTTTAACAGATATTTGATAACAATTTATTACTATATTTATAAGTTTATATTTGGAGTAATAAATTAGCATGGAATGTGCATTTAATTATTTAATAGATTTTAATTGTTTGTACCCGTTGGTACTCTCCAATTTCCTATTCAAATATCTTACATGGTTGCATATATGAAGTTTTTAAAAATTTTTATTTCATAAATGGCAAGAGCTATTAATTTCTGTTTAGGGTAATAAATTAGTATCAGTTGTCTGTTAAATTATGATCTTCGTTTTATTTGATTGTGCTTGCTGGTTCTCTCTATGTTCGAATATTTCTTCTATTTTCGGTGTTGTGTCATGCCAGCTGACACCTGTTTTCGGCCCGAAAATACATTTCAATTAATTCCAAATTGTGAGAATTAATTGGCAAACATGAGTCCTGAAAACCACTTTTCAAAAAATTACAAATCCTACCACTCCCATGCATATACATATTTGAAATATTAATCTTCACAAATAAGATGCTTATGGAAAACAAGGACTCTGCAACTCTAAACAGTGAAGTTCATCACTATGATAGTAGACAAAAAAGAAATCTGCCTGCCCCACACTGTGCAACTTCGTTCATTCAAAAAAGTTCCCTTTTTGAAGGCATCACCATATATAACAAACTCCCTAGTGAATGGGAAAATACACCTTAAAAGCTTAAAAAATTCTATTTTTAAAAATATTTTTTCCCTAAGCATTAATTACTAAGGAATATTTTGGTGAAAAAATATTTCGATATCTGCAGTAGTTTTCAAGTTATGATTTAAAAGGTATGTCACTGCATCATGCATCTTTTAGAGAAGTAAGGTATGCAAAACTCATGAATCTAACTTGCCTGTTTTCCAGAATTACCGTTTTTAAGATCCGTTTCCCTTATAACTCAAAAACAATCATTTTAAACTATGATTTTTGAGCATTTAACCAAGTATTATCTAAAAACCATGCTAAATCTACACTTTAAAGTTTTGTATAAAAAAAAAAAAAAATTAAAATCAATATTTAATTTTTGATAATTAAAAATATTATTTATCTAGATATCTAAATAAAAGAGCATGGTTTTGTACTGTGAGTATTGACAACAAATTAAAAGAAGAAATTTGTAAAAATCTTTAAAATTATTTGAGTTATCAGGGAAACACTAAGTCAGTGCATGAAAAAACTGGTTAAATTTTGTTTTTAAAAAAAAATTTTAAGTAAAAGCAATTTTAAAAAAAAAATTTTTTAAAAGAAAGATATTTCTGTATGTCAGTTCATTTTGACTGCTGTGGAGTATAATTTTAAAGGAGAAAAAAAGTGGAAAAGTATTAAAAATTTAACTGCTGTAAGCTGTATCTTCCAATTAAAAGCTTAAACTCAATACTCACATTCAAAAATAACCTGAAAGTTTTCCTGACAAACCATACATTCTATAGTACAAAAGAAAATAAACATCATAAACACGTATCAACATCAATATAAACTAGAACTACTAATAATTTTTGCATATTCTGTTGCATGATTTGAAGCCCCCCAAGCTGATTGTTGGATATAGAGGATGAATCCAGCCCAGGCATCAATCTCATGAAGACAAATTTTTCTCTTTCTTTATTATTGCTCTTCAACTTTAGTTTTTCCGTACCATTTATAAAATTAATTTTTATTTAGCATGAAAATTGAATTGAATTTTATTTGCTGTATTGCATTTAATATTTAGAAATACCTGTATTGTACATTGTATGATTATATACATGTCCTGACTTGTCATACATGGCTTATAGTGTATTTATGTGACAAATATAATAATAATAATAATAATAATAATAATAATAATAATAATAATAATAATAATATTAGTATTAGTATTAGTATTATTGTTATTATTTAATATGAATTCTAGTATAATTGAAAGCTTTCCTGCTTCCAACATGTTCTACAGTGTGAAGGAATATATAAATCACAATACTACATTCCTTAAAACAAAATTGTTTTTATCCCATTTGACCCTCTGTTTCATGTTGACTGTTCGAGCTGAAACAAAGAAAAGAGAACTGGCATATCCTGTCCTGCCTGTGTTGAATTGCAGTTGGACTGGTGTAGAAGGAGAATGCCAGACCAAAATTCTATTTCCTTCACCCTCAATTTGCTAGATGCATTAGGCATTGTTAACAATAATTGTTATGTCATTTCTCAATGAATACTATTGTGATTATTATTAGTATTGTTATTACTATTATTATTATTGTTGTTGTTGTCATTATTATTATTATTATTATTATTATTATTATTATTATTATTATTTAATACATTCACAGTTAGATGTAATTAACAGCACTTTCCTACTTATGTTTATAAATACAGTATATAAGAAGAAAATTATGAAAGAGATTCTATTATTTTCAAATAGGAACAGATCACATTAAGCAATTGAATGTAAAATAAACAACCATTCACGAGGGGTAATATTCATTTTCACTAGTTGTTTGCAATACCATTTGTAGCAATATTCTTCATTAATTAATTTTTCTATGACACACTACCATTGCACTAAATAAATGTCTCAGATCATTCTCAAATAGATGGTTCTCTTGGTTCACTTATTTCATGCTATGATTTTAATAATGAAAATAGTTTGACATCATATATACTCGAAAACAATTGGTAATAAAAAAAAGCACATTATGAATCCCAACTATCCTATTTCTGATTCTTGGTTGCTCAAAAGTATTGTGCCAAATTTTGGAGTAATCATAGTGGTGCTAACATTTTGTGTCATATTCAATTGTAAATAATTTAAATTTTATTGAATATAACAATATACAGTAATTAGTGTTGCTTGGTTTGGAAAGGAAATAAGACAAGTTAAGATAGTATTAAGAGGAAATATAATGAAACAAAGGACAAAATTTTTGTCTAGACTATAACACAGAAAAAATGAAAAGATCTAGAAAATATAATCCAGAAATATTATAGATCCAATGAAATAATTAAGAAACATTTTTGGAATGACATGTCCCAGAAAAACAAAACTCTGAATACACAACATGTCCAAACTTTTGCTGCTTTTTTGATCATTCTAAAAGCTCAACGAAGATTGGAAACAGCATATTTGAGATTCCTCTGATGTATCTCAAGAGTAACACATTAGGATTGACAAAGGAATACAAATAAAAGAAAAAAACAACATTTTTTTAAAGAAATAAAAGACCATGAGCATAAGTGGTTAGAACACTTTAAGAGAATCAAGAATGAAAGATTTCCAAAACTAGCATTACATTTTATACCCAGAGGACAAAGAAACATTTGAAGACCTAAGAAAACATGAAGAGAACAGGAACACCTGGAGACCATCAGGTCTACAGTATAAACAGGATCATGCGAAAGGCCCAGCAATTCAAGATAAAGATTATTCTTGGTTCGGTATAACTCCTCCTCTTCCAAACATGCAATGTATTGATTAAATTAATTATCCTATGGAAATCACCACCGGGACATTGGAGTCTCCCTCCTTTTAATTTGGTGCTGATGAAACCCATGTACATCTAATGTCAGAAGCTATTCTTAACCTGTAATTAATACATATTTCTTAGATTGTGCATTTTGCATGTAAGAAGTTGAATATAATTTTTGTCTTTTTTTATTTTTAATTTATTTTTTAAATTTAAATAAAATCACAATAAGTATGTACATATGCTGAGAAAACAAACTTTTTTGCTGATTCCACTACTATAATGAAGGCATTAAGACACTCTTAGGATCCTCCCTCCCCTCCCGGACCACAGAGCAACACTTTTGTAATCATCCATTCACAATAATGAATAATGGAATGATTTTTTTCTGATCAATTATTCATCTAGTAACTAGTTTATTCGTGGTGATTCTAAAGTTATTGAATAAATCTAACTCGGTGAGGTTATGAAATGCTCGGTGCTACTCGTTTAAATAAACAGCATATTTTTTTTAAATGAAAAGTTTATTTCGAATTTGTCGATACATTCTTTTTTTCGAATTTATTTCGAATTTGTCGATACATACTTTTACATTCATAATTCGCGCTCAAATACTTCGATATGTTCAGAAAGTAGGAATTGTTTTTTCACATTTGTGTCAAAAGGACATATTATTTAGGTCTTGAAACATACTTATTCCGTTTCTTAGCCAATTTCAAGGGCAAATCTATGTTATTCCGTTTAATTTTTGGTAAGTCTATTGCCATATTCACTTTCAGCGTGAATTTCCATCAACCGTGGCGAAGGATGCCCCCACTGAAAGAATAGTTTCCACTGCGTTATTACATCATTTGCTTTCCTAAGATATATTATTTGTGCATTCGTAATTAAAAGATATTTTTGGAAAATAATCGTGAAAATATATTTTTTTCTGAACTAATATTGGCGACCAATAGCTGAACATCGTTCAATAATTTAATCTCCTTTCCTCATTATTGCTCTGGTTTGCGTTGCGTGAGGAGCGGCGCGCCCCGTCAGTTGTAGCAGCTGGAGGACGTTGTCAGGGGTCAACACTGCGTCTAAAATTATTTTTACGGTAAGTACCTGGTTTATAAACCCACAATATTAGTTTTGTCTACACTGTAGTTATAAACGTTAATTTATGAGTGAAATGAAGGAATATCTTTCGCGAATATTGTGGAAACTAATCAGAACCGGAGTCTAATCGTGTCACCTTCATTGCCCTTGAGGGTCAGTTTGGACTTCTTTTAATGTAATTCTTGGTTTGTGAAGAAACCGACAATAAATTAATATATGTACTTTTTGCAAGTAAGTTATGTTTATTGGAGCGTAATTTTTTTTTTATTTTTGAAATCTTGTTTAGGAAATTTCACACCGGGAAAGTCAGAATGCCTCTTCAGAAGCTGTTCGCTCGTCAAATTTTTGATTCTCGTGGAAATCCCACTGTGGAGGTAGGTATTTGTTTTTGAGTTATTTAAGTGTATTGATTTTTATACACGTTTCATTCAATTTGATAATGCATTGCTTTTTTGAATAGGTGGATTTGGTGACCGATCAGGGACTGTTCCGAGCTGCTGTGCCGTCGGGAGCCAGTACTGGAGTTCACGAAGCTTTGGAACTTAGAGATAATGAAAAAGAAAATTATGTGGGAAAAGGTGTTCGGAAAGCGGTCGAAAATATTAACAAAATAATTGTACCAGAACTTTTAAAGCAGGTGAACTTGCCCTTTCTTCTTTTTTATTTAATGTAAAACTTAGAATTATCTGTGAAACCCAAATGGAAAATTTCGGGGCCACTTGCTAAAGAATGAACTATTTTTTAAAGTAATGATTTCTTCTCCTGTCTGTCGATTTTTATTTGTTGCTTTCTTTAGTCTTTTTTTTCTGTCAAGTGAGATTATTCCCAATGTATTAAAAGCCATTTAAGATTTGTAATTTCTTATATTGACAAAGATTAATTTATTAAATAATAAAAGAAGAATTTTTCTGCCTTTTTCATTCAGAACTTTGAAGCTACTCAACAAAATGAAATTGATGAATTCATGCTTAAGTTAGATGGCACAGAGAACAAGAGCAAACTGGGTGCTAATGCTATTCTGGGAGTTTCGCTTGCTGTATGTAAGGCAGGGGCAGCCAAGAAAGGAGTTCCACTGTACAAGTATGAATTCATTTGTTTATTTTTCCATTTTTCATGTTTTGCAATGTAAGTAAAGTTTAAATACCTTTCTATTTTTGAAGGCATATTGCTGATTTAGCGGGCAATAAGACTCTTATATTGCCTGTACCAGCCTTTAATGTTATTAATGGTGGCTCACATGCTGGCAATAAACTAGCTATGCAAGAGTTTATGATTCTTCCTACAGGTAAACAAGAAAGTTCCCACAGAAATAGCAAACCATTCTTAATGAGATCAGAGATTCAGAAAGACATTAATCAAGAAATGTAAACATTTTGCAGGAGCTGCATCTTTTACTGAAGCTATGAAAATGGGATGTGAAGTTTATCATAACTTGAAAAGTGTTATTAAAGAAAAATTTGGATTAGATGCAACAGCTGTGGGTGATGAAGGTGGTTTTGCTCCAAATATTCAAAATAACAAAGATGGTCTTGTACTTATTAAGGATGCCATTGAAAAGGCTGGCTATACTGGCAAGGTTGAAATTGGAATGGATGTGGCTGCTTCAGAGTTTTTTAAGTGAGTGTATTTGTCTTGATTAAATTGTTTTCATTGGCATTTCAACTCTGAAATTTTTTGATTCATAATGAAGGAAATGAAATATTTGAAAGTACAGAAATGTATATTAACCCGCTGTAATTTTCCAATTTAATTTGCACAATATTAATTTATTCCTTTTTCCAAATTGTTATTAGAGGAGTTTTCACTTTTAATTCCATGTGATGATGACATAATGAAATGAGAGGATTTGTATTCTTCCAAGAATTGTTTTCATTGAATTAATAACAATGAAATAATTTCAATCTGTAAAGGGCAAGCTTTTGATTTCTTATATAGAATATGCATTGTAAATTTTGTAATTTATTGGCAGGGATGGAATGTACGATTTAGACTTCAAAAATCCAAATGCTGATAAATGTTCGAGAGTTAGCCAGGACAAACTAATTGGCATTTATCAAGAATTCATGAAAGAATTCCCTGTTGTGTCAATTGAAGATCCATTTGATCAGGATCACTGGGAAGCCTGGACTGGTTTTACATCTAAAGTAAACATTCAGGTAAGTTATGACATAGAATTTAGTTGTCATGTTGGTACATAAACTCAGTATTTCTCACTGTTTTTTCTGTAATCCCTTTTTTATTTCACAGGTGGTTGGTGATGATTTGACTGTTACGAATCCAAAGAGAATTCAGACAGCAATTGAGAAAAAGGCTTGCAATTGCCTTTTATTGAAAGTTAATCAGATTGGAACTGTAACGGAATCTATTCAGGCTCATTTATTGGCAAAACAGGCTGGTTGGGGTACAATGGTTTCTCATAGATCTGGTGAAACAGAAGATACATTCATTGCAGATCTGGTTGTAGGGTTGTGTACTGGTCAAGTAAGTTGGATTATTTTGTTTTTAATTTTACAGTAGCATGTTATACATTTTTCAGGAGATTAAAATTTAAAAATTCTCATTTTAGATTAAAACAGGTGCTCCATGCCGTTCAGAAAGGCTGGCAAAGTATAACCAAATTTTACGCATAGAAGAAGAATTGGGCTCAAAAGCCCAGTATGCTGGCAAAAATTTCCGTAAACCTCTGTAAAAGTGTATGGTGCTGTGTACAGATAAGCATGCAAGACTTCAAGCTTGAAGATAATGGTCGTTAAAATAGAGATTAAGTGTACTAAATGTTATTGGCCTTAGGTGAAGTAAAGGGATGCTTATGTGTTCAGAAATACCAGTAATCGCTCAGGAAGTGAAAATGGTTAGTTACCGTGTCAAAGTAAATTTTTCTGGAAATGTGTAGTCAAAGAAATTGTATAAATTGCAATATATGAAAATATCACACCCTGAGGCAACATTGAATGTTCTGAAATATATGTTTAAAATTCATAGAATTTTTTTTTTTATTTTCCCAATCAATAATTTTAACCCTTAAATGAAATTATTCATTATTAATTTACTTACTTTTAAAAATTATTATTCTTGATTAAATGATAAAAAAATATATTAATTCAGTTGTTATATTTTTTCTACTTTTGAACAATGTTAAAAATATTGACGTTTGTATCTGAGAATCTGGAAGTAGATCTTTGATAAAGAAAATGGTTGTGGTTAAAAGCCACTACCAGATATATCATAGCCACTTGGTGTCTGAGCAGTTAGATCATGTTTGTACATGGTTATTATAAAGATTCATGGATTTTTTTTTTTTTTTTCTTCAAAGATTTAATTTGTCAAGTTAACATTGGATCTTTTACGAACAGAATACTCGGTTTTCTTGCTTCTTTGGAAAAACACATTCTTGAAGTACTACTAATGTGTAGAGGGAAGGCTGTCAAACCTAATAAAAGCAATTAAAATGTAATGTTATTCTAATACTCTGATATTCCATGGAACTGAACTTGATTTTATTGAATAGGTGTCACATTTGGGGCTGTACTGATGTTCAATTTTTATTTGGGTTTAATTTCTCAATTGATAGAACCACAGGGTTTGAGAGCGATATAGAATGAAAGATTTTTTTCTTAAATTGAAAAGTGAATAATGTAAAAACACACAGACCAAGAAAGGGGCCTTAAAATGTTTTTTCTAGAAAGCAATTAGACAAAAGTTCACACTAAATTCAGAGATAATTGTGTAAAGGAGCCAAGAGTTCTTGTAGACCTGATAATTAATACTGATAGATGCATCTGATTGAATTCTCTAGTGCAGAGGTATTGAGAGAGCTATGGAAAATGCTTTGTTAAGGATATGAACATATTAAACTTTGAGAATAAAACTATATAATTTTATTACAAGCTGACTATATGTTCTGACAATAATTATACTTTTGTAATAAAGAATTTAGGTAGTGTTTACAATTGCTCAATTCAATAGAGGGAGAAATTGCAAAGACAGCTATAACTCTTCACAGAATTTCCTAACATTTTTTAGTTATTGTTAGTAAATGCTGAAAATCCTTGTTTGCATATGATGTTGTCGAAAACCGATTACAAGTTTTAAGACCAAATATAGACAGATCTGCGTCTACAATTTGTGTGCCAGAAGGTTCCCCCTTGATAAATATGCTTGCAAGCCAAAACTATTAAGAGATCACTGCATTATAAACTATCTTACATTTTAGAGGGGTATTGTGTTGATATTAGGGATATTTTTTAAAGTAAATTATCTAAACAATTACGTATTGATCTTGGTGCAATAGTATAAAATCTGCTATGTAAGATCGTTGACTGTTTAGTCGTTTCGAAAAAACCGCCAAGATCATGGCAGAATACATTCCAAATTTATCCGATAGGTTCGCACTGTGCGAGAAACACGTGATTGGGTACTGGTTTCTTGGGCAGTTCACTGTACTTGCTCCAGCTGTTCAGGAACAAAACCCGTCAGACCAAACTTTTCCTAATGGTTGACGTGTAAGCGGAAAGTTTTAACTGCATTTGTGCTTTATCCTGAAATATTAATAGCCCGAAAAAGAAGAATCCATTTGATTGAAATTTGTCCCTTATGTGTGGTTGTGTGGGGTAAAACTGCATATTTCTTCGATCAGCCATATTTGATTGCCTTAAATGCTGGGTAGTTTTGTGTAGATATTGCAAATCGCGCGCGCAGGGGTGGCATAATTGGGAATTTTTGTTAGAAACAGGAGAGTGAGCGTAAAACAATTAGCAGTTGTCAGTATATCAAGAGCAGACAGCATTAACTAAGCGGTAAGTACTTTTCACTTTGCAGTGCTTTGTTCGAGTAGAGGACTAAAATTTCACAGTTTGACCAATACTCTCAGCGTGTACATAATGCGCTGTAATTTGTTACACTCGAAGTGGCATGAATAATTGACAACACACTATAAAGATTTCTACCTACTCTTCTCGTTTCGTGCATTCATTTGAACTTATTAGAACATATTGCATGCTAATTTGACACAGTTTCAAATTGACCATTCAGATATAAACAAATATAAATTTGTAAGGATCTCTCTCAAAATGTCATGGAAACACTTAAGGTGCTTGAATTTTTAAATTATCTGTAGTATTATATTGGTTATTGTTCAGTTTTTTCGCCTGACGTGGTAGGTAATGTAATACGAATCGGATGTGTACAAGCTGGTTTGGAGAAAGTTGTAAATAATAATAAAAATAAACCCTTAAAATTGCCTTGGGGAGCTGGTAAAGAACAATAGCGCGAAAACTGTTAAAAGTTTTTGTTTATTAAGGCTGGCATGGGATTTTGTCTACGGCTTTCAGGTTATTATTGTTCAAATTTGCAATCCCGGAAACCAACTGCGTAGTTGCGTCATTTCAAATGCGTGGGGCACAATCTGGTATGTTGAAAGTGCATTGTAAGAAGCTGGAAGGAAGTCGTAAAGAACAGCGGATTTGGAGGTCGTCGTGACCATGAGATGTGTTTATCAGTCCCAGGCGGGGGTACCACTTCGCGTTTCCTTGCGATAAACTCAGGATCAGCAGGAGACCTTGTTTGTAGGTGCGGCACGAATAGCGACGCTGCCTGGTGAGAAATCAATATATCAGCTGATGGAACTAGACCTGCTTGTGGATTTGTGACAAGATACGTATTTGACAGTGTCCACATGCACGTTAAATATATAGTGGTTCAATTGATTGAAAATAAATTAAATTTTTCTTGCTTAGTGATACTACTTCTCGTGTGTGTGTAGAGGTCAACTTTAGAATATTTGTAATGAAGGAAAGAAGTTATAGTTCGATTTTACTGCTTACTTTCTCACGAGTATTATTGGTGAGAAAGCCACAGTTACGATGCTTTAAGCGTCCAAGCAATAGACAGGTTACAGCATTGTTGCAAATTTGCCACTGTATTTGAAACAAGCCTGAAACTTTTTATAACCTTCAAGCTCCGCCAAATCAGCCTTTGGATTTTCTGCTTCTGTAAGATTTTTAAGAACTCTTAAAGCCTGTCGTGGATTTGTACAAGCTAAAATGAAATTCCCTTGTAGATACACCCAAAAATTTGTTTCTGCTATTTGTAAATTTATTTTGAACGTTTATTAGTCAGTAATATATTTTGAGATGAAGTTTGACTAGTAACAAAACATGTTAAATACTTGTTTGTTTGATAACATCAGATTTCATTTTAGTGAGGATGCAACATCTCCAGGGAACTGAGCTGCTTATATTTTTTGAAATTTGGAATTGTTCCAACTGTTAATTGCTAAAAACAATTGTCTGTGTAATCATAGAAATGTTTGTGTGACATTTAGTATCTTTTATGCACAAATATTTATTCCGTATTCACAATGATTTCACTAGCATTGTTCTCGATTTATGATTTGTCAAAATGCATGATTCTTCTCATTTTTGTGTAAACATTTGGTAACTGTAGTAGCTTAGTAGAAGTTGCAGCAACTTGCTGAATGACACTGCACTAGGCAGATTATAAATCCCGAAGGCTTCGGACTGGATAACAAATATTAATAATCCCATGTTGTTTTCAGAACGTTATAAGTAGTTCTGTAAATTATAAGTTTTATTTTATGAGTGATAACCACACAAAAACTGGTTAGTGATAGCTAGTTTGATCCAAAAATAAAAGTATACACATCACAGCTTAATTGATATACTTTTCATTTTCCTGATAACCAAATTTGAATTTTGTTCAAGAAATCCCGTTTCAGAGATAAATTATGTGTTAATGAGAAGTATTATGTAATATAGAATTGCCTTCATTGATGTTTCAAAAATGGTAATTAATATTATGAATTAGAGTACGTGGGTATTTGCTTTAGTTCATTTGTGGGTTAAATTGCATTTATGACAAAGTAAATTTCTTTAATTGCTGTCATAATCCTTTTTCGTCATTGCATTAACTGCCTTTTTGAAATTTGTTCAAATTACATTTATCTAAATTGGCAACATTTTCTGCACGCTGAAACTACAGTGAAACTGGCCTCTATTTCCGGCAATTTTTTCGTGGAACCGATTGACTTTTGCTTATGTATGAATGTATGTATGTGTAAATAAGTTTTAAACCTTCTCCTGGCCTTGCTAACGACGGACCGACACATTTAGCATTTAGATTAACCTGTATTATAAAGCCGAGCGCAGCTTCCTGAAGAGCGGATTTTTGATCCGTACCGCCATAAGAAGCGGACGACTGGATGAAACGCCTGTTTATTCATTACGCAGGCACGCACGCATACACGCGCACAAGCATGCACGCACACACACATGCACGCACACACGCGCGCGCCCACACACACACACACAAACACACACACACACACAACACACACACACACACAACACACACACACAAACACACACACACACACAAACACACACACACACACACACGCGCGCGCGCGTCTGACCCAAAGATTTGAACATATTTCTCTAAGTATTTAGACAATCTGAATCTGCAGCCAGAATTGCGCCATATCCCTCCACTTTTTTTTTAAATCACAAAAAACCATCGAGACATTGCATTTTACTTTCTCGCGCTTAAGAAAACGTTATGTAATGTTGCGCGAAAAAAACGGCGAATTTTCGGCAGAAAAACTCTTATTACAGGGCCCTGATAACGAAAAAGTGAATAAATACAGTTGCTAAAGTTGAAAAAATCCTCTAACACGTAGTGTAGAGACACTCCATGTTTTGTGGGGCCTTGATACCGGAAAATAGATTAAGGGAAAACGTTTGTCCGTCTGTCAACAACGCTAGCGGCTAAACCATTCTGCCGTTTTTTTCTTTTCAAAATTGATATTCTCCAATCGATCTGGCTGATGTCGCGGCCCCTTGAATTTGAAGCTGATATTTTAATTTTGGAGGGTACTTTACATTAAGCCTCTTGGACATTTTCAACATTTTCCAAAAAATGTGGCCATCAATTTTGATTAAATTTTGTTGTTCGATAGTCTGAAGGACGTTTAAGAGAGTGGCGCAGTTCAGTTTCCATGTTCATTGAAAACCCTGATTTCTCGAAAATTAAAAAATAATTGATTTTTTTCACAACTCTAATAATGAAGATACAATTTTTTATTAATGAAACGAGTTCATCCAAATAAGGTCATGTTGAATTTTTCGAAAATATGAATATTTTAGAGTAATTGGGCGTTCAACTTAGTCGCCGGCTCTGAAAATCGTGTGCTTCGTGATCGTAATTTTAGAGTTTTTTGTGGCAGTTGGATGCTACGTAAGTTAGAATGTGTATATTATTTAATATTTCTTTGTTTGTTTCTTATATTGGAGTTTTTGTTGTACGTTTACAAATTAATCTTTTAGAAATTATTTAAAACCTATTTGAGCTAAATCTCTATGTAAATAAAAAGGAATGTGCGTATGTGTTGCACAAAGACGCAAAAACTACCCGCCCGATTTTGCTGAAATTTTCACACTTTGTTATTATTAATAATGGGAGTGTTTAAAGAGTGGTTTGAATTAAATCGGCCATGGTGGCGTTGTTGATGATTTTATTAGTTTATGACGACTTAAACGCCCCTGGACTTACGCAACCCGCCCCATATTCAAGGATCAAGCGCGCCTTCACTTCATAAGACACTGCTGATCTGACCTGTGAAATATTGGCCGGAAGTATTACTTGAATGTCGGACAAATAAAACAAAGTGCTCTTTAAGACAAGGTCATAGCGAACGCATGCCCAAATTTGAGGGACAGCGTTTTAACAATTAGATACTTGACAACCATGTCCAAACCAGGACATAGAACAAAGCCATATTTGCGAAAAAGTCTCTATTAGAATTTTTGCACAGTGTAACGTTAAACATGATTAACAATCACGTGACCAGCACTGTGTGGTGTGTAATACACTGCAATAGCGAAGCATTGCCAGGTCCACTAGTATGAAATAAAAATTCCTAGCCTTCAGTCGCCCGCTCCCAATTTACGCAGTTGAAAGCTACGTAAGCTTTGTATATTATTTCATATTTAATTTTATTATTATTATTATTATTATTATTATTATTATTTTTATATTTATGTCATTAAATTGTAAATTGCGACCTTTGTGTTAAATGTGAAAACGTTTAGATGAGCGGACATTGTTGGTAACGCTGCAATAAAAACCAGGCGATAATGACGGCTGCCTTCCGTTCGAGGTAATATAAACTAGCGTACCCGTGCGAGAACTCTTTACATGAACTCCTATTTTTCTATTTCCATATTAAGCCCATTCATCTTTTTCAATACCCTCTTATCCTCTGTCACTTGTATGTCTCCTTGTAATTGATAACAATGCGATACAATACACTCATGTCAATGCAAACTATTCTTATTTAACTTTATACCGAGCAGAGAGGTACACCCGTGTAATTAAATTGGCAGGTGGAGTAATATCGAGAAGCGCCGGACCAGCAAAAACGTAATAGAATGTTCAAGATCTCGTCCTGTAGATTACATTGTGAGGAACGTTTCTTTGAAGCCTTTGGCCTCAGAATTTAAGGGCATAAAACACTTCGTTTTGGAGTTATTTAACGAAATAATAATAATAATAATAATAATAATAATAATAATAATAAAGTAACAGTAATAGTAATAAAATGCAGTCGTGTTCCGGATTGTATTTGATGTGAATATTTAGATACGTTTTTTAAACAAATCCTTCATATTTTAAAAGTCAAAGTGCCACTCGTCACGTCTTCGTGAATGTGATTCTCTTTCTTTGGAGACCTCATTTATAAAGATTGGTTTCGTGTGAGAGCCGCAAAAGGTATGTATCCTATTGAAATAATGTAGGAGACGATACTTTCATATATTTGTATAATATTACAATACCATAGTGTTTAATAATTACTATTATATATTTTTCGATCTATTTGCATTTATTTGCCAACGCTATCAGTATCGTTATTATTTACGAAGAGTATTGTAAGGCTAAAAAACTCATCCGATATGTAATATACTGTATACCTTATACAGTGAATACAATGTCAGAATATATATTTTCATTTAAAGTTTTGAATAAAAAAATTATTGGTTGAAACTATTTAATTTTCGCACCATATGTTCTACGATTTCAAATAAGTTTTGCAAAAAATCTGACTGAGATGTCTTAATTCGAATAGATTGTGGTATAAACAGTATTACATATCCATCACTAATGGTGAGAAAGTACGTGCTGTTTTAGCACCACTAGTTTGTTTTGGGGGCTGGTGTCAGAGCCAAAGACTTGTTTCTCTATGTAGTTTTGACGCGCGAAATCCGAATCCGAAGACAGAGTTGCGCCATCGCCCTCCATTTTTTCAATCGTGATAAAACAACGTGAAATTGTAGTTTTTTGTTTTGGGGGTTAGACCCAACGTTTGGTTTTTTAAAAACCAGAATTGCGCCCTCTAGTTTTTTTAAATGCGAAAAAATACCCTGAAATTGTAGTTTATTAATTTAAGACTTTTTTGTGATATAAAAAAACGAGGGTGGTGGCGCAATTTTGGCTTCTGATTCGGATTCAGCGCATCAGAATACACGGAGAAACATATATCATGTCTTTGGATCTTACAACGACCCCCGAAAACAAAAAAATACAATTGTTCTGAGTTTTCTTTTTATAATAAAAACAAAACAAAATTGGAAGGTGGTGGCACAATTCTGTCCCCAGATTAGGATTCAGCGCGTCGGCATTCATAGATAAACATGTGTCAAGTTTTTGGGTCTGATAACAACCACCGAAAATAAATAAATTAAAAAAAACAATTTCACGTTTTTTTTCTCGCGATTTTAAAAAAAAGTTGGAGGGTGATGATGCAATTCTGGCTTCAGATTCGGATTCAACGCGTTGAAATACAGAGAGAAACATGTATCTAGTCTTTGGGTCTGACACCTTTTCTTTGGTGCGTGCGCGCGCGAGTGTGTGCGGGTGGGGTATGTATGTTGTATGTATGTATGTATGTATGTATGTATGTATGTATATGTGTGATCTTCCGGCGTTGAGGTCGCAATCCTAGAACAGAAATATTTCATGTTGTTTATCTTGGAGGGTGATTAATTTGTTTCAGATAGCATTTTGCATGAATGCTCTGAAATTTCCTCAGGAGCTGGAGCTTCAAATCTTGACGGGAATGAAACCTGTGAAACCAGAGGTGTGAAAAAGAAGAGTGCAAATGCCGGGAACGAAATTTGTAGGCGAATTGTTTAAGTATTATAAGCGCGCGTTTTCTTGAGTCCCGGAAAACCCATCCCCACTCCTTTACCAACATTAGTTCAATTAATAAATCATAGCGCTGTTGACAAATCTGATTACCAGAAATGTTCACTCCCGTGTAATAGAAACTATTTTGCAACGAACAACGAACTACATATTTTATGTAATAACCCTGTAGTCGATACAACCAGCCCCCCCCCCACTCGTCTCGCATATAGCGAAATTATTTCTCAAGAAAACGTGCGCGGATAATACGCTCGTCCAAAAGTTACAATATTAAGAAGCCTGAGTATAATTCAAAACCTGTTAATAAGCAAAGCATACCAACATCATTGCAAATAGCAATATTAGGCCAGATGTCCGCTTCCCGTAGGCCTAAAACCCCCATTAAGCAATAACCTGCACTAAATACTTTCCTCCAGAGCCACGAGTGATCTCATATAAAGAGCCGTCTATAAATTACATGACGCAAATTTTGAGTATTTTGAATACTCCTTCTCCCCACTGTAACGCACTCTTGAACAGCCCTAAATAATTACGGAACGCTTGCAACATCACCCCCTTTGTAAATACAAGTAGTGAAAATAAACTACAGCGCAATAAAAACAATTTGTACATATTTTATTTGTGTTACGGATTAAATTGTATGATAATTAAAGTCAGAATTAGTTGGCTATGATGACTGCACCAAACAAGATTTGAGTGAAAGAAGGACGCAGAGGCGTGACCATTTCTGATCATAAGCCGTGCACAATCCGTCGTGTATGGCGAACTGGTCTACTGCGCCAATTTCATTGTATTCTAAAATATACTGCTGATCAGTTTTCAATATTTTCTTCGTAATCTTATAGGTTCTATAAAAAAATTGATAAAAAATTGTAGTTTTGTTACAACTTCTAATAACTAATTTATTTATGTTTTTAAAACAAATTAATTAGTTAGTTTACTCTTTTAGTGAAAGACTGAAAAAAGGGAGAATTTCAACAAATGCTGAAAACAAAAAAACTAGAGGTGCTACAGAATGGCACAGACTTTCTCGTAGCAAATGTTTTTGATTTCCTTGGTGCGGATTGGCATTACGGTCTTGCTCCATCCTCTTGCCAACTGCCATCTATCATCGCCCAAAGTACATGTTTTTGGACATTTTCTCAACTTTTCGATTTTCTAATAGTAGAACCGAAATATGCCTTCCAGAATATTAACGACGAGTAAAATCTCGCCTTCAATAGAAATTTTCATTGAAAATTTAAAGACATTTTTAAGAAAAATGGCGATTAAGTATTACTTCAAATTGGAAATTAGATGCTCCTTTTCACCGGAATCTAGAGTTTTCGAAAAACTTCAGTTAAAGTCATTTGAAGCACTTCCACTCACAAATGCAATAATGTATACACATCGATGGAAATGTGCATATTAAATGTGCACATTGAAAAAATGTAATTGAAATAAATTGAAGAATATACCAAAATAAACTTCGCCATATTAAACAGTGCCATTACCACTATCCGTTGGAAAAGTTTGAAGAAAAAATTGAAGCCATTTTTCAGAAAATGACGTTCGAGGGTTTCGGAAAATGTGGAATTTTGAGCTCATTTTCACAGAAAAGTGTTGAGTTTTCGAGAAAATTTATATGACATTATTTAAATCACATGTACTCATAAATTCAATAATGTGAAGAAATCGCCGCTAATGTAAATATTACCGATGTGACAAGTCAAAAAATTAATTTTTTGTAATTTTTGAAATAAACACCAAAGTATAGAGTAATATGGCGATTATGTCATCGTTTAGGGTTCGTTTGGCACTACCTATACCGAAAATTTAAAGAAAAAAATTTGAAACCGTTTTTGAGAAAATCTTGTTTTTTTATTTTTAAAATTCAAATATTACATGCACTATTACACGAAAACCACTAAAAGTTTAAAAAAAAATGTCATGACCTTAATGAAAGAACTACTTATGGACAACAAATGTCATTTGAAGGAAAAATCTGTCTTTAATTTTATAGTAGAAGGGGTCACCAGCAAAAGATGCTGACTAAAACCTAATTTTACAGGAACCACAAAAAAAACAAAAAACGTTTAATTACCAAAATATTGATAATTCTGCACTGATTTAACGTCTAAATGCTTTCTATTTGCTTCATTGTGTTTACAGCATCAGCTTTGCTACTTTTGAAGAAGGCTATTACAAGATACTGATCATTTTAGAAACAATCTAGTGGCAGAAGGTGCTATATGCATCAGTTAGCACCTTTTGACGTCTGACAGACACAGTAAATAAAATAAAATCTGTATTGGAATATTCAATGAATTTGGGAGTAATTGAATGTTAAAATGTTTATTGTTATACACTACAAATCTGTCAAACAATTCACACTAACTTGTCAAGTCAACATAATGGAAGCCAGTTCAAAGCAACTTTAGTACAAGGGACATTCTTGTCACGTGTTCACTAGTTTCGTTTAATGCTCTTGGCGAGCGGCAAGGGCGGATCCAGCCGATTATTTTGGAGCGGGCCATAATAGATTTTTGTTAAATAATAAACATTCTGTTGTTATATTGTATATTGTTTTTGTAGCGTATATATGGTGCTATACAGTATGATTGTTTAAATAATTACATAATAAATTCCATTCAGTGTTCCGTAAATAGGTATTTAAATCAATTTTGTCAAATAAAAGAAGATAACGAATGAAAATTCTAGGCCTTTGCAGGCCCGCCTGCCCCCCTCTTCCTATTGAATTCGCCACTGGTGTTCAGTACCTACGGCTGATAGCATCTTTTGCATCTTACCGTAATGCTTTGTAGTAAGTGTACGCCCACGAGATTGCACCAGCGACAATTCCCACGCATACAACAGTTCTACATTGAAATGTAACTTTCGGTGAAAGTGTCAGTAAGCACCTTTTTTTGTGATTTCTTCAGTTGTAGGATGACGCCGAAAAATCAGACTTTTTCAATTATCGAAAATTCAGGGTTAACTCAAAAAATCTGACCCATGGCACCTTTAAGGCTCCCACAGACCGGCGCGGTAGATCCGCAGCGAGTGCGGCGCGGAAAGTTCCGAGCTAGATGCGGCCACGGAATTCGGGGGACCCCGTTCACACCGGAGCGTCAATTATGAGTCGGCGTTTGGTGACGGTTGGGAAGGTCACTCGATCTAGAGGGGAGCGAAGACTCCCGAACGCGGGCGGACTTCCACGAAACTCGAGCTGCAGGGAAAGAAAAGCGTCTGACTGCGTTACAAATTTCGCCGTCGATTAAACGCTGCCAATCCATTGTCGCAACGGTCGCCTGGCGCACCTGCGCATCTGAACGTGCTCATAAGGCAACACCTGACGCGAAACTTCCGCTGCGGCAAATCCGCGTAAGCTGCGGATCCTCCGCGTCGGTCTGTGGGAGCCTTTATAAGTGTATTTTAATCTGTTCTTACATGAAATTAAAAGAAAAAAATCGGAGCCGTTTTTTGAGAAAATTTTGAAAATGTGAAAAATTTCATGTGAAGTACCCCCAAATTTTAAAGCATGTTTTTCAAAATTTCAAAGCTTTAACTTCATCCTGATGAAAAGGGGTTTCTTCATTTTGAAAAAGATCGTACGTGTGATTTTGGCGCCTGTAGTGTTCATGGACAGACTGACGGATGGATAGACGGACGGTTGAACATACGGACGGATGGACAAACGGACGGTCGGTCGGACGGTCGGACGGACGGTCGGACGGACGGACGGACGGACGGGGCGGTCGGTCGGTCGGTCGGTCGGTCGGACGGACGGCGGACGGACGGACGGACGGCGGGGACGGACGGTCGGACGGACGGTGGCGGCGGTCGGACGGACGGACGGACGGGGACGGACGGACGGACGGCGGACGGACGGTCGGACGGACGGTTGGACGGACGGACGGACGGACATTTTGAGAAAAACACATTTCGGTATCAAGGGACCCTAAAATGTGTATTTCCGTTGAAATCACGAAATCGATTTTCCGCAGCATTACGTAACTTTCTCTATGTTACGTGTATTACTCCGTATATACGTATGTGTACGAGAAAGTAACTAGTGGTGCTACGCAAGCCATTCCGTACAGACTTGCTCGTAGTAAAGTTTTCTAATTTCCTTGGTGTTGGTGAAGGTTTTGCCCCATCCTCTTGCCAGCTGCCATCTATCATCGCCCAAAGTACATTTTTTTACATGTTCTCAACTTTTCGGTTTCTTAAGAGTAGTAAAACCGAAATATTACTTCAAGAATAAAGAAGAGTTAAACCTCGTTCTTGATAGAAATATTCATTGAATAATTTGAAGCCATTTTTAAGAAAGTGGCTTCAAATTCTAAAGAAAAAAAAAAAACTAAAATTACTGTAAATGCGAAATTTGAAGCTTCTTTTTACAGGAATCTGTTGAGTTTTCGAAAAACTTCATTTAAACTCATTTGAAGCACTTCCACTCACAAATTCAATAATGAATTCAAGTCGCTAGAAAAGTGCGTATAAATGGCGTGAGAGATTGAAAAAAAAGATTTTTGTGTAATTTTTGAAAAAGCGGTCGAATACACAAACGAACTTAACGGCATATTAAACAGTGCAATTAGCACTATCCGTTGAAAAAGTTTGAAGAAAAAATTGTAGCAATTTGTTTGAGAAATGTCATTTGAGTGTTTCTGAACATGGGCAATTTTGAGCAGATTTTAACAGAAAACTATTGAATTTTCGAGAAACTTTATCTGACATTATTTACAGCATATGTACTCATACATATAATAAATTGAAGAAATCGCCTTTTAATGTAAATATTACCGACATGGGAGACAAGTCCAAAATGTTACTCTTTTCTAATTTTTGAAAGAAAAAAAAATATAGCAAAATGGCGTGTATGTCATCATATAGGGTGCATTTGGCACTAACCCTATGAAAAATTTAAAGAAAAAAGTTGGAGCCACTTTTGAGAAAATATGGTTTTTGTTAATTTTTAAGATTGCAAATATTGCACGCACTATTGCACGAAAAGTACTAAAATTTTCAAAAGTATTTACATGCCCTTAATGAAAGAACTATTTATAGCTAACAAATTTCATTTGAAGGAAGAATCTCTATCTTCAATTTTATAGTTGTAGGAAAACGCCGAAAAAAATTCAAGGATCTGAAATTTTGGAAAATTCAGAGTTAACCGCAAAAATCGGACCTACGCCACTTTTGTAAGTGCATTTTCCTTTATTATTACAAGAAAGTTAAAGAAAAAAATTTTAGCCGTTTTGGAGGAAAGTTTGAAAACGTCCGGGGCCTTCATGTAAAGTACCCCCAAATTTTAAAGAATCCTTTTCAAATTTTCAAAGCTTGAACTAGAGCTAGATGCACGGGAGTTTCTTCAAATTGGAAAAAGTCCTACATATGATTTAGGCGCTAGTAATATTGACGGACGGAGAGACGTTTTGCTTTCAATTGATTTTTCGGCATCAAGAATCCCCAGAACTGAGATTCTGGCACCACCACGTGTCAGAGAATTTTCTCTCTCTTAATTTAGCAACTGGATTTATCCACATTCTCGTTATGAGGACCCGGTAATGAATTTTGTTTGTCGAAAATTCCCCGTTTTTTTTCGCGCAGCATTACATGACTTTATACTTCATATTATAACATTCCGTGTATATGTACGTATACGATGAAGTAAAAATTATTGCTACGTAACTAAACAAATACCCCTCTACCCCTATGTAACGCAGCGTAACGCTGCTCAAGACCCCCTCCCCCTCTCTTTAGCGTTACGTAATTTGTGGACGACCCCTAAGACAGATTTGACGGAATGGAAACACGTTGGCGTACAAAATTTTGCCAGATTCTAAAACAGTTCAGCATCGCCAAAGACCACGTCGCTCTGCGAAACTTATTCTTCCGCTAGCCGTACGGACTGGAGCGCCAGATGTGAATAACTCAGTTTAGTGCTTGTAGTTGGATGTTACGGTCAGTTTTCAGGAGTGATTTATATTGTTCCAATATCGTCACAAGAAAATATTGTAAGAATTGATACGTATCATTCCGAAAACCAAATTCGAATATATGTATGCAAAGGCGCACTGAATTGTTTCGGCGCGGACGAACGGCAGTGTTCGCGTGGGTCGCGAACATTAGGTCAGAACGGAAAGTACAGTTTTCGGAGTCAGTTAGGCTCTTTGCTATGTGTGTTATACGCGACCTGTTCATAATGTTCGGTAAAGAAGCAATCTCTTTGTGTTTATTTTTTATAACCGAAGAAGAAAATGAGGTAAGGACTCGAAGAAAGCTGTTTCTAGGTTCATTATATAAACAGAAAGGGAATTATATTTATTATATCTTGAGGTGGAGTAAAGTAAAAGAATTATTTCAATGCTAATGTTGAAGTAGGGGACAATATTGTAATTGCATTAATTTGTTTGTAAATTTAAGAAAATAATCTGCACATACACGACATAAAATGCAACAAAAATAAGTTACATTGATTCATAAACCAATTTATCATCCCAAAATATGGTATCATTTATTCAACGTGCGCAAATGTACCCAGTTTCACTAATATTGCACAGCTTCTTATAAATATCTAGTACTATATTATATAATATACTATAAATATCTGTAATTTGGCAAATGTTACACCTTGATACAGGTAGTTTAGTTTATTAAAGTACAATTCCGAGTGTTGGCTAATACATTAAATAAAACTTAATATCATCATTGGACCTCAGAATTTTAGGCACAAAGAAGTGATGATTTAGGGACCTAAAATAAAGCAAAAGTATGAAATTTGGCATTAAAGGCGACGATTTAAGCATTGAAAATAGGTTACAAAATCATTAAATCAGGCATTTAAAAACATTAGACATGAAAAGGTATGTTTCTGGCATCTACTACAACTGATCACAAAAGGATTAAAATAGGCACTTTTTATTATTCAGGAAAATTAAATAATTTTTTCATTGAGTAGTGACTACCCGCATATTATTTGATTCATTTTCATGATTAGCATCACAGTATATAATCAAGATTTTATCCAAATCCTCTACAGTAAGGCGGTGTCTTGTCTGTTAAATTAATTTTGAAAGCTGAAAAGGATCATTTCACTGACATGTTATAGGAACAAACTTAAATTTAGTCACATTTCTCATGCCCATTCTTCTGGAGTACCCCCAATTTTCCACACCAAAACGTGTATCATACGACCCATTACACCATATTCAGGATTCCGCTTTCGCATGTGCACTTTACTATGTTCCCAACGGCTCCCTCAGTAGCTAGCTAAATTTCACTTGGGCGTCTTCAACTGCGTACACTTTGATTTGCTAAAGGCTTTTCTTTGCGTTCCACATTGGCTGTTGTTGAGAGTGGTATAAAAAAATTCAATTTTGCTGGGCCGCATTTTTGGAGGCTTCGCCTTTCCAACAGAAGGCTTTTGCCTCTTGCTGCCCTCGCCTGGATGGCTAAGACGACGCGACAAGCCTCAGCCTGTCATCAGCGCAGCTGCTCAGGGAATGGGTGCAATTACCTATACTTGAGTTTTATAACCTGGCAGTTGACGTAAATCAGCTATTACGGTGTCATCCAATCGAGAGCTAAAACGTCATCATGGTGACGTCACTGTGGTGACATTTAAGCTCCCGATTGAATGAAACCGTTAACTGCTGATTTACGTTAACTGTCAGGTTATAACAACCAAAGTACAAGACGTGCTTGCTGATCGGAGACGGACACTTGCAGAAGTCGTCATGTTCGGTTGTTGGGTGAGAGATTTTGGAGAGTAGTCGATTGCATATTCGATCACTAAATATTAGCTTTTCAGTATAACACATTTTTAAAAAATAGTAATTAAAATACGATAATTCTTCAAAATTACTTGTTTTAGGTAGTTTAGGCAAATAAATATTGAAATATGCATCAACTGCCCTTTTAGGACATTTTGGGCACAATTGGATGCTTCCAGTAGATTTATTTTTTCATGCGGAAACAAAGGCCATGTTCTGCGTGGGCTACAACTGGCTCGGGATAAAGCGCGCAATTGCTTGCTTCAGTTTCAATCTTGGCGTCACTTGATAATCCACTGGATAAAGCGCGTTGAGTTGCACATAGGCGACAGGAAGCACGCGACTGCCACAGTTTGGCGATATCAGCCGTGCCGCGAGGAAAAACGAACGGTTTCGTTGTACCCTTCGTTTTGGCACGACGTTTTGAGTCATTCTCAGACCTGACGCTCGAGTCGCTTGATCTGCAGCACTGCTTGATGCGGTCGCGATCATGCGATCGTCTTGCGGCAGGACTGAGAATGATTCAAAAAGTTGTGACGAATTCCACCTTGGAGATGCTACTCTCAGCCGCCGCGTTATAAAATCCTAAGAATAATCCCGTGTGCCATCCCACCACCGAAAGCATCTCGTGTATGTTATTAGGCGAGTAAAGGGGCCTTAGGTAGTGGTACGGTGTTCCAACAGTGCAAGAGACATTGAAGGGTGTTGACGCACGGACTGATTGATGCTTATAAAACAACACTGTTTTGGTATCAGGGGACCCCAACACGGGTATTTTCGTTGACATCTCCAAATAGATTTTCCACAGGATTACATAACTTTATCTATACCTCATATATTTCTTCGTAAAAAGGGTAGGAAGGGATTCTGGAACTCATGCGCCATATCGAAAAGGAGATATCACGTGTATATCATGTAGCCCTCGAAACGGTAGTATCGTATCATTGTGTGCCACTTTCATGAACGAAAGATATTAAAATATTCGTCTCAACTACTCTTTTTAAAGTTATTCGTCTTATTTTAGCATACAATACTAATTGATACCTTCGTTGTCACACTAAAAAATTCTCAAAAATCGAGTTAACTACTGATTTCGATACTACTAGTGCTACAATACACATTCTTTCTCGCGTATTTGTAGCGACTGCGCTATATTACGAGTATAATAATACAGGAACCTCCAAAAGTGCCCATCCATCCAGCAGTTTTCTTTTTCTCCGCGCAGGGATTAATTTGAATTGATGCAAGAGATTTCTTTCTTAATTCAATCCATTTCCCAAATTCTTGTTTTTAAATAAGTTAATGTACACTTAAAATATTTACAAGTTTCATGTAATTCTGAGATTATACAGGTATATTTCGTTTTGCAATGGCTCTTGCTTTGTTCACAAGCATTTGTGGTGCTTGCCTCCGTCGTTAATTGAGAGGGGTTTGTCAATTTGTTTTCTCCTTGAAACATGCTAAATGATGACTAACAGTGCACGTCACGTATATGTGAGACAGTTCATATTTCTCATATTTTCCGCGTTGAAACTTACTGCAGAGAAGATAGTTGCAATATTCTAGTGATTTTATAAATGTGTTCCAGCTACCCTGAAACGTTGGGAAATTGAGAGTATAGTTTGTCGTCATTTTTACTTTCTCTGAAAATTTCCGGATTCGTTACAATTATTAATACATTGTCCCAGGGTAAATTTTTCTTTGAAAAGTTTCTATCATATTCTCTTCTCGTTAGATTGACTCAATAGCGAAAATAAAATTTAAAAAAAATTGAGACCATACTAAAATTGCAATAACTTGATAAATAATGCGTGCGTTTGTGTATGCTGGATATCACGCATGTAGAAAGATGAGTGATCGATAATTCGCAGTCTCCTTTACTTAAAGTACTAGATGGCACTAATGTGACGTACAAGTAATTCATTCACAGCGACCATGCCTCTTGAAAGATAACAAATAAATCAGATAAGATATCTGGATTGATCGATTGATTGATGCCTATTTTTTTCTCTTAGTACTTTGGGGTGAATACTGAGGCTGAAAAACATTTTCAAAAAGCTCATATGAAACTTGTGGTGTGTTTTAACAGCACATACTTTGAGATAAAATTGATTTCGACCTCATAAAATTGTAATGTTGCAAATTTCATCCAACTAACAGTTACGCCGTTACTCCCGCTGTTGAAAGAAAATGTAACATTCTTCAGTTTCTTCTTTAACAAGGTCGTTTTTCAACACAGATGTATTATATTCAGAAATAAACATGTAATACAATTAACAATAGTTTAATTATCATGGGTTTACCAAATTATGTCACAAGCCAGTTCACCAGATACAAAGGAGAAATTACCAAGTCTGCGCATAGCATTCGTAATCAGTATTATATTCGTCCCCAATCACAGCACAGCTCACCACTGTCCAATTGTCTCAACAATACACGGCAATGTTAACGTAGGAAGTGTGCCCTTCACCACTCGGTTACTAACTGCGTTACCAGCTCTAGGACACGCAGCCCCTTGTATAGTCGGGGACGTCGTCACGCCCCGAAGCTCACCGTAACTGGTATGGTTGCCTTAGTGCTGAAAGCGCGTGTTACCCTGCTGCGCGCGCGCGCCCGACACAAATGTTTAACTGTTCCTACACATCCACAACAGATATATCTTTGTATCATTGCATTCTCACATGATTATGTTCGGCAATCGCCAGCCTTTCTTACCCTTTGTGCGAAATTTGTGATTCATAGCTATGGCTATATATTCATGGCTATATATTCATAGCTATGGATATCCAGATATTTTTATTTTTAGCCATTGATTGAGGCTGCGCAATCTTATCTTATCATCTACTAAGCAGTAATCGCTTTAAATTTTAAGAAGGGTATTGTAGGTCTGTATTTAGTCAGATCACAATTTTTTAACTACTAAATAATTATGTAAAGTAATACAGAATTTTTCACCACCTGGTCGCAATTGTAAGTTTAACAAATACGTGGGAATGTTTCCCGTTTCGCAGTTGTCAGCCACCGTTGCGACCCCATGGCTACGTAGCATGAAGTAATTACCCCTGATTTTTTGACTGTTCCAAGAACTCCCGGCAGAGTGGTTCTGACCTCTTGAACTCAAGTGGTCAGAGCAACTGAGCGAGTTCCGAGAGATTCGGGTCCCAGTTCCGGCTGGGGTGGTGAATTCTTTGAATTATCAAAGCATATGTAAAGAAATATGTACTATATTCAATTTTGGATATTCTTGGATATTCTTAACATTTTACTTTCTCGCGCCTAAGAAGGAACGCGGCTAAGAAGAAACGGCGAATTTTCGGCAGAAAACTCTTATTACAGGGCTCTGGTAACGAAAAAGTGGATACGTTCAGTGGCTAAATTTAGAAAAAAATGTCCTCTAACACGTGGTGTAGCCCGAATCCATGTTTTGTGGGTCCCTGACACCGAAAAATCGATGGACGGCTAAACGTCTGTCTCTCCGTCCATCTGTGAACAACGCTAGCGCCGAAAACAGTTCAGCCGATTTTCTCTAAAATTGATATTCCCCAATCGATCTGGCCTATGTCGCGGCCTCTTCAATTTGAAATCGATATTTTAATTTTGGAGGGTACTTTACATGAAGCCCCTCGCACATTTTCAAAATTTTCAAAAAAATTGCGCCATAGATTTTGATTAAATTTTGTTGTTGGAAAGTCTGAAGGAAGTTTAAGAGAATATCGCAGGTCTCGTGGAGGTTAAAAACCCTGATTTTCCAAAAAATTGGAACAAATTCAAACTTTTTTCGTCGTCTTCCTACAACTACAATAATGGAGATTATTTTTTTCATAATGAAATGTCTTCATCAAAAACCGATCTCCAGAGAAGGTCATGTTGAATTTTTCGAAAATACTATTATTTTTTTAGTATTTGGGGGACAAACTTAGTCGCTTGCTCTGAAAATCCTGTGCTTTGTGATTGTAATTTTAGAGTTTTTTTTTTTTTTTTTTGTGGCAGTTGGATGCTCCATAAGTTAGAATGTGTGTATTATTTCATATTTCGTTGTTCATCTTTCACATTTCTTAGTCATCTGTGTAAAAAACATCATTGTCAGCAATATAAAATCATTCATCAAACTTTTCAGTTTATATTGATATTGAGGGAATATTGGAGCATGAAATTTTCATTTGTAGATTGTTTACTGATCGCCTCCTATATTATTTCAGTGGTATACATGCCTTTTGCGGCTCTCACACTGAACCAATCTTTATGAATGAGGTCTCTAAAGAAAGATAATTTCATAGAGACGTGACGAATTGTACTTTGACTGCAAAAATATGAAGCATTTGTTCTAAAAACGCATCTAAATATTTATGCCAAATGCAACCCGCGTCACTTGGTCTGATGTTTGAAGCTATATCGTTAAATAACTCTCAAACGAAGCGTTTTAGGGCCTTAAATATTATAATTTTGATAAAATCTTCTCGAACATTCAATTAGATTTTTTTTGTTCGACGTTTCTCGATTCTAAACAGCCTGTTCAGAGCGTGTAGAATTGCAACTGTATGTGAAGTTAAACTACTTATTTGATATTCTATGGAATTGAATTAGACGGATGTGCCTCTCTGCTCAGTAACAACGTCGAATAAATAATTTATGTTGACGAGGGTGTATTGTATTGTTATGAATTACTAGGAGAATAATAACAGGAAATTACTAGGAGAATAACAATACAGAACAAGTGACAGCGGATAAAAGTGCCTTGATAAAAATATATATTACAGGTTTAATATGGAAAAGGAAAATAGGGAAGAGGGTGGGGTGTAACATGCGAGAATTCTCGCACGGGTACGCTAGTACATCTTATTTTAGGAGTATTATTATTACAATCAATTTTGCTTTATCGCCTACTAAGATTACCACTAAGAAAAAAAACCTCTGTATGGCTTAGACGCTAGTGTTCGTAAGCAGACGAACGGATTGCCAAAAAACAATTTTATTCGGTGTCAATGACCCACAAAACGTGAAAGGGAAACTTTCTCGGTAGGATTCTAAAACTTCCTCTATACTAGGTAGTACGGGAAAGTATAATATAAAATTATGCGAATAGTTTTCA
The DNA here is from genome assembly GCA_964035755.1 of Teleogryllus oceanicus. NCBI lineage: Eukaryota > Metazoa > Arthropoda > Insecta > Orthoptera > Gryllidae > Teleogryllus > Teleogryllus oceanicus. The sequence goes on from CAXIVR010000003.1 coordinate 32,944,456, forward strand.
TAAAGTAAAAATGTTTCTGATTGGTGAATGGAGGCTTCTGAACACAACCATGGCTTACACGGATTACAATCATCACTTGTATTGCCGTTAAAAAATTTATCGTTAAATAAATCGATCATTAAATGTATGTTTGAGGCGAAGTATTACCTGGGGGTGTGTGAAATCGACTCTATAACAGCTGACTTTAGCCTCTTGAAAATTGAGTAATAATGTACCCGAAACATAGGAAATTGGTTGGTTTTGTAATAGGTCAAGTGTCATATACCTTCATTTAAAAAAGACAAACTATAATTTAATCATGAGACATCAGTTTCAAAACCATAAATGTGGCACTTTACAATATTCAATTTAAAAATGGTAGAAAACAATTTTGAAAGGCACTCCGTAGGAGTTGAGATTAATAATGCAGAAACTGGGAAGAAGTCATGCGGATCAAAACGAAGTAAAAGAAACCGCAATTACTAAAAAAAAGTCGAAAAAATACTTTCTTCAAGAAAGACAAAGAAAGAAAAAATTTTGAAATTGAGGCAAGAAATACGAACGAAAACATTTTTAGAGAAATGAAAATGAATTTTCCCCCTTGGAAAAAAAAGGCCAAAGGAAATTATAATAAATTTACTATTACATCCAATGTTTGCCCAACAGATTCTATTAGATGTCATCAATCTCATCGAATTTCTACCAAAAAATTCCATCTATTGTTCACCAGTTGAATTTATTATCGTTGTCTCTAGCTAGCTTGATAGCCAGGTCGAATTCTGCCGCTTTCCGGAGGAGAATTCTAACGACTATCGGCTTCAACGCTTGATCGGTAGTTTTCCGTGGCTTTCCTGATCAATCCAGGCGAATTCCGAAACAATAAATATCCCAGTAACGGGCCACGGGCGGAAAGGATGTTCCCAGTCCCTCGTCTATCCCCTCTACCCTCTCCAATCATTCCGTAATCCCTTGCCCTGACCAGTGAGTTCTGTGGAAGTTTGCGGAACGGGTTCCGTACATCCTCAACAGCGGGCGTAGGGGCCACAACTGGCATGCATGTGATGGCACAGAACCGCATTGGGTTCAAGGGCTACCTCTTGAGTGATGTTCGTGGAAGACGTGGGTGCTCTTCACTGGGAATTGTACCCAGATGAGCAGTAGTTATCGCGAGATGCCTTGGTAGGTCGTTTAGGTGGAAGGCAGGAAGGGGATGGGGCAAAACGGATACAATAGTTCCAAGTCAAAAAGGGAACTTCTTAATACGAGAAAATCAATGTTTTGTTTTCGAGCAAAAAAACAACAATAAACAAAAACTCCATTTTCGAGAAAATGTGGAACTAGTGGACCCAGAGGCTTTGTGTAATGCACACCCTAATATTATACATAGTGATTCGCAGGGCCTCGAATGTAGCCTGATCGATCATTGTATATGCATATTGGGGAAAATCTTGCGTTCATCAATAATGCTGCTGAACAAAACCACATAAAATCGTTTTCCAAAAAGGTAGCATACACACAAGTGAAAAATAACAAATAAAGTACCCTCGTATACCTCTGCAATATATTATATATTTTATCAAAAAAAGTCAGTTGCCCATAATGTATTATTTACGGATACACAGTACAACAGTTCTTTACCTAACAAGAATATCGAAAAAGTTACTGTTCCATAATGCAACACGTGAAAATTATGTTTAATGATTGTCGATCTCTTCCTTGGAGCCATGCTGTCGCACGACGTCAGCTGTGTCGTCACTGACGCACTGAGTATGTCAATTCAGGCGGTATGCGGCGTATAAGATAGAAGAAATGACACTTGAAATATCTGCACTGTGAAGTCAAAATCGAAACTCATGTTTTTTACTGGGTACAGGTACTGGGTTTCTAACGAAACCAAATAGAATCCTCTCACATGGCCGGAGGCTGAACAGTTTTCTTTCAATTACTGCGCGCCTTGGAAATTAGTGATACTGATTTAGCAGTTCTTATTTCTCGAATGCATTCATTTTTGAAACGGTTTACCAAACTTCATTTCGTAGACATCGTTTCGTAAAAAAAAAAATTAAAAACAAAATTTTACATAAATGTAACTTAATTTCTTTCGTGAGTTTACGTACGTGAGATACATTGTACGTGAAACGGGGAAAACGAATAATTGTCATATTAAATCAAGAATCGAATACTGATTAGTGTATCCTTTCACCTATCTAAGTTCAGCATGAAGAGTTTCCACGTGCACGTCGTAAATGAGCTGGCTGTTGATCGAGTGCGATAAGTTTTAATATTAACTTTGAGACGTGCATTTAATGTTCGGGCTCTGAGGCAAGAAAAGTCAAAGCATTTCCATTAATGAAATCAAATGAGCGTAAATCACCCACGATTAGTACGATGATCACCTATGTTATTGTGTAATCGTGGCAGATCTTATTTCTGTGGTTTAAAATGAAATGCAAAGAATGGAAGAGACAACATTTTCAGCATTAACGAACTAAGGTAGCTACAATATATATATATATATATATATATATATATATATATATATATATATAAACCACCACACACACACACACACAAAACATTTGGAGACAGACACTAAATGTGTGATGGGATGGTCTATATAGATAAAAGAAAGGAAATTAAAATTAAAGAACATACACGTATGAACGATAATCATCTTACATTGCTGTTGCATGATAATGATATTTTTTATTAATTAATTTTCTGATAACTTATTTCGTGTAAAATGTTATAGTGGGGAAAGGGGGAAGCCTAAGAGGATTTGTAACGTTGAGTGAACTGTCGTTAATTAATAATATTTCCCTTGAGGTAGACATGTACTATATGTAATACCGAAGTTCTTTGTGTTTTGACAATTGGATCTCGACAGAGGCAGCGTTGCTACATCTTAATGCTCTGTTGAAGAGTGCGTTTCTAAGGTCGACCTGTCCATTGCTTGTATGCTATATTTGCCTATTGTCCTGTCCATTACCTGTCCACGCCCATTGCCTGTATGTTATATTTTCAAGCTTGTCTTCGTGCTGCTTCTACATTTATTGTATAAGCTCTCGACGATCCAAGGTACTCACTATACTACAGTTGTAAACATTTCGCAGATAATTTGAACTGAGTAATATTGTAACAAACTGTGTAACTTCTTGATAGTTATGAGGTTTCTTCATATTGATTAGTGGGTACATATCTTGTAAGCGAAATTTGGAAGTTCTTAGCCGACAAGAAACACATACTTGTAAACGTTACCTTAATATAGTTCTATTTATCTTTGCTAACGTCGCTGGAATTACTTGTCTCGGTTTCCTTTTGGATTCAACTCTTAAACTGTATTTTCCCTCAGGAGTCAGCTTCAATGAAGCAGTACTCTTCACTCCGCCTGGCATTCCATCCACTCCTTATTATCAGTATCTAGGTCATAATCTTGGTCCCCACTCCCTCACCATTTCCCCCTCTCTTTAGTTCGCCCTAACCATAGATAACTCTCTAACGTAGCCACTATTCTTCTAAGCTAGTTCCTCGGTTATCGCCTAGATTCCGTGGATCCTTAGAGGAATGTTGGTTAATGATAGGATATGGTAGGGTAAGTAAAATTCGATGGGTACCTGTGGAATGCATGTTGGCAGGGAAAACGGGAGTACCCCAGAAAACCTGCCGCGGACCCGTTTTGTCCACCACAAATTCCACTTGGAACCGCTTGGGATCAAATCCGCGAAACAGCGGTAAAAGGCGTGCAGTCTGGCCAGTATGCCTGCTGTGTTGCTCTTCTAAATTAAAAGGATTGAAACTAGCATTGGAGCGCGACACAGCGTCAATTTGACATTTACAAAATACTGCCACGTACCCACGTTTACACTCCAGACGTTTTCGATCCCAAGTGAACACCGAAACCATCATCGAAATTGGAACACACAACCTTCCTCAAGTAACACGCAACGACGAACGACTGAGTCTTGTGCGAAGCATCAAAGAATACAATGCTGTAAAACTGTAAGCTGCTGACCCTGCTTCACATACGCTCAGTCCCTGGAGGACTGTTTTCAAAACCGAGGGAGTTTGTCCCTGGAGATGGACGCCGACTAGAAATTCTCTCTTTCCTCAGTAGTTGTGCTCTAGAACACAGAAAATGTTTGCATCGTGACCTAAGCTTTTTTTATTTATGAATTATTTTTCGTCTTTATAGAGGATTTAAAATAGATTGTAACTAAAAGAATTTCAAAAACAAAACAAAACAAACTTGTGATTATACAACATGAAAATGAAAGTATAATGTTTTTCATATATATTATTTTATTTCGCCTATGCTGTGTCTAAAAATCTTTGTTTTTAACTATTCAGATTTGTACTTCCTTTTCAGTGAAATACAGTGTTAAGATCAAGTTAATGGCACTTTTTAATTCGAGCAAACTGGCACTATGCCCTGCAAGTAACGTATTTTCCGCCAAATTAAAAAAAAAAATCATAATTTCGGGGATAAAAGACGATTAAAAACACGGGTCTCATTGTTTTATCTGGAGAAAAAATATCAAGAATATGAAAAATTGTGAGCGAAAATTTTGCTAGAAAGTGTTGCGCATGGAATGCTCCCATTTTTGAAGTTGGAAGGACGGTGACAAAGTGTTTCTACCTGATAATTCCTGTTCGTGGTGAATATCATTGTGCATGTCCTTGTACGTCGGAACAGCGGGGTGGTGACAACGTAAGCAAGGGCGGAGCTTGCCGGGGCCCTCGTTGCGCTAGGGGCGTAGCTTCAGCAGCGCCCGACGAGGCGGCGACATGGCGCGGAACCACTCATGTGAGGAGCCTCCCTCCCTTCCCCTTCGGGCAGCCCCCTGGAACAGACTCGCCTTCTGGCTGGAGGTTCCATAAGAAGGGCTCGCGCGGGTGTCGGACAGTTACGGTTGGTGGTCAGTATATGGACCCCCCCTCCACATACACATACGCACACCTTAACAAAATAGTCCCTCTCTCCCTCTAACGCTCTCTCCTCTTCAATAAAATGGCCTTTAAGAGTTTGGCTTACCTATTGAATTTACCGACTGTCCCCAAAGTTGAAACATAATAGTCTTACATGCGCACGTGTAGTTCAACGCAGAAGTACTGACCTAAATATTCACAAAATAGTGTGCAATTTTCAGTGATAGGTAAAACTGTGTGCAGGTCAACATCGAAATTTATACACCGCGCAAGCCTGTGCGTGTACCATTTCCAATGCTTCAGATCAGAGAAGGTGTTAAGCACATTCAGAATTCTAGCACTTGTCGAAGGTGGCCTCTGACTGTGACTTCATGATAGGCAGCGACGGATTCTGGCGAAATATTGACGGCGACGGCGCTCACCATTGGAAGGAATAGAGAAGAAGGTCCAACTGGTGTTAAAATTCGGCCCTGAAATTTCAGAGCAATGTAAATTTGACTACGTAGCCAGTGAATGCCTTACTTTCTTTTGTTGTATTCAAACTTGCATAGGAGCTTATGCGCAACGTTCCCGACGTACCATCTATTTTCAATTTTAAATCCATTTTACCCTTTAGGTATCTTTGTATCCTCTTCAATGGTTGCCAATGACGATGTTTCGGATTTTGTGAATACTGTGACAGGCTGCTGTAAGAATGCTAGGTCCGGACGTGTACAGAGTTTAAACAACCTTACAATTCTTGGTACATGGTTTGATTAATGTCTTCGGAGTCATCACAATCATCACCGTTTTGTCCAACTACACCTGGACTACGCACAGGATGACACGATTCCATTTAAATTTGTTCAGAATTTCTTTTATGTACGCCGTTGGGTCCAATGTATATCCGTCCGATCATTTCCTAATTCTAATTCCAAGAAAGTTCTCGGCATTAATCCCATTCATTTCTTTGATTGTAAGTTTTCTTCTAAGCTTGCAAACCAAATCGTCAGTCAAGTGATGATTTTGACCAATTAAACAATCGTCCACGTAAAAACTAATTGCAACAAATTTCTCAGGATTTTGGTTCGTTAAGAGAGACGGATCACTCTCACATGGTTTAAGACCGCATTCTCTTAAAATGTCACATGACTTCTTGAACCAACACCTGCCGACTTCCGGTAGACCATACAGATTTTTGCCCAGTTTCAGAATCTTATCTTCGGGAACATCTACGCCATCCGGTATCTTCATGAATACGTTCCGTTCAACTTAAACTTCCGTTCAAATACTCAATCTCCTCATTAATGTAGCTTATGACGTATTTCATTGCAGCAATACTTAACGTTCTAAACGTATCCATCCGCATAAAAGGACCATATGCTGAATCGTAGTCCAAGCCGCAAGTTTGTCAGGAGCCATCTACCACTAGTTGCGCTTTATATTTACTTTACCTTTCGTGAGTTTTTTATTGAATACCCATTTTTTATTTAGGAGTTAGTGATCACCTAACACGGAAGCATCCACTATTTACCAAGTGTTATATCTTTTCAAACAATGTAATTCATGTGAAATGGCACTTTTCTTTTTCTCACCTTCGTCGAAAGTAATAGCTTCTCTATAGTTTCGAGGCAATTTTTCGTCACAGGCAATCACTTCTCAAGCAGTGGTCGCTTGATATGTTTTGGTACGAGTTCTGTTTTATGTTGATCTTCGAACGAAATTTTGACTCATTTTTTCGTTATTTGGAACTTCTTCAATTTTCTTCAGACGTTTTCTTTCACATTCTTCTGTAATTTATGGTTCTATTTCCACATGTTAAATCCATATCACTAACATTAACAGGTATAAAGTCTTTATCGGTTTCTTCGCTCTCCTTATCTTCAACGTCTCTTCCCAACCCATCTATTTCGGTAAATAAAATCATTAGATTCTTCATTTATCAAGGTCTCACTACCCGATTCTTTCTCTAAAAATATCACGTCTATGTTGTGTATATTTCTTCAGCGGTTGTACTACCAGGAAAGCAGAAATTGAGAAAATGTAAAAAAAATATACTTTGGGCGACGATAGAAGGCAGCTGGCCTGAGAAGAGAGCAAGATCTTAAAGCCAAACAACCCCAAGGAAATTAGAAAACTTTACTATGAGATTCTGCGCCATTCCGTAGCACCTCTAGTTTTTTTATTTTTATCATTTTTGTTATTTTTATTTTCTGTTATTAAAGTACTTATAATTATTTCTTCGTCTTTCTTGATTGTGCCAGCACTCTTTCGCAAAATGGCCCATTTGACCACAGATAACAATTAAACCTCTTTACCTCTCAATTTTTGACAGCGACTACGTTTCTCTTGTCATTATATTGTAAATATTTCCTTTCGTTTCTTATTAGGCTTTCTTACAGCATGGTAACCCGTCAATTATGTAATGTATTAGCTCTTCATCGTCTAGTTTACAATCCAACTTTGAAATTTCACAAGCTAAACTCTTAGCTCGTATCAAAAAATCCTGTATTTATTTTCAAATTGTTCGATTTTTGCAAGTTTTCTCTTTAACATAGATAATCTGTTTTTCGGTATCTTCGTACCGTTTTTCTAGTGTCTCCCACGAAGCCTTCGACTTAGTAATCCCTCTGCTAGCTAGCACTTATTCTTTTGACAAAGACAAAATTATTAATCCCAACACTTAGTCATTTTTGTAATTCCATTCTTCCCATGTTTTTACACTAGTTTCATATCCCTCTATGAATTTAGGTTCATCTTTAAAAATAATACCAAGCAGATGTTTGGACTTAATCAGTGTTGCCATTTGTAATCTCCATAAATTATAATTTGTGTTTGTTAACAATTCTATTCTACCCATTGATAACTTCGGCCATTGTTTTTCAAGTATCCTTTCTTCAATCAAGAAACATTTCTGAACACACTCCAATGATGCTCAAACTCGGCTTTGTGTAATCAAAGTACGTGCCGTACTTCTCATTCACATCCAAACAGCTTTACCACGTACGATGTAGTCTAATCACGTACGAGTAGCCAAACCGCGCTCCGCTGCCAATTTGTTGAGCTTACTTTAGCGTGGATCTTAACGCTACATAAAAAGACGCGAGTCCTTCAATACGTGTTTGGTTTATTCGACATTCAAGATCAACAACTAAGCTTACTAAGATACATGACAATATAATTAGTACAAACACCATCACACGAAATCCATGTCACAAGAAGTTCCGCCAGCACTTCCTTCAATCTTCAGCGTTTGTGCTTCCAATGGAGGTTAGACTAAAATGTTCTATCGTGATACAAGAGGTGGACGAGGTTTGGCGTCTCTCTCAATTTGCCTCGTGAATTTCTGGTTTCGAACGCGAAGGTACCATAGCCGTGCAACCACCCTTTTTCTAAACCAATTACACACTTGTAAATATAATTCCTGATGAGCGCCAGTGTCAGTACGACGGATTATATCGAGACTGGAAGAATGAGCTCTCTCTATCGTGACTCCCACCGGAATCGACGCTGCTGAGCGTCGCTTCTGTGAATGCTGTTTGCGACACTGAATTCACCACAGGCTTGTCATGCTTGGCGTGACAACGGCATCACCTGAGCATGCGGCACATGTGTGATCAAGTAAAGGCTTTTCCCCCTCTGCACAACAATACCAAAGTAAGGTCAGGGGCACCCAGAGAAAAGAAGAGGCCTGGGACTGCATATCCACGGGGGCCCCTTATTTCAAACGAAAGCCCCCGCCCCCCGCAAGTGATAAACATAATTCATTTCTCCGTGATAGAAATAATTATAGCGGTTAAATTAAATTAGAGGTAAATACATGTTTTGTTCTTAATTTTTTTAAAATGAGTCCTAAAAGAAGTTAAGTGAAAAGTTAAACAGTTTGACATTTTTTTATTTTGCCTTTTTGCATATTTTGTCGTAAATGCCGTTTTAGACATGTTTATCAACTTTCTATTTCGTTTAAAATATTTACGAAACGTGTCTTCTTTTCTTGACTAAAAATAAACGTTTAAACCTTTTTCAGTTTTCGTATTCTTGGTTGCAGACTAACGATTCTTGTGAAGACCAGCTATGTCATTTGCGTATGCATGATGCATTCTGTATCTTAGGAGCCACAAAAACTCCTTTACTCGCACTTCACACAATATTGTTAATTATAAAAACTTCAGCACTGTGGGTCGTGGGAGAGCATTGGGCTCAGATTCCGGACACAACCCGAACAATCGCATGCTAGGGGCCAAGGCGATGACCTTCACTTCCGACAGTGATATTCTACCATACTAGATATTCCTCCAGGAAAGTAAGGTAATGAAGGCTTAGTTAATTTACAGAATTTAACTTTAGTTAGATCATGGAGAAATGATGTATCGTCCTTGCTCTATGGTTAGATCACTTTTATATCCGTCGTCACATTAGAAGAAATGAAACTCAGAAAGAAAGAAAGAAAGAAAGAAGCTGCCGTGGTACCAGCGTGATACCAACGATTTATTATTACCAGATTCCCGGAATACCCCCTCCCAGCCTCACAATTCCCTCGAGGATTGAAGCATACCCATGTTGTGGTAGTATTATTTACAGCATGGCCAATTTTCATTTTAACTACTGAAATTTCAGTGTACGATATTATAATTTTCCTGACAGTGGTCTCTTAAAAGGGGTAAATTAAGAAAAAGTGCTATTAATGCTGTTCGATGGTCGAGGAGAAGGGCTATTAGCAGTTGTACGATTTATATACAATATACGGGTTTTAGTGTCCGTATATTTGGCAACTATTTATAGAAATATAAATGTAACAATTTCACTATTCTTTCCGATTTCATTACTCCGTATGGCCCCTATACCAATAACGACAAATCCATCATTGTTCATGAAACACCTGTTCGACCATATGTACCTCAACTTGTAGCTCCTGTTTCATTGTGGACGTCGCAACGAAGATTTCTTTTTTACAGTTAGCACTCAATTGTGATATATATTAAAGTCAACCTGAACGTGATTTAGCAGTGTGTCATTGAATTGCAGTCTCACCAAGACTGACAGTGGATAGCAGAACAAGTTTAAGGGCAAACTCAAAGGCTTGACATTTTTCACATTATTACAGACTGTCAGGGTTTGGTGAAAATTGTCTTCTCGAACTAAAATTACATCATTGTCAGTTATTATTATTATTATTATTATTATTATTATTATTAATATTATTATTATTATTATTACATTATATCTAAGCTCATGTGCATTTGTTTCTAAGCCCTTGATATGGAATTATAAATATGCCATTCTTAAAAAAGGATACAGAGGGAGGAGCGGGAGAAAATATTCCACCATCTTTTTGTGCAGACTATTTTCTATCTATAATAACTTACATTCATGTCGAGATCGGCATATCTCGCACATATTTAAACTCGAGTATTTGGTACTTCTTTAGGACATGTTTTTTCAGCATCTGCATTGTGATCAAGTGCACTAATAAATCACGGGAACCATCACAGATTCAGTTGATATATTCTTACATCATTGCCAGAAGATAATGTGTAATTATGTGCATTCATTGACAGCTAAATAATGTGTTAGCGCGTATTTGATGAGAAGCATTCCCGATTTCTCGAAGATCACTGGATGAAGTTAGTTGAAAATTTCAAGATCTGTCATTATCTCCGTGCACGTACCAGTTAGGAAATAATCTCTGATGCTTGTTACTTCCGACGAGTTTCGTAGAAAAGCTGTACTTCATTCGATAAGAGAAAAAAACAACCAGAGTACAAGAGCTACTTTGGGAACAGGTGATGCATACTCCGAAAGATAACGTATGTGTATTCTTGTTGATTTCCGTCGTTCAAGGCTGGCTGATGCGTATCAAGTGTTGACCTTTACCTTATAACATGTTCGACTCTGTTATCACGTTTTCAAAGTAGGGTTTATGTTGACATTTCGTGTTTAGGTGTAACCTGAAAAAATATAGTGAGTCGTAAATTCATCATTATTAAAGTGGAATTTATGTTTTGATTCATTCATTATTATAAAACTATTGGAAAGGTGTGGACCTTTCTTATTCACCAGGATTCGTTACTGGATTCTTTCGAAAAGTATTAATACCAGTAAAGCAGCGGTTAATAGCGTATTTGAGGGTAAATATGTAAATGAAGTACAATTAAAAGTTTGATATTCGTTTATTGACATAAGCTTTATTGTAAATTTAATGTTTAGCTGGACGCACTCAGTAATAGTTTGCTGTTTTAAAAGGATTACAATCAGAAATAGTTTTTTGAACGTTTTGTGCCCCTTTTGAGTGTTTTCAAATTATTTTGGAAATCCTTTTTTAAAATTATTTCCTGGGTAATATGAATCATTGAGGTTCTTTTCTTAATATTATCATTTTTCAGCCCAAAAAAAAGTTATTTCTGGGTCCCCTTTCCATTAAACTTATTATTATATTTATATAGTTTCATATTTTACTAGAAATGTATAAAACATACACAAGAGAATGAAATTATAACTTGAATATTAAACAATTAAACATCAGTGGCGTGTGGTGAAATTTTTTTCTAGGGAAGCAATTACATTTTTTTTTTACATGGATAAGACGACAAATATAATTTAAACACTGAACCAATAAGCACACGTGGAGCCCACCACACGCGCCAGCATATCTGCTGATCACAGAATTTCCTATGAGGCGCTGGATGCAGTCAGCCCAGTGCTTCCAAAGAGCTTTGCAGGCAAACTCTACCCTATCTATCACAATAATACTTACGTGCTCATTTTTTAAAAATAACATTGGACGTGCCCAGTTTAAACTGTTTTGACTTGGATTACAAATAAATTATTCTAAATTACTAGTCAAGTGATATTAAAATGTAAGTATCCTTGGAAATGATAGGGGAAACAATGCTTCCCTTGCTTCCATAGTACAAACGCTGATGTTAAACATACATATGATTTTACGTTGAACCATTTAGTTATCAGAGGGCTTGAAGAGCCTCTTCCCCAAATGTAGTTTGAACAAAAGGGGGAAATCAAGGTTTGAACATTCGTAATAAAAATTCCTCAAATAAAGCGCTGGCACCCCTATTGACTTGTTCATTTGGGCCACTGCACCCAAAGCCTATCATTATCAGTGATGTAGAAAACCGGAGCAGCTCATAATCGGTGGTTATGAGTCAACATTAGTCGCAGTAGGCGGGCTCGTTGGAGTGGAAGTCCCCCCCCCCTCTTTTACAGAGCAGTTCAGTGAGAGCTATGCAGCTGCTTGTTTTTGTACAATGTTGTCACTTCTTTGGTAGTTACTGCAAATTCAAGTGCGCCGAAACCAAGAACAATAAATTTAATTAATAAGTCGTAGTAGATTTCATTGAATATACTTTATTTCACTGTCGATCTCGGGCCATAGCGTTTATAGTTCCTACACCTGTTACTTAAGTCCGAAATATGGCTGATATTAGTGGTAATCGGTTTATTCGCACATGAGCAATGATGTGGATACGGCTGTATGAGTGGCGATGAACATTTCGGACAACATCCGGTGATGTTGATATTAGTCACAGGGCGCAGGGTAAAGAATGGAATCGTCGTAGTGTGAGTCGACCTGTACGTCTACAAGGAGTATTTTGAAATAATGCTTTGGAAATTATGCATAACACAAACTCACGATTGTTTATGTATATCGCAAAGGCTGGGTCTTCGACACCCCCAACTTGAAAATGCATAATGAAGCGTGGACGGAAGTATAGTGAGTTGAGGTTAGATAGTAGTATCATGAATTGAGGATCTGTCGTGAACGTGTAATACACGACTGCCACAGAGGAAGACGACATTATACATCTTGCTCTCATTAGCCTTAGAAACTTCCTACCGGCAGCCTGATTCCAGCTCATCTCATGTTACGAGTATTTGCTATTCCGTAACGTACTTCACCTTCCCTACACACCTCGTGTTGACTGCACTTCATCCAGCAAAAACCGACAAAGGTGGCTCAGGGCATGAACTGATGTCATTGCAGTGCCTCTACTCGAGAGGTCCCAAGATTCGAGTCCCGTCGTTGGTAGGATTTTCGACACTGACTTGTCAGCTAGTCAGTCGAGTTCAGCCGCTATCTGGAGGAGAATTCTACAAGTGGCTGTTCTGATTGGTAGTTTTCCGAAGTCCTATTAATACCAGAAGAATGCCGGAGCGGTACCATAACAAAGGGGCCACGGACCGCGTGCGATCTTTCTTCTTCTTCTTCTTCTTCTTCTTCTTCTTCTTCTTCTTCTTCTTCTTCCTTGTCCTTTATCTTCCCCTTACACACACATCCATTTCACTACTACACATGTCGGGAGCTTAGAGCTTGTACCGGCTGCGGCGGTGCCACGCTGGTGGGAGGTATCTGGGTTGGGAAAATCCCCGCAAGCCGATGTAGGTCGGCGCTGGGTCTCGCCAGTCAGCAGGGGAGGACCACCGTCATCTCCCGCGATAAAAACGTGCAATATACTTACGGGACTATTTACCGCAGCAGTTGACGCGCCCGGAATCACCAATCAATCAATCAATCAATCCAGCAGAAATCTGGAGTATGCATCAAAGCAGTTCCTTCTTTGGGTAATGCAAACATTCAGACTAATGCGCTAGTTGGCCAGAATTAGACTTCATTAGAATATGAAAAGTCCTTCAGGAATGTACGTGTATTTACTCGATTCGCACAAATCAGTATAAAACATGGGGAATAATGAAAAATACTCCTTTTCGTAAAGTAAGGATCGAAAGGAAGAGTTATTTCGTGATTATCTCAAAGTTCATAAAATTTGTGCGAAAGAAGTAAATTCTTGTATTGGGAGATTTATTACGTGATTACTTTCAACTTTTTATGGGCAGCTTATGTGTTTTTTTAAATATTTATGGCCATTATATGAAACTTATTTACCTCCAAAGAACATATTGTTTGTTTACGATGCATTTGTTGCATTTGGATGAAAATTGGGTTTAATAGGAGCGAAGTGATTATATCTACAATACTGTTCATTTGAAAATTGGCTTGTGCAAGGGGAAAACGAAATTGATATTCGCATAACCAAAATTCTACAAGGATAAGTTAAATTTAGAACACGCGCTAGGAATTCGTAAGCTGGATCAATATTTCATGAATGGAGGAATCAGCCCCCTAAGTTCAATTGTGTTCCATTGTGTAAGTTTCGCAAACTGTCTAGTCACAATGTATGCTTTTAACAAATGTGATTATACAAAAGATGCACAACACATTTCTTTGGAGGGAGTTCTTAATCCGCGGCTTCTGAATCCAACGCATCTCAGCAGCTCTTAAATTTTCACACCTCTTCCCTTTTCTTTCTCTTTGTAGCACTCATACTCCATATTTGTAATAATCTTTTGAACATAGCACATCAATCCGTTATTATCTGCCGACCTTCTATCTCATTAGTATATGTCCACATGAGACACGTCCTTTATAATGGACTTGCACACACTTGTTTTTTCCACTAAATCTTCTAGAACCTTGTTCGCTATCTTATCGACTCGTGTAATCATCCATCTACATATGACATTTGTTTCCTTTGTTCATCAGTTTCTATTGTTCGCGTTTAGTACCCATTGCAACATCCATATAAAGCTGAAATATGCTTGCCAAATTCAAACACATCCATTCAGTTGTGGAGTGCCTTTAAATAAATATCACAACCTGAAAAGAGGAGTTCTGTATATCAGCAGCTCGGAGATATGGAATATTATTTTCTTTATGATGTTTTAAATGTTTTCACCGGTGTTGAAATTGCTCTTCGTTCATCGAAGGTGTAGACGCGAGGTCAAATGAGTACCTACGAAGGTACATGGAAGGCTTGTACATTATCGACGGGGGATATTATTAAGGGTACATTATCGAAGTTCACGGGAAGATTTGAATAAGAACAACTTCACTGAAAAGCACAGATGTGCTTTGGAGTTCAGTTTTGAAAGAAATTGAAACCTGTTGTTCCTCGGGCATCCAACGCATAATTTTTACTTACACTCGTATGTACTGCAAGGATCTTGCGTAATGAAATCGCATGTGGAGCAGAATATTCTTTTAAAACTTTCAACTGGAGATCTAAAATCTAGTGTTATGTAAAGAATTACAGTCCCAGAAAATTATTTTTTTATCAGCGTACATACGCACATTTCGTTTGCTTTGATGCTATGATGGCTTATGACTCGGAGTAGGAAGTTTGTCCAAGCTTTTAACCCTAAAATGTGTATGTAGATACGCCACCAAAATGTTGAATATGTTCAAATGTGTAGAAAAGGAAGCATTGGTTACAAAAACGTATATTTGGAAAGCCATTCACATCTTTTTGCCATTCAGTGAAAGAGGATATAAGAAAATTAAATTAGATTATCTACTTCTTCACATTTTATTTTGCATTAAGAACTCTATATAATTTAGTGCGTTTTGTTAAGAATTTCTACGAAGACCCTTCTCATGGACAATATCGTCTTGTATTTCGAAAAAGATCTCGAAATATCGCATGATGTAATGGACACGTATTTATATTTTGACATGTTTGGAGTAAAGGCATTCATTGAAAAGCAGATTCGCAGGGAATGGATTTTCTCATTTGGGAATCTTTCCATTTTATCATTTACCCATTCTGTATTTACTTGATACCCCAACAAATTTTACTTCGCTGGTTCTGGCCGTCAGTCATATAATGGTTTCTGTGTATACCTGCGGGATCAAAAAACTTTATTCTTTACATTAATAAATATTTTGTATTTAAAAATAAATGTATTCGATTAGGCGAAAATTTAAAAATATGCAAACAAATTAATTTAATATCAAAATGGCTAAAATATGCTTTGTGAAACGTTTTCTCTTTAGATTCAATATATTGCCATGTAACATTACGATTTTTAAGTTTCTGACTGTTGGCAATTAACGAAAAACCATTCAATAGTATGAACTTCCCAGCTTCAGTTATTTATGTTGAAGTTTTTCAAGTCTTTGTAATTATTTATAATGTGAATGTAAAAGATTTAAAAATATTAATAATTTAGTCAAACTATATTAAAATCTTTTAATTTGGGATTATACATGGGAATTTAAGTCATGTGGGAAGTGCAATTTAATTTATTTATCGTCAGAAAACAGTAAAAAAAAAAAACTGTGTGTGACATATGAGAAAATACGTACCATTTAGGTCTACATCGAGCCTCTAACAAGCCTAACTTGTATTCGCATATCCAAAGTTCATGGTTTACTCCTCCCCGAATCTTCGCGGCCGTGTATCCTTGCTCTTTTCTATTACTCAGTGACAAATGAATGCGTGAATGTAGCATACAAAATAATATAACTGAGATTATACGGAGATATATACTGAGATTTACGGAAAATTAGGATGGCGTGAAGTTATTTTTTTCCTTTGGCTTGGTACCCTAATGTTGGACCTTTGCATCCTTAAAGTTAATTTACGGCATGTCCCTGGGTACTTAGTGAGCGAATTAGTATTGTAGTTCATGCCCAAGTTTAAGCTAGGACGTTCAGATTTTGGGAACGACGTTAACGTGTGGTTTAAGAAGTCAATTCTATATTTTGCCGTTTGAACAAAAATGTTTTTGTGACCTGTATAGTAGACAAAATAAAGACAAGTAAAGTAGTTAGCAGAGAAACTATTTATTTTATCAAATTAGGTCCCGTTTAAATAAAGAATCTGGTCGTTTTTATTCGTTTGTTTTGGACATCGCCTTCCTTGTAGTATCTCTGCCACGATTTAAAGTAGAACTGCCCATATGCCTGATGAATGTTCGTGTGCCGGGCATATTTTGCAAAACGTTTTTGGTATAGTATGCGATCCGATGCCACATTTACGAAAGTGTGCATTCCGCTTAAATAATGTGTTCATCTTCGCCTGAGCCGAATGCAAGGATAAGAGAGGAGACTTGTGGCATTCTGTGTGTCGAATGAAGAATGATGAAACTAGTGCGTGGGTGACGGAATAATTTGAGACACGACCGTATTTACAAGTGATATCCACGCAGGCAACACAATACTTATTTACAGTAACGAATTATGTTCATAAAAATTTCAGATCCTTCGTGTATTTAAGAAATGCCAAATTAATGATGAAATTAATTAAATAAACTAGTTTTAGTAATAAAACTATTTCTGCTTATTACTAGTTTCGCTTACTAAGTTCGCTATACTTCAAAATGATTCCAGAGATAGTTTCTTTTTATTAAATTTGTTTCGGGGGAGGGAGGGGGTCTTAAGAAAGGACTAGAATACGCATCTTCCACTAAAACGATAGAAGTATTTAAACTATCCAGGAAATGTTTCACCAACCTGAGAATAGGCTCTGATTAATCTCCGGGAAAACAGCCGACTCTCTTTCCGAAGAATATTGTTAAGTTTTCATCTTTTGTGCATACTCGTCACGGTAGGAACAAGACAAATAATTCAGCTTCTTCCATACTTCCGTTCTTGTAAAGAATAGTGAGTATTCGTTCGTCAGATTAATTTTCGGCTGACTTCCTGGATTATTATTAGGTATTTAAATAGAAACGTTGATGTAATTGTCGAGTTTGTTAAGAGCTATTGCGGTTCGTGGAATTTAGAGGGGAATTGCTTCTCTGTTTTGTGCTGGCAGTCGGCAGCGTGCGCGCGCCGCGTCGCAGCGCTGCAGGCCGTAGCAAATGCGCTGGGCGTGGTTGACAGAAACCGCCCACTCGGAGCAGCTGAGATCGATTCAGGATTCTCACGAACGCGACCTAGAACCAGTTTGGGCGTGGAAGTCAGGGTCAGCTCATAAACTGGGTATTTCTAGAACTCCCTCAGATTGTTTTTTTATATGTACTTTTTTTCTGCATTCCGGTGTAGGCTACTGACTGAAATATGAAAATGTATTTATTCACCATCGTTTTGTTGTAAAAAGTACTCGCTACCTTCAGAATTGAGAATAAATTTCAGTTAACTTTGTTATTGATTGTGCATAATCGCATTGCGAATGATTGCACCCGGCGCTATGCTGAGAAAATCTCGTAAAACATGTTAACTGGAAAATATAGCTTTTTTTGGATGACACATCTTTCTCAGAACTCAAATTAAATTGCCAGACAAAAGAACAGTCTTAAGACCTGAGACATTCCTAATGCCTTTTTAAAATTATTTTTAATACATATTCTTTTAATGTTTTTCAAATGCATTTTGTCACGGGGGAAGCTCATTGAAACTCAAGACGGGCTCGCGTCTCTAGCTGCTTCTCGAAAACCGGTTCGCAAGGGCTGGGCGTCTGTGGAACACGATACCGCGCTCGGCAGGCGCACCGCCACGCGCTGCACCTTGCGCTGCGCTGTGGACCTTCAGGGATCCAGTTGCGACGGGGAATACCCCCGCCCGTCCCCCGCCGCCATTGCCCGCACGCGCCGCGCCGGGGCCGTGCAGACTGCGCGACGTGCGCGTTGCAGGCCGCCAGCGCCTGCGCGGCTGTCACAACAACAGAGCGGAACCGCATCGAACCGATCCGAAACGCATTCAGTCGCTCTGAACCGAATCGAACTATAAAACAGCGGTTAGTGGAATTGTCTACAATGTGACATACGGACTGAAATAAAAATTTTTGAATTGTTCGATAATTATTTTCAAGTATACATTCTGAGGAGCGTAATTGTATCTATTGTACTCTCACTATTTTGTTCAAAAAACTGTATTGACTTTTTTTTGTTTGTTTTGTGTTTACATTTGATTTCTTGAACTGGCTGTAGACGCACGCGTCGAAACTCCTCTTCCTTCTATAAAAAAAAAAAAATGAAACATGATCCTGCGTTTAGTCATCTGCAGCGGAAAATCGAGGCAGGACTTGAAACATGAGATTTTGCACGCAGTTGAAAGGAACGACATCGATTTGTTATCCTAGTTTCGAGTGGGAATACCCTCGCCACTTTCGCTTGCCCTTTCCCGCTACGCGCGCCGCGCCGCGCCGCCGCGCCGCGCCGCGTCTCGACTGCGAGAACAGCTCCTCTGAACGTGTCCGAGTAGTTTCTTTTTAGGTCGTCATTCTCGAGGTGTTTCCTGCCTCCTTCCAGGAGCAGCGCCGACTCGCCGTGGGTGACGCATATCACGTGGAAGGGGGCATTGGAGAGGGGAGAGATATAATTATAAGAAAGGAACTCCTTGTCGCGCTGGTAGTGCACGCGACGCAGATCGACGTGTGTGTTCGGCGCTGCAACACGTGTGCCCTCGCGACTCGCGCTCTACGTTGACGTGCGTGTTTGTTTTGACTCCGTCGCCCGAGGCTTGTGGTTCTTACGTCGCACTGCGCCGCGACGCGGAGTCTGGTGATTGTTCTCGCAAGTGTAGGTTGCCGAGAGGCGTGTGTTGGTTGTTTGTGTGCGGAGAGTGCGCAGTAGCTGGTGCGTTTCGTGGGTAAGAAGCGTGCGTGTGGAGTGGCTCGGAGGGACGGCGCGCGCGCGCGCGTGTGTGTGTGGCTAGGGTGCGTCCGGGGGGGGCACACGCGTCTGCTGCGGGCGGCGGGGCGGGCTCGCCCGTGCTGCTGGACGCCGCCACCATCTGCAAGCCGCTCAACAGCCGCGAGCTGCACTTCTATCAGAACCTCCCGTCCGACATGCACACGTTCGTGCCGCAGTACAAAGGTGAGTGGGGGCGAGGACGGCGCGCCCGCGCGGGGTGGTGAGGCAACGCGTCTCTGGTAGTGGGTTCTGCCACTTGCCACTTTATCAATGTTTTCTCAGATTTCAAAACCCTATACTTTCTTTGCTCTTTTATTGGAGATTACGATTTGATGGTTAGCTTTCACATCGCGAAAGAGGGAGTGGCAAACACGTCTTGAAATCTCTGTAGCTGTAAGGTTGACCGATAAATGTTTCTAACGATTTACTGAAAAATATAATTGTTGAAGGAAAGTTAAAAAAAAAGAAAAAAGAAATATTAGCAAGATTGACTTAAATTTTGCGCGGTTGAGACGGAAAAATGTAACCTAAGAAAGTGAATCAGAAACATGCCATTATTTATTTTACTTACTAAAATCACAATCTTCTTATATATTTGTTAATAAATGTGTATTTAGTCTGCAAACTTTGACAACTTGAGTGAAGTTTTTCAATATAAGAAAACGTATCATACGAGGATTTGATAACTCATTAAACATCTGGAGGTGATCCACGCTCGTGCTGGGTCCCTTTCTTCGCGGACGCGAGTAAATATCAATATTTACAGTAAAAATTAGAGCTGCCAATGATTCGTTATAGTCTGACCCCAAAGCATATTTCATTCAACTGCTACTAAGCAAAGCGTGTCTGCAAACAGTTACCTTATAGTTTATTTTCCCTAAGGTCGGCTGTAAACAAATGGTTCGAGCAAATAGAATATGACTTTGATATGTGACTTTGATATTAGTTCAAACGTGCATCTCTGCAGACTGGCAGCCTGCCCGTTTGCCGTCGCTACTTTTGCTGTCCGCATCTGAGCATTAGTTACATACATTGGGATGCCTCAGAGATTCCAACTTCAAGGCCCTTTACCGCAAACCATTTTAATGAATGTTTTGAGCAAGAAAGACTTTTTGTGTTGTGTTTATCGCCTTTAAAGTAACATTTGTTTTGTTCTGTCGGTTTTAAGGGAAGTAATTGGTGAGTATCAGGTATATTGTTCTGTACTTGTTTTATGCTGGAAGGGTATTATGTTTATGTATTATATTTAATGAGTATGCATGTGAACTGTGTACTTCTGGTAGTAAATAAAGAATTTTGTCATTTGTAATATTCTTTTGAGGGATTCTGCCAGTGGAAAATTGTTTGAAGGTGGAAGGAATAGCTTCCTCTTTTTGAGCTACGCTTCAGTTGTGAACTGAGGTAACGTCTTCCAACTTCACAAGTTCTTCTCTGGCAGGAGACCTGTCTATTTTGAGTTAAGAAACAGTCATGCTTATTTCTCGTTCTAACCCTCCGACGTTTCTATCCATAGTATGTCATTTATCTCCTATGTTAATAGGGACATTGAGTTCATTTTAATATGCACTGTACCATTCTATTGAGACCTTATTCCTACCTAACGATTTCACTGAG
Organism: Teleogryllus oceanicus; assembly: GCA_964035755.1. Taxonomy (NCBI): domain Eukaryota; kingdom Metazoa; phylum Arthropoda; class Insecta; order Orthoptera; family Gryllidae; genus Teleogryllus; species Teleogryllus oceanicus. The sequence continues at coordinate 32,965,384 of CAXIVR010000003.1, forward strand.
GCGCAAATAAACTTAGAATGAGTCACGGTCATAGTATTAAGTCTTGGCAATTCTACTAATAGACATTTGTAATTTGTGAGCCGCATGTTGTCGTGTGTCGTAATGTCATTTCAGCGACCGTGTTTACGCCACAGAGATGATGCAGTAGGGACACTGGCAGTCATAATGATCACAACTTTATTTGTGATTTAACCCTACATGAGGCGTGGAAGCCAATGACAACTCATCAGGGATTCATCAAAATACAAATATCATTGTTCAATATTACCCGGGAAGACAATTATTCATAGGTATTTGAAAGGATGATCCAGAGTTTCTCAACTTTTCACATAACACCCGCCTTGGTGTACCATTAAACCGCACCCCTCGAAATTAATGCAAATACTTATTGAAATTGGGAATGACAATGCTAGGTTTTACAATTTTTTAATTTTAATTTTTAAATTTTTGATCAATTGTGACAACTACCAGATTTGTGGCTTTAAGTCAGTAAGTTAAAAATAAAATATCTTAATTTTAAAGTTTTCTTGCTGCTTTACCAATAAATACAATATTGATTTTTCAACATTTCTGGCATCCCCCTTCTCCAGCCATTGCGCCCCACCTGTGAATTGCGTCCCACAATTTGAGAACCTCTGAGATAATCTGTTCTTCTTAGGGAATGCCTCAAATCACACTAATGATTCATCTCTCTTTACTCAAAGTAAACTTGCAGAATATATCATTACCGACAGATACTCCCCAAACTTCCTTGCAATTTTTCTAGGTATTCAAAATTTAACATTTAAAAATATAATGCACTTGTAATCCTGATTTTAAGTTATTTAAATGGTGTTTTTTATGATTTATTGTTAATACAGTGGTCTCAGCTTTCCATGCCACTCGTACATCTTTATTTTAAGCATATTTAATGGCGATAATCAAATATTGCACTCTTCCTTCCTTACAACTGACTCGTGTAAGGATGAAATAAGCGTCTAACGAAAATAAGTCGGTCTTTATAGTCTTTCTCATTATGCCATGCGAAATTTTAATTAGAATTTATAACTTAATTTCAGAAATGAATGTTAACAAAGCAGCTGGAACTATAGAGTTCAATGTATGTAAATGAAAATCTAGATGAGAAAAAAGAGAATAAACTAACTGGAAATAGTAGTGCTCTTTATCTCGCCTGAAGGCAGCTCCACACATTCGGTATTCGGGGAGGAACTCTCCTAATCATGTGTAGCGAAATGCTCGGCAAATGTTCGCTTTCTTTGATGTGCCCAAAAAACACGCTGCAAGCAGGACGAGCACGGAGTGTTTGGCGCACGGCAATTAGGAAGCATTCCCCCACCCACGCCACTCGCTGAATACCCAATGTGCGGAGCCCCCTTAACCCTCAACGCTGTTCTGAGCGATAGTCCCATGGAATCCATTCCTTCTGCAAAAGACTTGGTAGATAGAGTAGGTTCAGGGATAACAATTCAATATTTGTTTGGTTGTGGATGGAATTGTGAGGGATTCAAGTTTTACTTTAATTTATTTAGAGATTATATACATAATTTCCTTAAAAAACACGAAAATGCACAATCAAAATTAAACGGATGACCTTATTGAAAGAGCCCCGCAAAGACAGCTTGCGGACAAAAAGACTTTAATTGATTATGTCAAAGCTGTATAAATATCCTTACCTCTTAAAAAACATAAAAACATTAAACAATACTCTTTGGGTCTTAATGTTGTGTGAAGACAGTTGCTACTAGAAAAAATATTGCTGAATACATTAATACCTATTCGTTCCTTTATGTCGGTACCCAAAATGATTGATAAAACCGATACCGAACCGATAATTGATTACGATTAAAACATCTCCCAGTGTTTGCACAAACATATTTTTGTAAATGTAAGTATATTATACAATACGTGCGAGACGTTTGGAACATTTTGGATATCTATGATGTTCATTCTTTATGGCTGAAATTATTAACAACTCCTATGTAAAGGATGAATTATTATGACAATGATTTGCTCATATGGAGTAGATTTATAGAATCATCGTTTTCAAGTGCCTGCTGAATTTATGCTCACATTGTTCAGTTTGAGTTCTTGGATCGCCGCTAATTTTTTCTGTTATGTGTGTTTGTATACCCACGTGAATGTATTTTCAGAATATTCTGGAGCAGAGTCAGTCGCCTTATTACCGAGAACATGCAGTGTAACACAGTACTAATAACACAGTGCCCAAAAGAAAATGCTTAAATGTCCAATTCGAAGTAGGAAGTTTCAAAATTAAAATTCTCAAATGATCCAACACGTAAAATCACCTTTTCATTTGAAAAGTCTTGAAACACGCTATAGAAAATATTTTTTTAGCAACTCCATCTTTCAATGGACGTGACCTACTCTATCCAGCCACTTGTGTCAGTGGAGTTTGTCAACATATAATAGATGCTATAATTAAACTAAATATCTGCTGAACAGTGATGTTCTAAAACAAATAGATTTCGGGATGGATATTTGATTGAAGGATGAAAATCAACTTCGTGGAGGTAAGATGAAAGTTTACAACGAGAGTCATTCTATGTTTTAGATAACAGCAAGGTTGTCGGCTACAAAAGTAGCATGCGTGGATAAGTTTTACCCATAGATCCAACAATATTATTAATATATCTACGTTTTGTAGTGATGCGTAATATTTTACCAAATTACCGCATAGCCCAAACATGAAATTTGTTCTGAACCCACTAAATTCGTCCCAGTGCATTCTGAAGGGGGTGATGCGAGTGCGACGATTATTACTGAAACGTAGTACCGGTAAAATTGCTACAATTGAGATCAGAATGTGGCTTTTTGTAAATTACTTGACTCATTTCTAGTGAAAATTTTCGACCAGCAAATGGTGAAACTACATTGCAACACTTATTGAGGACGTTCCAAATCCTTTGGCGATTGCCATCACAAAATAAATCGTTCCTTTTTAATATTGGGAGGTAAGTATAAAGGTAATGGTAGAGACCGTCCGTAAACGGTCTCAAATGCATCCTCGAAAACTTCCCAACACACGTGGGAAATAATGATCACTCTAGTGTGCTGCAAATACATATTTGATGACACCTTAAACTATGGTACATTTATCTGCACTATAATGAGAGAATAGAAATAATGTGTTGTAGATAGCAAATTACAAAATATCTGTAGATTGCTTCTGAGACCAGGTTTAAACGATGTTTTTAGGAAAATGTGTCATCTTTCAGTGAATTAAGTATTATCATCTTCATAACACATACCATGTCTTTTCTTCTTCCATTAGCTCTACAACCCTTTGTGGGTCTTGCGTTTCCCTATTAAGTCATTCCATCTTTTCCTATCCTCTACAGTCACTCCACTCTTTCTCCCAAGTCTCCACTCTTTTTCGCCCAGCACCCTTAAATCTTGGCACACGTCATCCATCCGCCGAGATCTTGATCTTCTCTCTTTCTTGCACCTGTTGTCACCCATTCATTATTTTCTTTGGAAGTCTACCTGCATTTTTTTACCATGTAATACCCTCTCTTCTTATTTGGGGGACGTGTTTAAGTGCACGTGATTCATTGAGCATTGTTCATGGTGACATAGTGTCATTATTTCATTGTAATTGCATTGATTTAGGCCTAGAATGAGTTTTTTTTTTTTGGCCTCGTTGCCCCGAATATAAATTTACGACGATATAGCCATATATAAAGATATATAGGCTAAGCCATTTAAAAATAAAACCTCTGTATCTACTGGTACTTTTCCTTTCCAGTGTATTTTCCTGCTTTGTTAAAGACTTAAGGTGTCATTGAAATTTTCAATCCTATCTGAGAAATGAGAGCAATTATTGTGCAGAAAATGTATCTTTTGCTGCCAGAAACAATGAGAGAAAAGGATTCAATTAGGCCTAAGCGTGGTAGTATTATATGCTTTTAAATGTCAGTTTATCTTAAACCCCCCCAAAAAAAAAAAAAGGTTTTTCTTCCATTGGTATTGAGTCGTTCTTCGTAACTCAAGGTTACGACAGCCACGTTACATAATGGAGGTTGGGATTATTCTTTTTTCCTGGAAGCGCATTAAATATCTCTGAGCGCTCGGCGCTCCTTTTCCGTGGATGCTGACATACATTTTAACTCGTCAGATTAAATCACACCAACCAATTCAATCATAGTGTGATATTTGGGTGTCACTATAAGAGTAAACTAAAGAAATAAATTCATTAGAAAACAAGAATTGTATTTCCAGTACTATAAAAATTCTGTTAGTCGTATCCTCTTAAACAACGACCACGTCCTTTTATCTAGGCTACAATCACACATGCGAAATGAAGTGGCAGGTATGCTTTTATCGAAAGCTTAAATTTCATTTTCACCAACACTTAGCGCATTCCTTTCTCTGAGTCAAACTTCCTTTACCAATAAAGTTGCTCATAATAAGATAAACGTTTCAGACAGTTATTTAAATTCCTGAAATGTGAATAAGCAAGGATTAGAATTGCACAAACAACGTGGACGAACAAGCAGGTAGCAACGCTATCATGTGATAAGAGCATGATCAGATTGGAGCCAATGTCTACATTTATCATAATTATTTTCTCTTGGAGGGTCGTACGATAATTCCGAGAAGATGGTTCTTATGGACCCTGGCGAGACTCCAGCCATGTGGTCTTCGCCTGACTAGTAGAAGCACGCAAAATGCACGAGGTTTATACTTCGTCTTCATTGGTGTACTTGGAAGCGTCATGACGACGTCATTGGAAAGTGGGTTGGCTGCAGCAATTTCGCGGAACTGTTAAATGCCACTCTCAGCGAACGAGACCTGATTTTTTTGTGCGTTCGGTACCGTCTGACATTTTCTCGGTGTTCCCTGTGCTCATTGAGCAGTAAAGATGTTAAAGGTCAGCGCAGGCAAAGCTTTGACGTTCAGCATGTGTAGGTTATTTGGATGCATGCAGCATTCTCGTTCGGGAAGACTGCGACATACATAGGTATAACACAATTGACCATTCGTGTTATATACGTAAAATGATTTAGAAAGATCAACGTATATTTATGGAGTAAGGGTTGAGTTTTTACTATAACGTTGAATGGGATCTTGTTTCATTTTTTTCCTTCGTGTTTTCAAGAAGAAAATTCCAATGCAAATGGAAAATTGTACATTACTTGCAATTCTGAGTTTGTTGCATTATTCACAATTTTCTGTGGTTTTCTATCACCCTCAATTTTCTTTCACTTTTATTGATCAGAACCTTTCTTTTTTTTTATCTTAACTTCAGTAAATATTTCTTAACAAACTTCAGATATTTTTCATATTCTGTGCATATTAAAAAAAAATCAAATCCTTCCATTGTTTCATAACATTTATTTGCCGCTTTCTTTTCTGACACTACAATGGGTCACAATCAATACTTTGTGCAGTTAAATTGTCCTTTTTGTTTTCTGACATTGTAGAGAGAAGAAGGATATTTTTTTTTAATATCTTCAAAAAGTAGTTTGACTTAATGAAAGGAATACAATATATGCAAATTTCCTCGGGATTCAGTAATATCTTAGAATTCACAAACTTGGAATTCAGAAGGATATTCCAAGTTCAGATTCTGTGTAATTTCATTCTTGAGAGAATTACATTGAAGTTGTATTGAAATAGCACTCCAGAATATTGAATTCTGTGGAGGTAAGAAAGGAAAATCATCATTCATGAATTATTGTTATATTCATTAATTGTATAGTAATCAAAATCCAAATATTGTCTTCTCTTTTACAAGGTATTTTAATTAGATTTGGAACTCAGTGTTTATGTTCCACTAAGATTAGTGATGTGTCTGGTAAATTTCACATCAACTTGTTGCAAAACACTTCCACTGTATCACTGAATGTTTAAAAGCTAACATTTAATTCGGTATTTAGAAACATTTCCCTTTGTTAAGTCTGAATACACAATATAAAAGCCCAATATAATTAACACAATATAATTAATTTATCATTCTCAACCAAAATTGATTTTTAAGACAAAGTAAAAGATGCTCATTAAAACAATATTTGATGTTATTTTAATTATGAAAAGTAGGTTTTTCTAAGAATTTATTTTTGTCTGGAAGACATTTTGAGTTAAAAATACTTTTGCTTCCTTTGTGTCTATGACAGAAAATGGGTATGAAGTGGGAGAAACATTAAATTTGTGATGAAAAATAGGTTAACTCTAGAATAATGTGAATTGTTTTTATATTCAACTTGAATATACTGTAATTTAATATACTGTAGTAAACAATATTAGAAATTAAATTTATAAACTTTATTCATGAATGAAAATTATCTATCACTGTTGTAATAATTTTGAAAAAGCATTTATTATATATCTTCCCTTGATAAAGATTGTGACAAGACTGAGCCGTACAGAAGTTTCCCATTGTGTAATGTTGCTGCTCATTACTTCATAGTTTCTTCAGGCCTAAATCAGTGGAGGGAGAAGGCAGGGTCAGCTTCGTGCCTTCGTCATCTTAATCCCCTGGATGTTTTCAGTGCTCGTAGGGGACAGGCTTTGAGGAGGAGCCCATCCTGTATTATTTGAAAAATGGGACTCTACTTCTTAGCGAGTTTTCCATTCTTGTATGTCTGAACCATATTTGTATGTAATAAAGCTATTTTCAAATTGGATTCAGTTTTTTTAACCAGAACAACTTTTTATTCAAGCAATGGCAAATTTCTTGAAAACTACAGAGAGATTTGATGGGATGAATAGTTAAGTAAAATGTAAAATATTGTTAACTATTGTAAGTTCTGCAACAATTGGTTTTTACATCATTTCAAAAATTGTCATTTTTCTAATTTCATGATAACTACAAAATGGTCTTTATAGATTTGAAAGTTTATAATGAATTTAAGCAAAAATATTTTTGAACTATTAAACAACATGCTGTAGATTATTTTTTGAAATTATGAAATCTTATTTACGAGGTGACATTTATTTTCAAGTTGCCCTTCAGTAATAGCCATGGACTCAAATTATTGAACTTCATTGATCTTATGAGAAGTGATGTAGCCATTTTGGCATAGTCAAAACATAAGCATGTATTGTTAGAAATAGCAATAATTGAAAACAGTTCTCAGTACTCATTTCCCTGTGCTGTAGAATGTTGATATTTGAATGTGTTCTTGTAATTATCATTAATGAAAATGTTTCCTTGTTTTGTATTTAGTTACAGAAAATTAATTTTTAAGTAATATAACTTCTATCACATGGTATTCATGAACAATGCACATTTGGAACATATGTTCTGTGTTGTTGATGTGATAAGTTCCACAAAAATGACACATTTATCAGTGATTAGTAAGAAATTGTAAATTGCAAATAAAGATAAGATAAAGCATTGAATATGCATTTGAAATGAACTTTTCAGAGAGCGTTCAGATTTAATTATGCATGATGTGTTGTCTGTTTTGTGTTGAAATATTTTACAAAATGTATAAGTAGAATATGAAGAAAAGGAATTTAAAGCATAAGAACAACTAGCTAGTGGAGGACATTTAATTGTAAAAAAAAATATGAAAGAGAAATTTCTTCATAATGTATTTGATGCTATAGGTGTGATGCATACTAGTGGTGGAGGACTGGACTCTCGATACAGCCCCAGTTTCTGTGAACGAGATCCTCCTAACAAGCGAAGAAGAGACGTTTTCAGGTGAGTTTTGTGTTTATCATATTGAGAAGTCTGGACATTGATTGATCCATATATAATATTGACAGAAGAAGTGACAAGATAGGATATCAAGCTTGTGATAGAAATTTTGCAGGAACTCAGCTGTGTGTTCTTCTTTCCTCCCTTAGAACCATTCTCAGAGTTTTAGAGAGACATCAGATGAGACATCTGACTTGAACCAAATGCTAGAACAATGTGAATTTGTAAGGTGTTTATTGGTGCTGTGCAGGCAGGCAATAAATGTGCACATAAACTATCCTTGAGTGTAGAAATGTTATTGTATTAAGTACTAAAAGTAAGTTGAGATATATTTATATTGTGCACGTCGTTTTATGGTTATGTGTGTTTTATTGTTATCTAACTTTAACATTTTTTAATTGTATGATTAAATATTGTCATTTTTGTATAGGATGAAAGTACATCGTAGTGGCGATGTTAAGAATATGCTTCACGTTGACAACGCCAATAAACAATGTATCCTTTTTGAATGTTATAAGTTTTCAGGGCTACTTAAGTGCTTAAGATTTTTTGGAATGTGAGTTGTTGACTTGTGTTTGATTTTGAGACAATGTGTGAGTAGGCCTATTCTACAATTTAAGTTTTGAAGTGAATAGGTTTTTGTGAATGTTCTTTAGAGATATTTAATAATTTATTATACTTTATTGATTTATTATAATTGTGTGAAAGAAAATAAGTCCCCAAATTTCAATGTATTCAAGAGTAACAGTGGCAGTTATAGTGCTTTTCAAGATATACCAAGTGTAGTCAGTGCCAGATTCCCAAACAGGCTGAGTAGGCCGTAGCCTGGGGCGCACAATTTTTATGCGAACGAATTTCAGCAAATGCAAAATTTTATAAGGCAAACTAATGTTTTTTATAGAAATATTTCTTTCTATATTTGATATATACAGGTAAAGTGAATTCAAAAAGATTGTATATTTATTAAATCAGTATCATGGTCAGAATTATTTATACATATAAGTATAAAGTATAAATATTCATACCTACACAGTATTTGCGTCAGTTACAAATATCGTACAATCATTTTCTATTGAAAATAAAAATAGCTTCAATGTAAAAAAAAAAGCAAATTAAAAGGGCGCTAAAACATTTGACAGCCTAGGGCGCACATAAGTCAAAGTCGGGCATTGAGTGTAGTCAAGTGAGATGAGGGTGAAGATAAAATGATCAAGAGTAAATTTTAGATATTGAACTATCTAAGTTTTTGAATGATGACATAACCATTGTTTGAATGAACTGATTTAAGTCATGAATTTGAAAGCCATTTTCTTTACTTTTGTGTTATTTGATAACAAGACACTCTCAATTAATTTACATATTTACTTTCAATGTGGCAAGTCAACGTAACAAAACCTCATTGTTGCAAGATTTTTATAACAACTTGTATATATACTCATTATTTATTTGGTTTTTCTCATTGTCCTTCATTAATGCCGTATACATTTTGTCTCTTTTGATCTTCTTGTTGAACATCTAGTAATCTAAATCAACATAGACACACATTGAGATCAGAATGGGACACTTATGTTTAAAGTAGAAAAAATCATGAAGGAGAATTATAAGCTTCAAACTCAGAAAATAAAATAAAATGTCCTCCCTCTGTGTAGTACTATGCTAGGGATAGACGTCTGATTTTTATAATTTATAAGCAACTACTGACACAGTTGTCCGGTAAAGAGTGCTTCTGCTGGATATGGAATTACACTCCAGTTTTGTATCCAACGATTTAAGGGGAAAAAATAGAAGTTTGTAGATAATTACATAGCAAATTGATTACTACAACAAATATTATAATCGTGCACAAATCAGAATAATGTGCATTTCAAGAGGAAAGGGAAGATAAAAATATAATGACGTAATGGTTTTACATACAAGAACATCAGTATATTAGGCCTCCTTTCATTTTTAGTTACTAGCTTAAGAAACCCGACATTGCTTGGTCATTTATTTATCTTAATCGTATATTATATAGCTGGCCTACATTGAGTTGCAAGGGATTTGCAAAAAGATGCTTTAAGATAGTTAAATCTCTTAATATCAAACTAAAGTGCCCTGTAGTGCCTGGGTATTCATTTATCACACTTGGGTATTAGAAATTCCTTCTTTTCTTGCCTTGCTTTGTTCCACACCTGATTGGTCTACTACTCTCATTTTCTATTTAAAATAATTTACAAAACTGAAGTAAATGAAACTTACTTTAAATGATCTTTTAGATGATTGTTTACAGTGGATCCTAGTTTGACAAACGTAAATCATTTATAATGCTTATGGGATATAACAATGATGTAAGGTTCACGAAGTTTTTATTGACAATCACCTTGTAAGTGTGTTAGTTACAAAGCATTACATAATATATTATAGTAGTTAACCTTCACAATCACAGTTGGACGCAATGTCCATTATTGTAGTATAGAATGATAATAGTAGAAATCACTAAAGTTAACATCTACTCCACTGGGAATATGTGGTGGTCTACATTCTCAAAAAAAATTAAATTTAAAATTACAACTTCATAATATTGAAATTTAATTAATGAGAGTTACATGCTTTTATGCTTATTTTATCAAAATGACACCTTATTATATGACACAGTAAACATTTCTTCCTATAATTATTGAAAAAGGGATTAAAATGGAATAAAATCTTATGAATGCGAGTGCAAGAGAACAAAACATGTGTTTGAGAATACTTTCATATTTGCAATTCTCAGAGTAATGATTTTTTTGTATTTTATTTTTTGTAGACAATGTAGACCACCACATATTCCAAGTGGAGTTGATGTTAACTTTAGTGATTTCTACTACTATCATTCTATACTACAATAATGGACATTGCATCTAACCAAGACTGTGAAGGTTAACTACTATAATCTATTATGTATGTATGTGCTTTAGATAATAGTTGTAACAGTACAATGTATAACGTTTTAATTGTAAATGTGTTTTGATTGCAGCATCTGAAGATGGAGATAATCTATCTCCGAAACGTTATGTAATGCTTTGTAACTAATACACTTACAAGGTAATTGTCAATAAAAACTTATTAGACCTTACATCATTTTTATATCCATAAAATTAATGACTATCTGTCCTTGAATAGTTGAAAGGGAAGGGAATATGTTGAAAGGGAACAAATTAAAAAGAAAAAAATATCTCAATTTTTAGACTCTGCACAGTTTTATTTGATTAAATTAGAAATGAATATTCAGCAAGCATTTATAGAAAGGGAGGAGTATGTCTGTTCCTAATAGAGATATCAATTCTACTTACTGTTACAAAAGTGTTGGTCTAGATCAGTTTACTACTGTGAGAAATTGATGGAAAAGGAGGAACTGAAGCATGAAAGAAGGAACACAAAAGATGGAAAGATGTTTTAGCTAGACTGGAACAAATGCATTTTAAGTAAATTTATCAGTATTTCTGATGAGTCGCAATTTGAAGATGAATATTGTACAATAAACATAAGTAAATGCAGAAAACGTGGGAAAAGGCAGAGATACAGAAGTCATAAATCTAAGTCAAAAACTTGGTTTATGCTTAACAGATAATTTTTATATAAATAAATACTATTTGGAATTATTAAATTGGAGTGTAACTTTTCATTCTTGTTCTTCTTGATTGAAACTGCCCTGGGACAGGTGTGAGATGTATTCCTATTTCCATTTTTCTCAATCTTGCTTCTCTCTTCAACCTTATGATAACTTCTATCCTTCAAGTACTAAACCTTCTTCTTCGTTTTTCCTTCTTGATAATTTATTTTCCATCAATATTTTACAAATGTAAATGCTTCAGGATGTTGGCTAACTGTTGTGACTTCCTTTTCACTATTGTCTGCAGCAGAGTTCTCTTCTTTCCCATTCTTTGTTAAACATCATGTTCTCAACTGACCAGCTGACTTATTCTGTTCGCTTGTCATTATGTTTATGCAATATTTGTAAATAGGAGTTGTAAAATTTAAACACGGTATTAAGAATAGAAGTGTTTTCGATTTAAAAGAGATGATTCAAACAATTTTGATAGAAATTGATAATAATGGAATGAGCAAGTGACTTGGAAAACAGAAACTAATTGGAAAAAATTTTAAAAAACCAAAGGAAATTGGACAAAGTAGTAAAAAAGATTAGAAGTTTTACCGATGAACATCTGTCAAAACAAAATTGCCCAGCCAAATTGTCAAAGAATTCAGAAACAATTTCAAAATGAAAAATATAACAGAGAACTTTCAAAAGCTCTTTTAAAATACAAATTCACTATTTGTCACAACACATGTCCATGTTGCCTACATCTGTGAAAGAACTAATGGATAAGTTACTCATACATTTTTTTTATGCTTTGCTTAAATATTGCAATGAAAACAGATATGGTGTGATGGGTTTGCAACATATTACTCAGAAATCAGTCCAACTTCATGTTTCTTGTTGAGAGGCAGTTGAAAGTGATCATTCCTTTTTATGGGAGGAGTTAAGACTTCATTGAAGTACAGTTTTCTTACAGTAGCTCACCTGTAAGAAAGGTTCTGCATGAACTTTACAAATGATTACTTGCAAATGATGCTTGTCAGAAGATGTACTTGTAATTTTACTGAGCTTTATTAATTTTAATATTCTGTATATTTTGTAAGAATGAAGGTTTCTAGTTTTAATTCATTGTATTTCTGCCATATAACTGCATTTGGTAATACAGGCATCTTATTTAATATAATTACTAATTTAAAAACATTGAAGCTTTTATTTTCTTTTATTTATTTATTTTGTCAGTGAACAGTAATAACAGTATATGACTTATGGGGAGAGAAGTACAATTGCACACGTTTTCTTGAGCTATGTTTAAATTGAATGTGGTGTAAAAAGTCAAATGTGTTTGATACATTAAATCCTTTAGATTGTAGAGAATGCTCAATTTCTATTAAATGAAATGTTCATTTTTGGACTTTTAAGGAAGTATCAATTTTTAATTTGTTTGAATTTTTTTCTCCTTTGAGCTCTTAGAGGAATGAAATTTAAAGAACTTTTTAATGCTAACTTAATTTTTTGGGCTAATACTTGAGTAGGATTAATTTCTATAGAGTCAAGTTTGCTTGATTGGTAAACGCAATCATTTTGTATAATGCATTATACATGGAAGGAGGAATATATAATTGGCATATGTTAGTCATGGTTTGCACTTAGATAAAGAGGTAGTTATTTTATATTCTGAGAAAAGAAAAGAAGAAAAGTACATTGTTATCATAATATTTGTTGGTAAATCAGTGATGTGAGTGTATGCATATCTAAGTTCCATTGTCTATGTTCACTTATAAACAATGTGTAGGCAATGTACATTGCAAAATCTGCATAGACAAAGGTTATCTCTTTTGGGTTAACAATTAGTGAACTTGTGGCTCGTGGTGTGTGCAGTACATCTGTGCTCAGGAATATTTTCAAAATGCAGAAAGATAGAACAGAATTGCATAAAAAACAAAAATCCTTAGTGCATCAGGTAAAAAATCAACCAAAAATGTGTGAAGTGTATTATTGTTCAATTTATGATTTACCAATAGATTTTTGTGCGATTTTTTAGATTTGAAATACTTATGGATTATTGGTTTTTCTGAAATTCCGTTTTATCCTTCTGAATTGTTTAAACAGAGTAAATATATTTTCAAGTTATATGTACCATGGTCAAGTTTTATTTTATAAGATGGTACTATTTTATTGTTTTTTCTAATTAATTGAGTTTTCTTATATTATTTTTTTTTCCAATTTATTTTTTAATTTTGCCATCCTTTTTAGCACATCAGAGGTCTGCAAATGAGGCTAATGATAGTTTGCAATATGTTCGTGTACTTCATTTGACTTGCCGAATCAAAAAAATTTGATATAAAATTGCTACTTTTAAAGGTTAAAACATAATTATGAATTATATTTTATGCTCAATTGCGCTAAATTATCTTTTTCGGTTGATTTTGTTCTTTTAGATTTCTTGTATGTGCTCTAGACCCTGAGAAATCAAGGACACATTTTCCACAAACTGACTTACAAGAATGTAATATAAATTAATCGGGAAATGAGGAAGATAAACTTAAAATAGATTGAATCATCAAATATATCATCATTGCTGTACAGATAGAAAATATTATTTAAAAATGAACACTTGTATACAAATTTTAATAGATTGATTTCAAAGCATTAAAAAAGATGTTACATATTTATTTTACTGGAATATTTTTTTTCTTATGGAGCCCATTACAAAAAAAGAATAAAAGTCATTGTGAGAACTTAAATTCATAGGCCAAAAGACTGGAGTATATCATATTGTTCTGCAATATGACCTATGATAAATTCAATGATTAATGTTTTTGCCTATTTCTAGCTGATATTTCCGTAGTTATATCAATTTAAAGTTTTTTTGTAACTAACATACCACTGGTGTGTTGTTAAATATGTGAAGTTAATTTCATGTATTTTTTTATCTTGTCTACAACCATCACTTTAAACGTCTGTTGGTTGTGTTGATGTTCTAAATCATCTAGTTCTACTCCCCAAGAGAAGCTTGGGGGCTGTCCATAAATTAGGTGATGCAAATTTGGAGTATTTTGAGAATTAAAGTCAGAATTACTTGGCTATGTGGACTGGTCCTAACAAGATTGTGATCTTTTGAATGAAGGAAGACTAGTAGGTGAGAAAATTTCTGATAAGCCATGCACATGCTGTCATGAATGACGCATGGGCCAGAGTCTACTGTGCTAAATTTCATTGGATTCTAGAGTAAATATTTTTAGATTTTCGTACTAATTTAACAGATTGAATCAATATTCCATTGATAACAAAATATTTCCGTCTATAGTAACAATTTATATGTAACTTTAATTTATTTATATTTATAATTAATTTTTGTTAATATTTTAATGATTGGTGTAAGACAGAATTGAAGGAATTATTCAACAAATATTAAATTTTTTAAAAAATTATATCAATGTTACATAACACTTGACTAATACCTATGTTAATGAAGTGTAACATTGCTCAATCCCCCCTCCCACTTTTGTGTTACACAATTTATGGATGACCCGATGTAGAAAAAGTAGTTCCAATTTCAGTCGCTTCTACTGTAACTAGCCTCCAAACTTTTTTCCTTGACATATTTGAAGCTTCTCTTAAAGAGAAAGGATAAAATACTCCTATTCTAGTGAACTTTTGCTTTTAACATATTTTTTAGGGGTGCTTGTGTAAAGTTATGCTTAGCACAATATCTTTTAATATTTTTATGTATGTATTGGTATTTTATTATTATTTTGCTTTTATTATTTATAGTAAAATAAATGTTGTATCTCAAGACCTTTACCAAAATTCATTTGAACTTAACGTGTTCTAAATTTTTTGAAAGTTAGGTTAAATCTTCTGTTCTTTATAGCCTGGAGATTTTTTAAGTATTGCCTCTGTGTTTATGATGTTAAAGATTTTTAGATTTTAAGATATTACATTTACTTGAAATCCTTACCGCACCGAGTTTCACCAATTTGGATAGAAGTGTTTTAAGTCTTTTAACCCTGTGAATTTGTGAAATTTATTCAATTATATGAAAAGAAAATCTGCGGTTTAAGTTAATCCCATAAGATTTGTTAATGACATTGCAGTATGTGGAAATTATTTTATTTTGAGAGTAATTTTTCCTTAACAAGAATAGATTTTTTAATGCTTGAGAATGTAACAGCTCGGTATAGTCAGCCCTGTGTATTAGATCTGAAGATGGGCACAAGACAACATGGTGATGACGCAAGTGCAGAAAAGAGACACAAGCAAATGGCCAAGTGTGCTGCATCCACTTCAGCATCACTTGGTGTTCGACTTTGTGGCATGCAGGTGAGGCAAAACAATTGAGTATCTTTCTCCTTCCTTCTCCTTTCCTTTGTTTCCCCACAGCAGGCAGACCAGGCACCTTCCTTCAATCCATATCTTCTTTAACTTCTGCTTTTGGTGGATGTCTTTGTAAGGTGTTAATGGCTTGTTTTAAGTTCTTTTAGATACATATGAGGTTAAATTGACATTTCAGTTTCATGTCAAATATCCTGATAAACTAAGTAATTTTATTGAGTAGACTTGATGAAAATAAATTGCAGAAATATGACTGTATTAACATGCTTAATAACTTACATTGAAGTACCTGTAATTTCTGAATTGTTAATTCATTCAGCTTATCTCTTTCCTTGCCAAAGGTATCATTGATTTTCAAGATTTTCCTTAATTTTATTTTTGCTAATTTGCCCATTCATGCAATTGCTTAACTTTTCAAATATCTTAAATCCACAAAGTGCAAAAAATTGTCATTGTTAGAAAATTGATTCTATTTAAAATATTTCTCCCTATGTTATCTATTAATCTAGAAAATATATTTCAATGAAAATTCATGTAATTGAAGAAACATTTAACTATTTAATAGAAAGTTGTGTACACAAAACAAAAGATACTAATGAATTTACTTGGTTATAATGGAAAATTCAATCAGATGCATTAAATAAAAAGATAGATCAGTACTTTTATATAAGTTATGAAATACCAAGAAGTTTCATATCTGGAATTTTAATCACCTTAGTGGAAGCTACTGAAACTTATCAGGACAAAAGGAATGCAGGTATACAACAGACAAAACAGTTTCACTTTTTTGGCAGTTTTATTCTTGTTAAAGGATAGGGATACAGCATATTAAAATGTTGCAATTCATTTCATCCACAGCATACATATTTTAGTTTAGTGGCTGGGAACTTCAAAACAAATTATACAAGATGCATTTTTAAATACCCTTGGTCAATGACCTTTCCAATAGTCTTCTCTTTTGTTTCTGAATTTACAAAATGTAAAAACATTTTCATGCATAATGATATGAAAATGATTAAAGAAGAATTAATGACTACATGTACATAAAAAAGTGCATGTGAAAGAATTTTATGTGAAGGAAATGGATGAATGGTATTCCAAATGGATTAAGGTGTCTAAAAATAGCTAATGATCTGCAACTTTCTGTGGCCATTAAATGTTAATCTATAACACGTTCACTGCATTGCCTTATGCTGTTTTAATGTGGATTCTATGAGGCTTTTTTGGAAGATTTGTAGTGATGCTACGCAGCACTGACATAACCTGCCAAGCCTATTACCTTCAGAGTGTTTTGGCTCGCTCTAACAAATCTTCCACAAATTTATGCACATCCTGTGGTGATTTAGCATCCGCCAATAGTTCATGCAGATGATGCCGCCGTTGCTCGTCACTGTCCATGTCCAATAATTCATCAATATCTACTTCTACTTCACGTGCCTTCGAATTCCCCACAGGTTCGTAAAGCTTTTGAAGCTCGTCGTACAGCCACATCTCCACCGCCAATCGTTTACGGATGAGGCTCATCTGATGGCTTCCATATTTCGCAGTCAGGAACTTCTCGCGACGTTCCTTCACTTCTCCTTTATCAGAGAAATTCACATGAAGACCACTTTTAGCAGGAGAGCGTTCCCCCCGTACATCAACCATAATGCCATTAGGCGACGGACTATTCGGAAAGCCCTGTGACACACCACACTCCATACAAACCGATGAAGAAAGAGCACACACAAATTCTACCTTGTTTGTGTTCAGTTATCGGCCGTAAGTCTTGATAGTACTCTCATATCACCATTATCATCGAAGATGAATTATGGTCGTACATTCCGTTTCACCTTCTCAACACTTCCATTATCATCAGAATTAACTGTAGATGCAGTGGCGTAGCCCGCTGGCAGGGTGCGGTATTTGACAGGATGTGCTGCTGTAACTACACGCATTGCCGCTAGGGTGCACGGTAAATGTAAGACCGCTCCCATTTGCTGCCTCCCCTCGTATCACAATGACAAAGACAAAGGAGTTATCAATATTATCTTTTATCCTCAAATCTTTCGATATTTGTTGATATGGTGAAAATATCATTGGCATTCCAATATCTGATTGATTTTTTCTCTCAGTCAAGTACAAGTTTCAATTTAGACGTACGTGAAATTGAGATACGTCATTGATTTGAAGTTGGCGTTAGTCGGAATTCGGAATTTGACATCGGTTAACATCTCGAATAATATATGTAATAATAAACACTCTATAATAATCCCTATAATTTAATACTCTCTGATAAACAAAATTTCAGTATATATTCCCTTTCAGGGAATATTTGTTCAATTTCAGAAAGAATTTTATCGCAAGAAATTTTTCAAGAAAAAAAATATAGATAAAAAGAAAGACATTTTACATAATAATGCAATCTAATTTTTTTATTTTTACATTGCCGCGCAAAATGAAAATTGCAAGATTTAAAAATGCCAAAAGTCAAGACATTTAAAGATTTTTGTCAGCATATTCATCTCCCTTTTAATTCGAACGGCACAGTTGTATCTGCAGTTTTCAAGAATCAAGATATGATATTTTAAAAAAAAATTTAATGCTATTCCATGTATAAATAATTGTGTACTATCCATTATATTAGTAAAATAAAAAATTAAAACCAAAAAAAATTACAATAGTAATAAAGTACACATTCAAGAATATTAAGGCATTAGAACCAAAGATTGAGCTGTTACAAATGTCAAAAATAAGATTTTTTAAAATCCATGTGTCTGTAATGTGGTACTTTACCAAGTTTTGAAGACCCAATTTAATATTTATTATTCTTGTCCTCTGTAGGTCATTTTTATTTTTTAGTATTGATCATATAGCTTTGTTGGAGTTTTTTAAAATAATTTTTAGATTACTTAAAAATTAACTTCAGAAAACGCAAAGAAAATGAGTTAAATATTTTAATAATGCCACTTTAAAAAAAGTGTTTGGAAAAAAAATTAATTGCTTTTGCAAATTCTACACGTCTTTTTATTTTTATTAACATGATTGCAAACATTTTATTGTTCCCAGATCATATATCCAATAGCTTTATAACAAAATAAGAAATCCAACTTTTACAGTATGATGAATATTCTTAAGTTTTATCCAGCTTTACTACATTGATTTTGTTCTTGAAAGAAAAAAATTAATCTTTGCAATCTGAAACTGAATACAAATTTGCATTTACTTTTTAATGAGTTGATTAGTTTTATGTAATCTATTCAGAAAGTATATGCAAACTTCTTTTCTGATTTTGTAAATATCAGGTGACTTAATGATATATTTTCATTAATTTCTTCTTTCCTTCTTCATTTTATTTTATTATTTCTTCTCCTAGAGTAATATTTTTTAAACAAAAAAAAAAAAAAAAAGTTCGTATTAATTAATTAGAACATGAAGAGGTGCAATGTTCAACATTTTTGAAGAACAAGACATAATTACGCTATAACTGGTATTTACTTCAAGAGAAAGTCTTTTTTGGTCACACCTCAATCTTCGTCACAGCAAATGTATGATGGGCTTGATCAGGCGGTATGTGGTTGTTCTATCTGGTCTCCAGTTTTCACACTTTATGATGGGACTGTGTCCTCTTCTTCAAATGATTGAACAATTATGTATCAAGTTAAGATAACACCTGTGCTTTTTTTTTTACTATGTGATAATGGCATCACAATACATATTTCTCTTGAGTTTACTTATGTAATTAAAAGTAGGATTGTATTTCCTTTTTATATGTGTAGTTTAATATCATGAAATACTATGTTGCATTTATAGAATATTTCACTTTCAAATGAATTCATATACATTCTTTTCCAATCATATTAGTCGTCAACTTCAATAATAAATATGTAGATATTAATAAATCCATTTACCATATGGATTTGTTTTTAATTCATATTTTAGAGATTTCTGTTGTAGACCTCGAATAGTTATTTCAGTGTTTTTCATAGATAAGCATGATTTTCTGTTGCATTACCACTTGAAACAAAAGAGAGAAAGAAACAACAAAAACATTGATAATTTCAGCAAATTGGATAAGAGAATGGGCATTGAGAAGAATTATGCTGTTTAATAATTACTATGATGACAGGAAGTTTTATTTTTAGGTTGCTAGAATTTGTTCAAAACAAAAGTTGAGTAATCTATAACAGAGTGAATTCAGTACGGAATTTCTGACATATTGGTATCAATAAAATTATAAGGATCTTTTACTTCCATTACTTTCTTGACATTTTTAATTGGTATAGGTTTTTCCAATTTTTTATTCCTTGCTCTGAAACTGAAACAAATGAGGTATTTTGTAAAATGGATTTCGGAGTTTGTTACTTTACTCCTTTGAATGTAGTTGTCGATGTTGCGTATAATTTTAATAAGAAATACTTTATTGTTCATTTTCTATACGCAAAATTGGTGTGGTTATATTGCATGTTCTTTGGGTGAAGGACTGCTGTCTGTATAATTTAAAGTTATCTAACTATCCATATAATAGAATATTGACTCAATAACTCGAAAACTCAATGTTGGTACATTGAGTTTTATTGACTGTTTCACAATTGCATAATTAATTACCTTTAATTGAATGACATGTATCAGTGTTATTAAAATAAGTTATTCAAAAATGTTATTCAGAGAAAATGATAATATTGCATATTTCATTTGTTCATGCTATAAGAAAAATTTGATGTAGTAAATTCTTTTTTGTGTGTTCTTTTGTATGTTCTGAAGTTGTATGGAAGAATTGTTTGTTTTTATTAAATGGTTGTGGAGTAGTGAGATAGTTTTGGTGTCTTGATTTTTTAAATTTAATTTTTAAGTTCATTACATAGATTTTGTTTGGATGCTTTTTGTATAGATTTCAAACATTTTAGATTGCTTGCTATTTGTTTCTCACTTGTTGCTGATTGTGTTTTTAGATATCATTCTTTCTGCTTTGGGTGATTAATATATGCCTGCTCTGCCTTGTTGTTCCTGCTGATCCTTCCAAGTTCCCTTCTAATATGTGATTGCCTTTGTTACTTTATACACAGTGTCACAGCATTTTAACTAATATTCTTGTTTATGAATGTGTCAAAAATATAGAGGTGTGTATGATTTTATGTGTTTGGAATGGGTGACCAACTATGGCCTTTAGAGAAACATTCTTTAAATACTTATTTATAATGTGTGTTAAGTCAAGAACATTTAAGAATTAATTAATTTCAGTATATTTCTAATACTTGGAATTTGGGTGAGATAAAAGTGCTCAAAGAAGTGTTGTAGTTATAAATAATTTTATCCAAAAATCTCTTTAGAGTTTTGAGAAATATTGTAATTGCATTATATTTGTATGGTGTGATAAGTATCTCATAGCGATGGCCCATTCATAATAATTGAAATTCAAAGTTACAGGTATAAAATAGTCATTCACAAGCCCTATAACATCAGGGATTGATTTCATATTCTAACATGAATCATGAATTTATTACCTGTTTCATTTCTTTTCTTTTTTCATCATTTCATCACTTTTGATATTGCTAATCATTTTTTATTGGTTTTTGATTAACCTTTTAAATCATGATGCAGTTTAATGTTTCAAATAAGAGTAAATTTTTTTTTAAATTTACTGTTATTTGAATTTTATCATGTTTCATTTTCATATTGTTTTATTTATTTATTTTTTTTTTAAGTTGGTCACCCTTCAGTAATTTGAAGAAGTAACTAATTGGTTTTAGTAATTTGAATTATAATTGTGTTATATAAAGAATATGCAAAATTTAATGTGTGAATGATTTTCATCAACTTGAAAGTATACAAGATTATGTATAAGTGTGTGAATTAGTATGTGTGTGTTTGGGAGAAGACAACATCAGAAGTGAGAATGTTGTGTAGAAGAAAGTTCGTGAAGGGTTCAGTCAGAGCCTCCGTTGGGTTCTGTTATTGGATAGTGGTTCGCTTGCTCGATGGATTGCGTTGTGTCTGTGTCAGGGCCGCTGTAGGCCTTCTTGCGACGGACGACTCCCGTCCTCATCCGAACGCTCGCACGCGTGCACGACGTCTGTGTTCTGTTGTGGCCCCGCCAGTAGGAATTATAGAGCGGGCCTCATGTCATGAGAGTGAGTATGCTAACAAGTCACCCAATTATACTGTTAAAACAAATCATGTTTTGTCATTTACTATCCAATAATGTATTAGGATTGGGACATTTTTGACAATTTGCCTGGCATGTAAAGTCTATGGTTTCACAAACTAGAGAAAATATTGCATTGCTTTTGATCTAATCAGTATGGCAGGAATTTTAAGCTGTTATTTTCTGTAGAGAAGAATTTGAAATATTGCATGCATTTGAAGAGTCTGGCCATTATAATTTATACATGCTTTATGATGGAGTAAGTTGTTCAGTTGGAAAATTAAGAAAACAGTAAATAATTTATTATTCTCTTTTTTGAGAAACCAAAGTCTGAAGGGCATTTGGTGAACACTACTCATGTAGAGGATAGCACTTCTTGTAAGTTTTACTGCTAGTGTTCTCATACTCTCAGTTAAATGTGCGCAGGTGTACCAGAATGGTCCAGGACTGCTACGTCGGGACAAGTATTGGGGACGCTCCCTTGATGAAACTGGCTTCAAAGGTGCTCTTAGACGCTTCTTTCACTCGGGGAGACATCTTAGAGTTGCAGTTGTTCGAAGAGTTATAGCAAAACTTGAAGAACTTCGGAGAGCAATTGAACGTCAAACATCATATAGATTTTATTCTTGGTATGTGCTAAATTCAGGAAATTTAAGTATTCATAAAGTTTTTCAAAGTAAGTTCAGAGTATTCTAATAATTTATTATATTTTTCAGCTCATTGCTGGTGGTTTATGAAGGCAGCCCAGATTCAAATCAAGGTTGTAGTTCTCATTGTGAAAATCTCAATTCCTGCAACTTGGATGGAGATTCTTCACTTAGTCAAGAATCTCACCAGAGAGGATTTGCGGAAGCAGTAGCTCGTGGAAGTTCCACTACCAGTAGCTTCGTACCGATCTCAGAAGAAACTGTGTTTCCGGACCCATCTCCTTCAGAAATAGGAAGTGAAGGAACCAGTGGCCAAACCAGAGCATGGCTAACTAATTCATTATCTGGCCCTGATACATCATCAGATCTTGATTTATCTTTAGAAAGTGCTAGTAGTGGAGGTAAGAAAATTTGAGCATCAAACATGTATATTTATTACAAATATCTTATATTGCAAATTTTTTATTTGAATTTTTTTTAATGATTGTATAGGAAGTTCTAGCAACAAACGTTCTCGACTATCTCCTGCAGAAGGATGGACTGATTTTTTGGCTACTTCTGTCTCGTCTGATTTTGAACTCTCTGCCAGTAGTTGCAGTGAATGTACACCAACAAAACGTATTCGTCAACTCTCGCATTGTAGTGATTCAAACATTGATGAAGAAGAAGATGATGATGATGATGATGATGATTTCTCCACCGCTTTAAAATCTTGTACCCAGCGTTTTGAGGATTGCAATGTACGTCCAAGAGTGGATGTACGAATGATTGATTTTGCTCACACAACATGTCATGGAGATCCAGGGCCATCAACATTGCATCTTGGACCTGATGGTGGTTTCCTAACGGGTTTGGATTCATTACGACGACTACTGCGGGAAATATTAGCCGAGGGTTAATATGGTAAGCTCTAAAGAAGGAATTATTCCTTTTTCATTTACATTTAATATGTATTCGTTGAAATCGTCATCTGGTAAAACAAAACTCGTAAATTCAGTCTTTTATTTTCAAAGGAAGTTGATGATGGAAATTGCTCCCATATTTGCTCTAATGCTTTGATGTGTCTGATGAAAAGTAGTGTTTGGAAATGTGTTTGCCTACTTAACAGCTTTCTAACTTCCATCTTAAGGGAACAAAAGCAATTTTCTAGTTTTAATTCTTATTTAACACTTTCAATCCTAAGGGCACATGATAGGTCATCTTCATTTTACTGCTGTGTCCTATGGATGTATGTCATACATTCTGCTATATTTATTGTCTTTAACAGACTATAAACATCTCTAGGACATTTGTAGGCACCTAGAATTCCTTTTTTAATATCATTACAATGGTTGCAGGACAAACGCCAATGTGCACTTCTGTTTTTTGCAAGTATTTGCAATTTTTCCAGGAAGGGATTAGATATTCGTACTTGCGGGCATCGTCAATTATGTTCAGAATGTCTTTCTTTAGGTAGTGTTCATGTTATTAGTGACATATACAGATGTTTAGAGACATATATATCAAATTCACTGCGACTGTCAATATTAAATGTTCAAGAGTTTTTTGAATAATGGATCAGAACTGGATTCTTTTGATGGGGACAAAGCAATTTTGGTTAATTTGTGAATTGAAAAAATTGAATTATAGTGTTTGAAAAAAAAAAACAATGAAATAAAATTTCATATAAGGATGCAACTGAACTAGATTATTTTTCATCATTGTTTACCACAGTATATTTAGAAAAATAAAGGCAGAAATAAATAGATATGCAAATGGAACTATATCTGAACTTCAACAAAATACAATTACCGTGCATCAGTATTGTTGTCGTAGGACGTTTACCGTGTTTCCCTCCACGTTTTATATTGTTACTTTCTGCAAGAATCTAAAATTGACAACACATGTTTTTTGAATTCCATTCTCACTACCATCTTACAATCAAATGATCATAAAATACTCACAGATTTAAGAGGAAAGGCAGTCCTACAAGATTTCATCAATATCAAACTGATGTATACGATAGTTTTTGTTTTACAACCTTTTGAATGATAGATATATTGCCCAAGACACAGGAGTTAACCACATTTGGCATGTCTCTCAGGATCGAATGTGCCAATACACATTTCTAAGAAATTAAATTTCTTGTGGTGGTAAATTGAATTAATAAATGGAAAAGAGGAAAATATTAAAATTATTTTATTTATGTCAGGTATTTTTTGACTAAGTGAAATGTTAGAATTAAATGGGGATAGTTTTGACCATATCTCTTGTAGTCTTTGGTATGTCTTTTTAAAGTTAATTTTCCTCGTGAGGTTTTGCCTGGCATTTGATTTACTTTGGAATTAAATAGTTTAGACAGATGTATTAATTTTATTTTTTTAAATTGCATTTTTGTATTGGATTTTTAAAAAAAAATTAATTAAATAATTGGTTAGTAGAACCATAAATTCAGGATATTAACAGATATGAAAAATTTGCCAATGTCAGGGGTTTTGGGATTCATTCAGGGAACAATTAAATCATTATTTTACACCTCAAAGTTAATGTAAATTATTTGGAAGTTATGAGTATTTGTATTATACTTAATAATTTATTTTATTTCATTTATTTCACAGGCTAATTCACTAATAATAGAAAATAGTAGAAAAGTGTGTAGGGTATACAATGATTTTATCATTTAGAACTGGTGAAGTGGTATAGTATATTTATTGAAGCAAATTCTTTTTCAACATAGATGGCTGGTGGTAAGGGAGAACTGGTGGCATTGCTCTGGCATATCACTGAAAAAGTAAAATGGAAATAAAAGGTTTTACCTTTCAGAAAAAAATTCTATTACAAAAACAAATGAAAAAGAAAAACAATATGTAATTTGATACTCCTAAGGGAATTTTTTAAAAAATGCTATGTAAACATTTCCTACCCTTTATTTTTAACTTAATTGTACCTCAAACAGTTCCCTTGAAATTAATAAATACATTTGATTAATAATTTCTCTTTTACATTGATACTTCTTGTTGGAGACCTTTGTCCACCAGTTGTGTTCAAATATTTTTCACCACCACACATTCAGGCACTGATAGCCTGTTTAGGAATCTTGGCACTGCTCTGCTTCATAATATCCTTGGTATCATGACTACCCAAGTTCTCAATATATCTTGCCTTTAGTATAACTTGCATCAAATGTTGACCCATTCACTAAAACCAAACAACCAAGACCGATCTTCTAAGTATGTTCCAGATAAAAACATTTCGCTTGTAAATTACTCTCAAAGTTAATTGGTTACTCTTGCAACATGTATGGTAATGTGCCTTTAACTTGTCCAATGCCAACAACACAAAGTTCCTTCAGTTCTCATTCACAAGATATTTTCATATATTTTCTTCTGTTATCACAATGTAAATTTATTTAAGACCGTTCAACTGTTCCAATACTCCAAAACAAACACTTAATAAGTCTTTCCTTGACAATCAATTCATACTCAATCTTTCTTCTTGACTACCTTGAGTCTTTTTCTTTGTTTGATTCAATTACAGATTGCTATGTGGATCTGTTATCACATCACTCTGCACTTTTTTCTGGCAAATTAAATACCGTTTCCTGATTTCCTGCCTTTGATACATTTTATTTAAAACTGTTTAGGGACTTAAATGTCTCAATATTATGAATATTGCTAAAAGTATCTTTTCCTTTCATTATAGTAACTCTCATACATGCATTTCATGTTCTTCTATCTCAGTTCAAAATTGAATGTACTTAAGCATCCATTTCTCTGTTCATGTGGAGTGCTAGTGCTCATGCTGGTTAGGACATCCACGTAGCAGCAACAGATTCTCATATATTGAGCAACATTTTATAAAGAATGTTAGATTAAAGTTCCATTTCCCAGTTCATGAAATCACTTAGAAAATGCTTGTCATTGACATTTGTACATGTTTTTTGTATCAAATAAAAACTGTAAGGAAATTACATTTCTTAATATTTTGAATTTTCATTGAGTATGAATTTCTCTTGGCCACATAACACGTATCTATAATCAATGTGGAAAACCATTACTTTTCCACTGACAAGAACTTACTTAACTCTTGTTCCTCATCTTTCATTACAATGTCTCAGTAAATAGCCTAGTCAATTGCTGCAGTTGGGTTTAAAGACTTAGAGAGTGAAAAATTGCTAAACCAATGAAAAATATGAAAACACATGTTACTCTGAGAGACAGTGCGTTTTCAATCATTAAATAACATTGCATTTGGGACATGGGAGTATTTTTGCACTGATTAAAGAACAAAGGAATTACTTTACTGTAAACTACTTGCTAAAGAACTGGATTGAATTGCTTTCGTGTTAATATTAGGGTTTTTCAACCATGGAAATTAATCTTCCAAAAAAAAAAAAATTATTTTTCCAAGAACTTGATAATGAATTGAATAGGACATTTTGCAGCCTTGTAGAAGCTATGGTTCTTTCACAATTTTAACCCATTATCAAAATTATATTATAGTGATAATTTTCAGTTTTTAACAAACTGTGAGAAACAAACTATTTTACAAGATAATTTTTGCCTTATTAAGAATTGCATTATTAGAAATATTTCTTGCCTTTCCAAATTTAGAAAGTGGTATTTTAGTGCCTTTGATGCTTGGGATGGAGCAAACATAACTGTCATAGCTGTGGCATGAATTTTTTGAATTGGTGAAACTAGCAGGATTATTTTTGAATCGGCAATAGTGACTTCTGGATCACGATCAAAGAGATTTAGAGTACTACTAAGATTTTAAAAATTATTGCACAAAAAGAAACAGTGTTGGAATGTTAGGATCATTGACATTCTAATTATTGAAAGAAGAATTTTGAAGTTGTTTGTGTTATATTTTAATTGCTTTGTGTGATACAAACTACTATATAATAGGAACACTATATTTTGATGTTTTATGTACAAATTATTTCCTTATTTTCAGATGGTCAGTATTTCTCCATTATTACTACTACAGTAATAAGAACAGCAACAGCAGTTCATATTCTTCACAATAAAATGATCTTAAAGTATTTGAGAACATTTAAGATATTACAGACAATAGTTACATGAGGTGATCAGGAAAGTAATAGTCATAAGTACTGAGTAATTGAACTTCCAGAGTTGAAAACTTGTGGACAATATTGCTTATTGCAAGTAAGTGGATATTTGAAGAAAAGTTTTGTATACAAACGCACAAATGGAAATGTTGATAAGCTTTGAGCTTAAACGTATCATTTCTGAAGTGTATTATGAGTAGTGTTACTCAATGGGAATGTATGAGAATGTAACAGAACTTAATAGCTGGTGTTAAACAGAACAGTGTTTTGATCTGTTTAGTGGAGGTATGAAGTAATATGATTATTGTGAATGACAGCATATATAAATTATAAATCATGCCATGACTTGTTAAATATCAAAGTGTGAGGGATGGTTAAAAAAAGTAGAATTGGTATGAGTGAGGGAATCTGTGCTGGACACTTGATTGGTCTCTCTTTATGCCGCAAGTACATTCCCTGCATTGAAAAAATGTTAAAATAAACATAAATATAAACAACAAATACTTCAGTAGATGTTTCAAGAATTAACACAATCATTCTTTTCATCTTATAATCTGTTAAAAGAAAAAAATATTAAGGAAGAAAATAAAGAAAATGTATTGTTGGTGAGGGGTAAGAATAGTCAGAATTTTGGGCACAATATGTGAAGGGACCACCTTTAGCTAGAAGTGTGAATGATTAGTATGCTGTAGCCTTCCTTGAAGGTATACTCCTGTCTTGCAATGACACTAAATGTTTGACAGGTTGATGTTGAAGAACTGGCAATAATATTGGAACTCTCTGTCCTGGTTATGAGGAAGATTATTGTTACCTCTTACAAACAGAAGTAAAAGGCCAATGAAGAAAATGCCTGTTTTTTATTTATTATTTTTTCTCAAAGAATGGGACAAAGTGGCTTTGATGTCACACTGTGTTTTTCTGTGAGAATGTACTTGGTAGAATACACAACAACTTGTTTGTTGAATGTATTGCTCTCATTAAGAATGAGTTTTTTCAATCTTTTTAATAAAAAATTAGATATTCTCCATTAAAAATAAGTTGTAGTTGTGAATGTTCTAAAATATAGATTGTGTACAATAGAACAGAAAATACCCCAATGTGCATTTTGAAAATATTTGTCTCCATGAATACTTGTCTGTTTCATTTTCTTTTTATACTTGTGGCATATCATTTGAATCATGTCTTTATCATTATCTTCTACTATAATCTTCATTCTTGGTACACAGGGTTTTTACTTCATGAATTTTAAATTGTTTTATGCCTTTTCATAATAGACACTTCTATTAAAGAAGTTTCAGTTTATGAAAGTTTTCATCAGAGAAAATGAGTAATATTTTATGTATTGTAATTTACTATAATGTACAACATCAAACATTTTGTAGCAAAATGTTTGTGCAAAGTATGGTGCTTGATTTCTAAAGAGTGTAATAAGGCCAATAAACATTTGATGTGAAATGATGCTGTGGTGTCTTAGGGTTAAAATAGTAATGTGATGATTATAATGATTGTATGATGTATATTTTTAAAAACTGTAACCATGCATAATCATCCATTCCATGAAAAGAGCATTTAGATCACTTAGCATCACCTATAGCTTGGTCTTTGAGTAATAAATAATATTTTTAATGTTTTAATGTTCATGTGTTGTGCTTAATATAAGCATACATTTTTAATATGTATGCAATGTACAATCCCTAGGGGAATGCCGCTGGGTAAACATTTCAACAAAAACGTCCTTTACTAATTATTACAAGATATTTGTCAGATTATATCTTATCCAAACAAATTAATTAGTAAGTGCTCCTCTTGAGACTGTTTTTTTATGATAGGATTGTACAATGTTATAGTCATGCCAATTATTGTGCATTTATTCACTTCATGAATAAGGCATGGTATTAGAAAAGATTGACTAATTTCTTTTTTAAAGAGAAATATATAAATAATATTTAGGCAATAATTTGTACAAAATAAATCAGCAGGCAAAATGATTTATGTGTTTCAGAGTAATCTCCTTCAACAAGCAATTATATTTTTATTGTTTGTTAAATTATGGACTGCTAATTTTAACCATGACACTATTTCAGGTACCCTCATTGAATTTTATCTCACCTGAATTATCACAATAATTATTATTGAGAAGGAATGAAAAGTATAATTCATTTACTTTTTGTGTTGGATTAAAATATTGGTTCAAAACTATTTCAGTGGTTAGTAAATGTGTAATTATTTTGTTTGTTATTTATTGAAAATGTAGTTAAAAACGGGTACTTTATCATCCATGGGGAAACTTTACTGTCTAATTTTTCCATACTAAGCTGTGTAAAAACTGCTTAGTTAATTGTAAAACTGTAATGCCATTTTTACTACAAGTACAATTTTTCTCATAATTTTATTATTTAAATGTTTCTTATATTCAAGAAATGTGCAATTAAGCAAACTTGTAATGACTGATCGTTTATTTCATGACAGTTGTTTCAAAAAATTTGTAGAGAGAAAACATAATTTGGATCATTGTTTACCATAATATTTTCTATGCAAAATTAACAAGCTGAGTTTCCTTTCTGTTGTACTATGGAACCCCTCAAAAATTACTTTTTTTGATGAATCATTTCTTGGCTAGAGCGCATCTTTAAGTTGATCAGTAAAATACAATAAAGATAAGGAAGCAAATAGCTCTTGATGATAAAGTAATGAAGTATAATAAATTACATTGGAATGTGTAGGTTTCCTTTTTTTATGTTCAATCAATTTTTTATTTAAAAAAATATTTTTGTGAATAATATGAACTTTGCACAGAGTGAATTGCATTTTGATATTTGTAAGCAAAAAAGAGGTTAAGTTTTTGAAAATGAAATGTTGCTATGTTTAATTAATGGAACGTATGAATGTATTTGAATTGAGAGAAATTCCTGAGAAGTTTATTAAACTTACTAATGTCTTCTGATTTTTAATGGTATTTTGCTTGTGGGGTTCCATGGTATGAACTTAGAATCCTCCTGTGTCAACAGCCTTTTTTTCTCAATAAAGAAAACTCATGGTTGTGTGAGTATTGGTTATTAGCATCAGTGTTCATTGTAAATTTATAGTGTATTTTTAGTTAATGACATTTCTCCAATTTTAAAAGTCAATTGGTCTTGAAACGTGTCTTGCTTTTTGTAATATTTACTTCTCTTTGTAAAAATGTGTATAATTGTCCATTAAAATACATACTTTTAAAATTATGAAAATTAAAATGTCATTCCTTAGTTTAATATATTGCATTATATCAAAAACCCTTCATCACATTTTACTTTCTCTTGTTTAAAATTAGAAAGAAATTCAGAAATATAAGGAAAGTTACATAATGCAGACACCCCTTTGTTTTCTCCCTCCCCCATATTGATGTTGAGATTTTTGACAGGAATGCATGCAGCCTGCGTGACTTTGAAATTAATCTTTCAATTTTGAGGGAACTTAACACTAGAACAGCGGTATGGGTCAAAATGAACCAACATCAGTTGTTTCTTCAATACTAAATTCAGTTTTTAACAACGGTCAATCTGATCCGTCGCGAAATCCTTGATGAGTTGAAGCGAAATGTTGAACTTCATTCGTCTGTTATTGTACGACACACTCTAGGCAACACAAACTGCACCTTGACTGTATCAGTCAAAGAAGAAAAAGAACGTAATGCATCTCGGCACACGTCATCATGAAGTAGCTGTCAGTGATGAAGTAAAAAAGAAGCCGGAAACTGACGTTTTATAATGTCACAAAATACGGGGTAGACGTAGTAGGCCAAATGACTTCGAAATATTGACCCAAAGCAGCATGCAGGAGATGGCCGAGGCATGTTTCCTATAATATATTGGACAAGGTGGCAATCAATGCTTAGATTATCTACAATAATGTAACCAATGAAAAGATGAAAAGGAAAAAAGTTCATTCTTCAATTGCCTAGTGAACTGAAGGGAGAGGATTTGTCAGAAGATGCACACAAAGGAGAAGAGACTGTAGTACCGGGGCCATCCGAAAAGCGAAAGAAGTGCCAAATTGGCTTACGCAAAGGCAAGAAGATCAGCAATTTGTGTGAGAAGTGACATAAACCGTTTGTAGAAAATGTGCCAAAAAAGTGGAAGTCAGTTGCAAAAAATGCATTTAGATGTTTAAGATGCTTTTTAATTGAATAAAAAAAATATGCTGAATAAAGCTCTACTTTGAAAAACAATTCGAATTCCAATACATCCTATTCATGGTGTCAAAATGACCCCTTCTCTCTGTTCTAGATATATCAGATTCATGGCGGTTCTAGTGTTAAAAACTTGCCACTGCTACATTTTCAAAATGTTTTTAAAAATAGCCCCAAAGATTTTTTAAACATTTTTGTGTGACTAAAGTACACTTATAAAAATGGATCTGATCTAATTTTCAGTAAAACTTCTGAAATTTTTAAAATTGCAAAAGCTTGAACTTTTTGGACCTTTCCTTCAACTACATGTTTAGGGATAGATATTTTTTAATATGAAATTGTTCTTCAAAAGTAGAGAAATTAAGCCGTCTACAAATTTTTGAATATATGACATGATGGTCGCTTTCTGGAAAACATGAAAAATTGGGGAAAAAATGAGGGAATTTAATTGTTTTGAGAAAGTTATAGACCATTAAAGGAATTTGTAGGAGAATTGTTTGTAGTCGAGGAAAATTTTTCGAGGGTTACAAAACAATATTATTCCTTAAAAACATCAGTACAGCATTACAAGCACAAACATTATTTTTGTTCAGTTTTTGTTGGTGACAAAATATTTTAAATTTGTACCGTGTCACGGCAAAGTCAAAGAGCTGAACAATTAGTATCAGGGTAGCTTTACTATTTTCTTCAAATAGTGTGAAATTACCAATCTTATCAGGAAAAAAGAAAAAATGAACCGGGGAAATAACTGGTCATTGTGTATGAGTATTTGTCGGATATGCTTATTCAAGGTTTTGAGATTCTTGAAGCACAAATCAAATCTAATTGTGCTAACTGCTATAAATTGAAGTAAGTGCTCTTTTAACATTTTTTATTCCCATACATGGCAAAATACAATTTCAACAAGGTATTTAGGATCATTTCCCTCCTCCAGGCTTCCTTCTTGACTTTTCACTCATTCTCTTAGACAGGAAAGTCACTTTCCATCCCCATCGAATCAAACTATTCTTGCAGATGCAGTTCATATCCTGTAGAAACTTAACAGTAGTGCCGTCAGATGGAATTCGCGCATGGGGAGGTGCCCTGCGAGTCCTTAACAGATTCCCACGGAAGGGAAGCACGAGTTGGCAACCATGGGAATGCTCTGAAATGCTAGTAACGCTCACGTTTTGTTTCATTGAGATGCTCATTAAAAACCATCAGTTGTTACCTGAAACAAATCAATCACCTTGCGAGTTATGCTACCATAAACCGGGGATACTTTGACCGCATTTTAATTTCATTACAACATACACACGAGACTATTGATGGCAATAGAAGGTTTTTTTTGTGTCTTATTTGGGGCTTCAACAAGTAAAATGGAATGTAAATCATTTTTGCCACTGAAAATGATAAATATGATAGTAGATATTTGTAAATGATATATGATGGTAAGATATACATTGATCACAACTTTAAATCCATCGTGGCCAAAAAAATGGCCAATAGTTGCGGTGACCGCTTAATCGAAGAGACCGTTTTATGTTTCACTTTTTGTTTTGAATGAGAAACTAGTGATGCTATAACAGCATACACTTTCTAGAATTATTTCTAAATTCGCAGTTTTCGAAAATTCAAAGTTCAACGAAAATGAGACTCGCATAATTCTTTTAAAGCATCCTTTCTTCTACCCATGGAAAAAATTGGAAGAAACAGTTTGGAGCACTTATTGACAAAATGTTTTTTGTTGCATTTATTTCAAGCCCAAATTACGCGAAAACTACTCGTTTAAAAAAACAAC
The DNA here is from genome assembly GCA_964035755.1 of Teleogryllus oceanicus. NCBI lineage: Eukaryota > Metazoa > Arthropoda > Insecta > Orthoptera > Gryllidae > Teleogryllus > Teleogryllus oceanicus. The sequence goes on from CAXIVR010000003.1 coordinate 32,998,719, forward strand.
AACTGTACATGACCTTTTTTAAAGAGCTGATTTTGTGGAACAGATTGAGACAAAAATTGCTATCTTCAATTTTTTTATTAATTTATTTATAGTCACATCAACATCGTGAAACTTGTAATTGGATACAAAATTAAATCAATACAATTGTATACAATCAATATTTATTTTTTATTTATTTTTACATCAAAAAAACAGTTAAAAACTGCGTATGCGTGCTATGGGGAAAAGTGAATTGTGTGCACATTTTCAAATTCTGTGATCCCTACACTAAGTCATATACTACTTAAATTTTGAATTTTGAAAGGGAGAAAAAACAACAACAAAAACTCCCATGTAGTAAAATCTATTTTCAAGGATAAACAAGCAATAAATTTTGAATTTTGAAAGGGAGAAAAAAAAACTCCCATGTAATAAAATCATTTTCAAGGATAAAAATAAATTTTGAATTTTGAAAGGGAGAAAAAAACAAAAAAAAAACTCCCATGTATAAAATTATTTTCAAGATAAATAAGAATAAATTTTGGCTCTTATTACTTCCTGCCGCGACAACATGGAAACGATAATTTGAATAATTGTATTTCCCACTGAATTCTAGAAGACGTGCACAGAAAATGAAGTTACATTTATGTCCAGAAGCAAAACAAGGGGCCATCTCAGCATTTGCTCAATGGATCAAGGAAACTGGACGAAAAACCTGATTGAGATGGGTGGTGAATACAACGTGGAAGTTCTATGTACAAGTGACAATGGTGTCAAATGTCCCCCAAAAAATATTTGTGACTTTTCAGAAGTTAATGTTATTTTGATCTTCGGAAGAATTAAGTAATGCTTCGTGATTAAATCCAAATAATTGCCTTAGGTGATTGAATTTTGCACAAACTTTAAAAATGTGATTCGGATTTAGTTAGACATTGCAGAGTTCACACATGAGGGAGATATATCTTTAATAGTGTAGCTTTGAAATGTTAACATTTTGCAATTTTTGAAAATAGAGTTTGCGAAAATGGGACTATCCTAAGAAAAAAATTGGGATCTGTTTTTGAAAAGAAAATTGCTTAAAGAAATTAAAAATTGTCTATATTTCGCTCAAAATTACGTCATAACTACTCAGTATGTCTTTAAAGAACAGATTTCATTTAGGAAAAAATATTTTGTCTTCAATATTATAGTAGTAGGAAGTCACCCAAACAAATTTGCACTTTTGCTATTTTCAAGAAATTGAGTTTCCAAAGAACATGAGACCTGCGACATTCTCTTAAACGTCCTTAACACTATCCGAGGACAAAGTTTAATTAAAAAAAAAAAAGACCATTTTTAAGAAAACTTTGAAAATTTTGAGGCGTCATGTAAAGTAGCCTCAAAAATCACAATATTCGTTTGAAACTCCCAAAACCTTCAGTCCCTTCAAATCGATCGGGGAATATCAATTTTAGAGAAAATCGGCTGAACGGTTTAGGCGCTAGCGTTGACCGCAGACGGATGGACAGACAGACGTTTTGCCGTCAGTCGATTTTTCGGTATCAAGAACCCACAAAATATGAATTTGGCAACAACACGTGTTAGATGATGTAATTTACTATACCTTGGAACATGATTTACCTACTTTTTCGTTACCAGGGCTAGGCAACAAAAACTTTTTTTTTTTTTTTTTTTTTGCCGAAAATTCGCCTTTTTTTCGGCGCACGTTTACATAACTTTCTTCTTACGAAGTGCGAGAAAGTAAAACGTGCCAAAGAAGCTCATGAAATGTCATCATGAAATCAGTGTATGTCAATAATGTGGTAACTCTGAAACTGTTTACAAGAGGTGAGAGATTTAAAACGGAAATGTTTCGGTTGAACACGAATGACTGTCGGGACGTATTTTTATCTCAAAATCAGAAGAATGCGTACCAAAAGCAGCAAAATTCGAGAGCTTACCGAAGAACTTAACATCTCGTACGGGTCCAAACAAAGTATTTCAGCCACGATAATTTACTAATGAGACGGCCAGAAAAATGCGCTAAAGGCTTTTTTCTTCATCGGGATGCGCCGTGCCACATGTCGCTGTTGATTTGCAAGTCTTTGGCCGGGAAAGTGTTCCTGTTTGTCCACATTTGCCTTTCTCGCCAGATTTAGCACCATGCGAGTGGGTCTTTCAAAACATAACTAGTGAAGCTACGCCGCTCACCGAAACTGGGGCTAGCATCATATTTTTTTAAACCGTTCGTTGTTAAATACGAAGAGAAACTTCAGTGAAAAAAAATTGTAGCGGTCTTTGATAAAATACTTTTTTTAGTAATTACATAGATTTCAGACAAATTTCGCGAAATTTACTTGTTTTGATTTTCAAAAAATTACAAATGACCTTTTTAAAGAGCTGATTTTTTACAACAGACTTTAAGGCAAAAATCGCTATCTTTTGTAATTTTGAAATGGTACTTTTTGCAATGTTCGAAAATACGGAGTTCGCCAAAAAGGGACTTGCGCCTTATCTTTTACCGTCTCTTGATACATACGAGGGGAAAAAAATTAAAAAATGGAGTGGTTTTTGAGAGAAAAAAATGTTACAAAAATTTTTTAATTGCTTATATTTCGCGCTAATTACACGAACACTAATTATATTTTCGAAAAATTGAACATGATCTTATTTTAAAATATCTTTAAAAACAGATTTAATTAAAGAAAAAATCTCTTTCTTCGTAATTGAATCTGTTATATTTAAAACCCCGCAAGTCAGGAATTGTAAAGTTGTGGGAAAACGAGAAACACGGAATAATGAAATACTTAGAGAACTTTTCTCTGTCTGTACTTTCTCGTATACGTACGTATGTACGGAGTAATATACGTAGTATAGAGAAAGTTATGTAATGCTGCGGAAAATCGATTTCGATTTTTCAACGAAAATACTCCTTTTGGGGTCTCCTGATACCGCAAAAGTGTTCTTTTCAAAACGTTGGTATGTCCGTCCGTTTGTCTGTCTTCTGTTGAACAACACTAGCGCCTAAACTATGCGTACGATTTTTTTCCCAACTGAATAAACCCCTCTCCATCTGGTCTCACTCGAAGCTCTGCGATTTTGAAAAACATTCATTAATTTTGCAGAGGTACATTTTTCAAAAATGGCTTCAATTTTTTCTTTAAACTTTTGGTAAGGATAGCGCTAAATGTATTCTATGAGATGGGACAAACGCGACTTTGCTCTATTCGTTCGTTTCTACAAAAAATACAAAAATGTAATTTTTTTTGACTAGCCTCTCAGGTCGTTAATATTTACATGCGAGACAATTTGTTCACATTATTGCATTTACGAGTACATGTGCTTCAAATGAAACCTTATAAAGTTTCTCGAAAACTCAAAAGTTTTATGTGAAAACTAGCTCAAAATCCGCATTTTCAGACACACTCAAATGCTATTTTCGGCTTTGGCTTCAAATTTTGAATGAACAAAATTTTTAATCAATTTTGGGAACAAAACCAGTTTGGTTTTAGTCGTGGTTCTAACTCAGAAAATGCTGTAGTTGCCCTTCTAAAAGCAACAGAACCACGTCAAGAAAAATATTGTGCAGTGATGCTTGCCGACTTTCGCAGAGCCTTTGATCACTGTTGGTGGCCAGTTACATTACGCCGACTGCAAAAATTAAGTTGTACAAGAAATCTTTATGCAATGTTTCGCAGCTATTTTAAAGATAGAACGGCAGGAATTCGTGCAAGTTGAACTTACGTAGGAAAGAACGTAACACGTGGATGCCCGCAGGGGTCCATTTGCGGACCATCCTTGTGGAATATCCTTTTTTTTTTAATTTGTTGCGTCTCGTTTGACGTTTAACGCAACGCGTCTCCAAGACCCTTGGGGGGGGGGGGCGTTGAGCGCTTTGCGCTTTCTGGGAGTAATCCTCCCATTTCTAACAGCGCTGGAGTAATCCTCCGTTAATATCGTCTGTCGCGTCTCGTCGCAGTCGGTTGTCAAGAGGACCGCCAGGTAACATCTCCGCGTACGCGCCTCCTACCGCGCGCTCCTGCGTCACTACCCAGCGGCCAGAATTAGGAAGGAATAAGGATAGGGGTAGGGTTTAGGACACTTCACAGGGGTTGGACTAGCCCTTGTGAAGCAGCAGAACTCGTTTTGTTGGAACAAATTTCACATGAGATTCGACGGGAATCGAACCCGGATCTCAGTGGTGAAAGGCTTGCGACTTATGCGAGCAATGAGCCACGAGTACAGCATCCTAATGGATGAACTCCTTGCTCATTTAAGAGAGGCAGGTGTCAGGGCAATAGCTTATGCGGATGATTTTTCAGTCGTACCGGGAAAAAGCTGCTAGGATTTGGAAGAACGATAAGTTCAACCTGTCCACATAATTTCGAAGTGATGCAAAAGCGTAAAATTAAACTCGGAACAATGGCCCGGTAAGAGCGAAAGCTCAGGGACGAGGCCTGAACACATATCTACATGTGACGTCTACACATGTCCGTCTGTGAACACTACTAGCACCTAAACCATGCGTACGATCATTCCCAAATTAAAGAAACTCCTGTCTATCTGGCTCTAGTTGAAACTTTGAAAGTTTGATAAATAGTCTTTAAAATTTGGGGGCACTTTACATGAAGTCCCCCGGGCATTTTCAAAATTTTCTCAAAACCGGCTCTAAAGTTTTTCTTAATTTTTTTGGAAGAATAGAGTATAATACACTTATAAAGGTGGCATAGGTCCCATTTTCCCAGTTAACTCTGAATTTTCGAAATTTGCTAAATTTTAGATTTTTTCGGCTTCTGTTTACAACTACAAAATTGAAGACAGATTTTTCCTACAAATGAAATTTTATGTCCATAATTAGTTATTTCATTAAGGTCATGTACATTTTTTTAAAATGTTAGTAGTTTTCTCACAATATGACATGCAATATTTGCAATGTTAAAAAATAAAAACAAGATTTTCTAATAAACGACTCAAATTTTATCTTTAAACTTTTGGTAGGGGTAGTGCTAAAGGCAATCTAAAATATGACATAAACGCCATATTGCTCTATTCGTTTGTTTTTTCAAAAATGACAAAAGTGTAAGTTTTTTATTTGTCTCTCACGTCGGTAATATTTACATTAGAGGCAGTTTCTTCACATTGTTATAATTATGAGTACATGTGCTATAAATAACGTTTTTCTCGAAAACTATAAAACACATATGTAATTTTTTAAAATTTTTTTTTCCTTTTGCCTTGAATAAATTTAAATATTTTTAGTAATTTATAAATAACGTGTTTCAAATTTCGCATTTACAGTACTAACGGTTAAACGCCATTTTCTTAAAAAGGGCCCCAAATTTTTCAATGAAAATTGTCACATCGGCCGTAGTTTTACTCTTCTTTAAAATTTTTAAGTAATATTTCGGTTCTACCATTAGGAAACCTAAAAGTTGAGAAAATGTCAAAAATATGTACTTTTGGACGGCGTTAGATGGCAGCTGGCAACAGCATGGGGCATGACCGTAAAGGCAGTCCGCATCAAAGAAATGAGATAACTTTACTGCAAGAAAGTCTGTCCCGTTGTGGCACCACTAGTTGGCTTCGCACTAGCAATTTGTAGTAATAGTCAAGTTAAATAATTTTAAGTATCCTTACACTGAATGAACGTACATTTTTTATATATTTCGGAAATGTATTTCAAGTAAGGAACAAATTCTTTGTGAAGCAAAAGTTTTGTGCGAAATTTCTAAAATGTGTAGTGTCACTTCGTGATACTGTACACGATTTAATTAAGAAGTTTCGACAAACACATAACAATGGTCGATCTGAACCTATCGACCCTGAGTTTTGTTAGTTTATCAGAGCATAAACCTCTTAAAATCTCCGACAATGCACTGTAGTGCTTCACGAAACCTCTGAGACTAGTTCACATAGCGCCGTCTCGTCAGGCACCGCACGCTACAGCAAAACTACTCAATTCCGATCATTCTGAGCGGTGAGATCAGCGCGGCGAGACCGCTATAATGTACAGTCGACTCCGGGTGTAGTGAGCTCGGATACAGAGAGCCCTTGGTTATAGTGAACTTCAGTCACTGGCCCCGTTTCACTTACGATACAAATAAGCACAAGAAGTTATAGTGAACCTGAACCTCGGCTATAGTGAACGTAGGAAGTAAATCCTGTGAATTAATTTGAATCTCGTATGTTATTACGCCAGTAAAATGCTCTTCGGAGACTGAGACGGTGTTCCAACAGTGCAAGAGGCATTGAAAAGTGTAAGACTGCATTACGATACTTAGAATCAGAAGACAAGGCAGAATCAAATGTGGAGAGAACACGAATTCTGGAGAAGAATCTAGAGAAATTACTAATTAAAAATGTACGAAGCAAACAATTGTAAATAATTGCTTTTTTAAGGACAAATAAAGATATTGAAATTTTCAGTTAATTTTAATAATCAATTTTGCTGTCTCTCTATATTAATACAATCAATAGTTGTGGAGAAAATCTATTTAATTTTGGCATAATCGGATATAGTGAACCTCGTACATAGTAAACCAAACATGATAGTCCCCCGAAGTTCACTATAACCGGAGTCGACTGAATGTTTGAGAATGCCAGTTCCGGCACTACGGTTATCGAGAACAAACGATACTTACATTAGAACTGTTTTCGTTGCCTCTCCACGTCGACGAACGAAAAGGAAACGATGGTTAACGAATGCCGGAGGCGTGACCGGCTCTCTCGATGTCGTTTATTGCTCAAACCTCTTTATTACACACCTTAAATGCATATTATTACCACTCTCAATGGAGGGGTAACTGTACTGAGTTTAATACAAACTAAATGTTGCTTTGTCGAAAAGCAAATAGAATTCAGTCGCACAAGGCATGTTTCAAATCTCTGCAAAATTCTCCAATTGAAACAGCGCGAGAACGGCAGTTAAGGCATTTTTTGAAAATTATGTTTTAAATTGTTTTTATTATAAAAGTTAATTACATTTCTGTATTAAATTGTTTTCTCGTTTGTAAGAGAGCTCACGATGCGTTTCACAAGCAAAACACACTGAAACTACTATCAAACTGCACACAGAATACGGTCCCCAATTCTACCGACTCTGTTGAGATCAGCCGAGAATGAGCGGTTCCGATAGTTTGGATTCTTGTCAGGGACCTACGTATTGATTTCAAATAGATAAGGAGCATGGTGGAAAGATGCGTGGGCTACTCGGGCACACCGATTTTTACTCGTTCTGCGCAGCACCTCTTTGCGTCACGAACCACGCGATCATAACATGGGCACTTCGTTTGAAAAGTCAGACCAGTCGCAGGGCGCCATGTTGTATATGGAGAGTGTTCAGTAGCATTTTTAAAGTGGCGATTTTTAACGAAAAGTAACACGATGGCGGTGTAATTGAAATAAAAGTTGCAATATTAACAAAAGACTTCATACATCTGTTTCAGTGACTTGTAACAAGAATCAGTGCCTGAAGATCACTGACCGAAGTCAGATACGATGCGCAAGAGCCCCTCCTCCTGATAAGTTCGGCTCGCCCTCTGAGACTGCAAAGAAGCTAGAAGAATATCTGTAAGAGAATGGGAAAGCCCGAATCTTTCGCACTCATGGCTGAAAAAAGAACTGAAACTGTTTCCTTAAAAAATATGACTGTGTGGGAATTACAAGTCACGGATGAGACACTAATTTATTATTGTGAGTGGTTTCAGAATTTTGTAAGTTGAGGTATCAATGTAGTCGGTGAGACTGTTTTTACAGAAATGCTTGGATTCATCTTTCGGGATATCTGAACTCTCAGAACAGTCGGATATGGACGTCAAAGAATCCTTATATCATTCATGAAGTCGCGTGACCAGAAAATTGAGAATATAAATTGACATATCTAGAGTATGTATTGAGGGTTCCATCTTCTTTCACATGATAATCACAGACATTGTTTCCACGTTTTGTCCCTTATTTAAACAGATTACAGGGGATGAAATAATAATGTATATTTTCAGCAAGATGTTGACAGCACATCCCGGTAAACGTTCTATGAATGGTACTGCTAAACGTTCTCTGGCAAGATGTCATGGGATCTACATTATTTTGGAAGGGATATGACCGCTATAAGGGCTATGACACTTGATTTCTTTTGACTTGAATATGACACTTGATTTCTTTTTCTGAATCCGGAAGAATTGATTTAGGAAGAATTGAAACAATCAATATTGTTGCAAGTACTCCCCAAGGAATTTTAAAAGTAATTTAAGATAATACGAGTTACTCTTTGCCTTCAAAGTTCTGGCTATGCAGAAACTGCAGAGAGACCTTTTGAAGTGAACAAATTTAATTCTTTATTACTCATTCAATTGAGATTTTAAATTGCTTTCTTTATTATAGAATATTAGTAAAAGCTATTGTATATGTGAGAATATCTTTCATTGGATTTCGATAGAAGGAGTGAAGTCCTATGTTCTCCACCTTTGTTCCGCCACTATGCAAGGGTAATTGGTATAAGTAAATACACATGTAGGTTTGTATATTAATTACAAAAACGCTACATAGGGAAATATTTGAAACCAATGATAGGTAATATAGAGTGGAAAGTAATCAGTAAATACAAATAAAATGAAATTAAATATGTACAATTTTTCAAAGTTTGTATTTCTAATTCAAGCTACATTCATGCAAATGTTTTCTACACTTTGCCTTTCATGAAAATAATACACTTATTTTTGTAAAGTTTCATTCTTATTGTATTGTATTTCGTTAGAAAAAACTATACTACAATTGATAATAAGGCACTGGAATGCAGTCTCCATTGATACATGGCATACACAAAGTCAACTACTAACACATTGTTCTATTGTTATTATTTTTTGACAATGTGTTTCATAGACATATGGCACATGAGAACTCAACTATCTTAATTGTAATTTCCACTAAACATAAGTCATAATATACAAACATTTATAGCTAAAACATTGTGCCATTTTAATGAGACTTTAAATTTTAAATCTCTTACGTAGGTTTTATTTACAAAACTTTTCTTTAACGCAAGTGTAATTATCAATCCATATTTTGGTAATGGAACAGACGTACTTAGAGCCGTAAGTACACTCTGCATTTATCTTCACTGGCTCGTTTTAAGAAATTATTAAAACTTCAGAAATCACGTGTTTTAAGTTGGAAATTGATGATATTGTTTATAATTATTACACAATTTACATTGCTGTATGTAATGTACAACATGTACAAAGCATTAGAAGTTGTTTGATCCTCATTGTGACAGGATTGGCAAATAGAAAATACGAAGATAAGCATGTAATGTTTTGTACATATTCCTCTCAAAACTATTCATTATTAGAATATATTGAACATTTTTAACAATATAAACAAGTGGAACTTACATTGACGTAGAACATGAAAGCCTTTGTTCTAACTTCAGTCAAACGTCATCCTCATGTCAAGTACAAAAAACTGAAGCGTAATGCTTTTAAATTTTACATTTCAGTATTAATTCTTTAAAGAAAATTTATTTGGAAAATTAAAATCTTTGTAGTAGATTAAAGTTAAAAACAATTTTAAAAAATAAAATAAAATAAAATATTGCGATACCGGTAATATTTCTTTCATACGCATCACTTTGATCGCTGTGATTTCGCCACTATGCTTTAAAGTTTTATTCATTCAGATATTACTTAATGCTTTTTGTCTCATAGTCTATACAAAACATTTAACGATACTTATTTCCGCAACACCAATGCCGATTTACAGGCTTCTAACGAATTCGATTTCTAAAACAATTTAAATTTGAAATTTGTCCATTGATATAAAAGTACAACAGGGGTATGAACAACAAAAGTCTGTGTTATGTATTTCGGTTAAAAGCAGTATATTCAACCCCAATGAATAAATAATTATTTCGATACTCTTGAACGGGTACTATTACATTCCGGAATTATCTTTCATTCATCGGAATCTATTTTTTTGTATTAATACAGCAAGAATATTTCGCTGGATTCATTCAAGAGTATTGTCATTGTGCATAAATTACGAGTTACCCGAGTAAAATAAGCATTGTTTCACACCAATCAGTAATTAAAACCACGAAATAAACATGAAAAACTTGTATTTGACTTTAACCTTTGAGATTCGTGATTTGTAGGATTCCATGCACTAAAATATTTTAATGAAATACATATTTTGATTGAGATCTAGCATTGTTGCTTCCATAATTATTGTAATCTTGATCTTCTTTTGCCATTAATTAAAAAATATGTTTGATCTCTTTTGACGTTTCAATACTTTATTTACAAGTTAATTATTAATAATTTTGTTATTGGAATCGTTACTTACAAATAACCGGTGATGCAAATAAATATGTTAAGTATTTTCATTGAAAACGAAATTTTCATTGTGCTAATCTGCGGTCCAAAATATACCCTCAGACTTATTTCGCTTCACAATAAATATGTAAGTTCTTTTAAAACAACATTCTTAGTGGTAAACTCAATATTTCTAGGTGACATTTTGTTTTCATTTAAATTATTTAGAAGTTGATACATTTCAACCGATCTTGTCAACCATATTGTTTAATTGTGTTGAGTTGATTGTATCGATTTTTACGATATCTACAACAAAGAGAGGATAGTGTTTTGGACCGCAGGGCCTTATGAACTTTCTGAGAGTAATGTCAGTTATACTTGTTTTGATAAGGCAAAAGAGATGTTTCAATAAATGAATTTACGAATAGTTTATATCCCTACTTCTTTTCTTACTAAACTTAGAACTGAGGTTATAAATGCCACGTTGTGAAGTATTGTAGTAGTAAGTTACAAAATATGAATGTCTTTATTAGAGATTCTAATTTTAGTCAAAATGGTCACGAGCAAGCGAGCTTATGATTGGATTTGAGAGGAGCAAAAAAATGTTTTGGCATGCCGTCTTCTACGTTCTGTAACATTGTTCAAAGACACGGTTTCCTCTAAAATTACTCAATTCATTTCCAAAAAGAGAATAAGCTATATAATTATAAGTATTAACTTGTTTGATAATCAGCTGCCGTTTTTACACGTCTTTAAGAACTTTTCCTATGGTAACATTTTACTGATTGTTTAATTTTCCTTGTTAAAAAATAAACATTTCAGTTCTATTACAATATTACTTTAATTCGATCTCTTTCGTAACAAAACATTGAATCATGTATAACTGTTCAAATGTTGAACAAAACTGTAACACTTTTGCATCCACGCAACACTAACAAATAAGTGAAGCATGATCTTAAATTATTTTAGTTGCTTGAAAGTGTTAATTAAACACTTAAAATTATATTGATTCCGTCTACATGCTTTTACAGTCGTATTCAAATTCTGTGACTGTTTTGTTTGAACCATTGTGATGATTTTTAATTATTTCACTCTAACTAAAAACTTCATAAAATGACAGTCTGTTTGTATTGGTCGTCCTTTGACACTCCTGTATTTTTTTTTATCAATTTCCATTTTCAAATTCAATAAATCATACAATATAATTTTAATCTATTAATTTTTACATTTTATTATTTATTTACTATTTTCTACAATTAAAAAATATTAAACTTAGTTCGTTCATTATTTTAAACTAAAAGGCAAGACTGTAGAGAAGTGTAAGAGACATTTTAAGTATTTGAGACATTATTATCAAAATAATTGATGTCCTTAAATTCCAAGTAGGGTAACTCAATTTCAATTAAGTTGATTATCGTGTTCTGCAAGTGGCATTCAATCGCTATCTCAGGAAAGTGTAAGCGTTTGCTGATAATGATCAACCTATTTTTTCAATAAACAATTTTCTTTCCAGAGGATTAGCGCGTTACAAGAGTGTTTTTGCATTAATTATAGATAGCTAAATTATTGTTAAGAGCGACGCCATTCCTTCTAGTCTTCAATTTCAATTTTCGAATTATGTGGTTGAGGTGTTTTGGAGGGTTGGTATAGGGTTAGGAATTAAAACCGTTAGGATAGAAGAGAAAATGTGTTATTAAAGTGGTCTGCATTTATCCTTGAGGAATCTGGATTGAATTCTCTTTTGAGTGTAGTATTTTCCATGTCGGAAATTACTTGCGACTGAAGAGATCAAGCTAATTGAAAATGTAGTTACACCACGAGGGCTTTAAAGGTAATCAATTATTATAGAGTAACTAAAAAGGAGCTTTTAATGAATACAATATTTTAGTATACAGTCAAGAAGAAATAGAAGAAAAATAAAAATTACTGCCTTATCTTATGTTCAGATTTTGTCTGTGATTATACCTTGCATAAAAATGTTCATTTACAAATTCTTCCTCTATTGTTTTCAAAAGTAAGTACACCACCCATGGTTGTCGGAGGCACTAAACAGCTTCGTTGACATATGTATATCGTTGTTAATGACAGAATTTTTCTCTAAAATTTTTCTGGCAATTGTTACTTTTAATGCAAATTCTGTTGGCAAACGAACAGCTGCATTTATGAAACAGTGTAGAGATTTTAAATTTGAAATTTTTGTTACTACTACAATTTTGTTACTTCTACTCAAAATAACTTCTGTGGTGGCAGCGGAGATTTTGTGGTATTCCATGATAAAATCTGGGATAAATGAGGTATCAAACCACAATAAAGATTGAATAATTTTACTTCAAATTATGCCATACACGTGTTTCAGGAGTGTTCTCCCATCATCAGTGGCTCTATAAAATGACATAAACAAAATCGTATGAAAACAATATCTACAATGCAAGCGCAAATTTACTAAATAAAATTATTTCAACAAGAAACTTACCCAGACAACACAGATTAAACACTAAAAACCATTATGAAATAGTCCAATATGACGCCATCTTGTGCATCGTACGATGTACGAGGGCAGACTGAGGGAAGAGGAAGGAGGAAAACTAAGGATGAGTCAATAAATAAATTTATGATGGGGCTGGATCTAAATTGGGATTGCTCATTTAGGCATATTAGGTTGGGATTTTTGTCTAATTTTAGGATTTCAAGATTTTCTAAAATATTTAATTTGTTGCCTTTATTTTCGAAATGTAGAATTTTGAAATTATTATCAGGGTCGAAAGTATGGTTGTTTTGGATAAGGTGGTTGGCAAAAGTGGAGTGCTCTTGTTTAAGTTTCCATGATCTTAAATGTTCATGAAGCCTACATGAAAACTTTCTACCTGTTTGTCCCACATATGCTGAATTACAACTATTACATTTTAATAAATATACTCCACTTTTTTCTCTTAAGGGTATGGGGGATTTGTTGTTGGGAAATAAATTTTGTAGGGTGTTGAGAGTTTTATAGGAAACTTTTATGTTGGCTTTATTAAATATTCTACCTATCTTTTTGGATATGGGACCTAAATATGGTAAACATACAAAATGTTTGATTTCAGGGGTTAGATTTTGTGGGAAGGCCTTTTTGATTATAAGTTTAATTTCTTTTCCTTTGATAAGTTTTTTGATGATGGAGGGGTTATAACCATTATTTATGCCTATTTGTAAAATGGTGTTAATTTCTTCCTTAAATTCTAATTCTGACATGGGGACATTGAATAATCTATGTATCCAAGAGTGAAAAACTGCAAATTTGTGGTGATGGCAATGGTTTGAATTGAATGGTATGATCATATCTGTCTGGGTGGGTTTTCTGAAAATTTTAAAATCCCTTAGTTTAAAATCATCCTTAGTTTTCCTCCTTCCTCTTCCCTCAGTCTGCCCTCGTACATCGTACGATGCACAAGATGGCGTCATATTGGACTATTTCATAATGGTTTTTAGTGTTTAATCTGTGTTGACTGGGTAAGTTTCTTGTTGAAATAATTTTATTTAGTAAATTTGCGCTTGCATTGTAGATATTGTTTTCATACGATTTTGTTTATGTCATTTTATAGAGCCACTGATGATGGGAGAACACTCCTGAAACACGTGTATGGCATAATTTGAAGTAAAATTATTCAATCTTTATTGTGGTTTGATACCTCATTTATCCCAGATTTTATCAAAATAACTTATTATTTTCACATTTCTATTATAGTTTGTTTGCACTGAGTAAGGATAAGATTTAATTTTTTCTTGAGAGGTAACTACAGTTACTATGAGAAGGTGTTTGGTAAAACGTCTGCAGATAAAAGGTGAGTTGTAACAAAGAAGAGTAATACAAGATTTATCGAATTACTTTTTTTCTGAAGGTTGATGATTTCAGGTTGATGGTTAGTTTCATCACATCCATACTTTTGAATTGTATTCACTACTTAGTTTTTGTTTCGTAACAAAATAATTGAACATAAAAAAAGTAAAGCAAAGGTGAATCACCCATTTTTGGTGGAAAATAAATGTCTCTGATGGCACTAGGAATACTTCCGACTTCAGCGCTGCAAAGCAAACGTGAAGGAGAAGATCAGAGATTGAGCTGAAAAAATTGTAAAAAAATGTTTGTTTTAGGAATAAGGCATATTTAAGGTATTTATCCTAAAAACGCCTTATTTAGAACTAAGCCAAGAGCATTGAAGAATGATCTACACGTCCCAGGTCTGTAAGATTTATCCGATCTCGCCAAGATCCAGGTTGCACGTGGCAATAGAAAACAAAACCGTTTTGGTTTGCTGGAGGCTTGGCCTCAACCGAGGAAGGGCGGCAGCGTGACGTAGCTGTGGCCGTGCTCGGCGCGGAGGCCGTCCTTGGGCGGGGCGCGGCCGCCGCCGGCGCCGAAGGCAGCCGCGTCGTGCGCCGCCGCCAGCTCCGTCCCGGGGCCCGGGCCCGCGCGGCTGGGCGCCGCCCCCGCGGCCCGGGGACCCGCCGCCCCCGCCGCCGAACTCGTGGTGCGGCCGCAGCGCCCCCGTGCCCCCGAACATGGCCGCGCCTGCGGCATCGGCGTCCACTGCCAGGGCAAGGCCACGCGCCGCTCAGAGGGCCGCCCGCGAGGCAGGAAGCGTAAGGGAAGGGCAGGGCAGGGCAGGGTAGCGAAGCCACGATTTCTTTGGAGTGCGGAAACGGGAGGGGAGAGAGCGAAGAAATCGAAGGAATGACTTTACTGGAGGAAGAGGACAAGATGAACGAGAGCAACCAGCGCAGGAGGAAAATGCAGAGGAATGATCATACAAGACGATATATATTATAAGAAATCAGCAAAAACATTAAAGAAAACATAAGTTGAAGAACGTAGCATTTCCTCCCAGGACATTTTTACTTTTTGCCTACTTAGGCAACTGAATACATTTACAATAAGGTGTGATAATAATAATAATAATAATAATAATAATAATAATAATAATAATAATAATCATATAGAGTAGTAAATGACTGTGAAGACTTCGAATTACAACTAGAGTGGATCAGAGCATTGCCTCGTGGCTCTAAAAACATGGACAACTGCTCGTGGGAAAGCGAAGGCGAACTTACCAGGGCCGAACTCCGCGGGGCCCGGGTCGGCCTGGGCCATCATGTAGCCAGTGGAGTAGCCGCTGGTGAAGGAGTAGGCGCCGGCGGTGGGCTGCAGCGGTTGAGGTGCGGCGACAGCTCGAGCCCGAGTAGGAGCCCCAGGCGTCGCCGGCCTGCAGCGGCGCCCGCCGCCGCCCGCCGCGCCCGCGCCGCCCGCGCCGCCGCCCGCGCCGAAGCCCGCCAGCCCGAAGCCCGCGCCCAGCGCGCCGCCCGGCGACCCTGCGCGCCACGGCTCTGCCTCAGCCACAAGCAAATGACTGGTTGGGGAACATGGTGAGGTGCCCCGCCCCCATATGGCTGAATTTCTAATTTGTTGAGAGGATTTAAGTA
Organism: Teleogryllus oceanicus; assembly: GCA_964035755.1. NCBI lineage: Eukaryota > Metazoa > Arthropoda > Insecta > Orthoptera > Gryllidae > Teleogryllus > Teleogryllus oceanicus. Next base: position 33,014,441 of record CAXIVR010000003.1, read on the forward strand.
ATAAACATCACGTATGTTTTTAAATTTCTCGTATACGTACGTATTACGGAGTAATGTACGTAGTATAGATAAATTTATGTTATCGTCATTCTTCAGAGAGTGACATATGTTCAAATTGAGTGCAGTAAAAAAATTGGTTTTAAAGTTGTTTTGAAGTGCATCTGACATATTAGGAGAAAAATATTTAGATAAAAGGTATTTAGGAGTAAAATATACTCTGTTAATAAATATTGGAACTAAAATTTCCTGTAATTTTTTAGAAGAGAACAATGAATATGTTGTTATTAATTTCGTAGGTACCAAAGTGATTTACGAATAAAAGGGAAGGTGGCAGAGATTCACTCTAATATAAACACGACTCATTTTATCGTAGCAGACAGTAAAGCGCCCGGAATTGCCGAACACGCAACCCGTTATACTCTCCTGTATTGCGGTTCGCAACAGGTAACTGCTCCTTTGATTTATCGAAAAAATTCTAAATATGTTATTCTAAAACCAATATTTTATTACTGCCACCCAATAGAAAAGTATATTTTGTAGCTACACACTTGGCCCGCCTACAGTGGAATTATAATGTTGCGAATACCTCTCATTACATACGTTTATTACAACATAACTAAGATATTGGTGAATTAATCATCCAGGAAATGTTTAGAAATCCATAATGAGCCTAGGAAATCATTAAATTTAAACTATGGTTAAATTAAACTCAGAATAGAAAATAAATGTTTCTAAAAGTTTGACTGAATGTTACATTGTTTCAAAATACGAATTTGCCAAATTTCTTGTCAAAAATCTCTGTTCTTGTTAAAGTTAGGGGTGAGGAGTAGAAAAAGATGGATGAAATATTGCGCGGCCCGACTGTGCGTGGTTGTTAAGTTTCTGCTCCAGCATTCAACTGGCATCGAAAACTACCAATTTGAGCAACCGGACATTAAAATTCTCCTCCTGGTTAGGGTTGAATACACATATGTAGCTACTGTCGAAAATCCGCCACCGACAGGACTCGAAATTAGAACCTCGCGGGCAACGATGCTGCCAATTCATCGTTGTTTCTCTAACTATCGCTGCTGGAGCTTGAACTGGATAGCGATCGGCTGCCTGGATCTAGGGAGCTCAGGCCTCTAAACTCTGACGAGGGCAATACCTGGGAAACGTTAGTGGAAATGAAAGTGCATAAAGGGGAGAAAAGCAGCGTTTCTTACCGGCAGCGGCGGCCGGGGCGGCGGAGCAGGCGCCCGGCAGGTAACCCGTCTTCCGCGGAGGCTCGCGCTTCCGCCACTTGGCGCGTCGGTTCTGGAACCACACCTGCAACACGCCGAGCCGAGTCCGTGGTGTAAAGAGAAACGAAGGACATTGCGCATATCTCAGCATTGCATGCAAGAACGTACCAGGCACACAGGGCGCGATAGGGATCCTGAAGGAGAGCGCGTTTTAAAAGTTATCCAAGGGCAACTGAATTTCGTGTAATTGTTATGTTAAGGTAGACATTCTGTTGAATTTTTTAAACGTGAATTTATATTGTTTTTCCTGGAGATAATACTTCATAATGGAAATAATACATCATGAATCGTTTCATCTTCATTACTCTTTTTCATCATTGTATCATTTTCTGTTACGTTCGTGTCAAACCGTCATTTTAGTTATGAGACTGGTAACGTTTCCGGTTGTGCGCGGATCAGGCGATATTTCTTTCACCGTATTAGATTAATCTTTGCTTCATCCATCCGTGGGCGAGTCATCAATTTGTCTTTCATTTTTGAGATTTTTGTTCACTTGCTCAAGTTGAAGTTAAATGATACCTTTGGAAGAAATAAATATCTACGATTTTATTTAAACAAATTTATACTTTAAAGAATAATATGAGTTATGAGTATTGCACATTAATTTAATTTAGACGCAAAATAAAAAATACAAAAATAAGTATTACTAATTTTTGACATAATCGATTTTTAATATATCGCCATTTAGAAAAGAATTTTTTGAGATTGCATTTGTGTTCAGTTTCATGAAAAACCGAATCCTAAGCACTTTTAAATTTAAACTAATGAAAAATAAGAAAGTTGTAACGTTCTCAACTTATGAGTACCATTATGTGTATTGAGATCAAAATTATTTTTAGAGTTCTTAATTGTTTCTTTTCCCTTAAATGAAGATTTGGAATGAAGAAAAATAATTTCTTTGTCATAATACTGATGACTGATGATTGACGATGATGAATATCCCCACTGATGACGTTCCTTCCGTGGTGGCACCTGGCATTTCGGGCAGGGTCCGTGTACACCCAAACGAAGACTGTGAGCTGGAGTCCCGCGTGAGGCAAAACGTCTTTTCACTGTGTGATTGTGGCGTGGTTATTTGTAACTATCATCACCTCAGATATCTAAATCATCATTTCTTTATAACCATTCATCACCACCATCTTCATAGTTCAATATTCACAAACACCCTTACTATCATCCATCCGAGAAAAACCATTACTATAATCATCTACCCAGGGAAGTGGAGGGCATAAAGATATTAGTCTCCTATCTCGCATATTCTGGGGAACCAATTATGATATCATCATCATCATCATCATTATCACTGTAGTAGGCAAGGGGGTTGCATCTATTATCTTCATTTCCCTTTTCGTGGCCGTCGCCACGTATTCACCTCCCGGTACCAGAGCTACACGAAAGATGAACAATTGCTTTATTGATGGCGTAAGGGAAGAGAGGAAGAGTGACAAGAAAATGAGTAGACGAGACACCATCTAAAAAGTAGCCTTGAGATGCCCTAAATTACTTTCAGTGTGCCATAATGTCGTGTTTGGTCCTTTGCGAACAAGTGCTCCACATTAGACTCCTTGGTAATCTTTGCGTGATGGCTGCAGAGTGGGGGCGAGTGAACTCACCTGCACGCGCGACTCGCTGAGGTTGAGCTTGAGCGCCAGCTCCTCGCGCGCGAACACGTCAGGGTAGGGCGCCCGCTCGAACGCGCGCTCCAGCTCCTCCAGCTGGTAGGCCGTGAACGTCGTCCTGCGGACAGACACTCGTGAGTCCCGTAAGTGAAGTACATGTGTGCGGGGAGGTGGCGATGTATGGCGAGATCCGGCACCGATCTACACGTCGGTTTGCTGGATGTTTCCTCCAGGAATCGCCAACCAGCGAGGCACCTCCCCACCCGAGATAAGTACATGTGGGATAGTGTAATGCGTATTGGTGTAATGCATCTGGTGTTTATCGCAGAAACCACGAAAAACTACCGATCATAGCAGCCGGTCGTAAGAATTTTCCTCCAGACAGCGGCCTAATTCGACCTAGCTATGTAGCTAGTGTCGAAAATCCTGCCACCATCGGAAATCGAACCCTAGGACTTTCCGGTCAGAGGCACTGAAGTGAGATTAGTTCATGCCCTGAGCCACCTAAGTCGGCCAGACCCTTGTGAACTCTCCTTCACTTGCTCTCTTCTCTCTCTGTGCTCCAACCGTCTTCTATGGGTTCTTAATTTCAAACTTCGACGTGAATAAAAAAAATCATCGACCAAACTTGCAATTCATATACAGAAGTAATTTTTTCTTTAAGATTAAAAGTTTCAGCTGCTAATGTTGTCTATTCTTAAGTACATAAATAGTATTTTCTCATTCCAAGCATTTTAATTACACATTTCACATTTACAGTAATTCGACGTTTTCCCACTGAGTTCTTATTTGCTGAAAAAGGAAGAAAGTAAAAAAAAAAATGCTCGTAAGTGATGAACTGAAAATACTGAATAAAATATGATTTTCTATAAAATGATAGCTTAGAAATATGTTATTGCAAGCTTACGAAAATACATGTAAATATTGATAGTTTCTTGTGGTTCCCGTGACATTAACGATATATTATTTTTAGCAATATACACAATTTCGGATAATATCTGAGTAATTTACACAAAATATTAATGAGTATCGAGAATGATAATCGTGAATTGTAAATGTTAACGGACTGTGGCAATGAGGTGCGTAGATGCTTTATTGAGGTACTCACCTTGTCTTCTTCTTTTTTACTCCGTTGGTATCGGCCTTTTTGCTCTTCGAGTCCGACTTCTTGGGAGTGGACGTGGTGCCCAGGGGTTGCTGAGGAGGTGGTGGTGGAGGAGGCGGTTGGTCCAGTGATCCTGTGATACATGACCCTTTAATCATTTCGTTTGTCCAATATTTATGTTCGTAACATATTGCGATTATTTTTGCTATTCAAAATTTACCCGGTTTTTATTTTTTGTCGAATCAACAAGTAAACTATGTTTCATTGCACACTATCTGCACGGCATGTACATGACAACTGTCGGGTATTGAGGTCGGTGTTAAATAGTGTTCGAGACGAGTTCAAGTATCTGGGAGCATGAGATGTGTGCCTACATGGATACGTTAATGAGCGATATTAAATTATAAAAACGTGATTAAGGGATATCGTGCCAAAGCAGGATCTCTGGTATGGTCGGACAGCACGCATGGTCTTCCGAATTCATTGGTATTACCTGAGGCCACTTGACTCATATTCCGTACTTTATATTCTAATTAATGGGCCTGCTTTTTATAATTATCGTTACTCTCTTCTAGAAAACTCTGATATCGGGTCGTATCGGGTCGTACGAGTATTTTAAGTAACGATAACTAAATACTATTTCATGTGATTATACTATAAATAATGATTTCGAAAGTACTACATGCATTCAATTTATATTTAGTAAGATTCGATTTATTATATTTTACTTTATACCTCTGAAGAAGTGTAAAAGCACTCAGTGTACTGTTCAGAGGAATGATCCTTTTGTGAAACGATTCGTATTTAAAGAGTAGCCTTTATCACTAGGAAATTACCTCTCGTATAGATGAAATATTTTGGCACATATTGTAATTAGGAATAACAAACATAGGATAAAATATCATTTTCCAATACACCATCGTTATTTTAGCTGAAATTTTCACATCTAAAATTCATAAAAATTGTTGAATAAAAAAAAATGATAAAAATATTATTTTTTCATTAGTATTCAAAACGACCCTAGAGGTTTTTCTGCTAATAGTTTTTAAATGACCTTAAAAATATGATACATTTCCTTCCTTCTTTATGTAATTCTTCTCTGATGTTGATTTTACCCAAAAGATAAATCACCTCATTATTTTTCTGAACTTACCTCACCTGTTTTTTTCTTGGTCAAACGACAAAACATCAGGGATTCTGATTCACGAAGTGATATCGTGAGATCATAATTAAAGATAGTAATCTTCGATTCCAACACATCGTTAGAAATTACGGGTTGTTTTAATAAATAAGGAAGATATTTAACTATTATACTAACATCAATTGCATGATTCGTATTATTAGTAATGATTATTATAGAATGAAGACGCAAAAAAAGAATAATATTTCATTCTTAAGAATCAAGTTAATTAACACTATATTTTACGCCACTCATTGATTGAATCAAAATGTGAAGAAAATTGCAACACTTACCAATCATAAAGAAGGATGTTGGTGGAAAAAGAGAGGATATGATTCAGTTAACTTATTAGCATTAAAAAATTAAAAAAAATACTTTTGAAGATTGAAGTAGTTACTTGCGTCACACATTAAGTAGAGATACCTACCAGCGTGTTGCGACGGCTGCTGGGGTGGCTGCTGCTGTTGCTGAGGTGGCTGCGGCGGCGGTGCCGTCCGGTGATGTGTTTGCTGCTGTTGCTGCTGTTGCTGCTGTGTTGCTGCTGTGTTGCTGCTGCTGCTGTTGCTGCTGCTGCTGTTGCTGCTTGGAGGGGTCGTAGAGATCGGAGGGCGCGGCGCCCGGGGACGCGTTCTCCATTTTGGCCAGCACCAGCTCCTGGTGCTGCAGCCCCAGCATCACCTGCAAGGGCGGGAGCCGCTGCCGGGAGGCCGCGAGTTGGGCGAGATTCCCAAACGTAGGAGCCTTGCGCGCGGGGTTGCAGCTAGAGCTCGCGACCCAGTAATAGTAATAATAATAATAATAGTAATAATAATAACAACAATAACAACAACAACAGTTGTATATGTTTTGTCTATTTAAAGAATTGACGGCCCCAGCCGGAAATTAAAAGCCTGGATTTCTCGGTATACGATGTGAAACAAATAATATTGTGGAATGATGTTCCTGAAACCCACTTCATTAATTATTTTGCAAATCATTTGAAGGAACAGTATTGGTTTATTTGAAGGAACAGTATTGGCATTATTTGCCGGAAACAATGTTTCTGATATTATAATTATACTACCGTACCCGTGCGGGAACCCTCGCATGAACCCACACCCTTCCCTATTTTCCCATTTTCATATTAAGCCTGTCTTTTTCCTCAAGACCCTCTTATCCTCCGTCAATTGTTCTATGTCTCCTTGTTATTGATAACAATACAATCCTTGTCAATAACACCCTTACAACAATAACACCCTTGTCAATATAAACTATTCTTATTTAACATTATTACCGAGCAGACAGGTACACCCGTGCTATTAAATATCGTATTATATCAAGTAATTAGTTTAATTTCACATTCAGTTGCAGATTTTGCACATCTCTGAGCAGGAGGGGTGATATCGAGATTCGCCAGACTAGCAAAAATGTAATAGAATGTTCAGAAAGGTTTCATACTGTGAATTACGATATGAGAATAGTTTCTTTGGGGCCTTTGAACTCAATATTTTAGTTTTAAAGCCAAAGTTCGTTCAGCGCCTTCGTTTAGCGTCTTCGCCTTCGTTTAGGCATTATTTAACAATATAAGTTAAAAAAAAATGCTGGCTAGTATTGCGGGTTGCATTTGGCCTGAATATTTAGACGCATGATGAGAGATAGGTATAATCATCCACAACAATAATCCCTATCTCTCATTATGGATTACATTATGGATTAGAGCAAGATTTCTGCTCCCATCGTGGAATTTATTTAGATACTTTTTTAAATAAATCCTTCGTATTTTTAAAGTCAAAGTGCAATTTGTCACGTCTTCGTAAAATTATCTTTCTTTGGAGACCTCATTTATGAAGAATGGTTGGTGTGAGAGCCGCAAAAGATATGAATACTAATGAAATAATATAGGAGATGATTCTTATTGTATTACGTTATTGTTGAAATAAATTTATTTCAATTTCACGCATGAACCTGATGAGGAGGTCATTTATCTTCATGAAACATTCTTTAAAGCAACAAATGCAATTATATCATCGAAAACATTGTTTCGTGGTGTCATCAAATAACTTGGTCCTCAATGGTTTTTCCTTTTTTTTTTAATAATCAAGGGGCTTTGAGGAACACCATTCAACAATATTATTGTTATGCGCCTAGGAATACTTCAAAATTCTTCTGAATGTCGTTTGATCATACATCAACAAACCACGAAAACAACCCAATAAATATGACATTTTACAAAATCTATGTAGTAAACCTATCCTGCTAACTCCTTCATTCTAATGTAATTTAGCCACAAATAATGTTACATGTTATATACGTTACATAAATGTAATAATAACGACATTACAAAAATAATATATTACAACTGGCCGCGCCAAAGGGTCTCCCTAAAAGGGAAGGACCGATTGCATCCTGAGATCAACTTTTTGTTTCCTGAGCCTTGAATCTCTTTTGATATTCCTCTTGTGTAAAAGGAGCTGGTATATGTATCAATGCTTCGCTCGCCTTTTAGCTTCTTGTTGGAAAAACATGAAAGGAACATAATAAGTAATGTTCCCTTTGACGTTGTTTGTTTCAAAGATTGCTATTTTGAAATTAACCTATTAAATTTTCTTGATATATTGAAACTGATCTCCGCGTCTGTCGTAAGATGCGCCAAGGAGGGACAAAAGGGGCATGGTATTCCCGAATATTACGCAGATTTAAAATAATTGTATTTTAATTAGATAATAAACACAGTTTTGAAGATTCTTCCACGTACACCTATGTTTGAGAACGTAAATTTGTGTTACTCATGAATGGAGAGTTAACTAAAATTGTTTCGTTCTTCCCGCTCCCGAAACACCACCGAAGATGCAATCGAGCTATGCCTTCTCAGATACATAAAACTGAAAGGGGGTTAACTGGGAATCGGGTGCAAAGGAATCCAGACCGTGGAAGCAATCGCGCGATTCCCCAGATAGTATGGGCAAGCGAGATTTCAAGCCATCAGGTACAGGACGGAAGTCTAATACTCGGTAGGTCCAATGTAAGAGTCTATGCTACAGAAATACCAATTGCGCAGGTCTAATAGGTATACGAGCATAACTGATGTCTAATGTGTATTCACAAGAGTTCTAATAGGTGTAAAGTTTTCATTTCATAATTGTCAAGAGAATTAGTTTTGAACATTAAAATCTAAATTTCGACAATGACAATGAAATTCCGAACAAGAGAGTTGTTTCCCATCATATTAAATTATACATTTTGTGAAAATGAGTCCTACACCAATACATCGAGTAAAGGTAATAGGAGTTTTGACCCAACGACTACACTTACTTTGCTACATGTACAAATTAAAAACACTAGCAAGAAGAGAAGATTGAAGGCGTCGCTAGCATCGATTACCTACTGTCCTTGAGCTACAGGTTAAAATTCCAGACTCTACCCGGAATAAGTGAAGACTATTTTCATTACCTTTTTCTTATTATACACGTTATGGACTTTGTGAATTAGGATTATGTTTTGTGATTTCATTTTTGACAAAATATGCTGGCATAGTGAAAACGTGGAAAGAATTATGCTATGAATTCTGTTAGACCAAAATGGATTCGACTTCAGTGACTGTTGGACCAACTTTTGTTAGACTTTTTGACAATTGGATCAAATTTTAATATAATTTAAAAAAAACTTCAATTTTTATTACACTTATTTTCTTGAATTTTCTGTCATTAGACTTGAAAAAATAGAGGTGACTTCATGAGACCTAATACTCCAAGGCGGTTTTCCGTGGTTTCTCCGATCAACACCAGGCGAATGCCGGAGCAGTACCCTACCAAACGGGCCACGGACCACGCGCGATCTACCTTCCTCTTCCTTTCCTATCCTCTCCCCCTTACAACACATTACACTACATGCACTACCACATATTCCGGGAGACCGGTCGGGAGCTTAGAGCTTGTCCCGGCTGGGGCGGTGCCCCGCTGTTGGGAGAGTCCTGGTTAGGGGGAACCCCCCACTAGCCGACGGTAGGTCGGCGCTGGATCTCGCCATCCAGCGGGGGAAGACAACCACCATCTCCCGCGAAAAAAGCATGCACTACACTAACGGGACTAATGACCAAAGCAGTTGACGCGCCCGGAAACACGAAAAAACCAAACCAAACCAACCCAAGGCGGCGGTCACAGTGGATCTGATCTTTGTCGAAATTTCCGTCAGCTGATGTCGGACATTTTCTGCTGATATCGGACGTTTCCGTCCGATATATTTCGTCCGCTTCGTTCAAACACATGATAGAAAACAGAAATGGTCGTCGTGAACCTGAACAACCTGTTCCGACGGCGTTGGAAAACATCGACTCTCGGTCGAAGATGTTTTTCGTTTGGCTGTTCGTCCGACGTCGACCGACCGAAATTTCGTCCGCAACCGGCTAAGGCGCGAGCAGTATCTCGTGGGTGGGGGTGTAGACGCACCTGGATGGAGTGGACGCCCGCGCCGCCGCCCGGCGTGCCTCGCTCCGCCGCCGCCTTGGCACCCGGCGCCAGCAGCGCGCCGCCCGCCGCCCCGCAGCCCGCCAGCTCCGAGAAGAGCGCGTCGTCGAACGGGCCGCCCTCCATGGCCCTGCATCACACAAGCCCTCGCTCGCTCGCACCCCTCGCTTGCGCCGACAAGTGAAACACTTTGACTTCTTTCGAGAACAATTGTCCGTCTTACAGGACTGTTCAAATTGGAAGATGATTTAAGAATTTAGGAGGGTGGTCAGTAATGAACTGTTCAATATTGAACAGTTCAGTTGGGCACTTTTCCTCTTGAACTGTTCAATATTCTTGTGATATGTTTAGAAATAGAGGTACTTGATATAGTACATCTTCACAAACATGTGTGCTTTGAAAAGTAGTGTTAAACAATGAGATCCAAACTGAGGGGTTCTGTTCTATTATTGGCTCCATGGGTACTGTTTATTTAATCCGGTTCAGGCTATGGACCAAGCTACATCCAAAACGAGTATCGACTTATTTTGTTACCATACAATCTTTGATTCAAATAAAACAACACTATCTCCTTGCAAACATGAATACAATCCAGACACACAAGAATTTGTAATATAGTATACTGTAACAATACAATTAAATGCTTAATACACAGTACTATAATTTTATTTCTATGAATATATTTAAATAATATTCATCTTTTTCAGAATTTTTAAAACAATATTGCATTAAAATTTTAAATTAGTGCTTTGCATTGTTAAATAAACCTAGATATAAATTCATGGCATAAAAATCCACAAATAACAAAAAATAAAAATTTATATAATATTTTATTAATTTTAAAACAAAATCCCATTGTTGATCAAATTACTATTACTGCTCATTAATGTGTCATATTTAAAATATACAGTATTTTCTCGAGGACTTAAACAAAAATAATTACGACCCTAAAATGCGACTGTGCTAAATTCAGTAATGGGATTTCTATAACTCAATACATACACCAATAAACAACGATCGCTCTCGAACAAGGTCAGAGTGTTCGCAACAATGATCGTCTACTTTGGGAATTACATTCCTCGTGAAATGAGATAATAAATGTAACTCTAGGCTCCTAGTTTACTCATTGCCCCTTCTACGAATGTTTCCCCTTCTATAAGTACCCCCTACTCATGTCTCAAATTGACACTCTCCCCCTCCCGCGGGCCCGCGGCACGTTTCGGTAAGGCCCATCTCAACGCGAGAGGGGCAGTCCGTGGCCTGCGCGACCAGCCAATCGCCGTGACGAACGCCAGCGCCGTACTTGAATATTCATGCTTCGAAATTCAGCAGTTGTGGATAACGTAATAAGTAAAATTAATTGTGCGTCACGCAGATCTCCCGCATTGCAAGAAAGAAGGAATTTCTAGCTATGGAAAGGTCATGCAATGGATACAATGAATTAAAGTGCGTTCATGAGTGCAGCGAACACAGATGCGAGAGAAGACGTGACATGAAAGGTAATGTGGGGTACACATGTTGATTGTGAAGGGAAGTGAGATCTTATTACACGAATTTGGAACTAGACGAACGATAAATCTTTGAAGTTATCGCAAAAAATTCTGAATTAATTATTATGGTGTTGCATGTTGCTCTATTACCTAGTATACTAAGTGAATCCAAAATTGTACTGACGTAACTTGCCGTTCACTTTTTCCTGTGTTTAAAATCGCGACTAATATTCAAAAGTTTGTCAGTTCTGTTCTGAATAGAATTGTGATATTTTTCACATCATAATAATTTAAAACTGTATATTTTATTACTGCTGTAAGTTACAAAATAAAATATTATGTATCAGTTTAGTTATTAGCAAAATTCAATTCCATGTAATTTGCAATAAAATACTCGAAAACAACCAAAGAAATTAACATAATTTTCAAAATTTGAAGGTAATGGTTCAGAACATTGATAGAAAAATTAATGATGATTATATTTCCGTTTCTTTCAGACTGCGATTGCGCGAATTTATGTGATGCTTCATCGTTAGAAAGTTATTCGCGATTTGTGAGGATGAATAGTTTTGTCCAAAATAACTATCTATTAAACAAAATATTTTGCTCTATTTCCCGTAGATTCTGCGAATAAAACTAGGTCTGGCGATCAACTGTTCTATCTTGATTACCCCCTCCTTTGATTGACCCACTTCTGTCTTTAATTTACATATTTTTTATAATGCCATTCCTGACACAACACTGAAAAGTGTGTTCTAAAATCAAGCCATTCCTTTACTTTTCCATTCCCAGCTTTCAGTTTAACTTCTGACCGCACCAGACAATACCTTACCTCTCGCGCTGACATAACTACAAGTAGATGACCATTCATAACAAATCCACTCATTTCCGTACACACGCATCCACATGCACTCGCACGGACACACGCAGCAGGGTACGCGCAGGGGCGGCGCGGCGCCCGCGGGGTACGTACGGGGCGGGGTCCGTCGGCTGCCACCAAATTGTACTAAATTGCCGTCGTTAAACGACGGCTCGTCAAACCTTCCGCGCGAAACGAAGAAAATACGCGACCAGCCCCCGCGTTGATGGCGAGAAATGGACGTTCGTTAAGAGCCTGATTTTTGCTTGATTGTCCGCAATGGACGCTAATAAATGCCGGCGGCGAAAAATCTACACACAACGACTCGCGCACTCACACACACGCGCACACGCGGTTTTTTTCAAGTGCCGCGCAGTAATCCTGGCCGTTGAAAAAGACGTTTAATTCCGAGTGATTGGTAAGAATCAAGGCTTTTTAACCGTAAACGAGCCCTGATCTGGCTAGATGAAAGTTAATCTAATGTAACACGACGACGCGCAGCACAGAGCGGAGCACTGTCACCAACCACATGCCACTCAATTTATATTAAGTTAAATTTTCTACCCAGGATCCGCGGGCGCGCCGGCCCGGCGCACGCCCCCCACCCCGCCGCCCCGCGGGCCAATGAGCGGCGCCGGGGGTTCGCGGGGCCAATGGCGCGCGGCGAGGCGGGGCCGCCCCGCTGGAGCATTGTGGGGCGGGGGGGGGGGGGCGGCGCCGGCGCGAGGGTGGTCGCGAGCCACGGCTGCTCATCGCGGCGCCTCGGGAGGTCTGTGGCGCCGGCGACCCCAGCAGGGGAAGGGGGCGCTCGCGGTGTCTTGCCAGGCGAGAGGGTGACGTCGAGCGACCACTGGTGTTGCGGGGCTGGACAGCCCTCTCTCTCAGTCTCCTCTGCCCTTCGAGCCGTCCTTGTTATTTTCTGTCTAATCAGTGTCTTCGTCTGTTCTGATGGGATTAGTGTGAGCATCGGTTACGATCTCACTGAGTCCCTCTCGTTTTTTCGTACTCTCGGAGTTTTATTCCATTGCTTACTTACGAATTCTTAGTAGCGAATTGACAATTCAGCGCTGTTCCCTCCTTTATATTATATCTAATTATGATTTCTGTGTTCTCTTCAATCAGATTTTTTCATACTAACATACCTTTTCATCGCATTAATTCTTAGAGATTTTACTATTATTTCTTATTTTATCCCTATTACAGTCCTCTCTTTTTCCTCTCTTGATTTCCTTGATATTTGTCTTGCAGCATGCCTGTAATTAATTGTGATTCTTTTTCTAAAGCTTTATTGTCAATCCAGCCTCTTACGTTTGATCATGGGTACAGTTGGTAATCATGAGATTCCAGCCTCCTGAAGCCGTTGAGCATATTCACAAATATAGTTTTTACTATTTTTCTATCATAACGGGTACCTAATCTCCAGATTGAAGCTGGACAATATGTATAGCTTCCTCCTTCATAGAAAAATCCTGATAGAGGGTATTACATGAAGGGAAAGAGTATGGTAATATTATGATAGTTTTCGTTATTCACTCTATCTACTGTATTAGCATTGAAACGCTCTCCGTTTCTGTTACATTACTTATGCAACCGGTTTCCGAATTTATATCATTTTTGGGCGGCAGGAAAGGCTTGCGATTTTAAATTTCCCGCAAACACATCAAAAGGGAAATAATTATAATACTAGCTCTGCCGGTTGGGTTCTTACGAAAATAATCGTTGCCGGTACTTACTTTCTTCCTAGCAAACGATCATTCGATCCGCTCTCCATACTGAAGAAGCGAGGAATCTGAAATTTGTTTCTGGAAATAAATTATTAAACTATGGATTGCACAAGAAAATTGCACAAGAAGATTGCTAAAGAAATGATAATCAGCTTTTCTTTTTCAAAATGTGAACGTTGTAAGTTTATTCATCAATAAATTCTTTGTAACATAAAATGTCACCTTGGTCATGACCGGTAGTAAAAATTGTAAATAGCGCTATTATTCTTACTATTTATATATCCATGCGCTCTTGGACGATGAGGCCAGGAAGAATCCACCGCTCCGACCAATCTTCTTTCTTGTATCTTGTTCTCCATCCGCTGCCGGATCATTGTCATCCTCAACTTATTAATTGTTTCACTTACTACTCCCGGTGCCAGAATTATTCAAAGTTCCAAATAGAATTACGCACACAAAATATAAGTCCTTACTGCTCAATTATTTACCGCAAAATTCCATCAAGTCCCGCATCTATCATTTACAATAACCTCTACGATGTGCACGGTACGCGGTCTAAAGCTCCTCTCCCCAAATATTACGAAGTTCAACCCTCCATAACTTTCATACCTTCTTGTCTCTTGTTTTACCAAAACAATATCCAGTTTCCTTCTACGTCATACCCCATGACTAGCTTACCACCAATCGTACATGCCCTTATATCACAATCTTCTGTCCGTTACTTGCCGCGCTATGTTTATTTACTTCCGTTTCCATGGTTGCTAAGGAACGCCCTGCCTCCATGCCTATGCCCTCAAAATTTACACTTTTTACGAAGAATTTAATAAATTCTTGTCCCCAATTCCCATCAAAATATTGTGTGACAGTCTGGTATGTCCGTTGTATTAAAGCTATCTTTTCATTCCATATCCAATAAAAGTTTTCCCAAAATTTAAATAATTAGTTTAGTAAACGTGTGTTACTTTTTGAGTGAGAAAGAAGAGCAATTACTTCTAAATGGAAACATAGGAACAGGAAGACTGACCAATATTGTACTGTTTTGGAAATAGTAGGGCAACATTTCATGTTTACAATGGGTTCTAAATAATTTTGTATAATTTTTAATTTTTTTCTTTTCCACATAATGTTTATAGAAGTATAAAAAATTAAATGTTTTGAAATTCATTATTTATATGAATAAAAAAATTCCTTTAAAATTGCTTGTCAGTTGCTCTATTGACGGTCATGAATTTTTAATAGTCTAGATAAAATTATTCTAACTTACAAATACAGTTTTTTTTCAAATAATTAACAATGAGCGACATATTGGTATTGGGGCTCCAGGAGAATATGATGCAACGAACGAATCTTCCTGTTCCTATGTTTCCATTTAACATTTAACCTCAGAAAACAATGAAAATACGTATAATATACTATATAAATTATATGATAATACACAAAACTCTAACATGAGCTGTGCATTTCCATTCATTGAAACAGTGTTTGAAAACCAAATGTTTGCATCCCACAAAGGTTTCATACTGAATTTCTCATTATTAAATATTTGCAATAGAAGTTATATATATATATATATATATATATATATATATATATATATATATATATATTTGTGTGTGTGTGTGTGTGTATGTGTGTTATTGATCTAAAATCAATAACAAAGTTACGTACAATTGGAGAGGAGAGAAACTTTTATTTATTACCATGAAATATATTAAAATATTATTCAATTCTTGTTCCATGGGTGAAAAGAGACAAAAACTTTTTTCGTCAATATTTGATCTGATTGGTCTTTTAAAGATCGTCAGAATTTTCGATAACATTTCTCGGGTTTAAAATATCCATATCGCTTTAATTTTTTAACTACGAGTATGATTAGTTCAGATACTAGATATACTATTTGTATAATGTTTTGTTTCTTATTACTTTAATAAAAATATACTTTACTAATGCTCAGTGTAATAAGTTTATCGTGACCCCATTTCAAATGTTATTTTCTAAAAAAGTTTTTCTATAATATAGATTTTTAAAATTTTTTTATTATATATTATATATTATATTTATTATTTATTTTATATTAAATACATTATAATAATTAGACGTTACTATTAGAGAGAGAATTTCCATGCAAATGCATGTTTTTATTTAAGCTTCGTTGAGATTTCAAACTAATTAATTAAAAAATTATATTTTTCATTTTATGTTTGTATGTTGTGGTAGCTTTTTGTAGAAATTCATGCATAATGCATGCTTGGACTTTTTAAATTAATACTGCATATATAGACTTCTATCTAGCATATTAAATACTTTCGTATTATTTCTCTGCATAATTAGTGAATATTAAAACTGACAATATTTTGTATTAATAGTATATTGATCTTAGAGCCTAATAGCATGCAGTTGTCCTTGGTGCTTTTTGTTATCCTACACATTTCAACCTTCCGATACATTACTTGGATTTGCGACGCGAGTACACGTGCGGGGAGCAACGATCGCGAAATGAATTATCAACGGCATATGATACGTCGCAAAGAATACAGAAGATACACGAAACCAAAACTCAGTATCATTTGATAAGTGACAAAGGGGAGGAAAATAAACAAGAGCAGGCTCTCAGGCTGTTTGCGTGCAACAGAGGATTAACACAAGTTTCTTAATTGTGAAATCAAGTATAAAATGGCTTCATCTCTGGCTTCTTGTGCAACATTCTCAAACAAAAAATTGGAGGATGGAAATGTAATTTATTGCAATTGCTGTAATGAAAAAGTAAGTAGGTTACATTATACGAATAGATCAATAAAACAATCTACTGATTGTGTTTTCCTAGTTGAAATGTTTAATGCTAAAGTCTAATATGCCTGCAGAAATTATATAATTTGAAATACTGAAACTCAGAAAAGGATAAAACAATGTCAATGAAATAAATATGAAACGAAAAATAAACTTTAATTTTTATTGAAGTGAAAATAATTATTTTCGAACTAATATTAATCATTTTTGAAAAGTTTTGATTTTTTCTGGGGTTCAAGAAATTGTTTTGTAGAAACTGTTTGGTGCATTTTCAAATAATTATTGTATGTGGTAGTATGCACATTCCTTACACACGAATGAATTTGATGTAGAACAGTTAAGAAAACATATTAATTGTTCACTTTTAAAAAAGGCAACACAACTAAAAATTTAAGTATAATAAAATGTGATTGAACATGTTTTGTCCATTTTACCCTGCATCGGGCATATTTGGATATTTGATAGTGCATGTTTACATGCATATTTTAGCATGAAAATCCTGTCTCTAGTTATTATATTAACTATTGTTAACTGGATTCGTGCGAACACCCCGCACTTTGTAAGCCCTTGTTTTAAAAGTGAAAATATCTTCACAATGAATCTCAAAAGCCAGACCCAAAACTGATACGGCCGGTATTGTGTGTGAGTAAAGATGAGTTAATAATCTTATATTGCTAAGCGGTGATATTAAATTTCTAAGAGAATCAAATATTCGTTTTAATTGTTATCGTGGCATATGATTTCTATCTCCATTTATTCAGTTTAATTTTACGTGGCGTTATTGCTTTTCTGACCACCCCTACTACGGACTAAGAGTCTCCAGAATAATTATATCCCCAAAAATGTATTAGAAGATTCAACAAGTCCTCATACATTGGTAGAATGTTGCTTAAGAAACATAACTCCGGCCCCACTTGTGCATACCTGCCCCTACTTAACTGTCCCTGACTGTCCCCGTTTGTCACCCTACCTGCCCCCAAAATTCCTGTCCTTTTCACCAGTCGCCACTAAACTCATATCCCGTAAGATATGAAATCCTGGTTTTAAGGGCTTAGGATGCATCATTAACGAGTAACGCGCGAGTTTAATGGGTCTTGAAGCAGTGTCTACGTCATAATAAAAAAAAGAACAACAACTTATATTTACCCCTCTTAAATCTGTTTGATTTATTGGGGGTATTTCCTTAACTAGCAGTAGCACACGTACAGGGTTTCGTGTCATTGGTTTCTTAAAACTCGTAATGAACCGTCATCTATCCTTAGAGTATTATTTATAGAGTGGATATGCCATAGAAAGAGAATTTTACAATAATTCATTGTTCGTATAAGAATCGAAAATCAATATTTTAGACTAAATGGAACAGATTTATTTAAAATCAATTCAATAGGGTTGATTGATACTTTCACCCCTTAGAGTCCCGATTGTGTTAATAAAGATGGCAGAAAATCGTTGCTAACAACGGAGACACTTATGGCTACGACATTGTTTCAGTAATTCCCTTCCTCGTGTATTTGGATGAATCAGGAGGCGTTTCATGGGACTTACCAACGTCAGTAAGTGAGTCACAACGAGCTTCCCGGTCCTAACTTTTGTAGTGTATTTTAAGCGAATACTCTCTTTGAAATACAATTTCAAAAACAAATTTATTTTCTATTACATTCTTTTTTAATATATTATGACTAAGGACTTGAATGAGGAAGATTCTATATAAAAGACCTCTCTTCATTCAAGTCCCTAGTCTCACATGATTACATTTTTAATTTTTATTTCCTCAGATCAATGCTTGTATATCCTTCCTCTCATATTTCATCCATATTACTTGAGATCCCTTTGTCCCGGTCTCTGCACCAAGGCAGTGAGGTCAATATCCATTAACTCTTGGAGTTTTGTGTTCAGCTACTAACGAACAAAATCGTGAATTTGGTCTCTTCAAACCAATTATAATTATCGAAAATATATTATCTTAATAATTTTACGATCCCTTCTTTCTACTTTCGCCTCAGCATATGGCTAATTTAAAAAAGTTTCATATTGATATTATATAACAATTTATTGACAATTGTAACTCAATTAAAAAAGCACTAAAACATGGTTACTAATCGAATGAGTAAGCTTTACACTCCGGAGAAAACAGTACTTTTCAACAACTCATTTCCCCAAATTATTTTTACATGAAATTTGAAATTTTAAAACCATTAAAATTAAAAATTTGGTTGGTTAAATTTTGTTGCAAACATTATTACAGAATATATATTTCAGCACGATAAAGACCATTAAAAAGGCGGAAAATGTGGATTAAATCCATGTTCTAGTTTGCCTTATCATTGTGTTATTTTTATTTAATAAAAATGATTTTAGATTAATATACTTTAAATGTTCTTACATAGATAGCGTTTTAGATTTCTAAAAGATGTCAGTAAACTATTTCCGTAAATATGCTGAATCGTATATATCGTTATTTATAGATACAGTTGCACATCTGTATTTGAACGAGGGCTCCGTGGAAGCCGTGTCCAGGCGACTTGATGTTTTCTTGTGACAAGTTTTCCACATATGCTGAAATTAAAATTATTTTTTATTGATTGATTAGTGATTCCGGGAATCATCAACAACTAAGGTCATTATTCCCGTAAGTGTAGTGCGTGATTTTATCGCAGGAAGTGGCGTGATCTTCTCCCGCTGGATGACGAGATTCGGCGCTGACCTACCCGTCGGTTTCTGGTGGTTTCCTTCCCCAGGTATCTCCCACCAGCGGGGCGCCGCCCTAACTGGGAGAGCTCTAAGCTCCCGACGTGTGGTAGTGTAGTGTAAGTGTGTTTAAGTAAGGGATGAGGATAGAACAAGGGAAGAGGAAGGAAAGATCGCGCGCGGTCCGTGGTGCTGCTCCGGCATTTACCTGGTGTTGATCGGATAAACCCACGGAAAACGACCGATCAGAGCAGCTGGTCGCTAGAATTCTCCTCCAGAAAGCGGCTGAATGCAACCATCTACTTCGCAAGCCTGCAACCGTCGGGATCCGAACCATCGGACTTCTCGGTCAGCTCTTCTCGCTCAAGCTCTGCATCATTGATGTCCCGAGCCACCTCAGCCGGTAATTTTTATTTATTGCTCAATTGTAATTTATAACGTATGCAATTGAGATATCTCAGAATGACTAGAAAATTTTAAAAAGAATGTGAATATGTGTCAACGGCTTCTGGGGAGGACTGCAGTCCCATGAGACTCCCACCATACGCGCCCCATTCTATTATATAATTAGTAACTGGTGCTTAATACTGTAAATGTATTCATATTATTTTAACTACCTGGTTTATTTTATTTTGCCTTCTCAATTTGCATTAAGGCCGCAAACTATGAACGGGTTTTCATTTTATTGTAGATTACAATGTTCAATAATTTTCCTCGGCTATTCGTACTGCAGATAGAAAAGAATGGAATCAATAAAAAAAAAAAGCAAAAATTCATTACACTTGATGCACAGGCCAGGAATGAAGTCTGTAATGACATTCATTAGTTGATTACGATTAGTGCTGATGGTGAGGAGTTACACACAGTTTTGTACCGAAGATCATGCTAAATTCGAAAAAAGTGGGCTTGCGGCAGTGACAAGATAAGCCGCATAAGCCATAGCAAGCCTCCCACTAATAGCGCATGATAATATCTCCATTTTAGTGAGTGTGTCACTGCATCTTATTTGTATTTACGAAGGGTTTGAGAATGACAAATCGAGACACTCTTCGAACATAGTAATATACATATATATGTATGTGTATATATATATATATATATATATATATATATATATATATATATATATAATAATAAACACACACCCTTGTCATACTGCCGGAGACATCTCTGCAAGAATTCTTCACAGAATGGTACAGAGATATTTATTTAATCTACTTGGGGTTAACTCCCCTGCGGTATTTTTATAAGTGGATACATGTACTATAAGACAGAGCGCGCCACATCAATTCAGGTCTGAAGTCGGGATTTTTGTCTCTGCAGAACATCAGCCTCAGCCATTTTTTCATAGCATGTTGAATTTTGATTTAGGAGTCGATAGGAATTTTTCTATCAATTGAAAATGCTCGAATTAATACTCCGAAGGCATTGAACAATAAAGGTTTTGAAAATTAAAGGGACTGACTTCCTGGGTTCCTTTTCCCCAAATATCTGTCTAATATTTGCGTCGTTAGCAACTGCATCCATTCTACAAATTATCAGTTAAAATATAAATCCAAAATTTCTTAATAATTAATTTCTTGAATTTTCTCTTTTGGAGGACGGTCATGAACGAATCAGAAATGGGTAGCTTTCCATTTTTGAGCTTGGAGTTAAAATCATGGCAATTAATTTGCAATTTTTGGTGGACAAAGCGAATTCGCGAAGGATATCTCCCGATTCCCTGCTTTTCCTTTTTTATCATTCATGCCATAACCATTATAACATAAGTTTCAATTTCATTCACCAATCTGGAATATGCTCAGATAAGTTTGGATTCTTTATAAACTACCCTTAAAATACCCCCTTTTTTCTTATGTTAACGTGTACCTGTTCAGTTTTTAAATCATTGATTTTGATAATTTTGGTCTATAAACATGTATTTCCTTCTGTCACCATCTTCTTGACTTCATTCGAACTAAATATTGCAATTGTATCCAAATGTTCCTTATTGCAACAAAATTACGTAGATTCGGAAAGCGGAACTTTGGGGGGGAGGGGAGCGTGAGAGCGAGAGCAACGGCGAAGGCGAAGGCAGCAGCGTAGGCACAGGTCAAGGGGCGATGGCGGGGCGATGGCGGAGGCGATGGCGGGGCGATGGCGGAGGCGATGGCGGAGGCGATGGCGGAGGCGATGGCGGAGGCGATGGCGGAGGCGATGGCGGAGGCGATGGCGGAGGCGATGGCGGAGGCGATGGCGGAGGCGATGGCGGGGCGATGGCGGAGGCGATGGCGGAGGCGATGGCGGAGGCGATGGCGGAGGCGATGGCGGAGGTGATGGTAGAGGCGATGGCGGAGGCGATGGTAGAGGCGATGGCGGAGGCGATGGCGGAGGCGAGGGCGGAGGCGATAGCGGAGGCGATGGCGGAGGCGATGGCGGAGGCGATGGTGGAGGCGATGGCGGAGGCGATGGCGGAGGCGATGGCGGAGGCGATGGCGGTGGTGATGGCGGAGGCGGTGGCGGAGGCGATGGCGGAGGCGATGGCGGAGGCGATGGCGGAGGCGATGGCGGAGGCGATGGCGGAGGCGATGGCGGAGGCGATGGCGGAGGCGATGGCGGAGGCGATGGCGGAGGCGATGGCGGAGGCGATGGCGGAGGCGATGGCGGAGGCGATGGTGGAGGCGATGGCGGAGGCGATGGCGGAGGTGATGATAGAGGGGATGGCGGAGGTGATGGTAGAGGCGATGGCGGAGGCGATAGCGGAGGCGATGGTAGGGGCGATGGCGGAGGCGATGGCGGAGGCGATGGCGGAGGCGATGGCGGAGGCGATGGCGGAGGTGATGGTAGAGGCGATGGCGGAGGTGATGGTAGAGGCGATGGCGGAGGCGATAGCGGAGGCGATGGTAGAGGCGATGGCGGAGGCGATGGCGGAGGCGAGGGCGGAGGCGATAGCGGAGGCGATGGCGGAGGCGATGGCGGAGGCGATGGTGGAGGCGATGGCGGAGGTGATGGCGGAGGCGATGGCGGAGGCGATGGCGTAGGCGATGGCGGAGGCGATTGCGGAGGCGATGGCGGAGGCGATGGCGGAGGCGATGGCGGAGGCGATGGCGGAGGCGATGGCGGAGGCGATGGCGGAGGCGATGGCGGAGGCGATGGCGGAGGCGATGGCGGAGGCGATGGCGGAGGCGATGGCGGAGGTGTGATGAGGGATGGCGGAGGTGATGGTAGAGGCGATGGCGGAGGCGATAGCGGAGGCGATGGCGGAGGCGATGGCGGAGGCGGTGGCGGAGGCGATGGCGGAGGCGATGGCGGAGGCGATGGCGGAGGCGATGGCGGAGGCGATGGCGGAGGCGATGGCGGAGGCGATGGCGGAGGCGATGGCGGAGGCGATGGCGGGGCGATGGCGGAGGCGACGGGGGAGGCGAACGGCGAAGGCGACGGCAGAGGTGACGGCGGCAATTTTCCTGCTTTGAGATGAGCGTTTTCGCTTCCTCTCCTAGCTGTTGGATTCTCTGCACAGGTGGTTTTCGCTCTCCTTCGCTTTTACCCCTCAGCGCAGACAAGCTGCACGATGGGTTTCGGTGAAATACGCATTATTTGAATTGCATGTACGATAGCAAACATTCCCGAACAAGACAAGCCTAGACTCTCGGGCAATGAAATTGTTCTATGGGAAAACGATTACACCAAACGACCCTTAACGGATAGAATTTACACAATTTTTTGTCAGTATACTTTAGGGACAGATATATGCTATCTGTACATTCCTACACATCTACCTATACATTCACCTACATATTCATCCTGAATTTACTCGAGATTTTCAGTTACCTGGACACTGCATTATTCAACGTCAGTTCCGAGTTTCCATTTACCTATCACGAACGCGCTATCACGAACAATTGAACTGGAAATGTTATGACTAGGGGTTGGATTTTTATGCCATTGCATATTTGTCCTTCTTTGTCGCATAAGTCTGGTTTTCGGTTTTCTTTCCGAACGTGTGTCCATAGATTATTTCGATGTTTTATTTCGAATAATTTTGTCTCTTTGAGCTGTACTGCATTAAAATTGCATATTTCAGAGTTATGCAAGATTATGTTGTACATTTTAGATCAATAATTCATAAAATTAAAAAAAATTAACATTGACTTATTCTTTCCCTCGTTTGGCTTGTTTCTTCTAGAGGTGAAAATCTGTAAATAGTGAATACTAAGTTATTTAGATTATGACTTCTCTTGTATTAATTTATTTTTCTGTCATCCCCTTGAATACTATAACCTGTGTTATAAAGGAACAATTCTCAGAATTGAATAACGATAAAATAAATGAACGACGCCTTTAATCACAGCCATGTTTTCTGCTCAACTGAAAGAGGAGCTTGCTCAAATCAAATTCGCCGAAATCGATACTGTAGAATCAGTCGCTTCTTATCTACTACTCTTTATCACTTCTCTTTCTAATTTTGCCGTGAGCTTGCGTTCAGTTGCAATCAGTTTGTTCGCCAACACAAAATGAAGTTCACGTAATTTCTATTTATTTTAATATGTATTTCGGTTAGGTAATATTTTTACATTATGTCACTATTTTAGTGCAAATTTTACCTTTTTACTGTATATTTTGCATATTTATTATGTTTTTACTGCATATTTTATGCATATTTTGACATTATATACTGCTTAAAAATCCGATCCCTAGTTATGACAAAATTCAACATAATGGGCGAGAAGTGACGCGTGAAATACGCAAACGTTTTTGCCTACTCGAGAGGGTCGTCGCTTTGAACCTGTGCCATCGGCTCGTGCTTCCACTCGACTCACATCACTTCCCCGACGATTAAGAGCTAGATTTTTTTTCTAACTAGACAGCGATACTTATTGTTTGACTTTCTTTGTTTTATAAGCTGTTTACTATTGAATATTTCTTTTTTAAATTTTTTCTACGTTTATTTCCTAAATAAAGCGCCAGGGTTTTCGAATTACGGTCTCCCTAAGGTTTGTCCGTTTTTCCATGCGCCATTTTCTTCAAAAATGCAAATTTATTTTTCGAACATATAAGCCTATATCAAGGCAGATAAATGGGGGCAAATTCAAGTTTTTACTGAATTACGCAATTTGAAAAAAATACTTTTATCTTTAGCTTTATGGTCAAACCTTTAATAAATACCTTTACCGTCACTGAAGCTTATTGCCAGCATGAGTTGATGGCCTGACTTAGTACATGTTAGGGTAAATTTAACAAAATTTGACATTGTTTTTTATAACGAAATATTGCAATATAAGTGACCAAAAGATGAAATAAATGTTTAAAAAAAATCAAAATAAGGACATATCCTTTCAATGAAAAATTGGTGCAGTGTATGGCGAGAAAAAATGTAATTACTACTGGCTGGTGAACAAAATCTGGGTTGGTGAACAAAATCTACTGGCTATTTATCGGTTTCAATGCAAGCTGCGTTCACAGTGAAATGTTGATCACATTCCACCCAAAAAGATCACCTATCGATTGCACGAACAATTTTGCTATTGATTGGGAAAATAAATTTATATTATATTCGAATCTACTGAATAGAAATTTTAGATAATATTGGGCTATGATTGTAAATTGTTTTATAGAACTTTTTGTCAGA
Source organism: Teleogryllus oceanicus (assembly GCA_964035755.1). Lineage (NCBI taxonomy): Eukaryota > Metazoa > Arthropoda > Insecta > Orthoptera > Gryllidae > Teleogryllus > Teleogryllus oceanicus. The sequence goes on from CAXIVR010000003.1 coordinate 33,039,226, forward strand.
CGGAGAGATGAAAATATTGCAATTTTAAATATTTTATTACTTTATTTTGTAAAAAATCATTGTATTGGAAACAATTACCTAATTGAAAATGAGAAACGGGGAAGGCTGCATCATATTCTGTATAATATAATACAATGAGAAAGGACTTCTAAATAAGACGGAATAAGAAAATATAATTTAAACTGTGCGGGAAATTACAATAATATATTTTTGTTCCATACACACTGAATTCTATGTGTTTGTATGATCTCTCCACTTCAAGTGCAGTGGGAAAATATGCCCAATATATTCCTGACCCTTTCGATTGAAGAATACTGACATACTCAACATGTCTACTTGTAATGAACAAGCTCAATATTTGAATAAGTGGTTTTTATTGTAATTTTTCACCTCGAAATTATGCTTATATTCATCTTTGAAATATTTTATCGTTGATCATTATTAGCCGTCTGTATTCTTCCTTTCATTTTGAGGTATTCCAAAGAGTAAATGCTAATAACTTATTTAATTTCTGAAAAGAAAAGTATGGTTTTCTCCTCACAATCCATCCGAGTTTCCCTCCAAACACCCTTTTTATCTATTACTTTCCTAAATATAAAATTAATAATAAAAGTTTATAGAGAATCATAACAAAAATCAAATAATCGAGACAAAAGAATGGCTCTCCTGGGAGCTCTAACTGGAATCGTAAGAAAGAAACGCACGCTCATGTAAAATTATTCAGCGAAGGTAGTTTCAACGAAATAGGTAAAGAAACCAGCTGGAATATCTCTTAGTCTTACGTTTCATCTCTGGCTTTTGTGACAAATCAGGTCTTGTAGGCTATTTACTTGTAGGCTAAAATTGTTTTGTTGGACATCTTGTGAATATTGGAGCGATCGTTTAAGAGGGAAATTATATACAATTAAATTTAATATAAATAAAAGAACAGGAAAGTGCAGTTGAATACCTATTTTAAAACAATATTTAAGCCCTAATTAAAATCTTCTTGAAAACATACGAATTCCATATTTTTAATAAAAAAAGAAACTGGAGATACCTCGTAATAAATTACACCTTGCTCTTCAATTCAATAAATTCAAACGAACTCTCTTAGATGCGTTACTGTGAACATAGTTCAAGCGAGAAAATATTCTGAGTTGAAGAATACGTACTATTGTGCTCGAAAATAGTTCTATTAATTGCTACAGGATGCTAATGCGTTTTAACTTTTTATTTAGAGCTTAGCGGATGATTAGTTTAGTATTCATATGCCTGCTATTTCAACCGCTCAATGACAAGGCGAGAAAGATAATTTTCGGTTTTAAAATATATTAAAAGTCGAATTTAGAACAGCATTAGACAACTCAGACCTCAGGATCATTCAAAGTACTTAATCTGTATTGCTATGAAACGATACATTTTAAACATTTTGGTGTTTCGCTAATCAGTCATGGAGAAAAGGAAGAGAAGATAGCCATCAAACGAAAAAAATTAATAGCATGAAATGCAAAAAATGCATTACAATGTACTACATTTCATTAAAATGCTGCAGGTATTCTCAAATTATTTTTAAAATGTGTTCTAATTGTAAATACAATCATTTTAATTCTAGCATTGTAAATTGAAACTTTCTAGAGTGCTTTATTTTTACCCAAATTCTACTTTTTTCGGAACCGACCTTGATGAAAAGCTAGTGAGGAATTTCTCCCCGGATCAGTCCGACCTTACTGAGCTCGCTCGCACGCACATACACTTACACACAACGTGGTGTTTGGGGCCTTTCAAAATATTGTCGAAGTCTAGGAAGATTTTTAAAACAAAAACATTAGGACAATACCGACACATGATGAGCAGTAATGAAAGTGTATATGTTGGGAATATGGAAAATAAATCAGTTCTGCTATAACAACGCTTTACCAAACTCGACCAAGCGATAAAGAGTATTCTCATATTGGCGTGAACGTACTAGAACACTATGTAAATTCAACGACTGTAGTTACCCCGACAATCAATACCGTTCAGCTGTAGGAGTGTCAACGGCGTTTTATTTCTTGTCATGCCCCGCGGCTGGCGTTATTTGTTCTGAGGCAAGTCGCTCTCTCGAGCGACGCCCGTCCGCATGCGCGCGGGGGCCTCGGAGGGCGGAGGCGGCGGCGGCCCCGCGACCGCCCCTGCGCCCGCGGCCGCCTGCCCTCCAGCCCTCCCGCCCGCCCGCGCCAATTGGGGCCAATTGAGGCAATTGGCGTCAATTGGCGGCGCGGCGCAGAGCGGCATAAGTACGTGGCCCGGGAGCCGGCTCGGCGCGGGAGCGGTGACGGCGGGCGGCGGCGGCGGCGGCGGCGGCGGCGGCGGCGGCGGCGGCGGCGGCGGCGGCGGCGGCGGCGGCGGCGGCGGCGCGGCGGCGGCGGCGGCGGCGGCGACGGCGGCGGCGGCGGCGGCGGCGGCGGCGGCGGCGGCGGCGGCGGCGGCCGTGGCGGCGGCGGCGTTCGTCTGCGCGCGCAGACGGCTACGCGCGCGCGCGGGACGCGACGGTACAGTCGCAGGTGCCCACGGCGCCGGAAGGCGACACTTACGGGCGAATCTCCGGACAGGCCGGAAATCCCCATCATTTGTCTTGATAAAAACGCTTTTGATATTTAATATATTCTAAAGTAAAGGGTTCACTAAAACACAAAATGTAACAGTGTGTAGAATCTCCTTTACGAAAGTAAACGGGAATATAGGTCGGAAATTAAAACATATATTTCTCTCATTTTTGAATGGGTTTCTGCCCAGATATGATATGTTTGATTTTTATATAATATGGTGCTGATTCACAATCCTTCCTAGAGGAACGCCTAAGATTTCTTTATACTGAATCTGGATATCAATAATAAGTCAGTTTTTACAATCTCTAGGAATTAGTTGAGAGAGTGTGATCCGTGGCATACAGTTTCAATAACATATTATTGAGAATAGAAACGATACGAGCCCACGCTTGGGTCCATGGTATGTGATAAGGAAGTCATTGCTGGAGGTAACATCCAGACCATGCGATTTCGATTTCCAAATATTTTCCCCTCAGCTCTACTTCACCTCTAGCTGGAACTCTCAATGGGATAGTGTTCTCGTGTGTGGCTGCGACTGTACCTCCTGTCGGGCTGTCGACGCGAGGTGGTCTTGAAGCTGGGCATGGACATTCCGCCCCCCGCCCATGCAGCGACGGCGGCGGCCGCGGAGGGACACAGAGGGAGGGTCGGCGCGCGGCTCACTTGGGCCACTCTTGCCCGCACTGCGTTAATAAGGAAGTGACGCAGTGCGGGCGGCGGGAGGCGGCGGCGGCGGCGGCGGGCGCGAGGGACAAGGGTTGGCGAGTGTCGGGACAGCGGTCCAGAGGGGTCCAGGTCTCGAAAGTCTGGATCTCAGCGTCGTCGCGATCTCTCTTTAGCAACCCTGAGATACCAGATGGTCCTGTTTTCAGCATATTGACGGCGACACAGTCTTGAGACTGTAAATATGTAGAAAAGGGCAAGAATAATAAAGAAAATAGTACTTGAAAATGTTTTATACTGCGTCGGCAGATTCTTCAGTATTGTGTGCAGGGATATAAGTGCAAGAATTGTCAACAAAAATTAGGTTTGAGAGTAGTTCTTTTAACGATTTTTTTAAATTATCGCGATGACTAGCCTCCTTAGGTTCAGAAAATCATAATTATTTCCGACATTTTTTAAAATGAAGTGATACAACATCTACAAGTTTCTTTGAAAAGTGATACATTTAATTGTACTTGAGAGAAATATTTCCCTTCATTACGTTTTCAGGGGACTGGGACTCTACTGAAAGAAGATAATATAAAATGACCACAATGAGTACTTATATAATCTTTAAATAAACATATCACTGTATAACAACAGACAGCAGATTGTTCTGAATTGTAAATGTTTTGCATTGTGCTCACTGATTTTTTTAATTATCATGTACGTTACCTAAATTGTTAAAACAAATCACTTCATACTGTTCACGATATTTTATTAAGGGAGGATGCATCATCATTTACAGGAGGAAGGGGATGAATGCGCTTGGAAATGCATACCTTGAATGATTATGACCTCATTCAAACTGCTTTGAGCTGCTTCGCATTTAAAAGGATGCTTCACATTTTCAAGTGGGTTGCGTTAAATATCAGCAGTTAGCTAATTTCATTAAACAGTTTTTTTTCAGAGAGATAATTACATGAAGTGTAATTAAAGTGTTGGTAGTTTCCTTAATTACATTTGGGAAATTAAAAATTCTATCAACTGAAAGCTGCGTCACAATCAGTTCACATTGATTAATTGATGTTACCGGGCAATAAACTGCAAGATCATTAATTCCGTTAGTCAGAGAATATTTTTAGGCTGGAGGTGGCGGTCGTCCTCTCCCGCTAAATGGTGATATCCGGTGATACACGTAGCTTGCGGGGATTTCTCTCTCCAGATATCTCCCTCAGTGGGACACCGCCCCAGCCAGGACAAGCTCTAATCTCCCGACTAGTCTCCCGGCATGAGTCGTAGTGTAGTGCATGTAAGTGATTGTGTAAGTAGGGGTGAGGATAGGACAACGAAGAGGAAGGAAGGTTCGTGCGTGGTTCTTGGCTCGTTTGTTAGGGTACTGCTCCAGTATTCGCGTGGTATTGCTCGGAGAAACCACGGAATACTACCGATCAGAGCAGACGGCTGCTAGACTTCTCCTCCAGACAGTGAGCGACTTATTTCATTCTTGCTAAATAGCTGATGTCGAAAATCAGCCGTCGTGGGGAAAATTAGTCATCTGTGGGTCAGAGTCGATGCAGAGACAGCGGCAATGCTGGCTATGAGATAAACTCAAACGGCAATTGCACTGATGTTTTACAGTCTACAATCACACTGTGTTCCTCAATGATTTAGGTATTTACCTAGGTGTGAATTTACTTACATTGACCCCTCTCCGGTAGCATCGGTATGTAACCGAAAGCGAAGGACACATATTTATATCATGACAAATTTTATTTTGCTCGATCCCAAATGTTTAGTTCAATCGCCCGACCATGTTCCTCAGCCGCATAATTGGTTAATTAGGTGGTTGCTTAGGTGTGAATATATGAACATTGTAGCACATCCGATATCTTTACCGTACCGTAGCCCGAAACGAGGGTTATATTTTTATAAACATATCAAAATGAAATCCTGCATCCCGAAGGTTTAGCACGATTGTTTGACCACCTCCCTCAACAGCATCGTTTCTGAGTAGGCTGATCATATTTCCTTGAGACAAAAACAGGGCATGGGGATTGTAAAAGCAGGAGAAAGTTAACTTTACATTCTGTGTTCATGAGCTCAAGAAAAGCATTTAATTACATAACATATTAAATGAACAGTATTTCCCCATTGACATAGTTAAAAAAAAAAAAAAATTGAATGGACCTGACATTAATAACTACTTTTGTTTCTTGAATACTTCTCTAACGATAAAATCGTACAAAACAAATCTTATTACTCACAATTTTCTACTTCAGAGTCTCTACAATACTGTTATAAAGATATTAGTTTGCAACTGCTTAAATAAATAAAAAAAAATCTACGTAAAATGGGATACATAGGACATTTCCGAAAAATAGGACATGGTAAAAAGACGGGACGGCCGAGGCAAATCTTAAAACGGGACTGTCTTGTTCAAAACGGGACGTACGGTATCCCCAGTAGTGATCAATTTAAATGATTGGCTTTGGCCGCCGCGCCGGTCCCCTGGTCTGCAGACGTCGCTCACCAGACGGCTTCGTCGTCTGGGACGTGGGAGCGCGGGCGACGGCTGATGAGCGGCGTGGGCGCACCAGGGCGGAACGGCCCAGGGGGCAGACGCGGGGGCCCCCTCGGCCATCGGCCACGCGCCCCGCACCCCGTCACCTCACGAGCACCTCACAGAGATAATGATGAGGGTTGTTCTCGACCGTCGGGGGTAGGTGAGGGAAGAATATGTCACATTTTGCCTCCACTCGCCTGGGAAGATGAGGGCAGAGGTGATTTGCCTCGTGACAACCGCCGGGTGCTTGACTGAAACCTGCAACTTTACGTGCGAAACTCAAACCTGCCACTTTCGAATATACGAGTATGAGATGCGAGAATATATTCGTATGTTGTTGGGCGTCACTGCAAGCCTTTGCTTCGTCGAGCCTGAACCTGATTGGGATACTCAAGTCGTTAAGATTGTTATTTTTAAAACCAATCAATAAATTGTTTGATTGATGTTTCAGGACACGTCAACTGCTAAGGACTTTAACCCCGGCTTGCGAGGGATTTCCGTCTCCAGGTATCTCCCCCCTCCAGTGGGGCATCGTCCCAGCCTGGTCTCCCGACATGTGTACTGAATGTAAGTGTGTGTGTGTTTAAGGGGGAGGACAAGAAGGGTAAGGGAAATGGCGTGCGGTCTCAAATCCGTTTGTTCCCTCGGCATTCGCCTGGTATTGATTAGAGAAACCAAAGAAAACTACTGATCAAAGCTCCCGGCCGCTAGGACTCTTCTAGCGGCAATGCTGACCCAGAGCTAAACTCATCCATTCAGAATCAAATCAACTTTCAAAATCATTCCTTTAAGGCGTCTCCACACATTCGGCATTCGCCGAGCCGCGTGCTACTGCTCGCCCAATCCCGAACAGCTGATGCATTCGGCGAATGTTCGCTTCCTTTGATGTGACCAAAAGATCGACACGCAGTGCAAAGAACCAGCACCGGCCGTCGTCGCGGCAAATAGCAAGCAACTCATCCACACTACTCGGGATTCGGCGAGCGGTTGCTGCCTACTCGCCGAATGGCTGGAATGGCTGGATTTTTACTCGATTATGAGATTTTTATCTTTAGATTATTACTCGATTGATCAAAACATAAACTGAATTATGGTTTCAAATCGAGTAAATTCTGCTCGCCCTACGCATCAGTACATTCGATACTTCGAGGACTGGGCAGCATCGACTGACAACCGTAACGGCCGGGTCTTACCCATCGTTCATCATTAGATTTCATTTTATAGTAATTAAAAGGTTGCTATTACATATTTATGTTATTAATTTAAATGTTTAATTATATGATGTATAATATATCTATTTTCAAAAACTAGGAAGGAAATTTATCCGACGTCGCCATTGCCAACGTCGTACCAGATAAAGCTTGGTGTCTATAGCACAAAAGGAATTACTGCCTCAAATACCTCCAGTTTCATTTCATAATATGCGAACCCTTCATATAAAATAGAGTAATTAAAATAAAATTTATTCCTTGGATGCATACATGCTGTTTTAATAGCGATCTGAAATATTATAAATTATTATACAAAAAAATCTAAATAATTTAAAGAACAAATAAATACACCAAGGAAATAACTTTTTCTAGTTACTATGTAAATTACAGGTAACTAGACAAAGTCGTTTTGATTTTTCAAAAAATTTACTTGTTAATAAAGTTATTAATAAAGAAGGAGGCTCAAGAGCCGTCTCCAGAGAATACACTCATCATCGGAATTTGCGGAGTTGCGGGATGGTTAGTTCGACCCTGGCCTCTGGTTTTCCTCTTCCGCCTGTGTTGGCTGCTTCTGCTCTCGTCGCCTGTGACTCCGCGACGCTGGAACGTTCGTCACAGTTCGTGATTAAACGAAAGGGTTTAGCAGGAGAGTTGAACGTTGGCTGAAAAATGTATTCTCCAGAGAGTACCGGTGATTTCCGTATGGAAATTATCAAAAGGATCCGAAGCAGGTGCGTTACTTCAGTTCCGAAATCTTACTCACAAGAAGATTACACAGAGCATTATTGTCTCTGCCTGCCTTTTCGTTGTGCTCTGTGACAATAAATAAACTTAATCCGACAGAATTGACTTCATCTCGGTGGTCTCGATGTAACTTAACGATACTAAACATATTTTATAAAATTATTAAACACATATAAAAAGTACTGTAATGTGTAACAACTGTAAATAGCCTGTAACCCATTAATGTATTTTTATATTGATCATAAATTTGCTATGCAGAACGCGAATTCTCCTTGAACCGCTGCCGCACTTTATTATTTATTTATTTTATTATTTATCTATTTATTTATCCGTTCCTTTATTTAACTGTTTAATATTTTATTCTAGTTTCGAGTTTGACACGCATCATAGGTAAAGGAAATGATGAATACTTAGTAATAATAATAATAATAATAATAATAATAATATAATAATAATAATAATAATAATAATAATAATAATAATAATGTAATGCGGTGAAAGCTGGTGAGGCATCGGGAACACATCAAGAACAACTTGCCGCAACCCACTAGGGCCCCACGTCCTGAGGCGGCAAAGGGGCGCGCTGGGCCGCGCAACAGGTCGCCGCCGCCTGTGAAGGCGCCGTGCCATCCACCCGGCCCCCGGCCACGGCCCCGGCGGCCGCGCGCCCGCGCCTCCCGGCGCCGCCCTCGGGGCCTGCCTCGGCCACGCGGCCCGGCTGCACCCTGCACCTGCACTCGGCCCCTGCACGCGACTGCCTGCTCTATGAACCCCGCGCGGCGCGTGTTTATTATGCGCTGAGGGGAGGCATGCGGGATGGGATAGGCGGCCCGCTTAAAGAAACTTTTTTTTGTATCCTGGGGTGGCGTTGGTATAAAGTCGTTCGACATTCTCAAAGTTCTGCCTCGGAGTTGGGGGGGGGGGAGTACGCGGAGAAAGAAAGCTAGTGGGTTCGAGTCCCGGCTAACGCATGGGTGTTTACACCTCATGGTTGACACAGTCTTGTAACACCACGTATTGCGTCTGAATCATCATTCCATAACCAGACACCTCCCAATCATCACCTCATGATCACCCGCGAACCCCTTCATGATCATCGTCATCCATCCAGTGGAAGGTAATGGTAAATAACTATTGGGACAATGTGCTCGGGAAACGTGCTCAGGAAAGGGTTGATACATGCGTACATGCATCTCCTTCGCCAACTCTCGCCTATCTTGTATGGTACTCATCATCGCATTCTTACACGTCCGTATTTACATATATATATATATATATATATATATATATATATATATATATATATATATATATAGACGGGTGAATTCTTGTTGCTTTAGGAAACCGACTAGTAGTGAAAGATGGAAAAAGAAGAATTGAAAGGCGGTCCTGGCTACCGCAGCAGATCCAGAGATAATGGTCAAACCACTGAAAACAATTCAATAATAATGTTGGTAAATGCAACTTTCGTTAGTACTCGGTACCTATTTGGGCTTTTCGAATGGTTCTCTCTGGCATATTCATACTATTGTCACAATAATAGTTTTATGACCCCGTAATTTTCATCCACAGAATAGAATGATTAAGTTATATATTTCGCTCTGTTCAATTATTTTAGTGTTTCATTTATTTTAGATGTTTCCGATTCAATTATTTGAGATGTTTCAATTCATTTTTCCGTTTTCAATTCAATTATTTTAGATGTTTCCGAATTTTATATTGTAACATATTTCGGAACGCCTCTAAATAATGTTTAATTATTATTTTCCACTTGGGCACGTCATCGAAACTCACTTGATAATTATTTATAAATATATACACCGACTCGAATTATTTTCTATAAATATTTTGTGCCTGTATTCATTGACTTAGTCCCTATTCTGTATGCATATATTACACGTGTTGACAAATTTTGTAAATATCCCGATGCCGTTCATATTAATAAAAACGGTAGTCTTTCTTGCTTATCGCATATGTATTTGATCATGTCATACTTTACTTTGATTCTTTGATTGGGTGTATTTACGAAAATTATCTTGAAAATGTCATAACTAGCACGGAGGTGATGGAAAGATATTTTGCGATTTTTAGAACATTTTACATTGGAGAAATTCCATATCTCTAAAAATTAGTTGTTAGTCTCTTTCCGACACTAGCAAAGAAAAATAATGTGAAGTATGTAAGTATTTACATAGTGTTATTAGTGGAAAAATGTTATGAAGGTGGTGTCAAGATTACTTCACAAACTCTTTTCATTTCGAGTTTGATCAGCACTATTTTCACCTCATGATCACCCGCGAACCCCTTCGTGATCATCATCATCCATCCAGTGGAAAGTAATGGTAAATAACCACTGGGATAATGTGAGACACGGTCATAATAGTGTGTGGCTGAGACACGGTCATAATAGACATAAACTGTGTTCCTGGAAGAGAACTGGGATGGTCCGTAACTGTGTTTTGTGGAACTATAACTACGTAACTCTCGTTATTTACGAGATTTGCTCTGAACAAAGTTAACTTCATTGAGTGTCCGGAAGAATCCTCAAGCCCAGCTCACAACCTAGTTGAGAAACAGGACATTAAATGTTGTCCCTAAATAACCTCTTTCCTCCACTGCAGCATTTGGATTTCGTAAATAGGACATTTCAAAAGTTTTTTAAGTTTTCAAGTCACGTTAATAAACAAGGAAAGTATCATTAGAATCCATGAATAATATGTGTGAAGGATTGTGATGTCAGCGATAATTGTAATAAAACATTAGGTATTAAATAAACTCATATATTAATTACCCCACGGAATGTGTAAGCAATTCAAGAAAAAAGCATTTTAATATTATGATCATGCTTAATTTTTACTAAAGAACCAAATAAGCATGGCAAATAACATATATGATTTCTACATTTACTGAAAACGATTGTCAAATCTTTCAATCGAGAAGAGAATCTACTTTAGAAGTCGTATTTACTCTTAAAAACTAGAGGATCGGAACGTTTACAGAAAATAAATCGAAGTATTATTTAAAACAACTAGTTTCTAATTCTCAAAATCTACAACTATGATTATTTCAAAAGATGAAACTGACTTGCTCGAATGAAGGAAATCCCGATTCTTCACACTCCTCGGAACTGGAAGGCAAGAGTTGCCCCACATAGCCTAATTCCTCCGTTTACGTTACAAGCGAGATGGAAACAACAGTTCCCTGCTCCGATTTCCTCTCGTATCGCCGCCCGCCAGCGACTTCCTCCGCGAACAATACCCGCGCGCTCTTTCCCGTGTGAGCGCCCGCGTTCCGAAACACGCGTGATCTCATCCCCCTCGCTTTTATGACGAGTGGCAGCGGCGCGGGCGGGAGGGCAGACGGCGGCGATGGCGGCGGTGATGGCGGTGGCGGCGGTGGGGGCGGTGGCGGCGGTGGCGGCGTGGCGGCGGTGGCGGCGGTGGCGGCGGGGGGCGGTGGGGCGGTGGTGGCGGTGGTGGCGGTGGTGGCGGTGGTGGCGGGGGGGGGGGGGGGGGGGGGGGGGGGCTGGCAGTCAGTCTCGGTGGCGGGGCGGGGGCCGAGGCAGGGGCAGAGGTAGAGACGGAGACGGAAGTGGAGGCGGAGGGGAAGGCGAAGGCGGGGGCGGAGGCGAAGACGTAGGCTGTGGTAGCGGCGACAGAAATGACTGTAGCAACAGCAGCTGTGGCAGCGGCAAGGGGCAGAGTGAGCGGCGGAAGTAATGGCGGCGGCGCAGGACGATGTGGCTATTATATTTAGCGTCGAGAATGGTCGTCGCGGCGGTGATGGAACGGACGGAGGGAGGCTCCGGGGCGGTACTGTTGACAGTGGGTATGACGATCGCGAAATTGGAGAGGCGCGGGCAGCTGTGACAGTCGCCGAGGCGGTGTGGCGAGTGCCAAGAAATACAAGCCGCAGGAACGGCGCGTTCGTATTTTCAAAACAAAAGGCTTAGTTTGGATATATGTGTGCTTGTGTACAAGAGAAGGGTTACAGATAATGTTTGTTTTGCTGAAAGTCATCAAGGAGTTAATTTCTGAAACCCGTATTCTTACTCAACAACTCTACGTATTTTCTTATTAAATCTAAATAATTAAATCACATAAGTAATACATGCATGATTAAAATGTTTTTGTAAACAAATGCCGAGAAAGAAAATGAGATTTCAATTACAGTCTTCATTTCCGCGCTGTTATGATCCCGGTGTAAATTTGGTTGCTCTTTAAATTATTTTCATAATGATGAGAAGAGAGATTAATATTGTCTGCTTCTTGTAGACAATTACTATTGTCCCAGGGGCATCAATGAGCGATTCTTATTACTTAAAACCGTTAGTTCAAGAATTGCCCGTCAATGCCTATTTATGCATTAAAGAAATTAAAGTTATTATTTATGTATACCGTTCAAATGGCTCATGTGTCGCAACGTTCTATTTTTCTGGTCCCATCTACGGAGGGTGCTTTCGACTTGTAATAATGCCCAAAGTTGTTATTGGAGCTGGAAAGGACTTCCATGTTAAAGAAATGCGTATTGCAAACCAGAAGTGCAACAAAAGGAACTTATGATACTTTGACCATAGGTTAAACATTACCGCTTGCTGATGTGGACTTCTAGGAATGAGAAGATGATTTTACTCTTTATCTGCTCTTTCCCTCCGTTTTGTTTCTTTGATTGCCCTCTAATATTATCAATTTGTCATTGTCCGAGCAGAGACTTCTCTTTAACCCATTTTTATTGGCTCTGGAACCAGAGGCTGCGCGCCAGCAGCGCAGTGGCGGCGACTTTTTCGATGGCAACAATAAATTGCGTTGGTCACATTGAGGGAAGGGCTCCTCGGAGGCTCTTGTGCATACTTGGATGAGGGCCTCAACATTTCGAGGCTGCACACAAATAATTTTTTATTGATATGAAGTACCGTATTATTCAGCCTGATTTTCCGAGACCTCGCTTTGGTCTAGTCTTGCAGGGTCAGCTTGGGACTGATTTTATTTTGGTAAAAATAATTTAATGCATAAGTACTGAATTCTCAGATTTGAACAGTCTTTTTTATTGTTTGTAATTTAAAAAAATCATTTTTGTTTTGTTTTATATGCCAATAAATAAAATTTGTGAAAAATATCGCACCTGAAAAAACTTAATTTATACCTATGGAGTAAATGGTTAAGTATTTGGTGTTTGTGAGATCGTGAGCTACTTTTGCCAATGGTTTCGCGAATATGGGGAATGTTATATCCCAGAACATGGTAGTGTTCGTTCCCCACAGGAACGTGAGATACGCGCCGACCACCATGTCGGAGGTTTCTCTCCTCCATGTGTCTCCCCCAGTGGGGCACCGCTCCAGCCGAGACAAGCTCTAAGCTTCCCGACATGAGCGGTAGTGTTGTGCAGCGTGTGTGGGGGTAAGGGGAGAAGAGGGAACAAGGACGAGGAAAGGAAGAGCGCGTGAGGTTCATTCCGCTTTCCTTAGGGTTCTGTTCTGGAATTCACCTGTAATTGATCAGAGAAAACGCGGAAAACTACCGATCATAGCAGCTGGCCACAATAATTTTCCTTAAGTCAGTGACTGCATTGGACCTAATGACGAAGCTAGTGTTGAAAATTCGCCACCGTCGAGACTCCAACACAAGAACCTCCCGTTCAGAGATGCTATAGCGATTGTATTATTCGGCCTAAACGACCTACATTGTCAGCTACAAGCTAAAGAACTTGCAACAAAATTGAATCTGTGTGTGGATCGAGCTCTTTGCAATCAGGAAACACAAAAAGAGCCGCTGTCAAATTCTGAGAAAATACCTGACAGGACGTACGCATCACTTCTGTGTGGGGAGCAGTTTTTTCGTATTCAAGAGGATTTTAATGGAACGCAGACTGTATACCTCTGAAAAGATTAAGTATTTCAGTGTCACGTTAAAAACATTAAATAGTTTTCAAATAGTAAAATAATGACGCAGGATTGCTAACCTAGGATGCATATTTAATTTTTTTCTACAAAACAAGCCGAATATTTAAATTCAATCAAAATCTAAAATTTGATAAAAAAATGAAACATTTTTAGAAATTGATAATCTGAGCCTTAATCATGTAATAAAAACTTCAGTGGTAACATGTAATAAAAACGAACCTCAATATGCTGTCAGAAATTCTACCAAATACAAAAGTATTGTTATGAAGCTAGTTTCAAGTGAAATATGAAGTAAACCCACCTCAGAAACAGGTAAAAAATAAAGTAATATATGAATAATTTAAAAAACCAACCTAAAATTAAAATTTTTAAAATGCCACAGAGAATTCTATGCCTAACCCAAAAAAATATTTAAGTTGTTTTTTGTTTTAACTTTTGCCACTCTCAGACTAGGTTAAAAACTCGAAAACAAAAAAAAAAAAAAAAAATATCCCATATTCTTACTTCCTACTTCAAGTTGTAATCTTAAATTTTCAACAACTACTTGACGTAGTACTCACACTTCTCATTAACGAAACCTGACATTGTATCTTTTGTCCAGAACAAAAGTCAGGCCCCCTCGGGCGGGGGGCGGCAGGGGCGCTGGCGCAGGGCCAGACCACGGGGGCCGCGGCGAGCGCTGAATCACCGCCGGAGGCATGCGGGCTCCCGCCGCCCAGCCCGCTCCGCGCCTCCCGCCCCGCTCCGAGAACGCTGCGGCGTTGACGCCCAATTAAAAACCGGCCAGCCGCCGCGCCTCGCCCTGCTCCGCTCCCGCCGCCCTCAGAGGCACCGCGCCGCGCCGCGCCGCCCCGTTCGAGGTGCAGCCCCGCGGGCCGATGCGTATCTCCACGCGTGTAATTGCGGATCGCTTGGCTGCGGGCGGCCTCCGTGTTGCACCCACCCTCCACCCGCCCTCACCGGCCGGTCCTCCGCCCCTGGCTGCCGCTGCCTCCTCCTCTTCTGTCCTCTCGCCCACTTCCTCTCGCCTCCCCCCCCCCCCCCCCTCCGCCCACCCACCGCCCGCCCTCAACCCGCCCACTGCCCGGCATCAGCTGACCCTCACTTCGCCGTCTGCCAGCCCTCGAATCCATCTTAACTCACGTTTAATTTTTCATTTGTCGGCAACTGGCATTTTTAATGTTACATGCAATTAGCTTTCTTCCAACTCGCACTCAACCTTTCGAAATGACTTTTGCCGTTTGTAGATAATTGGAAATCGTGATCAGAATTTTTTGGACGTCATTGGTATCATTGTATAAATTTGAAATCTTAAGTCTTTGAACGTCGGAATTGATTTTTCATCTTGCAGATCACTCTAAAATGCAGCATGATCACGGGAAACGTAATGTTATTTTCATTTTGCTATCACGAGTTGGCTGAGGTAAACATGTATGTCTATCACTGCCTTGCTGACACGTTGACTATCAGTGAGTTAAAAGTGTTTATGCCGTGATACATTTTACCAGTACAGTGTTTTTTCTGCATGCGTAATTTTTAATGAGTTCATGTCTTGTAATATATGTAATGCTTTCGTTATACTCAAACTACACTCGCCAGTTACCAAAATGTTTATCCCCAACGCAGCGAGGACGAATTTCGGACGCTAATTTTTTGCATTCATATCATAATTGTTCTTATATTCATACTTGTTATGATATTTTCCCCCTTAACGTTAAGCTAAATTTATTGTTAACTCTTTTCCCATTAAGGTAATTAAAGTTTGAGAGTTAAAAATTTGATTCATGAAAATTTGGGAATGAATAACAAAGAAGTAATATAAGACTTAGGAGGCTGGTTTTCAAATTGTTTTCTTCCGTACCACCTAGTTATAAATTCTTTTCAGTTCGCCAGGCCTCTCGGTGTAAGGCTACTGACTTTATTAGTATATTATTAACATCACAAAATATTATTAACATCAGTTAATCATAAATAAATTAATAACAATATTATAATAACTAGGGAATGTTTTTGATAACCTAAAATATCCCGGAAAATGGTCAATAAATGCTCTTTAAAATTTTTTTAAAGTGCCCTAAAAGCAAAGAAAAATGTAAAATATTTTATCAAAACCAGTTCATATGAACAACTCAAATTGTTGAATATGTTACTGGTGTAACTGAGGCTTCTTCCTATCGTTGAAGTGAATTCAACTTGCAAATTTTGCTTTGGACGGTTCTTTATCAGGAAATCTGTTATCCCGAAATCGGCGGAACGGTCAATGGTGCTGATAAGCGTCACAAGAACTTTATATTACATTACAACGGCTGACATTACAATTTTTGAGCGAAGAAATCGAATAGGCTACTCAGAATTCTGTGGAGATCATTTGTTGCATCGTGAAATATTATTTGAAACAGTTTATTAAAATGATATTTAAATCTAAGAAATCGGCGAAAATGCTTTGAATATGAGGGAAAAGGAAAAAAGTGACTTATTAGCCAAATCGACGAAAAATGGAAAAAAGTAATAAAAAATGGGTCATTTCTTTTGTCGTAACTTAAAACTAATGTCTACACTAAAAAGCATTGTTCTAGAGTGAAAAAAAATCATTAAAATCCGCCCCTTAATAGTATCATTAGTTGTGGCAGATTTTTCGCAGTAGAAGCATCAGAAACAATTGATTCTGCACTAGGTAGACTATAAAGTCGATGGATGAAAATCTCGAAGGACTTTCCAAAAGTCACTTATGCATAATTAATTTTATTGGTGCCGAAGCAGTAATGCTTAGCCAGTGTATTTAAGCTGGTGCTATTAACAGCTTCATTATTACACTAAAAAAGTAGAGTGGTAGTGTTCTTTTTGTTACAAACAGTTTCAGGTTTTACAAAGTTCAGTTTACACTCTATATCTGTATTATTGGCTTATTATAAACTTAATTATAATGTAAATTTAATGTTATAAACTTAATGCTAAACTTAATGTAGTGTTATAATGCTATTTTAACACTCTTTGAAACGAATGATAACATTATCTTAATTAAAGACATTCACCCAAAATATAAAACGAATTTGGCCATTGTGATCAAATTAAAACAAATATAATTCATACACCCACTAATAATTTATACTACATGCAAATCACGATCGTTCCATTTTCCATTGATGGAACTCTTGAACAAACTTAGAGGTTACCCCTTGCTTTGCTAGTGAGCACCAGGTGCAGCATTTCTTGTTTTTGGTATTTTGGTGGTTCTAGTTGTAGTGAACAAACATGAACGCCATGACATTTATTTACATAACAATGTAACAATGTTCTTCTGAGTTTCCAGGAGAACCTACTGGATATTGATCCTAGTTCCGAAAGAGAATGATCGCTGATCGAATCGTACTGCTACAGAGATCGGAACTGATTTACGCAGAACCTTTAGGCAAAGAATTATACATTTCAAGATTGTTCTGTAATTTCTACTTGAATTTTAAAATAAAACTTACCTTTACTGCCACTACTACAACTACAACAACAACGACAACAATAACAACAACAATAATAATAATAATAATAATAATAATAATAATAATAATAATAATAATAATAATAATAATAGAGATTATGATCTAACAAAATAATACGAAGTGGATTGAACATATAGATCTTCAATGTCTGTGGTACGCTAAATAATTTTTAACCCACAGTTTGACAGAATAAGCAGAATATCGGCCATGGATATCAATTAATATTGTTAGTCTCAAATTTGCAAAACCAAATATTTCATTAGAAAAATTATTTATGTATGATTAACTAAATAATATGCGTACCTGATAAATTAGCTTTGTAACTCAATTTTCACGTTAAGTAATGGCAGTAAAGGGGTCCCCCAATTGGACCTTTTGCATCGGGGCCCCGGAGAATGGCTAAAGAGAGCCCATAGCTGCCATTCTGGTCAGTTACTAAGGTCAAAATCGTACGTGCCCGTTATGTCCCGGGAAGCGGCGGTGTTTCCCCGCCCGCTAGAACATGAGATCGGGCGCTGATTATACCGTCCGCTTGCGGAGGTATCTCAAGGTATCTCCGCCAGCGGGGCACCGCCCCCAGCCAAGGCAAGCTCTAAGCTCTCGACTGATCTCCCGGCATGTGTAGTGAAGCCCTCCCGGCAGTGTAGAGGATGTTAGTGTGTATGTGAACGTGTGTGTGCGTGCGCGTGTAAATGTGTGTGCGCGTGTGCGTGAGGGTGAAGGCGGCTCCACACATTCGTTAATCGGCGAACAGCGAGCAACCGCTCGCCGAATACTAAGTAGTGTGGATGAGTTGCTTGCTATTTGCCGAGTGACGAACATTCGGTATTCGCCCTGCCCACCGCGTGTCCGTCTTTTGGACACAGCAAAGTGAGCGAACATTCGCCGAACACGTCAGCTGCTCGGGATTGGGCGAGCACTAGCTTGCTGCTCGGCGAATGCCGAATGTGTGGAGCCGTCTTAAGGTGACAAGGATGAGGAACGAAAGATCGCGCACAGTTCGTGCCCCGTTTGTTGTGGTGCTGCTCCGGCATTCGCCTGATATTGATCGGAAAAAAACCCACAGAGAACTACCGATCACAGCAGCTGGCCACTAGAATTCTCCTCCAGAAGCGGCTGAATTCGACCTAGCTATTTAGCTAGGGTCGAAAATTCCGTCACCAACGGGACTCGAATCCTGAATCTTCACAGGCAGAGATGCTGCGGTAGCAAGAGTTGGTGCCCTGAGCCCTCTCAGCCGGTACACGTGAGGGGAACATGCGGGGAATACGCAGGCAAACACACGGGGATCGAACAAGGAACATGTGGGCGCATTTGAGAATGAACATATGGAGGCACTAAGGGGACCCTAACGTTTCTTAAACAGTTTTCTAGAAAATAAGACCTGTTTTATTCTCTTTTTACATTTTGGAGGTGTAGCTCTTTTCTGGGTATGGATAATTAGAAACGAGCAGAATATTGAACTTTATGCATTAAAATTAATCTTACTATCTGATATTTTGTGAAATTGAATTTTGTAGGTGTAAGTTTTTTTTAGTAAACGCTTAGCAATGGTAGAACGTTTATCCAAGCATGGTATGGGGCTTAAAATGCTGTAATGCAATTCAGAGACTAGCTTTTGAATTTAGGTTCCAGTATGAAGCCATTTTCACTTTTAAAACAATTTAAAAGGGCAGAATATTTGGCCCAATGAATAAATCAATCTTGATTTCCTTCGCCATGCACTACCTTCAATCGTTGTTGAAGGTAGTGCCTAGACGTTGGCCAAAGGAAACGGCATTTATCATGTTTGGCGGTGTGTCAGAGCGCTCACAGACTTGTGATGACCGTTTTTGAGCTGCTTTTGACGGCTAGTGGCGGAGGCATGCTGCGACTAATGCCAGGGAATTTGACGTCATATTGGTGGACAGGTTATTTGGAGCTGCGAGAAATTATCTTCATTTCCTACAAATTGTGCTACCAGAAGTCCGGTGGATGTTCTTTTCTTGTATGTAAACTCGAGCGGCGGAGGTGATGGGGCAGAAGAGATGGTAACATGTGGTAAGTCAGAGATACAGATAAATTAGGAGGGATGTATTAATTCATGAGCAGACTAAGCACGTGCTTACCCCACAATAATTTTTAAACATTTTATTCATAAACCTGATAAACATAAACATTCAACATAACAAATATTATATTGCTTTAAATTGTAAAGGTTTATTTTTACTTTGGTTATATTGTTCAAAATTTCAATGTTTAAAATCAAATTACATATGTTCAATACAAATACTTTCGTCCTTCAATGACATTCTGTTATTATTTTAGTTCTCTAAGTAAAGAAGTTGTTTATTATTCTTATCATTTCATTATTAAATATTAATGAATTTACCAATCTAGATAGTTATATTTTTTATAAATCAAATAATTTCAAAAATTTGTTACAAAAAGTAAATTAATTGTAATTAAACAAGATCACATTTTAGCCATTACATTTTCCAAAAATTATAAATATTACAGTATATTATCAACGAATGTCCTGAGGATGCTAAGCACTATTTCCTAAATGAAATTCTAGAGGAAAAATTATGGAGAATTTATCTCAGATTAAGTAATTATTAAATCAGATATTTTATGTAAATAATAAACAAAACATTAAATGAAATAGTTATTTTATTATAAAACAACAAATTTTATTTATCAAATATAATACAAATTATTATTTGAGGTCCTTAATCCTCATTAATCTACAAAATAATTCCTTTTTGATCATTTAATTCTTATGTTTATGTTTGAGTAGCTAAGTGCTCTACAAGACTGGTATTTATTTATCACAATCATTTACAAAACAGAAAAGGAATGAATTCTATCTAGTATTGTGTATTGCCATCTTGGCCTCCCCTGCCCAAACCCATCCTGCACTTTCCCACCATCCTGCCCTTTGCTGCTGTGCTTCACCTGACTCCTTCCCATCCTGCACTACTTACTTGATCATCATTGCTTTGCTATCATCATTGTTGCTACAGGCAGCTGTAAATAAAGGCATTGTTGCATTTTCCCAGCAAACAATTTTGACCTGAATTACCCAACGTATAGACACTATTGGAATGATTTAAAAAGGATTTATTATTTTATAAGGAATTTTATGGGCTTCAAGAAAAGTTCAATGTTCTTTTAATTTGTTTCCTCGCCCTTTTCAAAATCTTTGCAAAAATAAAATGAGTTCATGCTTATATTTTGCTTTAGAAATAGGGAAGTGAGTAATTTTTACAAAATCTTGTAATTTTGAAGGTCACATGTACAAAATTTCACTAAGATCAGAAAAAAAAAAAATTTCAAAATATGTATTTTTGTATGAAAGATTTGTAAATATGTAGATTTGTATGAAAAACAAACAAATATTCTTCTTTATAAAAGAACTTCAATTTGATAGGAAAAAAAAAAGAAGAAGAAAAAAAAAAAAAAGGAGAAAAAAGATTTATTCAGTGGGCCCATCAAATATTCTGCCCTTTTAAATCATCGTTTTAAACATAAAAATAGCTTCATACTGGAATTGAATTTTGAAAGCTTGTCTCTAAAAAAAAATCTTACTTTCAGTGAAAACCACTTTCAAAAAATTGGTTCAGCCATTCCACAAGCAGACAGATGGACAAAAATTGTACCAACAGTAGGATAGGTTTTTAAATAATGTAAATAAGCATATGAAATTATAAAAAGGCAGTTATTTTGATAGACCTCCAATTTTACCTATATCAATTTTTCAATTCTTTTTCTTTTTCCATTGTCTTTGCTTACTTACCTTTAAAAACACATTACAATTCAAACATTTTCCAAAATTAGGCCTAACTAATTTGAAAAACAAAAACTTTATCATTTTCTGGCGCACAATTACATAACTTTTGCTTCATACAAAGTATTTGTAAGGAAAGAAAGAAAGTAAAAATAATGTTCTTGCTTGTTGTTTTGGTGGCATGACTAAGGATTACATACATAACCAGCAATCTATTTTTTGCTACTGCCCTGCTAGCATTACAATCTGTTTAAAATAATTTAGTTTTTTAATTAAAAAGTGAGAATATTTTCCTATAAATGTTGTTTTATTAACTGGAATGGAAGAAACCCAGAGATACATTTTATTACAGTGATATTTCTTTCTTAGGAAAATTTTCAATTTTAAAAACTAAAAGTTCATTTCCTAAAATAGATCTGAAATTTTAGAAGTTTTATTATTTTAATTTCTAATTCTCTTCTCTTTTCTCTTAGTTTGATGTATCTTTTTTCACATGTCCCTTAACCCTTATTTGGCATCAAGCATATAATCTCTGGAGTAAACCTTCTTTACGTTTTTGTCATTGTGTCTTGTCACATCACAGTCAATGAAAGCCTTTTATCCCTTCAGTAAGAGACCAATAGGTTGGTACTTACTTGGGGCAGTAGGTTTGTGTAGAAAAAATAAACATGCAAGAGAAATTTATTAGCAATAATGAATTGCATGTAATAATAATTAAAAAATGCAATTTAAATGTGTCTCCAGCAAGAAGCAATTTCCAGTTTCATGGTGATAAAAGATTGAGAACTTTGACACAAACCTTTATATAATTTTAAAATACCCCCAAGATTCTTAGTTCATCTTCCCTGTTTTCTTTTTTTCTCCAATTGTACTTATTTTGTCGGAAGTTAGCCTACATGATGAAGATGTACTGCATCAAATGTCCATTTTGTAGCTGTTTGTCAAATTATGGAAAATAAACTTCTCAGGAAAGTCCTACCCAATGATTTTAATAACAAAATATTCTAATTGTACATTTTTCTTTTTAATTTGTGGTCCTAAAAAGCCCGGAAAAGGAATCCATCACTGTGTAGAAGTAAGAATAAAGGGTTTCTTCAGACAACAGATAAATAAAATAAACTAGATAAAAATAAATACAAAAAGGTGTTGCTTTTAAAATTTCTGAGCCACATTAAGTTGAAAGCCCCATAGATAAGTTAAGTTGATGTTCTGAATATTTTTCTTTAATTCAACAAATGGTTGGAGATTTAAATCATTTACATCTCTCAATAACTTCATTATGCAACATTACTTTAAAGTACAACATAGCACAAAATTATGTATTTTTCTTCTTTTAGCTCTTATGATTAAGTCTTTGGAAGTATTTGAAGTTGGGAAGTCAGTGGTAAAAAGAATCTTCAAATTGTAGGTCTTGGATACTTTAAAATTTCCCAATTTTCAGATTTAATTTAATTTGCTTCACACAGTGACAATGTAGGATCTCCTACAGACTTAACATCCTTTTAAAAAAGATTTAAATTTTTTCCACATATCTACCATCGTTTACAACTAACTCGACAAAAGTTGTGAAAGCTAGATACCATGAATTTCTATTTGTTTCCATATTACTAAATCTATAAAAATATAAGTGGCAGTGAAGAGTAATTAACTAGGAATATCATAACAAACTCATTGTTTCAAAACCAACAAGTAGGTAGTACAAACATTTCTTTAAAGAAATATTACAATATAGTCACATGTTGTAACTGCAATGAGATAGCACTCCAATACTCTTCTAGTAGAAATAATAATAATATTAAAAATGAGTCACAGAGTGCAGAATATCTCAGAATATTCAGTTCTTGTCAATATTGCATACAGGTTCATGCAGCAGCACAGCTCAAATGGTAGTAGCTTAGAAATCACTCATATTGATTCACAAAGTGAATTATATTTTTCATAATTATTGCAAACCAAAAGAATTTGAATATCATGAACACTTTCCTGGAATGGTATAAAATGTTAAAATCACACTCTCTAGAGCACAATCTTATAAATTCAGTAAAGTACAAATACCTGAGGCTAATCAATGGTTTAATTTACTCAAAATCCTATTTCAAGTATGTGACAGGAACTCAACATTCTCAGACATGATGTATGAAGTTGAATTATATTATAATTTGTATAATTTCACAGAACATACTAGCCTAACAATGAATAATTTACATCTCACATCAATATCAACATTACACCACACAGAGCCTATCACCCTGGCTGCAGAAAGAACATCGAACCAAAAGCTAGTGACCCTTCCACCAAAATGTCTGAGCCATGCCTACTGTGGAAGAAATTTTGCATCTGATCACCAGTAGGACTTAATAAAATTAATGAGTCCATTAGTAGATGGGTCATGGGATGAGATTTGCTGTTTGGCATCTTCCAGTTCAGGTTCAATCTTCTTGGCAAGTTGCTTCCCAAGCTCCACACTTAAAGCAAAAAGATATATTCCATATTCAAAGAAAAGTAAATGTGGGTAAAATTTTGCATGAAAATACTCCAAATGGCACAGTAATAATTAAATATGCACACTGATTAGTTGAAAATACATTAGCATTACAATGATATTTTTAAGGACTTAAAAACATTTGATACATACCCCCACTGATCATAAGAATTGATGTCCCAGATAACTCCCTGCACAAATATCTTGTGTTCGTATAAAGCTGAAAAGAAAATATTTGCAAATGTTAAAGGTGATACAGTACACATCTCTAAAAGTAGTTTGAGTATATTGCTTGTTGTTATTTGGCTCATAAAGAATGCAGTATCAATGAAGAAATTAATCTATCCTAACAAGTGCAACAAATAAATGTAAGCTAGAATCCTTGTAAAAGTTAATGAAATAGTAAATTCAAATAACTCTTAATGCAAATCTGACATTTCTGGGTGAGTGAGTAAAATTTACTGGATAGTTATTTTCAAATTATATTTTAAACCAGTTATTCATAAAATAATTTTTGTCACGCTTCTTTCGAGAATGAACACAGAATACTGTACCCTCGGTATCTCAAGAACTACGGATCAACTTTGTTAATAAATTAAAACCTCAAACTTTTTTAATAATGTGCATTCAAACTGATAACAAACACACTTACTACATGAAAAAAACAAAATATATTCTTCAAAAATTAAGATTATTTATTTTGTAATTTGAAAGTGATTAGAAAAAGGAATAAAGTAAGTGTCTGGGCATCACAGAGTGAAGTGAAATTTATAATCTCCCAGTGCAGTGCTAGAAATTGAGAAATACCAAAAGAAGTGGTAAGAACTTACAAAAAGGATGAAGACAGAACGCCTCCTAAGAAAGATACTTAAATACCAATCAAGCCGATACCGGTACCTTAAATACCAATCAAGCCGGTACCGGTACCTTAAATACCAATCAATACCGGTAGCGGTAGCTCAGTGCATCAATTGATGTCACTGCAGTGCCTGTGACCGGGAGGTCCTAGGTTCGAGTCCTGACGGCGGCAGGATTTTCGACACTAGCTTTTCAGCTAGGTCGAATTCAGTCGCTGCCTGGAGAAGAATTCTAGCAGCCGGCTGCTCTGATTGGTAGTTTTCCGTGGTTTCTCCAATCAACACCAGGCGAATGCCGGAACAGTACCCTACCAATTGGGCCACGGACTGTGTGCGATCTTTCCTTCCTCTTCCTTGTCCTATCCTCTCCTCTTACACACACACTTACACTAACATGCGCCACACTATCACATATTCTGGGAGACCGGTCGGGAGTTTAAGCTTGTCCCAGCTTGGGCGGTGCCCCGCTGGTGGGAGAGTCCTGGTTGAGGGAAACCCCACTAGCCGATGGTAGGTCGCTGCCGGATCTCGCCATCCAGCAGGGGAAGATCACTGCCATCTCCCGAGAAAAACATGCACTACACTAACGGGACTAATGACCAAAGCAGTTGACGTGCCTGGAAACACGAAAAAATCAATCAATCAAACCAATCGGGAGGGAAAAGAGACCTAGGCAGATCAAGAAAATGTTGGGAAGACCAATGTTAGGAATACCTTGGATGCGACTAAGGGAATGCTGGGAAGAAGGAACAGACCAACAGCTCTAGCCATTAAACATTCGTGATGATGATGAATGGGTAGTAATGGATGCAGACTAGAAGTAAAATGTACAAAAATGTCTTAATTCCAGCTAGATTTCTTGCATGTTGTCATTTCTTAAAGCATTGTCCCAGTCTTCTGCATTCCAGGTAGCATGGGACAACTGAATTTCACATAGAGTTATTTTTTCTTTTCTTTCAATATCTCTGCAGGGATGACTTGGAAAATTCACGTAGATTAGCTGGCTTCCAAATCCACGTATTGCTCCTATATCTTCTAATGCAATTTTGATTTTCCCATCAGTTTTCCTCACTATTTCAGTTTTCTTTAACCAAATCTCCCTATCTCAAGTCAACTAGAGGTTGAGCTTCAGAATAGACAAACTTTCTTTTAGGAAAGTTTTCTAATTTCTTGTGTGGACTGGCTTTAAGGTCTTGCACCATTCTCTGGCCAGCTGCCATCTATCATCACCCAAAGTACATTTTTTTGACATTTTCTCAACTTTTTGCTTTCCTAATAGTACAACCGAAATATTACTTCAATAATATTAAAGAAGAGTAAAACCTTGTTCTAAATACAAAATTCAAATTTCATTGAAAAATTTTGAAGCCATTTTTAAGAAAATGGCGATTAAGCATTACTGTAAATGCGAAATTTGAAGATGCACCCCATTCTCCTCTACTCCTACTACCATACTCCCCTCTCCTGTATCCCATTCTCCCCTACTCCAACAAGAACTACGTAAATGTATCTTGTGACAAACACAACTTTAACTAAATTATTGATTCTGGGACTTGTGATGTAAATATAACTGACCAGTATACTTCATTACTATATTTAAATCTAGAATTGGAAAAACAAACAAAAATTACTTAACAATGTAATAGAAACAAATTTTATCCTTGTGCAGTACCATGAAAATAATTGTTACCAGTTCATTTAGACCCTACCATACAAATTCCAACATTTTGGAATTAATTTTTTAGAATGCTCTTGGATGTGTTTTCATTTAAACATGAAAAACACTGACACTTGAAAAACACTAGTGATATTTTGAATTTTATTTTCTGGATACTTAAAGTTTCATTTTAAAAATAAAGGTGGTGACAAAAATGAAAATGAAACTACAGTTGTGACTCTATATGTTCGTCTTGTTAAGATTCAATTTTTTCACCTGTAACTGATATAATTACATTTGGTGTGATTTTATAGAAAAATTAAAATTTAAAAAGGATGTCAAATTTGTATTTTGGGAACATTAAGGAAGAAGACTGGCCCAGTGTTTATGACGTAAAGCTTAAACGAGGGTGGAACAATGTAAATTGATCCAGATGTGGCTGTAAGTTGACAAAGTCATGTGATCATGACACCAGGGAGATAGTGCTAGAAGGCTGAGGAAAATATGAAAACCAACTCACAATATGTGATTTTCAGTGCATTTTGTTGGTATTACTTTCATTCTGTCTGGTTTACTTTCATCCAAGTCGATAGATACTTTTGGCTCCATTTGACAAGAGATAAATAAAATATGCAAGGGTGTCCGAGAAAGAGCGTTAAGTAAACTCCCTCTTTATCCCCAACTATCCCTTTCTTCTCCTGTATTATAAGTACACTCAGATATATTCTACAGATCAATATTAATTCTCAGTGATCAAATAAAGAAAGAAAGCACTGATTATTTATTGGAAAAATAATTAGGCTTTTTGTATAATAAATCAAAACTAAAGTACACAAACCTTCATTTAAAAAAAAATTAATTTACATATGCAATAAAAAAAAGGAACAAATTCCTAATACCCACCAATAAGTGCTCCAAGAATAAAAGGAGAAACTTGGCGCACAACTATTGAATTAGTTGGCCTATTGCCTTGGAATGCTTTATGGGGTGTCAGTTGTGCTAGTTTCTCTCCTGTAACTCCTGAAGCTTTCAGTTCTGCCTCAGCTTCCTCAGGAGTTTTCCCTTTCATTAAAGCCTCAGTCTGAGCCAGGAAGTTAGCCAACAGGATCTGAAACATCATCAAATGAAAATAATGACAAGGAATTCTTCATGGACAAAGAATATTTTAGAAATTATATGAACTAAAATAGTAAAATAGAATTGTGAGAGTGTGTGCTATGATTCCAGATTCCTCAGCCAAGGTACCAATTTTAAGAGCACAAAGTAAGAAAATAGTATGCATTTGAAAAAACAAATGTAAATTCAAAATAATAGTAATTAACTTTTAAAAGAACCAATGTATACTGTAATTTCAATTAAGTACATTAGAGAGAGTAACAAAACTCCTATCCACAGTACTACTGGTATCCTTAGTCTACTTACACTTTAATTAGCATTTGAGTAATTACTTGAGGTATTAATCAATGTTTCATTTTACACTGCTTAATTTAAAACATGATCACCTATAATTAACATATAAACATTTGTATACTTTCCTAGCTTATTATTAAGAGCTGCCACTACCTGATTCATATAAAGAAGCATTTCAATCATCCTAACAAAGAGGAACTAATACTTCAATTTTCAAGGGGATAAATCAAAGATTGAAAATTATAAATGTATTAGAGAAAAAAATCATAAATTCCCAATATTGTTTAATGAATGAGAAAGCAAAAAATGGGACTATACCTTGTGATGCTTATTGCCTTCAATAGGATTGTGTGAAATTGCAGGAGCAATGAAGTCACAGGGAATAACGCGAGTTCCTTGATGGATTAGCTGATAGAATGCATGCTGACCATTAGTTCCAGGTTCACCCCACACAATAGGACCCGTACTGTAGTCAACATTACCACTGCTCCTAGTTACATATCTAGACAAAGAATACATACGTCAGTGGCATGAACACAAGGGGGAGGGTCATAGAATAAAATAGTGCCCCTCCTCCTCCAGAAACTAATGATACAAATAAAAAATATAGCTTTTACTAATTGTCTGTACTAATGAAATTCATTCAATATATCATTTGTTAATGCTATATATTTGAACAATAAGTCAACAAGTAAAAATATATTTTATATTCAGCATAAATAAAAAATGAGAAAACATCAAAAAAT
The DNA here is from genome assembly GCA_964035755.1 of Teleogryllus oceanicus. Lineage (NCBI taxonomy): Eukaryota > Metazoa > Arthropoda > Insecta > Orthoptera > Gryllidae > Teleogryllus > Teleogryllus oceanicus. The sequence continues at coordinate 33,067,273 of CAXIVR010000003.1, forward strand.
TTAATATGAAAAAACGTGAGGTATGTCTGAGGAAAATCTGGGTACGTGTCTGGCATACATTCTTAGTATTTTTTGTGATAGCAAAGGTTTTAACAAATACTCTTAAAGGTAATTCAGCTACATGATCAGCATTGCTAAGTCCAGTACTGGCACTACTCAATCGAATGGTCAATTTCGTTTTTAAAATGAATTCCAGAGGGTATAGATGTACATGCCATGCTGTCTTTCAAGCAGATTGTTGAAGATACATTTGTACAAGATAGCTGATATATTTGACATACATAACACATATGCACTTCCTTTCAGCAAACAATTGTGAAACAAAAGCCACCTATCTATTGTTAGATAACAGCTTCATTGAAAGTAATCTTGAGAGTTAAAATTTATTTCAATATTAAGAGTTTTAGTCCTTCTCCATAAGCCATTCCTTGTAACTACTCTTTTCTTATTTTTCAAAATGTATTTTTCATCACTTTTTCTATTCCCTATTTCCACATTTTTTACAAACTGAATAATTTCCATCACAAAGTTACATTTTGAGAACTACAGTACTATCGGGCATATTATGCATAATATGGACTTCATATTGTAAAGTTATAATATGATTACTCATTCAAGGCAGGATGGAAAACAAAAATGCAGGAAGTAAACTTGTCTGCTTTCTCAAGAATATGTGTTATGTGAATGACATAATTTAGGGTTTCAAAAATTGTCCTTGAATTCTTCTATTAAAATATGCTTTCAGATTCTTAGGAAACAAACATGGTAATGTAATTCACTTACTTTCCATTAGATTCCATTCTCCTTGTTGAAAATATGCAGCAAACCTGTGCAGGTATTGATCATAAGGAAGAAGTGCGTGAGTTTCACTGCCTAGAAGTTATGATACCATACACCAAGCAGTGCCAGAATAACAGGGGCCTGGAAAAAAAATTCTAATAAATTGGTAGAATGAAATAAACACAAAATGATAATTGGCAAACTGAAAAGTTATGCACTTAACTCATCAAATCATGAGTCCATTTGTTGGAAAATGGGAGAGTATTTTGCAATTATAATAAACAGCTCAATTACAGAAATATTAATATATTTTATAGAATAAGTAATTATCATTTATGATGTACAAATAAATATTAATAAATAAAAAACTGTAAAGCATGTAATATGAATAACACTTACATTTTTTTCCACTGGAGTTTGTTTGAAATGGTTGTCCATAAAATAAGCACCTTCTAATAACTTTTCAAAGTTGTCAAAGCCAATTCGAAGGATAATGGACAGACCAATGGCTGACCAAAGAGAGTAGCGACCACCAACCCAGTCCCAGAAGCCAAACATATTTTGAGGATCTATTCCAAATTCAGAAACTTTCGGTCCATTTGTCGATACAGCAACAAAATGTTTTGCAACTGCAGCTGGCTGAACAAACAAAACCATACAATATAAAAAAATTCAATGGAAGATCTACAAAATGATAAATAATTGAAATAAAGGTTTACAAAGCAGACCTGCCCATGTTGTACTAAGTACTTTGATCACATTCAATAAAAAAATTCAAATTCTAAAAGTTCTAATCATTGCCTTTTAACTTGATAAATCATTGTATTGAAAAACTCATTTACTTTAGAAAATCACAATTTTAAACAAAAGGACTATGCAAATCAATAAAAACAATATTAGAACTGAAAATTGCTCAAGGTACTTGCGCATATGTAATAGAAATCTGTTATAACAAATGAATAAAAATATTCAGATAATAACTTACATCCTTTGCATGTTGTAAGAACCAATTCTTCGCAGAAGTAGCATTAGTAATGGTCTCTTGAGTGGTGAAGGTCTTGCTTGCCACAATAAATAATGCTGTTTCAGGATTCAGTCGTTTAAGAACTTCTGCTAAATGGGTGCCATCAATATTTGACACAAAATGAACTTGCAAACGAGTAGCATAGGGTCTCAAAGCCTCTGTTACCATCAATGGTCCCTGAAGTTAATAAAAGGAGTTACTTTATATAAATGACTATGAATCTAATTACGTAGAAATTGGAGAGAGGGATGAAAAAAGCAACCCTTCCCTCCAAAAAAATCTGATTATTAAATCAATATATAATAATACAATAATACAAGTAACTGTTACAGTTATTAAATCGTACTAATAAACAGAATATAAGTCACAGTTGGTTTGTAAACCGAGGTGATAGCGGAGGTTTATAATCAATCGAGTCTCTTATTTGCATTATCTACTCTGTCATTCAATATTTTTTTGTAAAACCATCTTCTTTTAGGAGAAAATCATATAATCAAGAAATACCATTTCTTGGAAAAAGTGTTGGCTCTCAATTGCCATATTTCGGTAAAATCCAATTGATTTCATTATTCTTAATGGATGGTGGGCTGTTAAGTCTTTAAGAGACACCTGACATTAAGAGTGACTTTTCATCCTTTGGTTGCATTAATCTGATAATATAACTTTACAGTACTACAAAAATAATATCTTGAGAAATGATTCATTATTTCTCTAAAAATTGCTACATTATGCATCTATTAATGAAAGTCAATGTCATTTCAATGCCCTCTAACAAAAAGTACAATTTTTTAAATTTACATCATTAGAATTTCTTTTTGAAAATAAAAATGTTACTTTAAAGAAAATAACATTATACAGTTTACAAGTAATGAATAATATTATTGAATATTATAAAAGCAAAGTCAAAACATGTAAAGTTAAGGAAAGACAAGATAGATTAACATTTGACAATTTATTCACTAAATCTTCTAATAATAAACTTAATGAATATCAATTTGTAAATACTTGGCATATCATGATTTATTTTGAGCGTATTACACGCTTAAACTGATTTTATGCCACTAGTGACCTCTTGTGTTATAATTACACTTACCAAGTCGGAACCTCCAATTCCAATATTGATAACATCTGTGATGGGTTTACCCGTGTATCCTAGCCACTGCCCGGAGATAACCTACAACAAAACAATAATCAAAGTGAAATCTAGATAATTCTTGAGGAAATATTTACAGCAAATAAATACAAAAAGAGTGGATTTAAAAAAACGAAAATAAAAAGAGCAAACATTATTTATTACAAAAGTGATACAATAATGTTGTAAGATCAAATTAAGTGTGAAATAAATACTTACATTATAATAATTATCAACCCAAAATAGAAATCCAATAATCTTAGATGTGAGAAAGAATTAAAGTTTAAGCATGAGTAGGAATACTTTTCTAGGCCATAATTTAAATATCATACACAATTTAACTAATTATATTTCTAGCAAACAATTGGGGCCTACAATTTGCTGAACACATCAAATGAAAACCCAAAAGAGACTATTTAAAAACAAAATAATTTTTTTAGGTAGAGGGTTATAAGTAGACCTTGAATGCTAAGAAAAACACCTACATTATTCTAATGAATGTGGGGAATTGTTTGAAAAATAATTATATTTTGAAGCTAAATGTCAGGTGGCTTTTGCCTCCTTTTCAAATTGCTAAAGATAAAACAGCCTTTCTATCTTGCAGATTCCTTAACCCTTCAGTAGTCGCGTAGATTACTATTGTAATCCAGTCATATTCATTCACTATATAACAAAAGTTCACACACTTTCGGCACTAACTTTTCAGTACCTTTCATAGAAAGCTTTAGCTATCGAATAATAGCAAAATATGACTCAAGTGATAACTGCCACACTAATTATAAGCGCCGAAAACAGCTGGGATTACAATAGTAATCCATGTGACCACTGTGTTTCAGTTTCTGATATAAGCTGACAACATGAATATTGCTGCAATTGATGCTCTGAATGTTTATTCAAAGTACTACAGTAGAGAGAGGTTTACCAGAAGGGGATTTCTAAAGGATTTTGCTGTGTCCTCTATGAAACCAGAAATGAAAAATTAAAGAGAGAAAATGCAACGACAGCAATAAGAACACATGGGAGACTTCTGCTGGGAATCCGAAAAGGGGCCGAGGATTCAGCGAAATCACCAAAGGGCAAAGTGGAATGTTGTTATCTCTGCGGACGTCAACAAAACAAGAAAACTCGCCAGTACTGTGAAAATTGTGCCACATTCAGAAAATCTGTGAGATATTCATCTGATTTTGAGACTGAAACACACTCAGAATAGAGGCTCTAGATGTTTAAACAATTTGGTCAAACTGCTTTATTTAATAATCGTAATGCAAACTATAATAAGTTCACAACACATATAGAACACAAGAATTTTAAAAACAAATATTTACTCAAATGTATTTGACTATATTTGTTTAAAGGCATTATACATGCATTTTTGTGTAACATTTTATAGAATTGGTAATTTGTCCTTTTTTAAAATTTAATACAAATATTTTTTAAAATTACAATTGTAGTCCACAAGACCCTTCGCATTCTGATTCTAAGCGCGACCACTGAAGGGTTAAGAGTTATAAAGTCAACCAGGCTAAATCAATCTTTATTATTGCAAATGCAAATGCCTTTATTATTGCAAATAGAATATACTCCCAAAAAACATTACATTTTACTGGTCACTTGGTACCTTTAAGAAAAAATTGAGATACTCATATCTCGCAGACATAACTACTAATCAATCAAATTTCTGGGCAACTAAAAAGTGTTGGAATCAAATCCCTTTATCCACTAGTTTCATTAGAATGCAATTATCTTGTAAGTTATCTTCTGATATGTCAAATAAGCATAGCAAGGATGCTGATTAGATTACTCCTTTTCAGAGAAGTCACTGATTAATATTGATGTTAGCTTGCCAATCTCCTCGAAGCAGGATAATAAGCAAATAATTTCCTGAAAAAATATTATCTACCTGACAATTCAGTCATTTTAGGTTTTGATGAAAAGCTATAAAAATTGGTTAAAAATTAATTATAATATTACAATTTATTCATAATATTGAACAATAGGATTGAAATAAAAAAATATTATTTCATTAGGTACACAATTTGGCAAAGTGAAGAGAAACTAGTGGTGATACAACAGCACACTTTCTCACATTTCTGTAACTTTTGCAATTTTTAAAAAATTAAGAAAGCTAAATGAAAAGGTTAAATTAAAAGAATCACCATTTGTTTTGTGCCATTTGAGCTATCAAGGAAAAAAATGAAAAATTTGGAGGCCATTTTGTTAAAAGTTGAAATGTTATTGAAACTTCATGAAAAGTACCCCCAAAAATCAAAATATCCTCTAGTTCAGCCACATCAATGGGGAAATATCAATTTTGGTAAAAATTGTCTGAATGATTTTGGCACTAGAGTTGACCATGAATGGACAGAAGTTTTGCCTTAAAACAATTTTTCATTTATCAAGGACCCACAAAACCTGGATCCTGACAACAATATGCTAGAGAAAGTAATTTACAACAGTAATCAGCAAATATTTAAAAATACTAGTCAAAATTTCTAATTAAATTTCTAAAATATAATTGTTCATATCTTTATGCAACAAATTCCTTATCCAAAAGAAAGATAAATTAAATTATGCTAAAATGTTAAAAAAAAGTATAGGGTTGTCTGACAAATAATAAAAAGTGCATAAATGCACATAAATTAATCATTTGTAAAGGTTTCCGTATTTAATTATCACATATCATGAAATATTAATTTTGTGAGGATAAGGCTGCCTGGTGAGTGTTATATAATGGCTATACAAATATTTTAGTTACCATTTTACAAAGAAAGTTATTACACATCCTAAACCCTAAGATAAAGATAATATTAATCTTCTGTGATAATATTATAGCTATTATCACACTTGGCAAGATAAAGGGAAATGACCTGGAATTTTTAAGTTTGTTAGAGTAAGTAATTCATGCATTGCATTCTTAGTTGTCTAACATATTTTATTACTGTAATTTAATATCAATTTACTAATATTAGTTTTATATTTTGCTTTGAGGAACCGCATTACGTTTTAACAGATGAAACTGTTTGGTTTGTAAAAAGTAAAGTAAGGAAAGATTACACCTCCAGTAATTTTATTGTTAATCACAATCGGATCAGAATAAGGTTTGGAAAGAGATGGAAAGCTGTAGTGGAAATGTGTCAAGTTGATAAGGATTTTTGGTGAGAAAAGTATCAAGATGCATTGGAAAGGGAGGCAAAAATGAAGGGTGAAGATAAGGTTGTATTTGTTTCCAACTTAGTTAGTCAAAGGAGCAGGTAAAGACCTGTACGGAAAGATGTCCTTTTGGCAACGGAGAGCAGATTGGATGAATGTGGCAGGCAGAATAAGTTGGTATTGAAAGGATCCATTTTCTGAATTGAAGAAAAATCAGAAGGGAAATTGAGACAACCAAGAAAAACATGTGATGAGTCTGTAGCTCAGTAGTAGAATTAGACTGGGGCTTTGGCTTGATCCCCCTCCCCACCCTCCTGATCCTCCAGGCTAACATTTATGGTTGAAATTCTACCTAATTTATTCAAAGATTACCACATTAATCCATCACATCACATTCAAAGGATGTATTCCTATTTTGAATACATTTTTAAATTTCAAATTAAAGATTAAAACAAATTAAAAATGGGTGAGAAAATGAAATCTCGCTCCCCCTTCTTGAACGAACGTGAATCCGCCCCTGGACAAGCGGCCCTCACCTGCTGGGAGAAGGCCTTCATGTGGTCGAGCACGGCGCGCACGTCGGGCATGACGTCCTTGCCGCCGGTGGTGATGGGCGTGGTTCCGCGGTGGCGTAGGGCGACGTGCAGCACGGCGCGGCCCTCGGTGAAGTTGATGGGCACGCCGTTGAACATGGCGTCGCGCCGCGCCTCCACCTGCCGTGCCCGCGCCTGCGAAACAGTGACGAGCGATTCGCAACGCGCACGACACGACACATCATATGAGCAAGGGCGCAACTCCGGGGCAGGAGGGCAAAGAAGCATTTTCGCCAGAAAAAGAAGAAATTCACTCAAAGCTGCACACATTCCCACGCATGCGAAAGTTGTGCATGCACACAGAAGCGCAACCACCCCACAGCAACCACCCACACAAGCGCAACCACCCCACACAAGCGCAACCACCCCACCAGCCAACCCCCACGCCGCACCCACACACCAGCGCAAGAACACGCGCGCAACCATAATCGCGAGCATGTGGAAGCAAGCATGCACGTGCAAGTACGCACACGCTCGTATACACACAATGAAGGGAAAAATGACACGAACTCCATCATCACCGCATTTGCGCACACGCCAGGTCCATCGTACCAAACTTCGTGCCACCACGAGAGAGAATGGTCATAGTGCATAGGTTTACGCTTTGTTGGACCTTGAGTGCATGTGGTATCATAAAAATAGTGAAAATGAAATCAACAATTTCATTCCGAAAATAGGTAGAGAGTATGTCGACGACAATTTTTTGTCAATGGTTCCAGAGGTTTACGACACCTATTAGAAGAGAATCAAGCAAGGGATTTTTTTATTTTGACCCCTACTAATGCAACACTTTCAACGTATGTGTAAGACAAATTGCATTCTTTCAGGCGTAGTCCTCGAGATTTGGTTGGCTAAAGACTGTATAAGCTCGCCTTAGTTCAATACATGTCCCTACATTTTTATTGAGCAATACCCTATAAAACTTCCAATAGCCTTTAAAATTTCCAATAGCCTTTAAAACTTCCAATAGCCTTTAAAACTTCCAATAGCCTTTAAAACTCGAATTTTTTAAAAAACTTCTTGTTTCTCTTTAGACAAATTATTTCAGAAACATTTTGAATAATGCTTCCGTATATTACTTTCTTAACGCTACATTTTATAGAAATATTACTTCACAATTTTACACTCTGAAATGAAATCTGTATTTGATCTCCATTCATTATGCAACATCGCACAGCAAAGGTTTTCCATTTACAATCAGAAATAACTCTTAAGGGAATAAGTTTTGGGGCACCAAGAATGTACACTCTTAAGATGCAAAAATATTTTGAAGGGATTAAAACAGCTACCCTCATGTGATTTTCTAAAAATCTATTTTGAAATTTTCTCAAAATGTACTTACCAAATCGAAAAGCATTTTCAAAACGTTGTCATCCACACGATTTTTTGAATAATCAAGTAGGATGTCTCCATCTTGGGTGTTGAGAGTTTCAAACTATGAAGAAAGCAAATATTTAGAATAAATCGATTTTGTTACAGCAACAGATAATACACATGAAGCAGATTTTTGCAAACATCACATGTTTGAATAATTTGTTCGATTACAAATCAACTTCTGTAAATTATATTGAAAGATGAACAAAGATGGTCAACTACTGTTGGAACGTTCGACTGAGAATAAAGCCTTTCGTTGATTTTTAAAGGAAGAGAAATAATAAAAAAGAAAACTAAATGAAAGGCAATAGTGTATAAATTGTAATTTTGCTTAATGACCTTCAGCAACGGAAGGTGCTTGACGCAAAGGTGCGACTACCGCAATCAAGTCTCTGTTCAGAACAGTTCAGAGCGCCGAATTTACCCCGACGTAGACGCTGCTTGGTATAGTCCCGAGTGTACGTTTCACATAATGTTAGTGTTCTATTTAGGCGTTGCTTCGCGTGCATTCTGCAAAGGAGGCACGATCGTTATATACAGGATGATTCAAAAATAGTTTTACCAAATCCGGGCATGGATTCCCTATACAAAAAGTTATTACATATGTCACAATCCTAGTTTTCTCGTTATTAATTTATTAATGAATGTTTACTCTCAACGCACTTCCAGTTAGACGGAAGAGCGGGCCTAATGGCCGGAGTCTCGCCACGTAAAATAAGGCATTAACTAACTAACTAACTAACTAACTAACAACTTCATCCATCTATGCACTCATTCATAGAAGGCCTTGGTTCATTTTATTCAACGTAGATGGCGATGTGTTGCCATGGAGACTGGTTCATATTTGTCATTAGTCTGACTTCAACGATTCAATTGAATACGTGAAGTGAAGTTAACTGCAAGTGTTTTGTTTAACCATGGCAGGATATTCGTTTCGTGAGCAGGCAGATATGCTTTTTATGTATGGCCACGGGAATGGCAATGCTCTAGAGGCGGCGTGGCTGTATCAGATGATTTCCAGACTGAAGATAGCCTAGTCATCCAAAGGTTGGTGCCATTTATCGTCGCATTGCTGAGACAGGAACCGTTGCACCACAGAGGAAGACCAAAAGAGACTCATACGCCTGACCACGAAGAACAAATTCTATAGTGTATCGATAGACGATCCAGGTATCAGCACAAGATAAGTGGCCGTCGCATACGGTTCATCTCAAAGTACGGAGTTGAGTATTCTTCACGAGCAGCACCTGAAACTGTGGTATTTTCAAAGCGTGCAGCGCCTTTTGCCTGCCGACCACGAGAGAACTTCTGCCGATGGTTTATAGCACAAACAGTCAATTTATTGTTTGTCACGTAGTTTTGTTTACAAACTAGGCAACGTTTAGAAGAAATGAAATTACAAATTTCCACAACCAACACGAATTGAGAGATCGTAATCCTCAGGCTAAACGTCAGCAAAAGTTCGGGATTAATAGGTGGGTTGGAATTTTAGGTGTCTCTCTGGGAGGTACGTACTCCCAGCTCATCTTACAGGTACTGTCTACAGGGACTTTACTCAGAATGCTCTCGCAGACTTTTTACACGAAAATGTGCTCCTTCAAATAAGACAAAAACATGGGGTTTATGCATGATGGGGCTCCAGCACATTTTAAGAGTCATTGCTCAAGATGCTCTGGCTGGGATCTACCATGACAGATGGATAGGTAGAGGTGGACCGGTTCCATGGCCTCGACGTTCTCGCAACAACCTCAATCATTTAGATTTTTATCTCTGCGGGCACCTTAAACGGTTTACGCAGCAAACATACCGGATGAAGAAACTCTTCATCTATGAGTGAAGGAAGCCTGCGAACCCATTCGACACTATCCGGAAGTATTTGACAGGGTGCGACAATCCATGATTCGACAAGTGCATGCGTATCTAGAGACAAGAAGACATTTCGAGTCTTGTTATGAGTTTTATGTGTGAAACGAGTTGTTATGAATATTCATTAATAAATTAATAACGAGAAAACAAAGGATTGTGGGACATGTTCATAAGAACTTTGTTCTTTTTTACTTTCCCGCTACGGAGTAGAGAGAAGTTATGAAATGCCTCGCGAAAAAACGGCGAATGTTCGGCAGAAAAACTCTTATTGCTGGGCCCTGGTTACGAAAAGTGGATAAATCCCTAACTTAAAAAAAAATCCTCTAACATGAGGTGTAGCCAGAATCCGTTTTGTGGGTCCTTAATACCGAAAAATCGACTGGCGGTCTGTCCGTTCGTCCGTGAACAACGCTAGTGGTTAAACCGTTCAGCCGATTTTCTCCAAAAGTGATATTCCCCAATCGATCTTGCTCATGTCGCGGCTCCTTGAATTTCATGCCTATATTTTAATTTTGGGAGGTACTTTACACGAAGCCCCTGAGACATTTTCCAATTTTTTTAAAAAAAATGACTCCAAACTTTTTAATTTTTTTTTATGTTGGATAGTGTGAAGGATGTTTAAGAGAATGGTGCAGATCTCAAGTTCGTTAAAAGTCCTAATTTTTCGAAAATTGCAAAAGTTCAAAATATTTTCCTTCCTTCCTTCAACTCAAATATTAAAGATTTTTCCCTTAACGAAATCTGTTCTTTAAAGATATATTTTGAAATAAGGTCATGTACAATTTTTCGAAACTTTAAGTACTTTTCGCGTAATTTTGCGTGAAAGAAGGGCGACAAAGTACGTGCTTCCGTTACCTATTTGTTGTGTTGCCACTAGTTGTTTAAGGAACACATGCCCGAAGTTTGTAAAAGTACATTTTTGAATCGCCCTGTATTATTCATTAGGTACAATAATACTGAGAAATTTAATTGTTAGAACAGAAAAAACTAAAGAGCAACATTGGGAGCGTAGCACATTGTTGCTGGTGTTTCACTGGCATCCAACTATGAAGAATTGAATAATATATTGTTATTGTGTTCATTAAGCATGCAGAAAGACATTTTTAACTAATTCTTCGTTTGCAACTGTTAACATTGTTAAACTTTTTTTCCAAAGAAATTCACAGGTTTTTATTTCTCGATATATAAATAAGCTACCACAAATGTTCTAATAATTTCAAAACTAAAGTTCGGTTCTTAAAATATTTTCCAAAAAATCTCAAGCTCTTTCCAATAATTAATAAATATTAAATTAAAAGTACTGTAATTTGTACGACCTGTGGGGCAAGAAAAAACTCGGAGAGGTACGACCTCAATGTGCTAGAGCAGGGTTGTTCAACTGGCGTCCCGCGGGCCGCATGCGTCCCGCGGTGCCATTTATTGTGGCCCGCGAAAGGTTATTGCGCGCCTAGCGCACCCATCGATTGCCTTACGCACAAGCCCGCACGTGGTCAACACCACCATAATGTAAAAATAGTTTATGTTTAGATTTAAGGATTTTTGTTAGTAAATACAGAAATTCGAAATCATTCCAGAGTGATTCACTGCGTTATGCATGGTACAGACTGATATCACGATGGTATTACGGCCCCATCTCCTCTCTTCCCCCTACCATTTCAGAGAAGCAGGGCAATCTGCCGAGATCAATCGTATTAAAGTTTTAATTGTGGCCCTCGAGGCCTTGCAAGTTGGACATTCCTGTGTTAGAGACATCCTCGACAGACGAGTTCCAAAGGGACAACGGTGAGACAAGGTATACGATTCTAGCCATTTGAAACTGAGATAAATTCATACAATTTTAATTATTATATTCATAATTTGGCATGCTGATTACCTAACTAGTTCAATTTTAAAACTTAATTCTATTAATTTTTAACAACAGTCTCGTTAATTGAAAATATTTCATGAAATAATTTTAATGATTCTTGCACCACTGAAGTATCGTTTTTGACAACAGCGTTTAAATAATATATTTTAATTAGTTGAACAAAAATATTGATTTTATCTCCTGAAAGATATCAATAGATTCCAGATCATTTATCCAAATACAAGTTCAACAGAAAACATTTTTACATTTTTTTGAAACATTTTACATTAGAATGTATATGAAATGCAATACATTTTAATTAGTTCATTAATTGTAATAAATTGCTAAGGTGAACACCAGTGTATTATTTTTATAATTTGAAACTCTTGAGATCAATTATCATTAATTGTCTATACAGTTAGGATATGTTAGGCTGGGCAAGGTGTGAACTTCTAATATCTGTATGTCCCTCGATTGTTAATAAGTCGCTGACTCGAATGTCACTTCTCTCTGTCCAGGATAATTTGAAAAAGATAAAATGCGAGAAGCACATACATACTGTTGTTTTACAAGGTGCTTACATGGTTTGTTTAGAAAGCTGTGGTGAGTAATGGAAATAGTAAACACGGACATTTTGTTGTATATATCTAAATGTTATTTAACGCTAGAAGGATTTTTTTCTTCTTAAAGCCGATGAAACAATTTACGATATACCCATAAAATACATGTTTGCTTTAGTTATAGAGCTATTTTTTGAAGAACCGAAGAAACATGCGCCTTAGCTATCAAAATATTTAACAATTTTCAGTGATATTAGTACAATTTAAAACAATAAGTGCTACTTTAGTATCGTTGACTTTCATAGCCATTCATGCATACCCTGAAAAAAGACTAACAGGAAACACGTTCGCAACAGATAATAGTGTAAACCTTTATGACCAAGAGGAACTTACCGGACGTTCGCGGGGATGACAAAGTGAGCATATGACAAAAATATTTTTCTAAGAATCACAAAAAAATAAAAGCTTACTAAAATATGTAAATACATTAACTCGATCCATTCAAACGAAATTATCCTGAACTTTCTTCGGAAATGTGAGAACTCGTTCTCCAAGAATTTGGAGAAATTTTTTAACTGTTTCGTGATCTCACAGCAAAACTTCGAAAAAATGGTATGTTCAATACATGCAGTAAAATTTAAGTAGAGCTGAAAATCAGAATTTTGAAAATGTGCACACAGTTCACTTTTCCCCATAGCACGTCATACGCAGTTTTTAACTGTTTTTTTGACGTAAAATAAATAAATAAATAAATAAATAAATAAATCGCACAAACCATAATATTCAACCGTTCTTTTGCAGCGTTCCGTAAAGACAAACACCAGCAGAGTCGGATCCAGCCGATCATTTTGGAGGGGGCCATCAACGATTTTTGTTAAATAATAATTCTTATTATATTGTGTATTACTTTTTGTAGTGTATGTATGACACTATACTTATTCTTTTTTAAATAATTACATAATTTTAACATTAATAAATATTTAAATAAATTTTGCCCAATAAAAGAAGGTAACAAACGAAAACTAGGCCTTTGAGGGTGGGTGCATTGCCCCCATACCCCCCTCCTGGATTCGCAACTGTACACCAGTTTCCTCAGGTATACATTATTACCATTCCCCAATCTCGCATTCTAATATTTATGGGTCAGATCAGTCATTAACTACTCGCCCGGGGCACAGGCGCACTTTCTCTGCGCTGGGAGAGCGAGAGCGAGTGCGAGCTAAGAGCACGAGGAGAGCAAAAGAGGTCGACAAAACGAAGCGCAGATCCGGAACATTAACGTTGGACATAAAACCACGCACATTATTGGGAGTCTTTTTTTTAAGAAGAACATGTTGACTTCAAAACTGAACGACCTCGTGGTACAGGTAAAGTATCGTCTAAGAATTTCTTGTGAGAAAAAAATATTTTAAAAATACCTTTTAAAAAGCACCGAAAATAACAAATTTAAAAATGAATGATTTCTTGGTGCAATATGTGTAGAAATTCTGACAGCAATAAAACGATGTATTGCTTTTTTATTTATTTTTATTTTTGAAGTAAATACATTTCAAGTTAACTGCTGAATTCAATCGCTAAAAATTAACTAAATTATATACAACATTATTACATTAAATTGAAAAAAAAAAGAATACTCTCCATTCGCACTACTTTTGGGAGATTTTTGGAAAACTTAAAACAAAAATACAAATATGTAGAATGTGAAGGAATCTTTAGTGAAAGAATGAATTCCCACATAAGAGGGTAAAGGCATTTAAGATCTTCGTTTTAATATATGGGACAATACAATTAACTGGCGAAAAAATATTAATTGGTATGCAATAAAAATATTTAACTGATTATTTCAGGGTCGATACAGGATCTCGTATACTCGCGAATAATCTTCGCATTATTTTATATACTGAAAAAACCTGAATAAATAAATAAAATGATCATGTACGTATGTAAAACATACACATTTCTTTTTATAGTGTATATGATTAGATTTCTTAGTCAATTTAGTATAATGGATCATCTGTGTTTATTTTAGTAATAATACTTGTGAATGACGTCGGTAATTAACATCGAACCTTTTGGACCAAGTCAAAGGTCATCTTTTCAAATTTTATTTCGTTGTTAAAGAAATAATATTGGCACTTGACATCATTGAACTGGATCTTGGCATGGAACTTTGGAAGTGGACTTACACTCTCCGTTTCCACAGCACAAGCATTCGCGTACGAAGCCTAACGTAAGATCGCGAGGACTGTTGATAACGGCAGTGGCGTGAGAGTTCGAACTGCGCCGGCTGGTTGAGCGTAGACAGCACCTGCGGCGGAGGCACGTGAATGACACGCGTTTTCTTCTGAAACCGAAGAGTATTTGCAAGCCACAGCTTCCCGCTTAGGGCTCATCTACATCCACTATACGCACGAGCAAACCTAAACGCAGAGTTCTAGCAAGCTGGAGTGTCACCTCCCACCTTCCACTTAAATCGAATATAAGCATTTATTGTAGGAATTATTTATAAATGTTTCATTAATGGAAATATGTTCCACAACATTTATGCATTTAAAGTGTTACATTTTTGTTTCACGCATCATTATAAACTATCTTTTCGATGCATTAAATCGTTCATAAAATAGCATTTTTTGCTTCCTTCTTTATCGAACTTCGCAACTCATCTTTATTTTTTAAATTCACAAGTTTAATGCAAATGCCGGTGTGCATCCTGGTTAGACACGATGTTGATAAAACATTTGTTTTATTTTATTATAAGAATTACCCAGGTACTATTTATTATAATAATATTATATCAGAACATTATTTTGTAAAAAAATAGTTTTAATTAATAAAATGGCTAGTCGGTTTTCAATTCCTCGTAAAATTCCTTGTAACTACTGTAAGTAGTAATCCGATGTAGAATCATTTATTTTAATTTCATCTCACATAATAGGGTTTGAAAGTAATTCTAAGAGCCATTTGAATTAATATTTATACCTACAATGTTTATCATAAATAAGGCAAATTGGTAAAGAGCACTTTGAATGTAATAATTTATCATTACATAATGTAGAGAGTAACATTACAAGCAGGTTAACATGCTGGATTTGATATAAGATAAGCTAGTGGAAATGCGATTATTCTGCGGATGTCAGATAGTGGCTCATTCGTAAATCTGCTTATCATTTTCACAAGTAGTTATGACAGCTCCATGTAGACACTTTGCTGGCTCAGACTGACAAGGTACTATCAGACATTATTGGCGAAAATGATAATTTGGTCATGTTCGAACTCTTTTCCCAGATCAGAAATCTTCAAATCAGACATGAATAATAACTAAATAAAATAATACGCAATTTTCTCGAGACGGGGACATCTAAAATTCAAGAAAGAGAAGAATGGAACATCTTTGCCGACGCAACGAAGTATTGATAGTTTGATTCGTTTGTTTGATAGTTTGAACGAAAGTGTTTGGTAGTTTGAACGAAGGTTGATAGTTTAAATTAATGGATGTTTCCGGGCACATCAACCGTTATGATCATTAGTACAGTTGATATAATGAATGTTTCATCAGGGAAGGGGCGGTGCTCTTCACCCTTAATGATGACATTCGGCACCAACCTACAAGTCGGCTTGAAGGGGTTTGCACTTCCAAATATTTCCGTCCCCAGTGTGGCACCGCCCAAGCCGGGACAAGGACAAGCACATAACTCCCTACGAGTTGGTTGTGTAGTGCATGTAAGTTTATGGACTGGATAGCATAAAGAAGTAGAAGGAAATATCACGCGCGATCTGTGTCCCGTTAGTCAGGGTACTGCTCCAGCATTTGTCTGAGGTTTGTCGAAGAAACCGCGGAAAACTACCGATAAGACCAGCCGGACGCTAGAATTGTCCTCTAGACAGCGGCTGAATTCGACCTCAGCTAGCGTCGAAAATCTACCATCGTCGGGGCTCCAACCCAAGGAGCTCCAGGTCAGAGTCGCTGCAGAAACAGCGGCCACAGCAGAGAATGCTGGTCATGAGATAAACTCAGCCGGTCAAAACTTGAATGAATTTTAAGAATGTTCTCGGGAATATTTTCTTGTCCAATGTACTCAAGAGTGTGCAAATTATAAACCGGGCACCTAATGTGAATTAATTCTAACCCTGGCAAAGATAAATTAATATTTTTTTCCAGAGAGGGACATCAAGCTCTATAGGACGACCATCGCCCGGCATCGCACCACTCTTCTAAGGGAAATTATGTATTAAACGCTTCGTAGGGAAAAGGTAGTTTTTCCAGTCGGAAATTCTGAGTAACCTTTTCTGAGTGCTTTCTCTCAGTCCCACAGCATTATTGCTTTTGGTTCCAATCCAAGAACATAATGGAAAAATGTGTATAAAACAGGAGAGGCGATCCGAACTTAAAATACTTACTGGATCTACCCCTGTTCTGAATTTTTTTTTTTACGCATGAAATGATACAATCTGCACGAAGTGTATTTTATACATCAACGGTTGGCTTTTTTAACTTTTATTTTTCTGGTGAGACGATTTGTTACGACAGCCTATACAATTCGGGAAATGGGCTGACTGGTCACATCGCTCCGAACAGATACGAAATGATTACATACCAACTTATGCATGAAATACCGATTCTGGCACGGCGCCAGATTATGCAATGTATCTTTGAAGTTATAATTTACGAGTTCAACGTAACACATTATTAGTGTTACCACACATTACAATACATTCTAAAAAATACAGCGCGAAATTTACGCAATTCTCACCGGACCGACAGATTTAAGCGATTTCACACAACATAAAAAAATATTAAATATATGGCTAGCCAGAGAAACACTTCCTAAAGGAAACAGTTGTCGAAGAATAAATAATTGGTGAGAGTTCGTTCATATATATAATTTATCAAAATTAAAGTCAGAATTAGTTGGCGATTCAGAACGCACCTTACAATGACGAGTGGAAAGAATATTTGATTGAAGGAAGAACTCTTAGACGAGACAATTTCTCCAAAATGCCGGGCAGATACCGTCCTGAATGATGCATGTCCTGGTCTCATGTACAAATTGAATGGTTTCCAAAATATATATACTACAAATCAGTTTTGAATATTTTCTTCACAATCTAATAGATACAATAAACAGATGAAAATATATTTCTATTTATTCTAACAACACATTGTAACGTTTTAATTTATTTATATTTATTTTTATAATTAATTTTTAACACATAATATTTGTAATATTTAATTTTAAGTTTTGTTGAATTTATACAAGACAGAGCAAAAGGAATTATGTCTGTAAGAATTGAAAAATTAAGTAAATAAATATCAGTATTAGGTAACATTTAACTAATACCACTTATCCCTACAAAACGCAGCATAAGCTACCGCAACCCCCTCTCCTTTTAACGTTACGTAATTTATGGGCGACTCTTGACTAAGATAATCCCAATCCCTGAGATCAGTCTCTACAAAAACAAACAAGGAAACTAATAAGAGAAAATCACATTATAAACTCTTTGAAATGATGTCATGAGAAAACGTTTTACTCCTTAAAAGAAACAGACAACCGATGAAACAAAACAATGTCTACGTCTATTTTGATGAAAAACAAAACGGGAATATGCATTTACAGCTTGTTTTTCGATTACCTCGTAAAGCTGGATTTTACACCGGCGGGGGAGGGGTGCGAAGGGGATGCGTACCCCAATATTAAAAAAAAAAAAATAATAATAATAATAATAATAATAATAATAATAATAATAATAATAATAATAATAATAATAAAAGTCCTAGTAGACAAACCAAGTTTTACTAATGTACCAGTAAATGAAAATTCGACCCTGCTCCTTCGTTATTCCCGTTTTCTTTAGGCTCAAACTCGTTCGGGAGCTGCCGAAAAGAGCTCGCGCTGGAAGACGCTGTATGACCAGGTCCGACTCGTTACTTCTCACTGGAAAACCAACCTTCATAGTTCAATGAATGGCGTTGGTAGGTGAGTGCTTGAAGAAGCGTGATTCAGCTTGGCTTTCTTTAAATTAGTAGGAGCGGAGGCAAACGGATTCTTTGCAATCCGTTTGTGCCAGGCGACTATCATTCGCAGTCGGATGTATTGCAGTTGCTACATGTGCGGCTAGCTACATTTCTTGACAAGAAGAACAGAAGAAGAAAGGAAAAAAGAAGAAAAAAGGAAAACCGGACTACGCATTCTCGAGAAGTAGCGGAGGAGAAGGTTCATGTTTTGATTTCTACAAAAGAAGTTCAAGAATTAGGCTCTATATTCATCAAATTGAAGCATTAGTGTGGCTCGCGTGCTCATCTTCACATTGCGAAGCTGAACGTAGTTTTAGTGCTCTGCGACGAAGAATGATTTGCGTTCAACAATGACACAGCAAAGGCTCAGTTATGTAGTATTTAGAACTATGTACAAGTTACTGTTGGGCGAAATATATTTAAGAAAGTCTACCACGATATTTATATCGTATTTTGTTGGCGAAATGTATTTGGCTCACTAAGGCTGTTATAAAATTTACTTTTAATATTCCACAAATATTACATACAGGGAACCCTGAATAAAATAATGTAAAATAAATTAACGAGTCTTGCGAATTTAAAGTATCTTTAAAAAAAAAGTGGTTGAAGGCATTCAGAATACTTCAAATTGTGTTTCTAGAACTTGATTTTTCAATATATTCCGAGGAGACTCACCGGTAATCATTCCTTGGGCACTGACCCCCCCCCCCCCAAGAAAAAAGGTGCTAGTGGCGTTCGTGGCATTTCAAATGGATAAAAATAGAAATGAAGAGCAGCTAAACAGAAAAAGAATATCTTTTGAGGGAATAGAAAAGAAAAAATGAGAAATGTTCTTTCATTTATTCAATTATTCTTTTGATCGATCCTTATTTTCCCAGAACTTTTCGCGGCAAGTTGAAAGTTGCGAACAGACGGACACTACCAAAACTTCGGAATCACTCTTTTCTAAAAATATTTTAATAATATTTAGCAACGATGCACTTGCAATGCTCATCATTATTGTTAAATGTTGGAATAGATTAGTTTAAGGAAATCACGCGTTTACGTACATTTCGAATATACTTAGTACATGATTTTAAATTATTCATTACCCAGCAAATATGTTTGGTACATTTCCACTTTTTCTGCATTGTGGCATTTTAAAAATTCCAAAATTAACACCTAGGAATTTAAATTCTGTGTTTAATTGCGAAAACTTTGCGTATTATTTTCGGTACAAATTAGGGCACACAAGCGCCGGGTGAGAGAGATCACGCATGCTGGCGATGCCACTGTGAAACAGCTGTCAGTGAGGTCGAAGCCCTCCGATTTTCAGATCGAAGGCAAAGATTTCAAACGACCTTTTGAAAAAAGAATCACATGGAATTGGAAATGTATTAATTAGTGAAACTAATGTTCACCGCAATCATGACTCACATTATCTGTTTTGATATGACGTAAATTTGTAGAGGAAAGTATCATTATCTGAAGATATTCAAAACAGACGAAAAATCATACATTCTTTAAAAGAACGTCAATATGACAAATATTTTGTATTAATGCTTTCTTATAGAAATTTGATGAGAAAACATCCAATGTCATTTGAAGGTTACCTGAATTCTTCAAATCTCTTGGGGTTGTTTTTCATGAGCTGATTAATATTTATCTGGTTTCCATTTTCTTGAAAATATTTCAACAGGTTTTGGTAAGTCGGTTCACTAGTAAGCCGAGGTAGCGTGAAGTCATCTTGAGCCGACATCGTAGCGTGCAATCGTTCGCCCTCAATCACCAACAGCACTGAGCACACAGGCCCTGCGCGATTCACTTCACGTTCACAGCACAGCGCGAACGCTGCCGGCGAGCTCGGCAAACCACTCTTGTCGGATGCCGCTGACGCAATGATTCTGATGTCTCGCAATACCCGTGCTGCTATCTGTGAGTGGTGAACGAATCTTATTCATTCATTTGTCATTCAATTGTTCAGTGTCAGCTGTACACATACAAAGAAATGTTTGTGCGCTTAGCAGATTCCGGTTATTGAAATGTAGTATTTTTGCTAAAAGTTGTGAAGTGAAAATTTGTCAATTAGCTTGTGTTGTGGCACGTGATATGAAATGTCTGTTCTTGGAGGAATGGGATCAAGTCAAGGTGAGAAAAAAGTCTGCAGACTGTGAGTCATCTGGGTATTTCACAAAAATCTGACATCTGTTTTTAAGTAAATATTTGCTTTACTGTAGATTTGTTTTATAATTTCCCAAGTTCTTTTACTGTTTACGTACTTGCTATACTTCAGACTCCAGCAGACCAGAGCTGTTTGAAGAAGTTAAGCTGTTCCGCAATGCCCGTGAGAGAGAAAAGTGAGTTGATGTTAAGTTTTTGAAAATAATGCAGTATGATTATTTAAGTTTTATAATTTGATTTCTGGAATTAAGATGTATTTTTATTTGAAACTGTCATTTTAAGAATTAAGTGTATCTAAGATTGTTGCAATTCCAATATCATAGGCATTGCTTTTTGAAAGATGTGCCATATTTTGTATTAGTATGATATCAGAATATAGAAATGAAATCAAATGTGTCTGAAAAGTTCAGTGTTCAAGTGGATAATTTTTTATAATTGACATTACATTCTAAAATGTAATTCAAATTTTATATTTAATGGCAAAGTGTGTGAGCTGTTTTCTTGTTTATATATATTTTATATTTATTTAATGTTTTGCAGACATGATAATATGGCAGATCTGTATGCGGTGGTCAATACATTACAACACCTAGAGAAAGCATACATTCGTGATTGTGTCACTCCCAAGGAGTACACTGCTGCTTGTTCAAAATTACTTGTGCAGTATAAGGCTGCTTTCAGACAAGTGCAAGGAGGAGATTTCCCAACTATTGAAGCATTTGTTAAGAAATTTAGAGTGAGTGTTAAATTTCTATTTAAATGTACAAAACATTAATATTTTTCAAAATAATGATGTAACAATATGTTATGTAAATTTCATGGAATGGCTTTAAATGTACTATTTCACACTTCTTCAAGTTTTTGTTTCACTTCAGTTTAATATTGTTAATCCATTTTATTTCAAAAAAATTCTAAATGGAAAACGGAGATAATAAGTCACTGTACATTCTTGTTACTTTCAAAATATTTGCGGTGGAAAATAGTTCAGTCAGTAACATTAACTGCTTTATCTTGTCTTTAATTTACAAGCATTCTAGGTTTTTAATTAACCCAATTGGTGTTGGATTTACTTTTTTTAATTGATATGCTGTCTTATTTGATCTCTTGTCTTGAATGTTCTTTTTAATCACTTTCTTTATTCATAATGTGCTTTATAGTTATTTATGAAATAAGTATGACAACTTACTATTACGATACAAGATTGGAGAATTATCCAACAAAGGCTTTTAGGCTGTTTCTAGTACACCACAATTTTCATTTAAATTTGGCTCATCTTGTGAAAGATGACAGACTGATTTTGATAGTGATTAATATGAGGCCATAGACTATTAGAACACCTGTGTTATAATTCTTATTATGAAACCAAGTATAGTTATTAATTGAGGGCTATGGATTATTTTAACATGTGTATTCTGATAACATTTACTGTGAAACTGAGATTGGTTTTGTAATGTTGGATCAACTCCTTGTTTATTTTCAAAGAACTGTCATCACCAAAAGATAATAGAATAAGATTTCGTTATAGATTTAGGGTCATATCCCAGTGAAAGGATAGTGCTCTATGGTCTTATCCCCTATCGTACCGAGTCAACTCCGACGGGGCGAGATAGGTGAACAAAGCGAGGAACTAGTGACGGGAGCGAGGGCATTTACGTAGCCCACCTGAACTGCTTGTCAAAGCCTACCGCGAAATTTAAATATAGAAATGCGTTACCAAAGAGATGTTTATTTTTATTTACAATTGTTCATGATGACTTGTTAGTGCAAGTGTAGATTTGTTGTTGTAAGTGTGGTAGTGGAAGTGTAGGTCAGTAAAACACTATTCCCTTTAAATGAAAACCTTAAGCTACGGGAGGTTCATCAAATGTGAGCGCCGGACCGAGAACGCGAGGCCTGGAAGTCCCTCGCAAACTCAGCACGTTCAAATGTACTGGATTCAAATCTACACGATCAAAGACTACTTGATGTTAAAATGCGTTGGCTAAAATGGCTAACTCTTGAAAAACACATTTAACACGAAACTTTTGTCATTATACGTCGTCATTCCGCGCGTGGTGGTATTGTCCTTCATGTTCTCGCGGAAGTGAACCCATTTCTTCGTGTACGATAAAGGATACAATTTTTATTTTTATTCCAATATTTGATTTACCGAATAATTCTGCACATTTGTGTATGTTTAGAGTCACGTTATTAAAGAGTCATGGTAGCGTTATTGTAATTGGTACAGACAATTTTCTTACATTGATGTAGACCATTTTGAGATTATTCATGAATTCTTTTCTTTTAGGCATGATCTTGTAGATGCAAGTGCTGAAATTTTCCCCTTTCAAAACTAGAGTGTTTTCTATGAGTAAATAAATAAATTACTTCACTTACAGGAAATAATTTAGTATTTACTAACTTTTTTGTGTGGCTATTCTGCAGTTGGATTGCCCTGCTGCCCTGGAAAGAATAAAGGAAGATAGACCGATTACCATCAAAGATGATAAAGGAAACACCAGCAAATGCATTGCAGATATTGTTTCTGTAAGTTTCTTATGTTGAATTTTCTTTTAGTTCATTGTGTTAAATGTAGGATGCCTTACATAATATTAGTAGAGCATTCTAGAGAGGCATCAAATGGAAAGTACTGTAGAGAGTAAAGGTTTTCTCTTGAGATGTAGGGGAAGCATCTTTTTACATCCCTCCAGCACCAACCTCTTGGTTAGTAAAGAGGCAATTGGCACCCTATTTGGGAATCAGGGAGTTGGGAATTTCTTTTTCCAACAGCAAAGTGATTGGGAAGTCCAGTACTTAGTTAACTTTTCATTGAAGCAATGCTCGGAACACTGAAGGAGTAAATATTAAAAATTTGCATCTTGCCCCTTAGTCCTTGTCACAATCATGCTCAATGTCAATTGTCATTGAAATTAAACATATGTCAACATCCTGTTGAATGATGGGAGGAAAGTTAAAGCTGGCTGCCTGTCTAGTGGTTATGGAGGAGTCACAGTCGTAGTTGTCAATCAAATTTTGGAGGTGGAAGTTTTTTTCTGTGTTCAGGTGTAGGTTCACCACATTGTCTATCATCATCCTCAGTATGTGTCCCAAATCAAATGACCTGACCATGGCCATTGTGTCACTGTGTGGTATCATTCTCATTCGAGGTATTAGGGAGCAGATGCCATTTTTTAAAGAATGCAGATAGTTTTCCATGGTGATCATGGAGTATCTCTTCCAGAAAAATGAACATGGTGTAGTGGGTAGAAATGCAGAGGTCCTCAGCACAGGAAAATTTTTAGGTGGTGGTATTGGGCCTATCGAATATGTAGAGATTGATGAGCACTAGAGCTATACAGATCCTTCGGGCAGTCCGTTTTGGAACCTTTTCAGCTTACTCCTGATATTTCTTGGAAAATCCGGCATGCAATACTCGGAGAGCATGTTGTTGACAAAGCTGACCATTCTTCTGTGAGTAGTGCTTTTAGAACTTAGGATCATGCCGCTCTCCTTACTAAATCAGAAGCAGCTGTGAGATCAGTAAATGCAGCACCGATTTTGAGATGTTTATCAAATCCAGCTTCTAAGAAAGGCGAGGAAAAACTTGGCCTTGGGATTGTTAGGAATAATTTAAAAATCTTGAGGCTAAATCAATTGTGATATGTTGGTCCAGTAGTTTGTAGTTGGTTCTTAGGAGGGCAATGAGCCTATAGTTCTATGGCTTCTGTAGTTTCAGAATGCCTATAATTTTTAGATTTTTTTAACTTCTTGGGTAAATGAAGTATTGCCTAGAAATAAATTGGCTAGCCATCTTTTGGTATTGCATGTGCAATGAATTAAAAATTCTGAATGTATGTTATCAAAGCCAGAAGCTTTCTTGCTATTCATGACAGCCCTACCGAAGGTTCATTGTAATGTAAATGGTCGGGATAGTTTTTGATTTTTTTGTGCATTGATTTTTCAGAGCTTTCAGTTCCTTTCTAATGGTTTTAATATGAGTTTTGTCTTGCTTCATCTTGACAATGCTAGATATGTATTGACAAATTGGATTGGAAGGTACTGATTGGGATGCCTGCAGGAGGTTTTTATTACCTCCTAGTTTTTTTATGGGGGCTCTCTATCTTTTCTGCTAGTTTTGGATATTTAAGTTTCCAATGGTTTTGGTCCATCTAATCTTCCGAAGCTCAGAATTTGGTTATCAGACTCTTCTATGCTTCCTCTTCTGTGAAGAAAGTGTTCATAAAGTGCATTACTCTTCTGGTTCCAACATGATGTGAATGTTTTGAAGACTTCTCTTGGTACATGTTTCTTGGATAGAACCACTTCGGCAAACCTGCAATAATTCTCCAAGGTATTCACGATGTTCTTATTTAAGTTGGAGGAGAAGCTCACCTAGTCAGTTTAAGCGAAGTTCCATTGAGGGACAAGCAGACTAAATGACTTTAATCTGTGATCCTATTTTCAGGAGGTCAGGATTGTTTTAACAGTGTGGAAAATTATTAAGTACTTGACTTGTTAGGAGGGTAGGAGTTCACCATTATAATAGATGAAAGCAAAGCATTAGTCTGGATTGGTTATGGTTTTCCATCTAGTAGAAATAATAATAATAATAATAATAATAATAATAATAATAATAATAATAATAAAATACAACAAACAACAAAACATCGAAAATAAAAACAAAACAACAAAACCAACACATCAACAAAAACAACAACGAAACAACAAAAAACAACACAACACTACACAAACAACAGAACACCAACAACGACACTACACAAACAACAGAACACCAACAACAAAACAACACCAACAACAAAACAACACCAACAACAAAACAACACAAACAACAACACAACACAAACAACAAAACACAAACAACAGAACACAAACAACAACACAACACCAACAACGAAACAACAAAAACACCAACAACACACTACACAAACAACAACACAACACAAACAACAACACAACACAAACAACAACAGAACACAAACAACAACACAACACAAACAACAACACAACACAAACAACAACACAACACAAACAACAACACAACACAAACAACAACAAACACACACAAACAACAACACAACACCAACAACACAACACCAACAACAACACAACACCAACAACAAACAACACAACACAAACAACAACACAACACAACACAACACAACACAAACAACAACACAACACAAACAACAACACAACACAAACAACAACACAACACAAAACACAACACAAACACAAACAACAAACACAACACAAACAACAACATCAACACAACAACAAACAACATCAACACAAACAACAACACAACACAACACAACAACATCAACACAAACAACAAAAAAACATCAACACAAACAACAACATCAACACAAACAACAACAAAAACATCAACACAAACAACAACAAAAACATCAACACAAACAACAACAAAAACCAACACAACAAGAACAAAAGCACAACACAAACACAAGAACAAAACATCAACACAACAAGAACAAAACATCAACACAACAAGAACAAAACACAACACAAACAACATCAACACAAACAACAACAACATCAACACAAACAACAACAACAACAACATCAACACAAACAACAGCACAATCAAAAAACCAACACAAACAAGAACAAAAACAACACAAACAAGAACAAAAACATCAACACAAACAACAACAACAACAGCACAAACAACAACAACAACACACAAACAAAACAACAACAACACAAACAACAAGAACAACAAAACAAGAAGAACAACAATACTTATTGAGTCACAAATACAATTTTAATTGTGTATGACAAGTCAGATATGGTGTATGCAGATGCATAAGTTTTCCTGGACTCCAGATTTTAGCTTTCTCTTTATTATACCCTATTATGAGTAAAGGTAAAGTAGTATTTTAATATAAGAATGTGAGGAATGTTCACCCCTTGGTGGAAGAACTGGAAGCAACATTCAATTTTGATTTTGAGTACACTACTAATAATTTTTAACCCTCCACTCCTCTCATGAATAGCAAAAGAGAGCTCAAGAAGACTTGGGCAGAGTGAAGTTACAATTACTGTCCAGAAATCAAAGCCAGGGGGCCATCTCAGCATTTGCTGAAAGGATCAAGAGCAACTGGACAAAACTGATGGAGTTGGTGTCATTGATCTTACAATACTTGTTACTAATAATAATGATGCTGATAATAATAATAATAATAATAATAATAATAATAATAATAATAATAATAATAATAATAACAATAACAACAACAAATACCACAATTACCAACCACGTCAGGTATCTAACAAGAAAAGCCCAACAGGAATCATGGGATAAATATATAGCTGATATTGAAATTGACATACATGGACGGCAGAAATCCGCATATAAAATTATGAGACACCTTAATAGACAAGAGAAGGATGTAGCAGATATACAGGTAATTAAGTCAGATGAATGGCTCTCTTATTATAAGAACTTATGGACAAATAAGAATGCGAGTGATAAGAATGAGAAGGTAGACAAAAATGAAAACCTTATTGAAGACAGCGTAGACCAGATAGAATTTGAGGAACTGGAAGAGGCATTAGCTAAAATGAAAAATAGGAAAGCTAGTGGTAGTGATGGCATTAAGGCAGAAATGCTTAAATGTGCAACTACAGAGGTATAAGTCTCCTAAACGTTGCGTATAAGGTATACTAAAAAATTGTGACCTCTAGATTAAGGAAAATTGCAGAAACAATGCTAATGGAAGAGCAAAGTGGCTTTCGCCAAGGAAGGTCTTGCATAGACAATATATTTGTCTTAAAACAAATTCTAGAGAAACACAGAGAATATAACAAAGAAACCCACATCTTGTTTGTAGATTACAAGAAAGCTTTTGACACTGTAGCCAGGCATACCCTCTTTGAAGTACTAAGAAAGAAAGGAATCCCTGAACATCTGATTCTTGTAATTGAAAGTATGAATAATGAATCCGAAATGTGTATTACTTGGAAACCAGATCGAAAAGCGAAAGTGGACCAAGGCTTACGACAAGGATGCATTCTCTCACCGATTCTGTTTGATATCTACATAGACGAAGCTCTTCGCGAGTGGAAGACCAGATTAAAATTTTATAGTTTAGACTTAACGAGAACAAAATTATGGACAATACTTTTTGCAGATGACCAAGCAATAATAGCAAAAGGAGAAGATATATTACAAAAGGCAACTCATGAACTGCAGCGGATAATGTCAGAATATAATCTGGAGATATCGGACACCAAAATGAAAGTGATGGCATTCCAAGGACGATACCCAGTACGCTCAAAAATTGTAGTAAATAATAAAACTGTAGAACAGATACAGCACTTCACATTCCTGGGAGTAGAATACATTTTTGGCGAAATCGACATAAATAAGAAAATAGAACGATTCAATCAAATGAATGGTACCATAAGATGAACACTCAGTTCAAAAGGGAGAAGAGACACTCTCATCAAATTTTATAAAGTTATGTCAATACCAACTTGCTTACATGGGAGTGAAGTGTGGACAATGACAAAAAAAGATATCTCAAGACTGCAAGCAGCAGAAATGAGATTTCTTAGAGCGGTAGCGGGATATAGTCTCCTAGATAGACAAAGGAACACAAAAATCCGATATGAGCTAAATGTAGAATGTCTCATAGAGAAAGTCACTAACTACAGACTCTCTTGGCAAGAACATCTGTTGCGAATGAACAACGATCGCATTCCTAAACAAATGGCAAATTATCAACCAAGAGGAAAGAGAAACAGGACGTCCAAGAATGCGTTGGAAGGACCAGTACTAAGCGGCGTAACAGGCATCATGCCTAAATACTTGAAGATAAGAAGAAGAAGATAATAATAACAACAATACTATTGTTGCCAATACCTAATGCATCTAGCAAATTCAGGGTGAAGGAAATATAATTTTGGGCTGGCAGTCTCCTTGTACATCAGTCCAACTGCAATTTAACACAAGCAGGAGGGGATATGCCAGTTCTTTTTTCTTTGCTTCAGCTCCAAAAGTCAATGTGAAACAGTCTGTGACATGTTGAAATCAATCACTGAATCACTGTTCTTGGCATCAAGAACTGAATGTAGTTCTGTCCTTTGGGTCATACATCAGCTGCATACTACATGAATTAAACCATTCCAAAAGATATTCTCCATTTAAATAATTTTTGCAAATAACCTATTGTGTGTGTGTGTGTGGGGTGGGGGTGGGGTGGGGGCTCCATTGGCTGAGCACTGCTGGATGAGAGAGCATAGGTAGGATTTTTTTTCCATTTGTATGATGGAGGCTCAAACAAGTTGGGCATCTTCAGCTTGCCCACTTCTGTAGTGATTTGGGAAGAACTCGAGTGTGTGAAGGTTATAGATACTGTATGAGCTTTACGTCAGATACTCATAGTGAATTATGGATGTACATTGGAGTACCATATGAACTATGGTAGGTTAAGCCAACTTCTCTGTAGCCAAGAATAGATGCAGATGATCTCATTTGTGCTTCGTCTCCAATGCTACTTCTCTTGGAGGCTACAAAATCAACTTCATGGATGCCGAACACTTTAACTATACATTCATGTTTAGTTTTGCTGGCTCCTTCAGTATTGAAGTGACAGTCTTGGAGAATGTTTCCTAGAGACATGAGAAGAGCAAATTGAGATTTTGAGTAATAATAGTAGATTACTGAGTAAAACACATGATCTGAAGGCCCTAAATTCAGTTCAGTGTGGTCTGAATTAACCAAGTTCATGGACCCTACTAACTTTCCAGTTTTTCCTTCAAAGAATTGCTGTAACAATGAAAAATATAAATCATCTCAATGGAACTTGTAGTTGGGAAGAAAAACGTGGCATAATTTTGAATATTGCAATTTGAATGAAGCGACTGAGTTTAATTGTACGTGATATTGAAAAAGAAAGTGAATGCTTCTGCTTCTTCTTCTTTCTCTGGGCTTATAGCCTGATTTCACCTGCTGTGTATGTCTTTGATCTCTTCTTGGATGACCTGGATTGCATCTTCCTTGAGCGTTGTTGTTTAGATATGCTCTGGCAATTCTCTGTGGTTCCATTCTCAAAATATATTTGTTCCATTTCTCTCTTCATTTTTTGTGATCTAATTGAGATTTCTAATTTCCGGCATATTACTTTATCCTTTAAAATGTTTTTAATAGTTTTTACAGAAATATGAATACTTATTACTCGAAATTATTGCAGCTGAAGTTTACTAAAATAAAATAGCGGAGAAAAACTTATTAAAATGTTACCATAAAAAGCATTCCTTTGAATAACCCTTCTATTTATCCTCCATCCTTTTTAATGATCCAAAATTGTTTGGAACTTGTTTTCATGTTGACAGTGTACTTTTTAATCTAAGAGCATTTGTGCTGCATTTGAGTAAGAACCTCTTGTTCTTCTTATACTGTAGACAGTGACTTCAACGTTGGTACCATATATTTCTTAAAGTTATATTTGATCATTTGAGCCAAAAATGTCCACAGTGTCACAATTAATTGCTGTCAATATAAATTACTTCAGGAATTTTTGGATGAAAGTCTCTAAAACTCAGGCAGATTTACCTCTAAATCTATGGAAGATTGATAACTTAAGACTCCCTAGCAATATCAGTTGTGTGGCCATCCTGAAGAAGGCTGTGAGTGACTGTCTGTCTTCAAGATAATTTTATGATATTTTGAAGAATTGTGGAAATGAAAGTCATAAAAATTAATGATTAGTGGTCTAGCTGTAAAATATTTAGACATTTTTAATAATAACTTATGTTTTGTGTTAGCACATAGCACTTTATTCTTATCTAATTTTGAGAGTGTTTTACAGAGATTATATTTGGAAGGCAGAAGGTGGAAAAATGGGGGGAAAAACATACAAATTGTTTTGTAGAAGATGTTTTTAGAGTAAATTCTTTTAGTTTTTCATTGAATAATTTGATACTACATTTTTTTCCAGCATATATTTTGAAAACATTGTTTGTTTCAGCTTTTTATTACAATTATGGACAAGTTACGACTAGAAATTCGTGCCATGGATGAGCTACAGCCTGATCTGAGAGATCTAATGGATACAATGACTCGTTTAAGTTTAATTCCAGCTGACTTTGAGGGAAAGCAGAAGGTCAGTGAATGGCTCTCCCGTCTCTCAAACATGCAGGCGTCAGATGAGTTATCTGACACACAGGCTCGTCAACTTCTTTTTGATTTGGAAACATCATATAACGCCTTTAACAGACTGCTTCATCATTCATAACCATTAAATATTGCCAGAATCTTGGCTTTGGTGTGTGTGCCTGGAAATAAGGTGGAATTGATGTTCCTTCTCACCTTTGGCACTACATGTAAAATTGAATTGGTGACCTGTTTGGTGTGTCTGTGCAACTGTCTCTGAACCAGTTGTGATATTGTTATTAAAATGCCTTTCCTGATTATTACATAGATGTAAGGTTTCCGCCTACATCCTTGGTTGTAGTTTTATTGCATATAGTACACTTATAATGGAAATATTAATATATTATATTTTGAAGAAAATGTCATGTTTATACTTATAGAATCCTGTATTGTAACCAGAACAGGCATAGTTTTATGAATATAAACTTTTTAACAATTCCTTTGTTTCTTCTATACAGTAAAACATCACTAATGGCAAAATCCCTCTCGGCTGTTTTCTAACCATGCATTGTTTAACAGATATTCCGATTGATGAAAATCAAATTTTAATTTTGGGTGTATTATGAAAATATTGTATCTTTCTGTATCAGACACTTACCTGGAAGTTCAACAATTTCTGACCAAAAGGAAATTATATAGATAAGAGAACTCATGTAAAATTTCTTGCCTTGATGTGAAGTTGAAAATGACTGATACTTCTGTAGCATTAAAATTGCTGCTCAGGCAGTTGAACTATGTAATCATATACTAGTTTTTATTGTCTTGTAGAAAGACTGTAAATATATTATTTCATTTTCATGTGTGTTTTTCATTGTGTGAAGATGGGTTTGTTCGTACTTTGGTACTAATGAAATGTTTAGAAAACTGATATGTTATGCTGTTTCAATTTTAGTTGATGTCAGAAAATCAGTTGCAAAGACATTTGCCATTATTCTTAGGATATCAGACACTGATTGTAATATCAGAGCACAGTTTATATCTTCACAAAGCACAGCTATAATTTCATCAGAGCACAGCTGATTTTTATATAGTTTTCTAAAACCTTTGGTAATGAATTAGTTTGAAAACTTACTATACAAATTTCCTATAAATTTCACTATTTGATTGATCTTTTCTTTTCTTGTACAACTTGTGTTGCTATCTTTAACATAAGGATAACATAAACATGAGGATAACAATTGGATTTAAGATGAAAAATTGTTTTCTCACACATGGGATTATTACAATAATGTGAACTAATTTTGAGAAATGGATATTTCTAAGTGGGTGACATATAAGCTTTCTCTTAGCAGTGGTACACTGTATGCATGCACTTGTAATTTCAATTTTAATTGTAATTGTAAATTCAAACTTTCTAATCTTTGGTATGTGTAATAATGTCCCAAGTGATTTGAACAAGTACTCACAGTTCGGTATCACTATAGTTCTGAGGCTCCTGTTGACTCTTGAACTATGTTTCTTGATATTGATCACATATTTCAAAAGTATTGGCAATTCTTAATTTTTATACACATTAAACAATTAAATAATTTTTTTCATTTGAAATTCGTTCTCAAATTTAAAAATGCTTTTCGTTCAAACTCACAAGAAACTCTTTAAAAAAATATTTAATACTGTCATAAACTAAATTGTGTGTTGGACATCCTGCTATGTATCATAGAAATGATAACTGAACATGTTGCTAATAACTTGTTTGTGAGCTTAGTGCTCTGGATTCTGGATCATATGTGTAGTCATTCTGGTTGGGCTTGTAAAATATGGGCTCTCTCTTCTTCAGGTCTTCGTTTTCCAGTGATTGAAAGTGATGGTGGGTAAATGTGATAAGAGATGACAATGTAAGAAATGTAGGCCTTCTATTACATTAACAGTTTCTAATTTGAAAGTTTGTCATATGATGAAATATTTTGTTAAAGTACAGTTGCTTTTTGGAGAGCCCACAACCCCAAATATTCTATGAATTCATTAAATAATATTGCAATGCATACAATGAAGACCAATTTGGAAAGATTGTGGAAAATATAATTAAAGCACATATGTTCTTGTCAGTAGGCCTGAGGAGAGGGTGATCTATTGATACATTGCTCTAAGGTCCATGAATCTCCACGAGTCTCAAGGAATCTCTTGGTAATCTCAAAGAGCTCAATAAGGCTGATGAAACCCAACACATCCCATAATTTTTATTATGTGTGAACATTTATTTATTTATTTATTTAATTTGTATCATTTTGTATCCTTTTCAATTTTGCAAGTTAATATATTTTCAAAAGTAAAAGTTAAAATGTATTATGTCATCTTCTGAGACATTGAATTGGGGAAAGTGGACTAAAGCCAATGTGAACAGTCGAGTGCTGAACGATACTAGTCTTATCTATATGTATCAATACAATCGATTATAAGAAACAATATACACAGACACATGTTTATAATTTTGTTAAAGGGTCCATGTTTTCTAACTTTTTTGTACTGGGTCCTGGATTTTCTCTCAGTGACTCTGGTTGTCAGCACAGTTACAGCATTCTCTATAATCTTGCTGTCTTGTCTAGACTGAAGGAAACAAAGAAGGTATTCTAATACATGCTAGTGACACGTGTTTCTTGAATTCCCCAGAAGCCAGGACACAGAATGTTTTTGTGTTACAACCACATTTACTCCACATTGTACACAGGATATTTAAAAATGGATGTTTTAATCTCTGTGCAGCTATAAAGTTGCTCAATTAACAGCCATTTGTTTTTAAAATAAATCTCTAATTTTTGTGACTTTTTACACAATGTGTACATCATTTTCAAAATTTTTTCAGAAACAGATCCAAAGTTTTTCTGTAATTGGTGATGATGATATTGCGAGTTATATATCAGTTAAAATTCTAAGGATCCTTTAAGATAAGAAAAGGTGAAGACAATAGGTGTTGTGTTACTCATTTCTAATTCAGAGAAAATTATTTGTTCAAAAAATCAATTTCAAAATTTTGACAGAAATGAATTTGTGAGTCCCTTACTCTTTAAAAATGTTTTTTTCAAAATACGCTTCTGCCCGTTTGTGAATGACCCTACCTACAAAACAGTCTCCAACTTTTCATCAAAATTAATAAACTGGGATTGATCTGGCGCATATTTGAAAGGAATGTTTACTTTAGAAAGGCAAGAAATTTGTTGGACATGTTTCATTGCACTTATTCTCGTATATGTATGTGTATACAGTGAAATAAACACAATGTAGGATATATATGTAATTCTGAGGAAAATTGATTTCGATATTTCAACGGATATACACGTTTGGAGTCTCTGATACTGAAAATGTATTATTTTCTTCAAAACGCCCGTCTGTCTGCGAAAAACTCTAGCGCTAAACTATTCCTAGTATTTGTGCCTCTATAAACATTTCTGGGTCGACCTCGCACAAAGCTCTGCAATTTTGAAAAGGAAATTTCACGGTTACTTCAAGTGATGTCCCTTGGGCATTTTGAAAATTTCCTCAAAATTTTTCTTTAAAATTCATGTAAGAAGAGACCAAATCACACTTATCAAGTTGGCGGAAGTCCGGTTTTCATCGTTTTCTGTGAATGTTTGAAAATTGCAAAAGTTTTAAATTTTCAGACCTCCTTGCCAACTATATTATTGCAGATACAGAATTTTTCTTCAAATGAGTTTTGAGTTTTCAATAAACTTTATGTGACTTTATTTAAAGCATATGTACTCATAAATTCAATAATGTGAACAAATTGATGCTAATGTAAATTAATGTGAGAGACAAGTCAAAAAAATGCATTTGTGTAATTTTTGAAAAAAACAAACAAACAAAAGAATAGAGCAATATGGCATTTATGCTGTCTTATAGAGTGCATTTAGCACTATTCATACCTATATTATGAAGAAAAAAAATTGCAGCCGGTTTTGAGAAAAATCTTGTTTTTGTAATTTTTTAGAATTGCACATGTTGCATGCACTATTGCATGAAAACTCCTAAAAGTTTCAGAAAAATGTATATGACCTTATTGAAAAAACTGATTATGAAAAAAAATTTCATTTAAAGGAAAAATCTGTATCTTTAATTTTGTAGTTGTAGGAAGATGTTAGAAATAATTCAAACTTTTGAAGTTTTTGGAAATTCAGAGTTAACCAAAATTCCTTTAAATATACAAATTAAAATTTATCATTTAATTGAGCCAGATGAGCAGTGGTTTCTTCAATTTGGAAAAACTTCTATTCATGGTTTTGGCGCTAGTAAATTCACAGAGGGACAGATGGACGGACGTTTTGCAAAAAACTTTTTCGGTATCAGGGGACTCCAAAACATGCATTTCCTTTGAAATCTGTTGAATCGATTTTCCGCGGCATTATACAACTTCATCTATACTACGTATATTACTCCGTACGTGTACGAGAAAGTAAGTAGTGGTGCAACAGAATGGTACAGAGTTTCTTGTAGTAACATTTTCTTATAGAAGGATTTCCTAAGGATGAGCCAAAGTGACAGTTCGCGTAACAAGTGAACATCACATGTATTTCAGAGAAGTATCCCACCGCCGCGACAGCTGATCAGCTACACCCCTTCGTAAAATGATAATGGCTCCTATAAAACCATCCCTATGTAGAAGTTCAAGAATTTCGCTAAGGTATATACACGTACGCGAGTCCGGGAAATATTTAAATTTAATTACATGTGTGGAAAATCTCTTAACATGCTCTCACAATCAGTAAAAGAAAACTGCCACGAATGTAAATAGAAAGAAAAATGATTTTTAGGCGGAAGCACGTACACCGGCACGCATCTCATTGAAGTCTCGGTTTTAAAATAAACATACTATTTATCACACAAAAAGTAAATTTAATGTGTGTATAGAAAAAAAGAATTTTTACAGAAGAGCACATAACACAGCACTTCCTAATTTCATTTATTTCCGCGGCGCACTATATTTTTGTCGGACGAGAACATCTCAAAAGGAAGCGTCGAAGCCATTTACAAGTTAGCCAACTGCAAACGAACTAATGCAGGGAAGGAGTCTGATGGGCTCCAGGGCACAACGACCATAGAGCCTTCAGCTATGTTGCCAGCACTAGCTGTCGCTTTGGCTCATCCTTAGGAAAATCGTTCTATATCTACTGGTGTGCGGGTGTTGCCTGCTGACATGATCGTCGCCCAAAGTGCATTTTTTGAAATTTTCGTGAATTTTTTTTTGAAATTGTCCGAGACCTAGAGTTCTGGTATTCATCCAACCGATAGGAAAGTAGTTGAAGATGTCTCTGAGGACATGAATGAAGATTGACGATGGCTAAATCATTTTCTCCGGGCTGATATTAAGGAATACAATGGGAAATAAGATAAATACGGAAATAAAAAATACTAGTGACTGTTGCCAAGGAAATAGCGAGGCCATAAAGAACACGTCAAACAGCATTCAAGGTCATGGTGAACGATCCACGAGGTGAGTAGTCAGGGCATTAACTGATGTCCCTGCAGTGCCTCTGCCCTGGAGGTCATAGTCACGAGTGGAGGTTCGAGTCACGATGGTGGCAGGAATTTCGACACTAGAAAGAAAGCATCACTACAACACATTCGGGAGGCCAGTCGGGAGGTTAGAGCTTGTCCCGGCTGGGGCGGTGCCCTCCTGGATGGGGATCACTTCCTCTTTAACTGATCACGTCCACTGGACTTTTATTAAGATAGCCAGGTCCTATTTTGCATAGGATTCTCTTAGTACTTAAAGAAAAATCTTGTTCATGAAGGCGTGCCACTTGTCAATTAGGTGAACAAATATTTTTTATGCCATTTAATTAAGAAACGCTTCGTTTCTCCGCAACAGTTTTTTGACTATCTCTTTCGTATTGTGCTTCTATGGTGTGTTTAAATGAGTCCCAATTTCTCTTCTAAGGTGTATTTCAAATCAGTCGAATCATCGACGATAAATCCCAATATTGGCGACTTAACACTTAAAATTCCCATCTTTTTACTTGTTCATGTACTACATATGTAGAATAGAGGAAGTTATGTAATCCGCAGCGTAAACGGCGATTTTTCAGCAAAGAAATTCGTATTGTAGGTCCCTGACATCGAAAAAGTGGATAATTCCTGTTCCTGTACTTTGAAAATTACTTCCGCTAACCAGAGTTGGGCAGTATTTAAATACTTGTATTTGACATAGTATTTTAAATACATTTTGTATTTGAATAACTCTATTTATGAGTTTTTTAGACAAGTATTTTAGAATTTTATTTAGATACATAAAATAGGTGTATTTTAGAAAAAAAGGAAATACTTCAAATACAGATGAAGGTAACGAGAATAGTTTCTTTTTGTTTGAATCTGCTAATGAATGAACCTCACTGAAACAACAATAAAAACCCCTTTCAGTTGTTGAATTTGAATTATCTTAATTTTCATATTATAAATCTAAATCATTAAAAATGCTGGACAATTATCCGCCAACAAAAAATGCGTTTATTCATTATATCTAGAGTCTGGACAATGCCCTTTTAACGTATTTCTTTGAATGTATTTTTAGGCAACTTACCACTTTACAACTTACAATCCCATTATTAATGTATCCGTCAGAAATGGCTTTTGCGAGGGAAACATAATGCCTATAAATGCCTATTTTAGAGATAATTGCCTAATTGAGCGTTAAGTGCCTATATTGAATTTTCCGCCTTTTTAATAATTTCTGTTCACCATATTTTGTTTTCTACAATCTTGTTTTCAGAAATTACTGATGTGTATTTTTTGACGAAACAAGTAACAACCGCGTAAAATCTGTCAGGGCGTCCTCCAACCGAGAAGCTCGATGCCCTGTGTGTTCTTGCCTGTAACGCGTCAAGCAGGGACACGGCTTACAAACGTATGAGAATTTGATTTCCTGCGGGTTATCTTATCTAATCGCCAGAGCCCATCACGGCTCTCCATAGAACAGGAAATTGCTCCCGTCTTTCCGATCTTCGCAATTATTAGTGAGCTATCTGTTCCTTACCAAGAACACAACTGTCTTCAAAAATAGCGCTCCCGACTCTTTTGATTTTAGAAGGTACAATTAAACAAGATAAGGCGGTGTTTTCTTCGATAATTTTATTTAAGGATTTAATTAAAAGTTTACGGCGGATGGGAAATGTATTTTTGTCAGTGTTGTGAAAAGGTGGTTAACTGTGCAAAAAAATATTTTTTACCATATAAAAACACCGCAATTCATGCAAAAAATGCGAAAAAAAATGAGAAAATCTATTCAAACCTTCTTCAGCAAGTGCAGTCAAACGATGAAGACAAGATAGAATTTCAACACTGACTTGTGCCATGCCGCAAACATTCCTTTTTCAGAACTTGAAAATTCAACATTTGACCAGTTTAACGAACAAAATATACAAAATATAAAATTCCACACGAGTCGTCTCTTAGGAAATATTATCTAACTCCGCAATATGTTTTGACGATCGAAGAAATTTGATTTATTTTTAGATAATTGTGTCATTCTTTATGTAGTACTATTACGTATAAATTTTAATATTATTCAATCATAATGTCTATTTCTCTGCCTATTTTTACTTTCTCGTATACGTACGTATATACAGAGTAATATACGTAGTATAGAGAAAGTTATGTAATGCTGCGCGGAAAAACAGCGGATTTTCGGCGAAAAAAAATCATTGCGGGGCTCTGGTGGCGAAAAAGAGCAAAAAACCAGTTGCTAAATTAAGAGAAAAAAGCCTCTAACACGTGGTGTAGCCAGAATACCTGTTTTCTGGGTCCTTGATGCCAAAAGAACAATTGGAAGCAAAACGTCCGTCCGTCTGAGAACACTGCTAGGGCATAAACCACAAGCCCGATCTTTTCCAAATTGAAGAATTGTATGTCGATCTGGTTCTAGTTGAATCTTTGAAATTTTGAAAAATATTCTTTAAAATTTGGGGGTACTTTACATGACGTTCCCTAAACATTTTCAAAATTTTCTCAAAAACGGCTCCAATTTTTTTCTTTAAATTTCTTGTAAGATAAAGCGAAATACAATTATAAAGGTGGCATAGGTCATACTTTCACAGTTAACTCTGAATTTTCGAAAATTGCAAAAGTGATTTTTTTCCGGCGTCTTCCTACAGCTACAAAATTGAAGGCTGGGATTTTTCCTTCAAATAAAATTTGTTGTGCATAAATAGTTCTTTCAATTAGGTTATGTAGATTTTTTTGGAAATTTTAGTAGTTTCCAGTGCGTGCAAATTTGTAATTTTAAAAAAAAAACAAATTTTCTAAAAACGGTCCAAATTTTTTCTTTAAATTTTTGGTAGGTAGTGCCAAACAACCTTTCCATTAAAGCCATATTGCTGTATTCTTTTGTTTTAAATAAAATCCAAAATGCATTTTTGACTTGTCTCTCACGTCAGTAAAATTTACATTAAAGGCGATTTCTTTACATTATTATATTTATGAGCACATGTGCTTTAAATAATGTCAAATAAAGTTTCTGAAAATCAACAGTTTTCTGTAAAAATGAACACAAAATCCCATTTTCAAAACGCTCAAACGCCATTTTCTCAAAAATCTCCAAATTTTTCCAATTGATATTGCTAATTGCACTGTTAAATATGACGTAAATATCATTTTCGTGTATTCATTTGTTTTTTCAAAAATTATACAAATGTAATTTTCTGGAAAATACCTCTCACGCCGTTAATGTGGACATTTCCATCGATGCACATTATTACATTTGTGCATAACGCTCAAACGTGCGCTTCAAAGGACTTCAAATGAAGTTTTTCGAAAACTCAATAGATTCATGCGAAAAAGAGATTAAATTTCGCATTTACAGTAATGCTTAATCGCCATTTTCTTGAAGAGACTACGATTTTTTTAATGAAAACGTCTATTTAGGACGAGTTTTTGCTCTTCTTTAATATTCGCGAAGTAATGATTCAGTTGTACTACTAGGAAAGCAAAAAGTTGAGAAATTGTCAAAAAAATGTACTTTGGGCGACGATAGATGGCAGCTGGCCAGAGAATGGAGCACGACCTTAAATTCAGACCACACCAAAGACATTAGAAAAATTTGGTACGAGAAAGTCTCTGCCATTCTGTTGCACCTCTAATTAACGTTTTACTTCCTAAGTGCCTGCCTATTGTCAACTATAATGCCTATTTCCCTGACCATTTTTAAGTGACTATTTGCCTGCATATTTTCGATCATTTTCGTACCTACATATCCGAGTTCATTACTTACGTTCATTCGGGCCATTTGAATCACCGTTTTCCTTTGCGGATTATATACACTTCCCAAATAGGGACATTATTGTCTGCTGATTTATTTGAAAAACTGGTCGCTTTAAAAGGAAATTCCGCTTATAATTTGAGTTAGACTTGCAAGTTCTTGTTTAGAAATTTATGACTGTCAATTAGAAATGAATTGTAATTGACAATTACAATAAATTGTTGCCATAAAATCGTAATAAAAATATTGTATTTACTGTATTTTGAGTAATTGAAGTATACGTATGTATTTAGCTATTCAAAACCTAATGTATTTTGAGTATGTATTTAAATACTTATTTACGAAGTATTTTGGCGAAGTATTTAAATACTAAATTTAAAGTAGTTTGCCCAACATTGCCTCTAACACGTTGTGTACTCAATCTACGTTTTGTGGGTCTTTGAAACCGAAAAATTGGTTGACGGCAAAACGTCTGTCCGTCTGTCTGTGAAGAACGATAGTGGCTAAACCGTAAGTAGGATTTTCACCAAAATTAATATTCCCCAATCGATCTGGCTGATGTCACTGCCACTTGAATTTGAGCCCGGTGTTTTAAATTTGGGGTATTTACATGAAGCATCTAGGACATTTCAAAATTTTTCACAAAGTTGCCTCCAAATTTTTTTATTAAACTTTGTCCGATAGCGTAAAAGTCGCTTACAAAACTGACGTACGTCTTTGTTAAAATATCTGAAATTTCAAAAATTGCAGTATTTCCACTTTTTCCTGTTTTGCTACAACTTCAGTTTGGAAGATAGAGCTTTTTCCTCTGAATAAAATCTGTTCAAAATTATATTTTTAAATAAGGTCATGTACATTTTTTCAAAATATGAATAGTTCGTCGTAAATTTGAGAGAAATATGAACAATATTAAAAAATATTAAAAATAAGATTTTCTCAAAGACAGTTCCAAATTTATTTTTAAACTTTTTGTAGTGATATGCTAATTGCCCTTTCCCGATGACATAAAAGTCATTTTGCTATATTATTTTGTGTTTTACAAAATTACATAAATGTAATTTTTTAAATAATATCTCCATGTCATTAATATTTGAATTATTGGTGTTTTGTGTATATTATTTCATTATTTTGTGAGTCCAAATGCTTCAAAATGATGTCTCTTAAAGTTTCTTGACAACAATACATTTCGGATAAATTCTTGGAATTAAATTATTCATTTGAGGAAGTACTTTCACAAAAATATTACAATATAATTTAATATTAAGAATAAACAGCCATTAACGTGTTTCGGGGATACTTTATCCCATCTTCAAAGGTTGTACAAAGATAAAAATTGATGAACAAATATAATTAGCATAAGAATAGATATAAATATACTCAGGAATATAAATGAATAATGTAAAATTTTTGTAAATATGGTAAATACCCAGGTATCATGAATTAAACGCGTGGGACTTATCTACTCGTCATCTTTTATCTTGTGTAGTATACTATGACTGACCAGCAGTGAGCTCTCGTGGAGACTGGAGGCAACACTCTGTGCTCAGAAATCGTGACGGTCTGCCATGATGGTCTATTCTGTCCTAGTTATCTCAGAACCAAGTAGCAGGAATTAGCGTCTTATTCCAATTTTAAAAATTTATTCTCTTTTATATTCACTGAAACTTAATAAAGAGTCGAATATTTAGTCTTTGAAATTGCAATTTACTACAATATTTTAACAAAATCCAGTCTTTCATTTCTTGGAGACATTTTTAACATTCACGTAGGGGAGTGTTCTTGGTTTGCTTATCTTAATACTTTGTTAGGTCACTTATAACAAATATTATTAGTCGTCGGAAACTTAAAAAATATTTTTAAAGTAATGGCTACCAAATAATATCTCATCTAATAACATTCACATCCAGTTTACTCTTTGTTGGCGTTCTTTACACTGAATGCTACGCAATACATTGAATTTTCGTTGACGGACGACTGTAAGCATCACTAACAACACACACGACACATTAAACTCGTGAGCAAGACTAGGTAGACGTTCACCGCAGCCAACCTAACGAAAAACCATCGTCGCGATTTTCAGCACTTCAAAGCATTGCAATTGTGCATCTAGCTGTAATGTTGATATCACTGCTGTTGAAGACCATCTTCAGTTGTTTTTCCAAACAGTTTCCTAAACTGTAGGGAAAGTTGAGGGAGGAAATGGAAGGGTGGGTAGCTAGTCAATTGATAGTTTTATTATGGAGCTGCATTTTACTCGGGATTGTACATTAATAACTATTAAATTCGGGTTTTTGAATAATTTTAATATTTCAAATTTTCTAAAATGTTAATTTTATTGCCTTTATTTTCTAAATGGAGAATTTTTAAATTAGTATCAGAGTGATTTTCTTGGATTAAGAGGTTGGCAAATGCGGAATTCTCTAATTTATGCCTCCAAGATCTAAGATGTTCATTAATTATATAAGAAACTTTTGTTTGTCCTACTTATGCAGAATTAAAATTGTTGCATACGACTTCCATCCTGTAAAGGTATAGGGGAATTATTGTTAGGAATAAGTGTTTAGAGGGTATTAGGAGTTTCATAGGCTACATTGATGATAATTTACTGAAGAGTTTTCATATCTGTTTGGATGTTGGTCCAATATATGGGATACTTATGAATTTCCTCAAAAGGGAGATTATCAAAAGGGAGATTTTGAGGAAAGACTTTATTTGTTATTGATTTAATTTCTTTCTCTTTAATACATTTATTATTGACAGGTGTGTTGTATCCATTATCTTGACCTATTTGCGAAATAGTATTATCTTCAGTAAAATATTATTCTGGCATAGGAACGTTGAATAATCTACGAATCCAAGACTGGAAAACAGCAAATTTATGTTGAAAGATATGGTTGGAATGAAAGAGGATGATCATATCTATTTGAATGGGTTTTCTAAAAATTTTAAAATTATGATTATTGTTTTTTATAAAAATGGTAAAAGCTAGGAAATTTATGGTAGAATTCAGTTCTAATTCTATTTTGAAAGTTAAAGCTGGGAAGAAGGTGAGTCAATACAAATACTGGAAAGCCAGCCTGGACTAAAAATATTAGAAGTATTTCTAACAGGGAGAAAGTCTGTCCAGCACAACTTTTTTAGTCGTCGATGTCTCTGTATAAAGTCTAAATCTGTTTAAAAGGCTAAATCTTTTCCAACAGTAATTTACGAGAACTTAAAACTACTTAATTCGTAACTTTATTGTGTAAAATGGGAAAATATCAGGTTCTCGTCTTCTTCCTTGTATTCAGTTTTCAAAGGAAAACGATCCATTCTGTTTGCCGCTGATAGCCTGTCTTAACAACATTGGAAATCTTCCACAATTTCCACGAGGAAGATTCAAGGTGAGAATTACAGAACATCATATCTCAGAGATCTTGATAATTAAAAACACGCTTGTGAATGAGATCAAAATTAAGATCTGTAATGAAACCATCGTTTAATGACGCATTGTAATAGCCTGCCTACTACAGTTATAAAATTAGTGTGAAGTAATAAGAATAGTTGGAGGGAGACCTGACTATGAGGCAGGCTAGTTTTATTAAAAATTTTTTCTAAAATTCACGACCACAAAATAATTTTTAGATGTTCAAGAGAAATTGGTCTCAGTTTATTTCTCCAGAATGTGTCTTATGTGATTCTATAATATTTTGATTTAATTTGATTTATATTATAAACATGATTGATTCATATGCTTAAAGCCGAGTTTTTTGATTTATATTGAAAAAATACATAAATCTAAAAACAAAAGGAGTTTGATGATTTTATTTAGATAATATAAATACTTTCCCCATGAAACAAACATGTCACCAAAAAGTTGTAATTAATGCTGGTAAGGAACTTTCAAATTTATTTTTATATATATATATATATATATATATATATATATATATATATATATAAAAGATGTGGACGATAGTGGAAAATAGTTAACACCATTTTAAACCACCGGTTTAAATATTTTTTT
This sequence comes from Teleogryllus oceanicus, assembly GCA_964035755.1. Taxonomy (NCBI): domain Eukaryota; kingdom Metazoa; phylum Arthropoda; class Insecta; order Orthoptera; family Gryllidae; genus Teleogryllus; species Teleogryllus oceanicus. The sequence goes on from CAXIVR010000003.1 coordinate 33,111,144, forward strand.
CTTTTAATTTTTTAAAATTTTTTTATTAATTGGTTATTTAAGGTCGCATCAGCATCTTAGGTCATTAGCGACTACTATTGCTTTTAACGGTATGGTAACTATGAGGATGAAACGATATGGTAATAAGGGGTGAAAGGACGAATACAAATACAACCATACCCGAGGCGCGACTCGAATCCACGACCCTTGGATCCGAGATAACTACGACACTACTGCCTTAGCGATCTCGGCCACTGGGCCGACAGGTTTAAACATTTGAAATTCGGACCCAAATATAATTTGAAAATTTTAATACAATTTTTTAAATATAATTTAAAAAAGTGCTTATCTCTTTCTGATTCAATAACTTGTAACTGTGATAATTTTGGCAATGACATTTAGAATTGAAGCTGATATTTCGACGCAAACAGATGCTTGAAGCTCATTGGCTGAAGTCGGATGCGCAAGAGCAAACTCATCTCTTTCCATCATGGATATTCCGATTGTTTGTTGGTTGTTCCGGATATTCCGAGTTTGTTACATAAAAGATGTAACACCTATAAGATTTCGAGTTCATATGTCGTGACTGAATCAGTGTTTAAGTATTGATAATTTTTTTCTTCCAATTCCCATGTTGGCGCGAATTCCAAATTTTAAACTGATAAAAATGGTTTTAAATTTTTTTCACTATTGTCCACATTGTTTAAAAATCTGAAAAAATATATGTTATGGAGAAATAAATGAGACAGAACTTCAACATTATTATATCGAAAATCTATTGCAAATTTTTTTTCAACTTGAATTTGGTGTCAACATTGGATGACAAAAATACCTTTAGATTCAACTATTTTTCCCCATCGGCAATTTTTTCAGCCTGATTCATGCAATAGAAGCTGAGAAAAAAATGAAAATACATTTTCGTTGTATCTCTGGAAGAAATTGCCTTAGGAGGTTGATTTGTTGAGAGAATAGTATATAGAATAGTATAAAGTAATGTAATGCTGTGCGAAATAATGGTCGATTTTCGACAGAAAAAAATTTATTGTCGGGCCGTGAAAACAAGAAAGTGGATAAATATAGTTTCTAAATTAAGAGAAAAACTCCTCTATCGCGTGGTGCAGCCAGAATCTCAGTTTTGTGGGTCCTACATGCCGAAAAACCAATTCCAAACAAAACGTCCGTCCGTCTGTCTGTCCGTCTGTCCGTCTGTCCGTCTGTCCGTCTGTCCGTTCGTCTGTGAACACTGCTAACGCCGCAACCATGCGTAGGATTTTTTCAAAATTGAAGAAACCCCTGTCCATCTGGCTTTAGTTGAAGCTTTGAGATTGTGAAAAACATTCTTTAAAATTTGGGGGTTCTTAAAAATACTTTACATGAAGCTTCCCAGGCATTTTCAACATTTTCTAAAAAACGGCTCCAAATTTTTTCTTTAAATTTCTTTTAAGAATAGGGTTAAATACACTTATAAAGGTGGCATAGGTCCGATTTTCGCAGTTAATTCTGAAGTTTCGAAAATTGAAAAACTTTGATTTTTTTTCGGCGTCTTCCTACAACTACAAAATTGAAGACAGAGAATTTTCATTCAAATGCAATTTGTTGTTCATAAAAATTTATTCCATAAAGGTAATGTACATGTTTTGAAAATTTTAGTAGTTTTCGTGCAATAGTGCATGCAATATTTGCAATTTTAAAAAAATTACACTTTTAGTAGGTATAGCACCACACAAACCCTATAGGATGACATAAACGCCATATTGCTGTATTCTTTTGCTTAAAAAAAAAAATACAAAAAGTTAATTATTTCACTTGTCTCTCACGTCGGTAATATTTGCATTAGAGGCAATTTCTTCACGTTATTGTAATTATGATACATGTGCTTGCTTATGATAATGTCACACAAGGTTGTTTCTAAAACTCAACAGTTTTGTGTTAAAATGAGCTCAAAATTCCGGATTTTCAGAAACTTTCAAACGCCATTTTCTCAACAACAAAAAAATGGCTCCAAATTTTTCCTTCAAACTTTTGAAAGGGATAGTGGTAATGACACTTTAATATGCGTTAAGTTCATTTTGGTGTACTCTTTTGTTTAAAAAAATACACAAATGTAATTTGTTTTAATTATCTCTCACGCCGGTAATACTCTCTTCTGAATGAATTTGTACACATTATTGCTTTTGTGAGTAAAAGTGCTTCAAATGACTTCAAATGACGTTTTTCGAAAACTCAATAGATTCCTGTGAAAAAGAGCTTCAAATTTCGCATTTACAGAAACGATTAACGCAATTTTCTTAAAAACGGCTACAAAGTTTTCAGTGGAAATTGCTATATAGTTCGAGGTTAATATTTTTTAATATTCTTAAGTTAATATTTGGGTTCTACTATTTGGAAACCGAAAAGTTGAGAAAATTTCAAAATAATGTAATTTGGGCGGCGATAGATAGCAGCAAGCAAGAATGAGGTGCAAAACTGTACAGTACCAGTCCACAAAAAGTAATTAGAAAACTTTTACTACGAGACAGTCTGTGCCATTGTGTAGCACCTCTAGTTCTCTTTCATATGAGCATCGCGTTTATCGATTGGGTTTGGGGGTACTTTTCACCACCTTATTAGTTTATACCCTTTGTGCGTAAAGTACTGATGCTCTCTCTTGGCATCCAAAATGTACCTCTCTGGCCACCCAATGTACATCTTTTTATATCTTGTAACAAGTTCTTAATTCAATAATTACTCAACCGTTCGAAAACATACCCACACTTCATCTCAGTAAAATTAAAACAACAAATCAACAACCTTCAATTGTCTTCCTCATCTCTAGCAACCATTCAAACCAGAACATGTCAAAAATTTTCAGTATCATGAGTACAAAATTAATAATTCTCTATAAACTACAATGTACATTTTCAGATATAACTTTGATTGTCCCAACAAAAAATTGTTACTACGCAGGAGGTCGCAAAGAGGATATGCAACTTTTTCCTTTCTTTTCTTAATCTTATGAAATTCAGATTTTTTTCATTAATAATGAAATCTCTAGTTACAATTTGGAGATAGTAGATATTAAAAAAAATACTTTAAAAAAACTTGTCACGATATAAATCAAAATTCAGGAAAAATACTAACATTTTGAAAGGTAGTGTTCATGAAATGATTTGATGAGGAATGGATTGCGTTATACAATTCTTTATATGTATTTCGTGAATTTTTCGGAAATTATGTATTTGTAGTGAGAGGTAAAGCGAAATAGGTTTTAGAATAATTTACTATGACCAACTAGTGGTAGTTTTTACTACGGCTACACTTTAGCGTCGACACATATATTTTGTAAAACGTTTGAACAAGGTGGGTGAAATATTTAATATAGGAACGTAATTTGTGATGTAATTATTATCATTTAACGTAACAGTTGGAAATAATTCGAGAAAGACTGCAGTGTGTAGTAACAATACGAGTTACTTTCTTCAAAACACAGTTTTGAAAAAAAAAAAAATCAGAAAACGTCAGTACGTCCGTCAATGCACCTGTTTCACGTAGACGTGACGACTTGCATTTTCGCTTTATAAAATTGATATTTGAGGAACAAAATGATCTAAACTAGGCAGGCGAATATTCAATTTCGCACCCAGGCCCCCCTTAACTGTCAATTTCTCGACATCATGCAAATCTCAAAAATGGAGGGTACCAAGACAATCAAACCTCCACCCTCACGAAAATCAAGATATCCGTTTCAAATTCAAGGGACCATGTCGATTTGAGATTATCGATTTTGGTGAAAATTCTACCTCCGGTTCAGTCGTTTGTTTACAGGTGGACAGATGTTTCACCGTAAACCAATTTTCGGTTATCAAAGACTCACAAAACATGAATTCCGTCTACAGAACATGTTAGAAGTAATTAATCACACATAGTGAAACATGCCCGATGTTGACTAGTGCCAATTTGAAACAAGCCCCGTCTTTCTATTTAAAAACAAGATCCACCTGGAGGGACATTTTGAAACGGAATTATTACTGATAAATGTAATTTGGGCGCCAGGGAAAGGTTACACTTGAAACCTAAGAATTCCTTCGTAATTTAAATATCTCTTCTTCCAAAATTGTTGTTCTAGCTCAGTTAATTGCGGTTCGAAGTTCATAATTGTTGCTACTTACTCTGCAACCAATTATTCAATCTACCATCCATACGGAGTGGCGAGGAATCTGAAAATCTTATTAAAATGGGTTCCGTAACAACAATGATAATTAGCTTTCTTCAATAACAAATTAAATTTATTATAAGATATAAAAATAATCAATCTTTGGTCATGACCAGTTTTCTCTATATTACATTAGTTATAAAACCTTGTTATTATTCGTGGGTCTTCGCGCGATTTCCATTCTTAGTTCGATGGCGCCTCGTGAACCTTCTTGTCGACGAGCAGAACTTGTTCTGGATAAAGTCCTCGCCTAATGTCCGTGATCTGGTTCCAAATTCTTCCGGCGATACTATTACAATCCGTGACTTCCCTCACTTGCGTCACGGGTGGACGCCTAGACACATATTTACTTCCTACAAGAACGCTCTATCCTAATATAAGAACGATAGTTAATTTTATACAACTGTCAATTACATTCTTTCCTCGACCTGATAAAATATATCAGGAGCCGAGCCGCTCATCACCGCGTTGCTCAAGCGAATGAGAGTTCTTCTTAAAACTTGGAAGCATCCGAATTTTATACCTTCTTTTTTCTCTCAAAACAATGCTTATTCCACCTCTGCTCTGTCATTTGAATCTAACGAAAATGATGCTTAACGCCGGTTATTTATTTGTCATATAGCGACCCCCTCGCGATCGTCTATTGACACCTCTATATTCTATGTCAAATAAAATGACATTTCCATAATAAAAATTGTTCGTCATTTTGGTATATCACAACAGGAACAAGAATTACTGACGTTTGAAAAATCACTGTTTCTCGCTACAGCATTACATCACTTTCTCTATACTACGTATGTAGTAAGAGGGAAAGTAACTAGTGGTGTTACAGAATGTTATATAATTTCTCGTACTAGTATGTTTTCGAATCTCTTTAGTCTCGGCTAACTTCTCGGGTTTGCTCCACGCTCTTCCTAGCTGCCATCTATTGCCGTCTAAAGGTCTTTGGAGATTTCAGCGGAAATACATGTTTTGGGATCCCCTGATATCGAAAACCTGGTTTTCACTTTCTCGTCTTTCTACGTACTTATGTAGTAAAGATAAAGTGTTGTAAGGCTGCTGCAAAAATTGACGATTTCTCGACAAAAAAAGGAATGTGGTGTCCTGGTAACGAAGAAGTGGATAAATCATGTGGCTGAATGATGTGAATTACTTCCTCTAACATGTTGTGTAGTCACTATTCACTTTTTGTGAAACTATGACACCATAAAATTGGTTGACGTTAAAATGTCTGAGAGGCAAACTCTACCGCTTACAGAATTCAGTAGATTTCCTCTAAAATTAATATTCCCTGATCGACCTAAACGAACTCGAGCCCCGTTGAGGCATTTGAAATGTGTATTTTGACTTTTGGCAGTACTTTCCTTAAACCCTCAACATTGTGAAAATGTTTTCAAAAATGGCTCCAGATTTTATGATAACACTTTCCCTGGGTTTACACAAAGGACGATGAAAAATGGCATAGGCCTTACTCTATCACACTTACTTCGTAATAAAAGAGTTGTGCGCCGGAAAACGGAGAATTTTCCACAGAAAACTCTTATTGCAGGGCTTTGGTCACGAATATATATATATATATTTGAGTCTGACCGCCACAACTCAAAGGGCATACGGTCATTTGGGTTAGTGCGACTACAATGGCTTGGCACGAGTATGTGTGTGTGTGTATATATATATATATATATATATATATATATATATATATATATATATATATAGTTAGTAAATTATACGTTGTATACAAATTTTTCTTCAAATATTTTCCACGGATAGAACAAGGGACATTTAAAAGAATGGTTTTATTTTCGTTGAACTCTCTGAATTTTCGAAACTGCAAATATTAGAAATAATGTCAAAAAGTATGTTCTGTCATTTTTTGACCTTAAAACATTTATTTTTTGAAATTACGATTTAAAGAGCTTTTATTGAAATAAATCATACGAACTTTTGTCTCAATTCCCTTGAAGTGTTGGTACAATGATATTTGCTTTCCTAAAAGTGTGCTAAATGAATGGGTTTTTTGAAACAGACAACAATATCGATACAAAATATTTTGCTTTGATACCCGCCCTAGTACAATATGAAGAGATACAGAATGATAGCTTCACAAAATCACTGATTGTTTGAGATCCATCCTTCCAGTAGTATTACTCCTGTGTTGCGTGTGAGGGACGTTGAGTAATGTGAATAATGTCTCACTGTCTGCGATGGCAGGGCGAAGAGCTCCCAGCGACGTTTGCCCATTGCGCAGCCAGGGCCTAATGTGTACTTGGGCAAATAGCAGCCATTTGAGTCTGACCGCCACAACTCAAAGGGCATACGGTCATGTGGGTTAGTGCGACTACAATGGTTTGGCACTGGAAAACATTAAAACAGTAATTAGTTACCTAAATTTGACTATGTTATTGCATGCATTTCATGCAATTCAATGCAATTTTATGAAAAATTTGTGAGTACACTAGAAGTTAAATTTATCATTGACTCTCATTTTTGAATCGATTATCTACAAATGCTGATACAAACTTCTGTCCAACATTATTCGGTGTCAACGCTCAAACGGTATAGGTATATATTTGTAATTTATTTGAACATGAAGTTTTGAATTGTCATAGATTGGCACTGCATGGGAATGAGGTTAGAACACCTTAAAATGGTATATTACGAAACGATGGTGTGGTGACGGGTATTAATAAACGAGGGTGAAGTGATATTATGATACGAGCGAGTATCATAAATTTAACACGAGTGTATTAATACCCATTATATCGAGTTTCTTGCAGTACCTTTTCTATGAATAATGATAACTATTTTAATTCAAACTTTTACACTGAACAGTAATGTGGCAGCTGGCATCATCTAGCGGACAGCTTCCTAGGTATGCCAAGTGGCATTTACTAAGTATAAACACAATCTGATTTTAAATGAGTATAGGAGTTAAGTTAGAATTCAACTAATTAAAGACATGTTAAAGTTCCATATCTTTTAGTATTTATTATGAGCTTAATAACTGATAACTCTATAGGGTGCTTCAATATTCTGATTTTCTTCTGAGTTGTGGAAACAGTGTAAGACATGTGCTGTTTACCGCCACCCCAAACGAGTTGTCTTGGCGCTGTAATATACACAATTCAAACATTTTAGAACGATGGCCATTGATTGATAATTTTAAACTGTTAACTTACAATACAAACTCGAGCGTCTCCATTTTTTTCGAGTTGCATGCATATACTCGCTCAGATGCACTTTTGCTTGTTAAAAATATTTTTGATGAAGGTTCCGAAACATCCTCACAGCTGATCAGAATTGTCAAAAGGGAATCATTTCTGCTAGACCATCTAGTAGGACACAGGCGCTTCATTTGCGGTCTGCCAAACTTTTAATGAAGCAAGAAATAGGACGGACCCCGTGTTGTCAAACTACAAACTTGGAAACCATCTTCGCGCATAAAATATGTAATTCAAACTTTACACTGCGGTAACACTAGGGTACACACTTATGGTAATAAATAAATCGCATTCAGATGAGGCCTTTAAAATGTATTCAGTTAGACCATAAAAGAAAAAATGCTTTTGGTCCCCCCTTGTGTTCGGGGGCCCCCAGATAATTACACCTGCCGTGCCGGCGATAGTTATGCCACTGCCTGTATCACAATTTCAGCTGTTGTCGACCGTATTCGGAATAAATCTTTGAAATTATACTATACTTTGTTTATATTGCTTAGCACTTCGTCTGGAATAGGGATCTCTCCAATAGAAATGTATATTACAGACATGATTGATTTTCATTGTTAACAAGACAATAAATATTCCAAAATCTTTGAGAAATTTCATGTCATTGTAACATATTGTACCCTGTTGTCTATTGTTAGCTATTGGTGCTGTTACTTCACGAATCTCGCATATATCAGAATAATCGATAATTCTTTTTTATGACCCTCGGTCCTTAGCCTTTTCGGCAATACCCGAGATGAATGAAATTGACATGTTTGATGATGATAATGAAATGATTTGAATGATAATAAAGGAATGATGGAAAGAGAGAGGCATAAGAAACCTCATATCTACGAGATAATGCCACGAACGCGCATTGTTCACCAGAAATTCTCATGAATCGACCGGGATTTTTAACCTCCTTACCCGTGTTTGGAAAACACTCGTACAATCTACGTTTGCCGTACTAGTAAAGAATTCAAAGAAAGGAGGGCCATGTACATTATTTTTTGTACTTTCCTGGATGGTCGTGTCTGCGAAGAGATGAGGAAATGGATTTCAAGAATTATGCAGCTATGCTTCCAAATAGGAATGCATTTCTGTTAATCTCCAGTCAGTCCTATTATAGAGACTTTCTGAAGATTTATCTCTTTCGTTGGATCATTGGCTCGTGTAACCGCGACCTTTTAGACTATCTCCTGATAGAGCTAGCCACATCCAGAATGCGTTTATCGCTTAGTGTCACACGTGTGTTACAAAGTTTAAAGAATGCTATTCAACCAAACTAAAGACTAAGTACTATTGTCAAGTAAGTAGATTGATAAACGAATATTAAAATATACCCTTAATTTAAAGTATTTCACATACTACTTGTTAAAAATGTATGAGATTATTTAATTTCTCTGTATTCTCAGTTTTCCCTTTTCAAGGAAAGGAACATATTTGTTTTGATGGATTCACATAGAAGTCAACACAGTATTTTAATATTTTTTCTTGGTTCCTCAAAAACTTGGTTTCACCGTTGAATGTTATTACATTTGTGAAGTACTTTATAATGGCATGAAATAGATTGGATTGATTCGTTAATTACTTAAAAGTATGCTTACAAAAAATCTCGGTTTCCAACGCATACTCAAAATTCATTGGAGACTGGAAATACAAAGAGGCTAGACGATTTTAAAAATATTTTAGAATATATTTAAATGTGGGTTTGTGGGACTTTTTAATCTCATTTGCGTATTTTGTAGCATTGAAGTATTTTTTCCGACCACTGTGAATCTGTTATCGAAGGGTATTGAAGAGACGGAGATTTATCTGAAAGTATCGTATTTCTTCACAGAATTCTGTAATTTGTCTGAGAATGTCGGTGAAAACAGGACACTCCTGCGGTTTTCCCGGTATTAGAGAATTTAATTTTAGTGCTTAGGGAGGTCCGAGTAATAGCTATCGTATGTATCAGTGGTAGGTACTGAAAATGGAACCTATTTATTTCTCAGGCTCCAGCAACTCACAAGAGGCAACGTAATAAACTGTTTAATTTACTTTCAAGAAAGTCTTATTTCACTCTTTGATAATAACTGTTTGTGCTGTTTTTCAGAATTCTGATTCAAAAGTTGTGAATGGAGCAGAGTGTATTTTTTTGAACATAAATAACAAGAGATGCATTTTTCTTGCATATCACATCCAGCGGCAAAACGTGTGCATGAATCACTGATCAAACAAGGTCTTATTTGCCATCCTTTTTCATGTACTTAGCGTAATTGTTCGTCTGCGTACATAGTATTTAAAGCGTTGCATCGTTGGATTTCCAAGGTGACACGTATGCTGGTCGAAGCGTACGTCATGGCTCTGCGTTAGTCACGCTGCTCTCAACGTGGCAATCGTGATTGACGAAGTCGTTTCACTGGTTCATTTTACAAAACTACATGGACAAAATACATATACATAAATAGATAGATAGATAGATAGATAGGTAGGTAGATAGGTAGATAGATAGATAGATTGATTGATTGAAACTTCGCAGAGTAATAAAAAAAGCGTCGGGAGCACATGCAGCCCGCAACACACGTTACGTTACAATACTTGTTACCATCATCCATAACCCGGAAATGATGCGCCCTAGGCTTTTAGAATACGTTTTCAGGTTCTTAATGTTAAGGATACGCCCACCCCATAACACTGGGGATAGGAACCATTCGAAGAGTAGGATACCTGTATGAAGAAATGTTTATTTAGAAATGATTTAAAAGATTTGATTTTTGTGGTAGCGTTTTGTAAAATTATATATAAGATCTATCTATTACAAGTTTGTGAGTTCGTTTCTTCTAAATACTCAGACATTATTTCCAGTTTCATTCACCTCTGCTTTGTTCCCTATCATAAGTTTTAGGAAAGTATTCGTAACAAAAGAACGACTGAAAATAAAAGTCTAAATTTCCTATTAAACATAACTGACTATATAAAGGATACGAGGGAAAAGGCAGGAAACGTGAACATTGAGGAACTTAGAGGAGCCCGCTTGGCAACGTTCGCTGTATATGTGGGGCAACATGCAGAAATATATGGGACCATGCGCATAACTGTGGGCAACATGTGGGGGAATACTGGAACAGTGTGAGAGGGAAGATGTCGGGGAACGTGCGGGAAAACATGCAGGCAACATGCCGTTGGAGAGATAGAGCGGAGTTGCTTTTATATCATTTTTTACAAAATGAAAGAAATATTAGAATGTTTACTCACCCAAAGAAACAAATATTTACTGCTGTAGCGGACAGTTCAGAGACTGCCGCTTGAAGTTGATTCCAGTATGAAGTTTTTTACATTAAAAATAATTTATAAGTGCGGGATTTCCACATGGGTGCAACTAGCATTATGAAATCTCTCAGCAGATTATTTCCAATTTCAAGCTCAATTAACGACAGTAATGAATTTCGTCGTCTTAGAACATTTGACTACTACTTTGAAAGTTTGATATTTCCAACATTTAAGTCTATTGTTTCATTTCATGCAATTATTTTTCATATTTTGTTAAGTTACTGACATGTTCTATGATCTTGTGCTTGCCAGATCATTGTTTTGCTAGTTTATTCGTTATTCTTACATTACTCTTCATAAATTAACAACATTTAATAAAGAATTTAATGACTTTTGTTTACTTAAATTGCAAATGTTTAAATTGCAAATGTTAAATTGCAAATGTTTAAATTGTAAATTATTGTTTATGATCAAATGTAATAAATATTCGCAAAAAATAATATTTCAATGGTTTAATATTTCTGTATTATTATTATTATTATTATTATTATTAATATTATTATTATTACTAATTTTCATTGCGCACAGAAATTGAAAGAAATATTATTTTCACAACATTCTGTTATTTAAATAGTCAAGACGCAATGCTGAAGGCGTGTTTCTTTTCCATCATTAACATATCTAGAAATATATTTATTTATTGGTGTTTCCGGTAACGTCAACGCCTATGGTTAGTAGTTCCGTAAGTGTAGTGTATGATTTTTTGCTGGAGGTGGCGGTGACATTCTCGACGCCGATACTTCGGCTGCGGGATTTTTCCCCAACCATGTATCTCTCACTAGAGAGGGGCCGTCGCAGCTGGGACAAGCTCTAAGCTCCCAACTTGTCTCCCGACATGTGTGGTAGTGTAGTGCATCTAAGTGTAAGTGTGCGTAAGTAAAAGGTGAGGTTAGGGCAAGGAAGCAGAAGGAAAGATTGAGCGCTGTTCATGACCCGTTTGTTAGCAAATGACCCTGCCATTTGCTTGGGGTTTATCGGAGAAACTACAAAAAGATTACTGATCAAAACAGTTGGCCTATAGAATTCTCCTTAAGACAGAGGCTAAATTCGATTTCGCTCTGAAGCTAGTGTCGAAAATCCTGCCACTGTTGGGACTGGGACCTTAGAAACTCCCGGACAGAAGCACTGCAGCGACATCAATTGATGCCCAAAGCAGGTAAAAATTATATTTGATCGGCTATTAATGAGATTGTCATTGGAGATATGCCAGAAAATAAATGCAGATAAAGGAAAGTGGGACCTTTATCTGCATTTATTTTCTGATCTTAGATTTCAATGCCTACGGTTGAATATAATAGTTGGCGTGAGAAAGGGGAATATAATCAATTTAACAAGCTTCACAAAAACATGTGAGACAAAAATATATTGATGGCACAGTTATATTTGAATGCCTTGACGTGTTGATGCGCAATTATGTGCGAGCACTAAAGTACCTTTACGAGGGAGAAAACCTCTGCTACGATATGACTTGCCAACGCCGCAGAGGCGCTGGTACTACAATTTTTACTCTTGCAGGCGAGTTTGCGAGTACATTTACGACGTTGAATACCTTTGCTGCGGTATGACTTGGCAACGCCGCAGAGGCGCTGGTGCTACAATTTTTACCCTTGGAGGCGAGTTTGGAGTACATTTACGAGTTGAAACCTTGCTCGTATGACTTGGCAACGCCGCAGAAGCACTTGGCGCTACAATTTTTACCCTTGGAGGTGGGTATGTGAGTACTTTTACGTTGTTGAATTCCTTTGCCGCGACTTGGCAACGTTGCAGAGGCGCTGGCGCTGCAATTTTTGCCCTCGGAGGCGCGAGAGCGCCACTGGCTTCTGGTCGCTGTTGCTGCGGCCGCCGCCACGGGTCCTTCGCCCGGGGAAGTCCCGGACGCGACGTCCTTCGAACCCCTCACCCGCCCTCGGCCCCTCACTTCCAGTTACGCCCCTCTTACGCTCCTCTCATCTCCCCGCCACGCTCAGCCTCTCCAATGGAGGCTTCGTCTCGACAGCTTAGTAGCCAGTTATTGAGGAGCACGGTCGTGAAAAAAGTACGGATGAAGGATGGAAAGAAAGGGAGATAGCGGAGAAAAAAGGGTCACAGAAAAAAAAGGAACTGACAACATATGCATCTATTTAAGAAATTGGACGATTCTCATTTGGCAAAAGCTAAATGCATTTTGGTAGCTTCTAACAATTATATTTCAAAGATTTATTTTTAATTAATTTAAGACAATTCGCGTTGTATATTCTGGGCATTTACGACTGGTGCTGATAATAGAAGTAATAATTCTCGAGATCAAAAGATCGTGCGTGAGAAGTATCAAGAAATTGATTCACTCACGAGTATATTTCTTTTTTAAGCACACTATATGTCTGTATCTATCAGAAATGGATATACTTAGCCGGTGAACAATAATTTCACTGCCAACATTCGCATTTATAATAATTTTATAATAACATGATAATTCTCAAAATAAAGATGTTATGTACAGCCGACTCAGAGAAGAGAATGGGAGAGTAGTATGTTCTGCGGTTCCAAAGGAAACGGGTTTCATCTTCTGAATGCCTCTAAGTGGCTCTTGGTGCACTCTTAAGATTTACAAACCCAGTTCTACAAAGCGGAGAATGTTATATCTAATACTACCATTTCCTGAAATTTCATAAATATGAATACTACTTATTATGTTGTATGTCTGAAGATGTCTGTGACGTGAACCGTAGAGAATCGTCTGTGAGAATACAACAAAGGTTCTGTACAAAATCAAATGTCTGTTCAAGAAAGCAATATATTTAATTTCCTTTATGTATTGGATTATTAGTGTAAAACTATATTAGTTTTAAACTAGTTGAATGTGGCGTCTCTGACACTGTAAACTGTTTTAAAAGTATTTTCACGCGTTGAAAATTTCTTTCATACTTAATTTCCTTCATGCTTAACTTGTTCAAATATATTCTTCAGTATCTGGCATTGGACTTACCAAAGAATCGTAGCTGTCATGCTATACTTTCGTCAAAATTCCCAACAACCATGGCTTTGTTATTATCTCCATGCTGATATGAACGGTAATTTTGCAATTTCAAAATTATAATGGCCGTAAAAAATACTTGCAGGTATGAATAAAGCGAAAATTAGAATGTAGCACTCCTGTATTTTTACGTGCACTACACTACCACCCATATCTGGAACCCAATCTGGTGCTTAGAGATTCTCTCAGCTAGGGCAGTTCCGTACTAAAGGAGATATCTGGAGGGGAAACCACCACAAACCGATGAATAGGGCGGCGGCGATTTTCACGAATCAGATCACTGGCACTTCTATCAACACTGACACCCATGCAAATACAATGCACTACACTTAGATGATTAATGTTCAAAACAGTTGACGCTACCGTAGGCACGAAATCATAAATCTTTAAATTACTTGTTAACTGCACAAAAAAGCACATATTGTGCAATGAAGGTAAGAGGAAACTGAAGGAACAACTGAAGGTAAGAGGAAGCTGGGGGTTAGAAGCATATTGACATGAGAAAGTTGTTTTTGAATCTCTAAAATTAAGAAAGAATATATAAGTATTTACATGTTTAATTCCTATTACCAATGGATACTGTGAAACCTTCCTTACGTAACCAACGGTTCCATCAAAAATTGGCCATTTAATAGTTGTGACCGCTTAATCGCGGTTATGAAGTTACTGGAAACGTTATTAAATCTCATTGAGCTAACTGATATGAAATGTATTAAGGCTTCAAAGATTTTAATTACCGTAAGTGGTACAATAAAATTTAAACGAGGTATTTTGAATCATATATCCTCTCGCTCCACCTAGGGAGTACATGACCTTGTAGTTGGTGGTGGAGCTTGAGTACCCCTATGACCCTGAGAGCTATGCCGGCGGTAGCGTAGCTACTGGTAGGGCCTCCCTTGCCGGACAGGTTGATGGGGAGGGGGCAGACGAAGAAGTACTCCAGACGAGGACCCCAACACGAGAAGAGGACTCACCGAAAAGGGGAGAGGAGCCTCTTGAGTCATGGAGAAAACAACTCCTCTAGGGCACGGGTAGCTCGAAAATAAAACCCCTGGTCCTCCAGGTTGGGGGTTTGGGCATTGGGCTTGCTCCCCATTACCAATATGTTCAGGGCCTAAACACCAAAGATAAAGAAGTTTTTATTCAATTAGAAAAATTTTTAATTGACTTTGCGTTCTCTCTGAAACGAAAAAAAGGTCACGGAAATGAAGTAAAGGGAAATGTTTTGCATTTTTATAGTGGTGTACCTAAAGATAAAAGAGCAAAGGCGGGCATCTCAATAGCAATAAATAAAAAATGAAAGAAAAATATTAAAAACTGGGAAGAAGTAAATGAAAGAATTATGAAGTTAGAATCAGAAATAATGAAATGTAATATAGTAATAATTGGAGTGTATGGACCAACTGAGGATGCATATAAAATCTAAAGGATGCATTTGAGAATGAACTCGCAGCTCTTCTTGATTCAATAAGTAGTAGAAAAGAACTGATAATAATGGGTGACATAGGGAAAAAAGGAAATGATAAAGTGGTTGGTGCTTTTGGAGAAAATTGTTTAAATGAAAATGGAAACAGATGGATTGAAATATGTAATGTCTATAATTAGAAGATCATGAATGGTTTCTATGAGCATAGAGATGTACACAAATATACTTGGGTGCAGCCAACGAAGAATCAGAAATCAATAATTGACTACGTAATTATGAGAGAAACATCTGCATTAGCGCAGTTATGTAGAGTGTTTAGATCGGCAGAATGTGGATCTGGCCACTACTTATTGAAAGGTTTAATGCGCTTTCCTTTTAGAAACCAGGAAATGAAAACCGATAGTGGAAATGAAAACAAAATAGAAGAAATTGCTCATCCTAAATATAAGATCAATTTACTGAATGATGACTCCATCAGATTTCTGTATCAGTTAAGACTAGCTAATAAAATAAGAGAAGTTCCAGATGGCACAAGTGAAGACTTGTATGAATGGTTAAAAACCACAATACATGAAGCAGCCTTTGAAGCTTTAGGGGAGGAGGGAAATGTACCACCTAAGCAATATTGGTGGAATTCTGAAGTAGAAATGAAGATAAAGGAGAGAAGAAGGTGCTATGAAAAATGGTTGGCAACCCAAAATCTGGATGACAGAAAGGAATATGCAAGACTAAATAGAGAGGTGAAGAAAATGGTGAAGAAATCAAAAGATAAATGGTGGAACAATGTGCAGAAGTGGATTGGTGGGGCCGAAGTAAAAAATCATGGAACTAATAAAAGTTTACAAGATAAAACAAATCAAACAAATATACAAATCATAAAAATGGACGAATGGGTGAAATATTACTTAGATATGTTTGAAGAGAATAGACCAGAATACAAGAATGTTTTAGAAGAAATAAACAAGACCCTTAATAGGACACATGCCAACGAATGTACAGAAGACATACATTTGAATGAGATAAAGAACTCCACCAAAAAAATGAAAAACGGAAAATCTCCCGGACCTGGAGGTATTCCTGTAGAACTATTTAAAAATGCTCCGATAAGTGTCCTGGAAATCCTACAAATGATTTTTAATAAGTGTATGACAGGCGATAAGATACATACACAATGGAAATAAGCCTTCCTAACGTCAACTTCTACTACTGGAAGACTGTATGGATGTATTATAAAAGATAGAATTGAAAGGGACTTAACCACAACAGAAGAGCAAAGTGGATTTACAGCTGGTAAAAGTTGTATTGACAACATATTTGTTATAAGGCAGGTTTTAGAAAAGAGATTATCAAGAAATAAGGAAACATATTAAAATTTAAATGGAAAATAAATATTCAAAAAATAATAAATGCATTAAAAGATTGGTATCTGAACCAAGAAAGTAGAATAAAACTAAGTGGCCAAATATCATAACTATTTGGACAAACAAAGGGCCTGAGAGAAGGATGTTGCTTATCACCAAGTCTGTTCAAAATATACCTGAATGAAATACTGACAGATTGGCAAAATAAATGCAGAGGTATGGGTATATGTATCAATGAAGATTATCTGCATGCCTTACTATTTGCTGATGATCAGGTTATTTTAGCTAATTACGATTTTGATGTAGAATATATGATGCGAAAACTGAAGGAAACGTACGAGAAAGCAGGACTGAAGATCAATTTTTCCAAAACAAAATATCTGGTGGTAGGAGAAAATGCAGGTGCAGCATACCAATAAATGGAGAGCGATAGAAGAATGTGAGGAATTTAAATATTTAGGAGGAATCATCAGTAAAGAAGGAGACTCCCAAAAATACACTATCTCAAAGATCACGCAAGGGAGACAAGTCACGCGAAAGTTAAACTCTATTTTGGGGAAATGAAATATCCAGATCAACTAAGAAAAGGCTGTTTGAAACCATCGTACAAAATGTAGTGCTGTATGGATCAGAAACGTGGGAAATAAAACGAGAAAAAGACAAATTAAAAAGCCTGTAAATGGATTTCGTAGAGTGTTTAAAATGGACATGTAAGAAATGATGAAATTGTGAAAAGAATGCAAATACAGAAATCGATTTTAGAGAAAATGAAACACGAAAATTAAAATGGTTTGGTCACGTGAAAAGGCTCGGTCATGAGAGATGGCCCAGAACTCTGAGTGGCTCCCCTTAGACAAAAGAAAAAGAGGTAGACCCAGAGAAGAATGGCAAAAGCAAGTTATGAAGGACATGTAGAAAAGAGGCCTTGAAGACGACGATTGGAATGATAGAGAGGCATGGAGATTGGGATGCGAGAGACGGGCGCAGGAGCTGTAGACAATTTGCAAGAAGAAATGATATCCTCTCGGCTAATAGGTCAGTGTCAAATAATACCAAGACTTTCACTCATTCTCTTGGTCGATAAACTCAACTTTTTCCCTAGCGAATTGAACAAAGTAACTAGGCTTGAAGATGCATTTCACGACGTATTGAAACTTTTCAGCCGGGTCGTCTGACGAAGGAGGTGACGAATGACCTTCAGATTGGATTCGCACACGTGGCGGGTTCTGCCAGTCCTTAACAGAAGGTAAACGAGTCGTACTTTCATTAAGTCATTTTTTAATAATCTTCTTTACCTGAAACTAAATTTATTCCCTCATCGAGATAAGTTCCTCTGGATGTCACTGTTCGAAGTAATCTGACAATGCGTTCTGTTACAGGATATTAAATCAACAGAAATCACATTCTCCCTTCTTATAATACACTTCAAAATCGCTCGAGGGGATTGCTTAATCCACAACTAAAACTGCCGTTGTTGCTTTGCCAGGTGACCGCTGAAAATATAAAATATTTACACTACTTATGGAATAATCAATCGTTACATAAGTGACCTTTCATGGAGGTGACCGCTTAATTGAGATGTCTATTTGAGCTGGTTTCATGTATTTCACTTCTGAGAACATTGATAAGTATAAAGGAGTAATGGTGGAAATATGTCAACTGTTTACTGCATATTTTGCATGTCTTCGAAATATAATGTCCTGGTAAGAGTGTGTAGTTTCTTTGAAAATATTAAACTGAAAATTGAATATTAATCCTTGAATTGAGTAATTTCTAATTGCGAATATCAAATTCACTTTTCAGCGAATATGAAAATACCAATGTCTCTCCGACCATCTGCAAAAAATTAAAAATTCATTAAAAATTTCACTTCCCAGAAGTATCAAGATTTGAAATAGGTGAAACTGGTTGAATTTGACCTTTGACCTCGCCATTTCTGAGCGGCCGGCCAGACGTCACTTCGTTCCGTGTGGCAGCACTGCGCCTTTGGAGGAGTCGATTCTGGCCATGACGCGATGGCGACTCACTACATGATAATCACCGCTGTCTCATTAACGCCACTTAAGCCCAGCTCTCTGAATTCGATCATGGCTTTGCGAATAGGATGAACACAATCAACCCTTCAGTGCGTGGACATATTAGCGCAATTTGTGATCGTGATATTTCCAAGGTATTGTCGAGCGCTTGGAAGAAAACTCAGTTCTCAGAAATATTCTCGCGAGGCATTTGGAGAACAAAAATAATTTGATTAAACTTACCGACTTCTGTAGAAAATCTTTTGGCACTTTATGAATTTCTATTCTTCAATTAAAAACACATATTCAAATTGATAGAAACAACAAATTAAAATAAAGTGTACTTCAATAAATTGTCTTTCTTATTCAGGCTAAAAGAAGAGGGCATTTCAAGGAAACTTGAAGTACGGGTCGTGGGGGAGGGGGGGAATGTAGCAGCGAGTCTGAAATCTTATGAAGAATATTGAGTACGATTAGAAAAAATAGAGTGCTCTCACATTTCATTTAAAATTTGAATATTGAGGCACAACGGTAAATGTTTTCAGACAAAGATGCAAGAGTAAGCGAAAATATATTTGAAGTTTAATTAAAAACTAAATTGTGAGGTGCGGAGAACTCAAATGACGAAACAAGTATTAGACCTATGTCGCAATATTTAGGTTAATTTTTCCTGTACTTTTAACCTTATAAGAAAATAAAGTACTAAGATCCATAGTTTTTTCTGTTTCAAAACGGTTTTCCCGTTTTTCAGGAAATTCCAAGACCTGTTAGTATGAAATAATAATGTGGTTTTGAAGCTCTTCTCTTTTAAGGGTGTTTGTTTTCCATTTATTCCGTAGTCATCCATAAGAGATATTTTTCTTTGAAACTCTTTTGACCGACATGTAAAAACGTATTGAAATACGACTCCCATTTGAAGTATCGCAATGAAATACTGCAGTACCTACAGTATTTCAATGCTTAACAGTCTTCTTATTCCGAATACACCCTAATACATCTTTGGCGTTTCACCACCATTAGGGGAGTTCCCCGTCGATTATTGCGTACAGCAGTTGGAACCGACCCTAAACATTTCCTTTGAGGTGGCCACAACACGTGAAGCAAGGTCGCCCGTGAATTTAGATCGAAGCATTCGTAGAAGGAAATAGTCTTGTTTGTGCGGCGGCGGGCGGCACGCGCGGGTTCCGGAGCTCTTGCTCCACGCCCCTGCCCCTCGCCCATCGCCCCGCGCCGCGCCGCCCCGCGCCGCCGCCACGCCCCCTTCTTCCCACCCGGATTAACTAACCGGCGCACACTGGGCCGAAATGCACCCAACTGCGGGCAAAACGAAAATTAATTCCTACTGTATTTAAAAGGATTGAGTGCGTAGCCACTGTAAATGCTAAAGTCAATGTAAATGGTAATGTCTCGATTTTGTTGAAAGTGGAGCTTGTCTTGCCGCTGTGTGTTATTGATATTTATGAGAGGCTTTAGATACTAAGAAGATGAGATATACGTCGACCAAAATAGAGATAACATTTACGAAAAGTATGAGGGTTGCTTTCGTTGATGTGTTTTCTCTTGTTATTCCCCCAACCCCTTCATATTTTATCTAGCTGACACCCAGGAGGCCTTGGCTGAATGGGATTGTGTGGAATAGTAATAATAATAATAATAGTAATAATAATAACATAATTTGCCAAAAAAGACAGTTGTGTATAATTTAATAGAAACCGTCGGTATAAAACTCCACAAGTGGGTTATTGTTGGATAAGAAATCAATGCTCAATTCTGTTTCAAACAGATCGATAAAGAAAACTTAATGGTGCTACAAGACTTCCTCACATTGGTAACGGTTATGTAAAATTATGATACTGAAATTTGTGTCCTTACTAACACATCTTAGCCATCTTGTAAAAATCCTTATCAATCCTTGCGTTTGAGGTGCGAATTTGTAAATACATCAGCAGTCTGAAACAGTTGCTATTTCTTACCCATCTACAAAACGAACATAGTATATTGAAATAACAATCCTAACAGTATTTGTAGGGCATCATACAGGCAAGCAAGAATAATTCAATCGGAGAATAATTGCAAGAGGACTACTAAAAGGTCTATTTTCAAAAAAGTTACAACAGCAAATTCCCTCTCGTTTCATAGTTCTTCTTTCATCTCGTTACGTAATATTGGTATTATAATAAAGCAAATTGTATCCAACAAATGCTCTCGCGGTGTAGCCCATTGTTCAGCGTGCTCGCTTCCATGACGCGACTCCGGGTTCGATTCCCGGTCGGGGAAGATTATAAACATCCCAGTAAATGTTGCTATCTGACGATGAGAAAACTCGCTTTTCAGGTTCAGTAGACCAGAACACGGCATGGAGAGGTTTTAGTACTAACCACACGTATCCCTTTAACCCATGGTAGCGAGGCCGGGACGCTGCTGGTAGGCCATGGTCCGTACGCGGGCTGCCGCGCCAAGTACAGACAGACAGACAGTCTGGCATCCAACAAATTCATCAGATAACACATGAAAGACTCTTCAGCAAAAGAAGCGCAATATATTGGAATTTGCAACTTTTGCAGATTTGCACCTTTCAAAAGTTCACAGATTTGAATAACAAGCAAGTTTATAGCATATTTGTAAACGTATTTGGCTGTACTCGCGGAAAGCATGTTTAGAAAAGATCTTACTTTACGTTGTTGGACTTGAATTGTGTTTTGTTTCCAAAGACATTTCAGTAAATTTTCTTCCAAATTACAAAAAACTGCATTTTTCAAAAAACAAAACAAAACTATATGAAATGATTTAATGATCAAACAATTAGAAATAGTTTACCCTGAGAAAAATCTCTAGTTTTAATATCAAAGGCTTAAGACAAGTTAGAAAAACATTTGTACTTTTGATCATTAAACTAAACGTTACGCAAAAACTCCTCATATTTTCCACAAAATGTACATAACCTTATTTAAAGTATAATTTTGAATAACATAATTAAGGAAAAAATTATCATCATTATAAATTTGTACAATTTTAAACTTTTGCAATGTACAAAAATAGAGGGAACTCACCCAAAAGGAAACGGCGCCATTCTTATAAGCATATTTTGTTTTTGGAGAAAAATATATTTTGAAAATAATTCAAAAAGTGGAAACTTTTTTGATAAAATTTTGTTTCTAACATTGCCTACATTTCATGCAAAATATTAAAAAATTACACATATTTTCAAAAAATTGTACATGAGTGCCTTTTTTCCAGGTCTATCTTTGAAGTGAAGATTTCATTAAGAAAAAATCTCTGTATTAAATTTTGTTGTTATAAGACGCCGACAAAATATTGAACTTTCACAATTTTGGATAATTCGTAGAGTTCAACGAAAATAGATATTTTATAAGCGTGGTTCGCTCTATTTGAGAAAAATTTTCAAATATTAGGAGACATTTTTTTGAAAATTTTGAAATGTGGCTTTTTGTAAAGTATCTTCAAAAATAAAAATATCGGTTTCCAATTCGCGGAGTTAGGCCAGATCGATCGGGGATTGTCAACCTTGGAGGAAATCGTATCGACGGTTTAGGCGCTAGTTTTCACTATCGTCATACGGGCGGTCGAACAGAAGTTTTGCTGTAAAACAAACTTTTCGCTGCCAAGGTCTCAGAAAACGTGAATTACTGACGTACTCAGATTACGTTACTACTTTATATATTAATGAAGTAATTTTCTTCATACATGGGCAAGATTTATCCACCATTTCCATACCAAGGCCTCGCAATACGAGATTTTCAGTAGAAATATCTTAATTTACCCCGCTCATGCAACCCGCAACACAAGTTTGGCTGCACCACGTACTATATGCAAGGATATATTCATTCTCTTGGCAAGTCGCAATTTTTCATTTTAAATACGATTGATTTTTTGTTTACTTATAAGTCAATGTTACTTTTACAGTGTATTGTGGATAAAAATACTTTTACCATCGCAGAACAGCAGCAGCAGCAGCAACAATAACAACAACAACAACAAACAATAATAATAATAATAATAATAATAATAATAATAATAATAATAATAATATCGTATTTAAATGCGTTGATGCTAAGGCCGTACAGCCGGCTCTTCCGCCTAACCACTTAAATATTTACATTTACATAATTACTATTGAGGCGTTCGGCGGAAATAGTGATAACTGACATTTCCCGTTACTTACGAAATTACAATGATCGTATTAGCTAACGGAAATGTGCTACACATAACTAATGAAACATGAAGCGTGAATGTATTTTCATTTTAATTTTCTGGATTGTAAACTAACATGATATAAAGAGAGAACATGTTTCTTATTTACAAGAAGGGCGTGGTAAGTCAATAATTTCACTTGCGTAAAATGTCAGAAATTTTCCTGTACCGGAATACCTCAATTGAGAACAAATTTAAAGAAAAAGGAGGGCAGATTTTACATGAAATTACATTGGAGTAAAAACACGTTTTTACTTCAAACGTTTTTACTAAAAACCGTGAAGAGAGAAATATTGCTACAAGAAACGTAAGTATTTTTCGCAAGATAATATTAATTTAAATAAATCAAATTGAGTGAAAACAAACCTTGATAGATAGTAAGAGAGGACTAAGAGATAATTCCTGTTTATTACAGGAAAGTATTACCCCACGATCGACTAAAGTGCGAGTATGGTATCTTTCTCTCATGATAATAGTAATTTATTATTCAAGAAGATAAAGAGATACTATATTATTAGTAAGGTTTCCTGAAGGTGATGGAAGGAACTCGTGATTATCTTCCTTGAATAGATAAAGTGTTTTATCGTTGTAATACTTGATTTATTTCCATTTTTAGTACAATTCAAAATTTAAAAAAATATTAGGTTACGCCAGGCCAAATAATTAGCTGCGCCGTCGTAAGGGGAGGGGAGTGCCTCCACTTGGAGCGCCCAAGAGAGTAAATAAAAATGTTCGTCACCATAGATAAGAAACACGTACTGTAACAGCATGTTACTGGCCATTAAGAAGTGGTTTGAACCTTAATAATAACATAAAATATTGTTTTCGTCGTGTGTACTAGTTTACTATATGTTATTACAGAATAATACTCAATGTGCTACAACAGATCATACTTTTTGGTATTATTAGCAATTGTTACGTAGTATAATATTTTCGCTCGATTGGAGCAATTTAAACTTTTTCCTGAAATGCATGGCGATCATATCGCTCTGTAGATAAATTAACAAATTTGTCGTGACAATACATGTACTCTCAATACATACATTACTTCTTAATCCGAAACAAATACTTTAGTTTATTCCTGACACACTTGAATTAACTTGAGTAAAAATTTTACCATAAAGTTCCTGCCGTTCTAAGTATTGTATTTTTCATTGTTTCCATGCTTATAGTTTATTAGTGTCGAATTTGTGTTTAGTGGTGTCATCAAAAACTACGTAATGTGTAAGCTATGAACACGTTAGTCGTTGACAAAACATGAAGGACTGGACTCGTCAATCGAAATCCCGTTATTGAATGCCGGCGCTAGAAATCCATGACACTTGCCTAGTTTATAGACAGGACTTGCTATTAGTAGCATAACGTGAGAACCCTCGTGATAACGAGACGTAATAGCTCACCGAGATTGGTTGATGTGACGCACTGAAGTGATCATTCAGCACATGAGGGATAATGGAAATACAGAAAGACTTTTCTGAGTCTATTAGAACTGAAGCCTGATGAGAGCTTGTTGAGTTTTATGAGATTTTTGGGAGATCCTGACGTGATAATCTCACGTGATAATCGACCTGATAAGGGTAAGATGGACCAGGACCAAAACTTTTGATCAGGTGGTCCTAGGATTCGAGTCCCGGTGGAGGCGTATTTTCGATCCTAACTAGATAGCTGGTTCGAATTCGCTTTCTGCAGAATTCTAGTGGCTGGCAGCTCTGATAGATTTTTCCGTACAATTCCAATAGATATTTTATTCGATTAATACTAGGCGAATCTCGGAGCGATACCTTAATAAACGGGCCACGGATCCCGCACGATGTTTTCTTCCTCGTCCTTGTCCTTACTCACACACACACACACACACACACACACACACACACACACACACACACACACATTTATATACATACACTCAGACACACTTACTTGCACTACAGTATCACATATGTCGCAAGACCAGTCCAGAGTTTAGAGCTCCGCTAGCAGAGATAGCTGAAAACCCTCGCAAGCCGACCTTGTCAGTCGGCGCCGGATCTCATGTATTAGCGGGAAAGGAACGCATCCTTTTTTTCATTTTAAGGGCGAAAAAATCCTTCTTGCGCCTTCCTTCGGAGGGGAAGTAAAGCCGGCTGTCCCATGTTAGTAGATTTACTGCATGTAAAAGATCCTCAAGCCTAAAAGAAACCTCTGAGCAAAATTGATATCCGTCTGTTTCGTCGCCCGAGATAATACCTCCTTTCTCCGCTAGGTGGTGAAAGGAGCGTAGCGAAATTTGCGTGGTTAGACGGAAGAGCGGGCCTGATTGCCCGAGTCTCGCCACGTAAAATAAGGCATTAACTAACTAACTTCCTCCTCTGGCGATATAACATGCATAACATTTAAGGGAGCATAGCAGTTGACGCGCCCGGGACCTCATATAATCGATCCCATCATTCCGACGTGACAGTTCGCGGTGCGCGCTGCAAAGGCGCTGTGCTGGCCCACTGCGTGCGGCATTCCGCCCGCCGCGCCGCGCCGAGGGCGAAAGCGGCGAAAGCGCAGCGCTGCCCCGCCCCCCTCGGCGCAAGGGCGCGCGCCTCGGCGCCTCCGCCCAGGGCGGGCGCGGTGTCATCGACCACCCCCTTCCGCCGCTGGGCGGCTGCCTTCACTTACGCATTCCAAGGGATGCATTTTAAGCTTCACTTTTTTTTGCGGCTTTTATATAAGGTGAGGATCTTTTACATGAGAATAACACTTTTGTTTTTGTTATTTAAAGTCGCATCAACATCTAAGTCATTAGCGACCACTATTAGTATTAACGTTATGATAACTGTGAAGATGAAACGATATGATAAGGGGTGAGAGGACGAACACAAATACAACCATGACCGAGGCGGACCCCGAACCCGCAACCTTCGGGTCCGAGATCTATGACACCACTGCCTTAGAATATACTGTTTGTTATACCAGAATAAATGAAATCAACAATTGAATATCTCCTGACAAAAAGGCTGTAACACGCGAAAAGCATTTCCCTTAGCAGGTTCATTAAAATCGATTGCAACCCTAATATCAATGAAAATTGTTTATTTCTTTAAATTAAATAACGTTTAGTAATTAACGTTAATTTTGGTTAACCAGCATTGTCTTGGTAGGGACATTCTCAAACATGGATACAATCCATTTTGCACAGTGCTGTGTACTGGTTTCAATATGTGAGATACAACCTTTTTGTTCTGAGATATTCAATTTCAGATTTAACAGGTGAATGACATAAAACCACAACAAAACTATAATGTTAGAGAAGTAAAATACATAATTGTGTTTTGAGCATTGTAACAAAGTGTATCTGCAACAGGAATAATGGAATTATCGTTTTACATTCTCGGCTCGAAAAAATATTAATGCTGGTGCAGAAATCAATTTTTTGATAGAAATCTCGTACTATTGAGCCCTAGTGTCCCAAAAGTGGATACATCTTGTTTCTATATGTAGTAAATTACTTCTTCCAAAAAATTGTGTAGTTAGAATCCACGTTTTGTGAGGAATGCCGGAGGTCCCAGTTTCGGCGACCACTCTTATTGCAAACAATACAAAGAAAGTATTGCAAATAATGCCAGACAAATAACACGAGAAAGTATGTGTTGTTGTAGCATCTATAATTTATTAATGTACTTTACTCTCTCTGAGAAAAAAAGAATTTCATCACCATATCAAACAGAAAATACCAATTTTGGTATAGATTCATTGTGCTGTTTAAACGCTATTGATATCCATAGACAGATTGACGGACGAGCTATAAGGATACGATGAAGTAATATAATACCGTGAATACGAGCGAGAAAATACACTTTCCTGGTATCAGGGACTCAGTGTTTTTTTCTGCCAAGTTTTGACACTTTTCCTTGCAGCATTCGTTCTCAATACTCTAATTTCGTTCTTTTAACAGAGTACATGAGAATGTGAAAATGATACTTTCATTCCTCGTATTCCTATGATTTATTATCATATAAACCTCATCCCAATATCTAGGATTATTTAAGATCTACACAATGCTCCTTCGATCGTGAAACGGTACGCGTACATAACTGTTATACCCTAGTTGGCAGGTTCAAACCCAATCGAAGTCATGGATTTTTAAGGGCCAAGATAAAGTTCAATTTATTTAAACTGCAATTGAGTGTAACCCAGTGGCAGTTAATTGCATAAATAAGGTAATGTAACAACATGAAAATAACAATACTAATAGTAATAATAATGATAAAATAATATAAAAACTGACGATCCATAAAACATTAAGTAACATGAAAAAAGAAAAGAAACGTTTATAATCTAAATACAAACAGAATATATGTATAATTAAGACCGGCACTGGCACCGGACTGTGGTTCACTTTACTGCATTGCACTTTCACTTCACTATAACAGTTAAAACACTTCCTTCGTTATTTCTCTACTCTACACTGCACGACACCTCACTTCACAATGTAACATTTATATATCGCTATATAACCTACCATTCTTAGTTAAGGCTGTCATTTACTTATGAATACTCTAAATTAATTTTCTAAACTGTTGAACGCTTCGAGGAAAAGGTTCAAGGGTTTCTACAGGTAATCTATTCCATTCCGTATCATTCAATTTGTGAGAGAAATTTTCGCGACATCCGTTTCCTGCGGTCTTAAATATATTTTGTGCCTATTTCAGCCGAAGCGATCACACTCACAAAATTCGAACAAGGAAACAAAATTCAGATCTTGAGAAATTTTCCTTTTGTAACAGAACAATTAAAGATTGGAACAGTTTACCCGCAGCAATTTTCAAAGCTTTTCCTCTAAGTGTCCGAAGCTTTAGAAATAAGTTAGAACAATATGAGAGTAATAGACATTAAATGAGTAAGTGCTGTGAAGTGCGGTGACATGCTGTGAAGTGCGGTGAAGTGCTGTGAAGTGCGGCGAAGTGCGGTGAAGTGCGGTGAAGTGCCGTGAAGTGAAAAAAAACAGGTAGTGTAGTGTAGTGCAGTGTAGTGCAGTGCAGTTAAGTGTGGTGAACGCGATCAGTGAATTAAAAAAAACTTAGCCAAACTTATGTACCTTGTATTAAATTTTAGCATCACCGACATATAATTATTGGATATCATGACAGAGTTGAAATATTTGTTATAATACTTAATATTAGTGTTAGTAGGATTATTTCATGTTCGGTTTGTTCTGTACTCCTTTATTATTATTGTTATTATTCTTATTATTAATATTAATATTGTTATTATTATTGTAATTATTGTTATTTAACTGCCACCGGGTCATACCCAATTGCAGTTCAAATAAATGTATGTATATATGTAAGAAGGCCTATATGGTGAAATTATCCATAATTTATGCAAGATTCGAACTTATAGCCTTAAGATGTCCTGACCACTTGAACAAATGCCCAAGGACAGAAACAATTTTAGTTTAAACCTTCAAAATATGATTTCAGAATGCCTTTCTAGAAACTCTGCTAATCCCTACCTCACCATGAAGATTACGGTGGCTTTCTAATTAAACAAAATACTTTTATATCTACGTACGAGTGTTACAAGTCTAGTTCGGGTCAGAATCATTACAAAGTATTGTAAAGAGAACTGCCCGAATAGCAATTTTCTTTTCAAAGCATTTTGATGGAATGACTCTCTCTCTCCCCCTTCTCTCTCTCTCTCTCTCTCTCTCTCTCTCTCGTTTAAATGACCTGCTCAGATGGCGCAGAGCATCATTTGGTGTCATTACAGTGGCTTTGACCGAGAGGTTCGAGTCCCGACGGTGGCAGGATTTTCGATACTAGTTTCTCATCGTATTTTAGCGGTATTGTGAATTGTAGCGGTCAGTTGCTCTCACCAGTAATTCTACGTGTTCTTTTCCTATGAAAATCAGCAAATCAATTAACATCAGGCAAATCAGAAATCGACATCAGACAAATGCCGGAGCAGTAACCTAACAAACGGGCCACGGATCGCACGCGATATTTCCTTCCTCGGCCTTTATCCCTTCCTCACCTCTTACGCTTACATGCACAAAACTAGCATACATCCTGGGAGATCAATAGGGAGATTAGATACCTGGTGGGGAAAGCCTTGAAGCCGACTGATAGGTCGGCGCCGGATATCACCATCTAGGGGGGGGGGATCGTCGACACCGCCCGCGATAAAAAATGCAGTACGGGCATATGTTTGTGGCCGTAGCAGTTGATGCGTCCAGAATCACTAATCAATGAATCGATGTCAGAGCGCTGCACTGGTTCTCCCATCTCTTCACTTGACCCTGTACTAGCAATTTAGTGTTGTGCACAATGTCGGGCGTCGAAAGTATTACCAGCGCGGGATACGCGAGGTGCCTAGCTGAGCACCTATTCGCCATCCGTTACGCCTGCTGCCACGCCGTCCTTTGTAAAATGTAACCGTTGCTGGGGTGCCGGGGCTATGGCGCACACTTTGTGCGGCAACATGCCAAGTTCACTTTCTCATTCGAACTCCTACGGGATATCGAAAACATTTCAATTACTCAACATTCGAATTAACTAAGGGATACATTTCATTAACGTACGTGTTATTAACATTTATTAGGAAAGTCATTTGGTCTGCCCAATAATGTTTTATTAATAAATTTTCAAGGAAAAAAAATTCGAAAAAAAGGACGACCAACAAGCAATATCATATTTAATATGTTAATGAAAATGACACTAGGTGTACAGAATTCACTATATTTTATACCGTGTATTCTATTTTTACACAAAGTCTAAAGAAAAATGTTGAATTATTGTAAAAGCTTAACATGAAATACCTCCAATCAAAATATCTTATTGATCTTTGGAAAGGTACTAATAAACCTTACTTCTGACGTGTGTATCATGTTGGAACTCAAAAGCTTTTAATCCGCTCGTATCCATTCAACTGCACAGATATGTGATACAACTACTTTTGTCAACACAAGGACCATCAAAATGGACTTTACTATCGACTCTTGACTTCAAATTTTTGGAGTAAATTCAATACTTCTTCTGTATATTGTCGACGAAATGTAAATAGGTGATTTTGTTCAGTGAAGTGAAGTGTGCGGAGGGTACCATGGTTTTAATTTAAAAGAGAATGTATAGAGAATAAAGATATTATAGTCAAGAAGCAATACTCATGTATAAATCGATTCCTACTGCTGGACTTTAATTATATTATTATTATTATTATTATTATTATTACTACTATTATTATTATATTATCATCATCATCATTATTATCATCATCATCATTATTATTATTATCATTATCATCATTATTATTATTATCATCCTCATCATTTTCTATAAGAAAAATATGGACTGAAAATAATTTCTCTTCTACTGATACATATTAGAGGTGGATTCATTCAATAAAAAGTTATGTAGATATTAGCGCTGGAATAAGAAAAGTAGAATTTTTGTTATATTACGTAATTTGAACGTCACAAAGAGAAACATTAAATCATAACTACACGGAAAGAGCAGATAGTAATACGCAAACAACTCGATACACATAAAGAAACTTGCTACCTTTTATATTGATCTTGATTCACAGTGAATCAGCAACAACAAGAAAAACAGTTAGAAGAACGAAAAGAAATTGAGAAGTTATTATTTGCAAATGCAGCATTCGGACCGCCATACAGGAAGAACATTGAAAAATAATTACTTAATAGGGCGTTTTATATTCAGTAAATTGTATAATGTACTAATTGTAAATTGTATAACTATCAAGTCATTTCACAAATTCTGTTAAGCGAACCTCTGACGACACGCATTTTCAGACTCTGAATTTCTCACTAAAAATTCTATTTAATTTATTAAAATAAAAGACTTGGATTTTTTTGTTTTGATGCCATGAAATTGTGCAAATGTGCTACATTAACAAGCACTCTGACCTTAAATACATTTATTATGTTATTACTAGTACAACATGTTTTATCTTAGTGTTTTGCTCGTACAAACACGTGCCCATTCTTTTTTCTTAGATTATGCACCTCAGCTTGCTGAATGGAATTGCAGAAGAAAATGAGCAATAGATGTGATACATTCGCACGATATTATGTAGGATATGCTTTTCTTCTACCATTTACGTGTATGTTTTTGTGCAATGGAAAAATCTATTCCCAAAAATTTTCTCACATTTGGGATACAATTAAATTACCTTTTATGTATTATTTAGTAGATAATTTACAAAGCGTCAGTTCTTCTTACTAAGTACTGAAAAATATTCAGTTTTAATTTCTTAATTCAAGTGATTATTTGTTTGGAGTTCGCATCTATTTTTTCAATTATGTGTTAATAAAATAATGAGCAATCGCCACAAAATCCATTGAAGTTTCAACGCTTCGTGACTTTAATTGGCAGGGGAGGCCGGGAATAGTTGGTACAAGAAGTTGGTTGGTCCTTAGGTTCCAACATCAGCCATACAGCTTCCGTAGGATCTAGCTATTTTAATTTTAAAGGCTCTGTACAAGAATTTTTAATAACATTTTCACAATTTTCACAAAAATGCCTGTAAATTTTTTGATTAAACTTTTTCCTCAGATAGGGAAAAGGATACCTAAAAATGGCCTTAATTTAGTAAAACTTCCTCAATTTTCGAAAATTGC
Source organism: Teleogryllus oceanicus (assembly GCA_964035755.1). Lineage (NCBI taxonomy): Eukaryota > Metazoa > Arthropoda > Insecta > Orthoptera > Gryllidae > Teleogryllus > Teleogryllus oceanicus. Next base: position 33,142,477 of record CAXIVR010000003.1, read on the forward strand.
AAAAGTTCAACATTTTTGTTTATTGCAGTTACCTACAATGCTTAGAAGTGTATCAGAACACGCTTACGGAAACACACAAACATTCATGCCCGGGGGGGGGGGAATCGAACCCGCGATGCTTCAAGCCTAGGAAGCCCTAGTCCTTCAGACTTAACAACCTAGACTATCTAGGCCGGGTATTTCTTTGTTGTTCGTCTGCTTTGAAGTGTTTCTTTGTTTGATTCTGTGCTGGGTTGGATGATGTGTCGATGGTGCGTGTCGGATAGAAGCGCCTTGGCTCCGGCGATGAACTGGTCTAAGTCAGGACAGCGCGGCGCTGCACTGATACTAATTATTTGTCATAATTTACTTTTTTTTCTTCAGCACACTGCACTTCACACGGACACTACTATTAGTAGAGTACTTTGAAGTATTTGCACTTGTTGATTCTACACTTTGGTTCCTCTGTTACTGTTATTGGTCAGATACACGATTCAGCAATAGGCAATCGATATTCTACCCCCAGGACGTGTCTGTGACCAAAGGAAATCAACCTTTATGTTTCGTTATTGTAATTATTAATAGGATGCTTTCAGATTATTTTTAAATATAAAATAAGGGAAATAAGTAATCTTCGATCTAATCCTTATTACTAGAAAGTGTAATTTCCAGGGCAAGTTTGGCAAATACAAATGTGAAGATGTTCTGCAAGACTAAATGATGGTAAACGTGTTTCATTGCGTAAACAAAACTTTGAGAAATAATTCATTTTGACTGATTTATTACTTCATATTCTCAAGGAAAGAGGGTGCCATTCTATCCCCAGCTAGTGTCAACCAACCCCATAGCCTCTGCAAATCACTCATAAGTGGGGTTGGTTTGCACATCATGACTCGATGATTTTAATAACTAAAAGTTCGACAGTCAACGATTCACGAATAAAAAGTAGGTACCATAAGGGAGCCTAATGAAGGTAGTTTTCATTGATATCGTTTAACTTATCAAAAGTAAATTGAGTTATGTAAAAAATAAACACACACCAGGCAGCGCCAACAAGCCCAGGTCTCCGAGATCGCTAAGGCAGTAGTGTCGTAGTGAACTTGGATCTAAGGGTCGCCGGTTCGAGTCCGCCTCGGGCATGGTTGTATTTGTGTTCGTCCATTCAAACCTTATCATCACCATTTCGTTTCAACCTCATAGTTATCATAACGTTAACTCAAACAGTGGTCCCTAATGACCTAGATGTTAATGCGACGTTAAAAAACCAATAAAAAAAGCCCAAGTCTCCTCTACAATTCATGTTTCTGTTTCAAATAACAGATTTGTGACAATTGGTCTGAATTTTTCTCAGATATTCTTAATATAAAATTATTTTGCAAAATAAAGCTGTTTTAATTTTTCAAGGACATAATGAACATGAAGTTCAAAACCGCAGTATAGCAATAATTGTCTTCCATTATATCGTGTACATGAACTTCCTACTCAAGATTGATTGCATTCAGCAACATCAATCATGATTACTGATATCTCCAGTTTTATAATTCTTGCAGGAGTAGACCGCCTGCCAAACATAAAATATTGTAATCGATGTAAACAATGTTCTTCAGATGGGTTAGTTCAAGATTTGCTCATGGCGGAGAATACATTGAAATGGTCCTCACCAAAATGACCATATATTAGTGTGTAAATAAGTAGTACGTGACTATGATGTCATTATGACTTTATTATGATTTTATTACAGAATAATAATTTTAATTTTGGAACGAACCTGCATTCAATTTTGGAAATTAAGGTATTTTTTCTTATAAAATTAATTAAAAAAATTATATCAATATTGCTTTATTTCCAGCAAAGACCATAAGAAACTAAAGATTCTTTCAAGAAATGAAGAATTAAAATCCGTTTTGATGATCCCTGACACGAAATTAGTGTTTATAATGCGAATGGTAAAACCACTTTTACCGCGTGAGTCATACGCTATTTTTTAAAAGTTTTACTAACATTAATTTTATTTTAATTCAAGCACACAAATCACAAATGCGTTATATTAATGTGAGTAGTAGCTGATGCAATTAGGGGATAGAACTTTGTCTTCTTTGTTGTATTCAGTTTCATGTAAATATTTGAGCATCGATTCACTATTAGCATTAGTGCTAAAAATTGAAGTTTTAGCACGCTTTGCACGACACGAAAGTAACAGCTTTTACTAAGATCTGTCGAAAGAAGTTGTTTTTACTTTTCCGTGTACATGCATATATACGGGAGTAATATACGTAATGTAGAGAAAGTTGTGTAATGTTGCCGAAAATCGATTTCGAGATTTCAACGGAAATAATCGTTTTGGGGTCCCCTGATACCGAAAAAAAAATTTCAAAACGTCCGTCCGTCCGCCTGTCTGTCTGTCTGTCTGTCTGTCTGTCTGTCTGTCTGTCTGTCTGCCTGACTGCCTGTCTGCCTGTCCGTCTGTCTGTCTGTCTGTCTGTCCGTCCGTCCGTCCGTCCGTCCGTCCGTCTGTGAACACTACTACTACCTAAACCATATGTACGATCTCTTCCGAATTAAAGAATCCCTTGTAGATCCGGCTCTAGTTGAAGCTTTGAAATTTTGAAAAACATTCTTTAAAATTTGGGGGTATTTTACATGAAACCCCCGGACATTTTCAAATTTTTTTCAAAAACGGCGCGAAATTTTTTCTTTAAATTTCTTGTTAGATAAGAGCGAAATTCGCTTATGAATGTGGTCTTAATTTCACGGTTAACTCTGAATTTTCGAAAATCGCAAAAGTTTGATTTTTTCCGGCGTCTTCCTACAACTACAAAATTGAAGACAGGTTTTTTCTTCAAATGAAATTTGCTGAGCATCAATAGTTCTTTCAATTAGGTCATGTAGATTTTTTTGGAAATTGTAGTTGTTTTCGTGCAATAGTTCGTGCAATGTTTGCAAATTTAAGAAGTAACACAAACAAGATTTTTTCAAAAACGGTTCTAAATTTTTTTCTTTAAATTTTTGGTAAAGTTAGTTCCAGACAAACCCAATACCATGACATAAACGCCATATTGCTCTATTGTTTTATTTTTTTCAAAAATTACAAAAATGAAATTTTGTTTACTTGTCTCTCACGTCTGTAAAATTTACATTAAATGCGATTTCTTTACATTATTATATTAATGAGCACATGTGCTTTAAAAAATGTCAAATAAATTTTCTCGAAAACTCAAGAGTTTCCTGTAAAAATTAACTCAAAATTCCACTTTTTCAGAAACGCTTAAACGGCAGTTTCTCAAAAATGGCTTCAAACTTTTTCTTAAAATTCCCCCAATAGATAGTACTAATTACTCTTTAATATGATGTAAAGTTCATTCAAGTGAATTCTATTGTTTTTTCAAAAATTACACAAATGTAATTTTTTGAAATATCTATCACGCTGCTAATATGGACATTTCCATAGATTTGTATGCATTATTACATTTGTAAGTGGATGTGCTTCAAATGACTTTAAATGAGTGTTTCGAAAACTCAGTAGATTCCTGTGAAAAAGAGCTTAAATTTCTTTAGAGTCATTTTCTTAAAAACGGCTACGAATTTTTCAATGAAAATTTCTATTTAGGACGAGTTTTTACTCTTATTTAATATTTTTGAAGTAATAATTCGGTTGTACTACTAGGAAAGCAAGAAGTTGAAAAAATGTCTAAAACAATGTACTTTGGGCGTCGATATATGGCAGCTGGCCAGAGAATAGAGCAAGATATTAAAGTCAGACCACACCAAGGAAATTAGAAAACTCTACTACGAGAAAGTCTGTGCCATTCTGTAGCACCTCTAGTTTATGATTACTTCTGTGTGATTGACTGTGTGCGTATGTGTCAGGCTCATCTTGGACAGATTAGAAACGTTGGAGCTGTAATTTGATAGGACGTTCTTAAATAGAAGGTTTGTTATTTTCGTTCCCAAGATATTTAAGATTGGTGCACATGATGAGGAGATATTCCCAGTTTTGTGCCGAACGAGGTGCAATACCTTGTAAGAAATTGCCAAAAATGATACACAGTGGGGGGAAAATGCGAACATAGCATTTACGCTGTACGCATTTGTTCACAAAACTGCGATGAAGAGCAGAATTACGATTTGTTGGCGCCAGGTCTACTATTCACAGAAGCACCAGTGTTTTGTTCACTTTTTATAGATTCCAGTCAAAAGGAACTTCGACATTTCACGTATTCATCCGTAAATTTGTTTGCTCATCGAATCAAACGAGGCTCTTCTTTATGTTAACCATTCGACATTTCGTCTGCCTGAAAATGTATTTGTAATATATTCACGAGAAAACACGTTGTTCAATGTCTTCAAATTTAGCTTGAATTTAGCTTGAAATCGTTACATAATGATTATTTGAGAGTCGAGGTCTTTTGTCAGAATACTACTAAATTAGAAGGTTTCTCATTTTACAACGCAATGAGGAAACATTAAGTGGTGTAATATAATTACTCCAATCGCTTGTGGTAATTCATATTCAGACACGCCTCAGCAGTTGGAGTACTTTTAAACATCAATCATAAGGTCACGCATATTCTTATCGTCCCTTACCCTTGAAGTGATGTCCCTCCTAAATATGACTTTCCGTTTTCTTGTTGCCTACGCCTTAGATGTCACTGCAATAGCGCCTTAAGTATGCGATGAATGGAGACCCATATAATTGATTAATTTGTGGTCTCGAAATACCAAATTCAGGAACAATGGATTTATGGGAAACATTGGGACATTCCAAAGCCGAGAACTGGCAAATGATTTTCTTTTCAATAAAGAAGGCGTGACAACGATGCAAGATAGTATGATGATGGGTGTTCTGTGTTGTATATATGTGAGGTGAACCACCGAACAATGTTATACTTGCGGCTCTCCTGTAATAAAAGGGTAAACCGCACTCGCTTTATCGATACTTCTCTTTGACGTGCAGATGAATTGGCATGACTTTCAACGAGAAATAAAAAGATATTAACCTAAAAGCCTGAATATAACTGAATTTATTAAACGTCTGAATAAATCGTTCTAATCCATAATATTTCTTTAAAAGGAAAGTTTCCTTGATGTTTGCGATCAAATTGTGCCACTATTACTGTTTTGAAAATGTTGGCTGAGTGAAGCAGCTAGTAAACATTTCAATACAATGTATATTGTCTTGTACTCCTTTTCAAAAATAGAAAGATATCTAAGAAAATTAAAAAATAATAAAAAAATTCATAATATTATTTATATGACGTCTTAAATTGCAAAAGATGTAAGACTCATTAGAAAAATATATATTAATTATTTAAGCAATGGTATTTGGTTCATGACTAACTTCTCTCGGAGGATATAGGAGGGAATTAACATAATTGTTATACTATATCATTTTATATTCTTAAGCTTTGATATTTTGTTTATAATAAAATTATTTTAATAGAATTATAATTATTTTGTTAATTTTGACATGTAAATACAATGGTCTCCGAAAAGAGAATGAAATTTCCACTGTAACTCTTTAGTCATTTCATAATTAGTTAATACGATGAGACATGTTTACAAAATATGTGCACTAAGACTGCCAACAGTTTAAATGAAATGTGACACTTTATCGAAGTTGTTCAAGAAATAATTTAATGTGGACTAGGGCTAAATAGCACAAATTGGGAGGACAGAAACACTTTTCGAAACGTTTATTATTCAATGAAAATGACACCAGATCGAACAGATTACGTTGGGTTGGTTTCACTACTCGATCTTGACTACTTTTGCCGCAATGCTCCTGTGTGCAATGACCCTGACAACTTTTACCCCCAGACACTTGTCAAAGACTGCGTCACTACTAACCTTACATCATTACATTTTTCTCCAGGGCTGAGTGAAGGATTTTGACCCATAGGTCTGATCTTCATTCTTCTGCAAATCTCTGGCACTGACTAACAATTACTAATAAGGCGGTATTAAAAATGAAAGCATATTTGTGTCTGTGAAACAAATGTTTTGTTATATGTATAAGATGGACAAGACTGATACTCGTACTTTTCATCACGCGTTGAAGCCTGTGACATAGCCGAGCTGACTGTAAAAGAACACATTTATTGTACGAGGTGTTATGAAGTGTGGTAGGGTATAGAATATTGAAGTCAACGGGAATAATTCAGGCTAAGTCCTTTGAATTAGGTACCTCAAACTTACATGGCGATAGCCTCAATATTTGGATAGAGTACAAAGTACTAACTACCCTCTTGGCCAATAACAAAAAAGCAAACAAGATGAATTTCGATCAATATAATGTAAATCAAAGGAACGAAAAAAATGAGCCAGAGATTTTTTATCAGAATAATTTAGAAAGCATAGAAATTAAATGTGATTATTGAATTGTATCATAGATTGTTGCTATTAGTATTATTATTTTATTACATACTAATATTATTATTCATCTTTAATTGGTATTCTCCCTATCAGATATATTTTATTTATTCATGAAGATTGCTTTCCAAGTCTTTACAATGTGTTCTTTGTGTACTGTGGGAAATAAATTCTTTTGCCAAAATAATTACAATTAGTAAGACAATATGTTATAGTATACGTTACTCTTGAAATTACAATGGTCCATGCTTGAGAATTTTTTAGTTGAAAATGGTTGTTAACGTAAAGTCGATAATAACTACTACGATTCTAATCTTGTGGTTATTTAGAGATTGGGTTAGATCTGTTTAACAGTTCAGTAAGAATTATTATTTAATTCATTATTTTATTATTATTATTATTATTATTATTACTTCTATTCGTATTATCACAATGTTAAGACAGTGTGTAAGCGTTACATAAATTTAATCCACGCCCCAACTAACCTCTGCAACTAACCTCCCTAACCTTTTTTTCGCAAAACGTGCGTGTGGCATATACACACTTGTTTCTATGCATTATTGTTAATTATAATTGTATTTATATTTACAATATTTATATTTATAGAATTATTACAACATTAAACAAGGTAAAATTGAAATTCAGGTTAAATATCATTCCTTCCCCATTGCCAAAGCGTTTAGCCTCTACGCGAGGGGCGTCGCCTCTGGTAGCGCATTGAAATCCATCAGCGGCTCGAATTTTACTGGTGACATCGCGAGGCCGCGATCTTCGCTGCGGTGGCGGGGGCTGCCATTGGCCCTGGACGCCGCTTCTCCGCCACCACCGCCGCCGCCGCCGCCGCCGCCGCCGCCGCCGCCGCCGCCGCCGCCGCCGCCGCTGCCACCGCCACCGCCACCGCCGCCGCCGCCGCCGCCGCCGCCGCCGCCGCCGCCGCCGCCGCCGCCGCCGCCGCCGCCGTCGCCGCCGCTGCCACCGCCACCGCCACCGCCGCCGCCGCCGCCGCCGCCGCCGCCACCGCCGCCGCAGCCGACGCCGCCGCCTCCGTCAAATCCACCACCACCGCTTCGCCTCCGCCATGGGCACCGCCGCCGCCGCCGCCGCCGCCGCCGCCGCCGCCGCCGCCGCCGCCGCCGCCGCCGCCGCCGCCGCCGCCGTCGGCCACGCTGCCGCGGTCGCTTCTCGCCGGCCGCGCGCGCTTGCTTCAGTTTTGTTCGCGGTGCTCTCCGGCTACGACGACCCCGCAGCGGCCGCCGCTTGAGTCAGCCAACGCACTCCGGACGACGATGTGGTGACAGGTGAGCCGGCCCGGCGCGGCGCGCTCCACTTCGGCGCTCTCCGGACGCGTTTCATTGTGTGTTGCACGAAAACCCCTTGCGCCATTAGAAGGATTCCCTAGAGCGTTCTTATTGTTACAGTAAACCCTCGTTCGCACGAACTCGCTTAACACGAATTTCACCATAACACGACCAAAACTTCGGTCCCGGCAAGTGAATACGGTAATATGGACGTTTATAATACTCGGATAACATGAATTTTTAATACACGAACTCCGATTATTTATTTCCATTGGAATTCGTGTTAATGAGGATTTACTGTAGTTTCGCACTTAGTCTTCGATGTAAAGTCTCAAGCATTGAACAAAAGTGATATTCAATTACATTTTGGAATATTTTATAATATATTCCAAATAGCCTTGCCGCGATTTAAGAATATGCTGGTGATCATCTTTCCATGGAAAGGGTTTTTTGTGCAGGTCGTTTAATTGTATTTTTTGGTGTTTAATGGTGTTCTTGTAGGGCCTCGTTTATATTTTATTTGGGTGTGGACAGAGGGTGTCAGTTCAGAAATTCTTTGAAATGTTGGATTAGCATGACTACTCGAGGCACTCAATTTTCAAATGTGGTCTTCCCTTCCAAGAATGGACATCTTATTAGATTTTTGAGTTTCCTTTATGCGTTTTGAAGAAGTGTCTTCAGGCTTTAACCTGAATATCATTCACATTTTTGAAATTTTTAATTACTTTGCCATGCATGATTTGGTAACGTGATGGTACTTGTTTTCAATAAAAAGTGTCTTTTAGTTGTTTAAAGTTTGTGGCTGATTTAATTGATTTTTTACTTTTCCCTCTTATATTGCAGTACAGGGAGGTAAAGTTTTGGAATCAACTCACCAATACAATTTGAATTTGGGCGATAAATACCGGGTTCACATTTTTTTGAGTGCTAACTGCTCACACATATCTGGATTAAGTTGTATTAGTGTTGTTACAAAAATACATCAGACTGGTACATTTGACGAGATACTCGCAATTTTGTATCCGAAAATTGAGATGTCTGTTTGGATGAATGGAAGGACGGAAGGAAAGTACATATCACGAATATGTCAGGTTAGAAGCATTTGAGCTGAAACTTAGTAAATACATCAGGAGTAAGATCTAGCGGTTCCTTTCCGGAGATATCGAGCTATTTTAAGTTTTGGGGGCACGTTTTTACATAGAAGCTTTGTGACATTTTCAAAATTTTCTAGAAAATGGCTAGACATTTTTTCTTTATTTTTTGCTCGAAAAGAAGGAATGTGATTAAAATATAAATGTGATTTAGTTCTGGTTTTCACTAAAATATCTGAAATTTTCAAAATTGCAAAATTGCAGATTTGTTTTCTTACCCTCGTACAAGTCCAATATTAAAGCTAAAGGTTTCTTTCTCAATACAATTTATACCTAAATTTTGGATATTTGCCCCGCACATTAAAAATAGGAGTAGTGGTTGAGTAATTAGACTAATAGGAGGAAAACTTCGGTATTCCGTGCATTCACTCGAGGTTTTATAGGAGACTACTATTATTAACTTTTACATTTCATTTCGCAGATGTTAATTTTTGTATAGAAGTCTACATTTTTTGTTTATTTCAGGTCGCATTAACATTTCGGTCATTAGCGACAGTCTACATTTTATTTTCCACACTTAGCGCTCAGTACACGAGTTATGGTCTCTCTTTTCAAAGGATAAAAATATACTTCCAAGTTTCGTGTTGAGAGTTGTGTATTTAGTTTTGAAGCGGATGTGGATTTTCTCGTTTTATTTAATATTTTTGCTTAGAATCTCAGGTGAATTCATGTTCGCAATTCGGATATTAGCATTTACCCACGGAGTTGTGTTTTTATGGTGTTAAATAGTTATTCCTCCAGAGCTGTGTATCCCCCTTTTTTTTCCCATTTATGCTTTTAAGAGGAAGTCTTCACAGTTCACTACCGATTTCTTATTTAAGGTCCATTTAGTATGGTAATGTATATTTGAATATTATCCGATAACAACAAGTATTGGCGTTGTTGTCTGGTTTAAAATGAGACTTAAACTTTAATATTAATTTAATGAATCACGTCATGAGGTTGCGTGTTTGGAGTTGTGTCAAATACCTACACCGTTTGTTGTAATATTCTCTTTTGTACCAGATCTTACTATTAATGAGTCATTGTTTTTATCTAGTCAACGTTTGTAAGCATTTTGTGTCCGTCACAATGGTCATTCACTACATTGTCGCTTCTTGGGAAATACTTTGTCAAAACATTTAAGTATTATTTTATGTATAATTCCATATCTTGAAGAGGCAGTTTTAAATTTGTCAACCGTGACTATCATCAGAAGATTTGTTACGACATGTCATTTTTCTTCATTCATTATAACGGTCATTTATTAGTCATGATTATTTTACTCCATGTGGTCCCGAAAATTGTCGTAGTTCGATAATTTACTAAAAGTTATTACCAAATTTATCATGTACCTTTGAGACAAATAAATTGATATTGTAAGTAGGGGATCCTACACTTTTTGTTATGAACTGGGTGTTAGAAGGGAGGAAGCTTTTGTAAATTACAGAATATGTTTACTCATTTATATGGTACTACAAACTCTTTCTACCATTTAGCGAAGTTAGATATGAAGGTGACGTTAGATGTAGAAGAAAATACAAAAGAAACGAGGTATTAATTACTTGCTAAGAAGTATTTGGCGAATCTTTACTTTGTTGCCGAACAAAATGTTGCACTTCTCAACAAACATATAAGGATGTACCAAACTCACATTTCAGAGAAATATTTTAAAAGATTTTGAAAATAAGTTCGCTATCAAATATGACCCATTAAATAATATTTTGATCTCTTGAACCACGAAATAATAATAGTTTTCATTTTTCAATTTTATGAGGTGATTTTTGATCAGGTGTTCAATGAAATAAATTATTTTATTAAAAATATTTTTTTAAAAAACACGGGTGTGAGAAAGAGCAAAACACATTATATTTGTGAAAATATAGACAGCTTTTCTATTACCTGGAAATTCAATTACTGATATCAAAGAAACTGAGATAGAATGGAAGTGGTGATATGCACAATCCAAATGAAATGAATTATGGAATCAATTTATATTTATTGCAAATATCTGATTTTGAGAATACAACTACTACACGAACGTTTTAAGTGTTCATAGTGACTGAAAAACAGTTTTTACTTTTTAGCAACAATCTTCGTGACCTTGTGATTTACTTAGGAAACTGTAGTACGATGCAAATAAATGAAATAATAGTGAATAAGAAGCAAAGAATCAATCAAAGGGGTCAATCTATTTGATTTCAGGTCTTGCAATCTCTAAAGAATTCCATTTTTTCTGGATATTAAAGAATCTGATATTGAAAAGAGAATAATTTCGGATGTGTAATCATCAAGTAGTTCGCAAACTTTGAGTTGATGGAATTAAGTACACATAAATAGTGGGAATTCTGATTTGGTGTTGTTGACGTTCTTATAAGAAAAATTGAATTGAATAAGAAGGAATTGAAGAAATAAGAAGAAATTTCTTCTTAAGTACACATAACTTCAACACAACAAAATAGTGAAGAAGGCTAAAGAAATTGTAGGACTTGTGCATTAATTGAAACTGCAATAAGATCCTTCAGATACTAAAGGAACAAAAATACGCAGTTAAATTATTTTGTATAAATAATGAATGAAGAAAAATAACGGTAGCAAAATGACTCCGCGAAACGCCCTTCAAATCGCAAGTGGCGCCTTCTCCCGCTCGCCGGCCACCTGTTGACGAAAGCGTTGGGCGTGTCGTTCAGATCCCCCCACCACTTGCTCCGCAGACCCAGGCCGCCTCTTCCGCGCCGTTCTTTCTTTGCCACCGGCCACTATACTCGGGTTTCGTAACGTGGCGGATGACATTAGGTCATTTTTACATCTGCCTTATAAACCGGGAGCGGTAGCTCAGTGCATCAACTGATGTCACTGCAGCGCCTCTGACCGGGAGGTCCTAGGTTCGAGTCCTGACGGCGGCAGGATTTTCGACACTAGCTTTTCAGCTAGGTCGAATTCAGTCGTTTTCGGGAGGAGAATTCTAGCGGCCGGCTGCTGTGATCGGTAGTTTTCCGTGGTTTCTCCGATCAACACTAGGTGAATGCCGGAGCAGTACCCTATCAAACGGGCCACGGACCGCGTGCGATCAGTCCTTCCTCTTCCTTGTCCTATCCTCTCCCCCATACACACACACTTACACTAACATGCAATACACTACCACATATTCCGGGAGACCGGTCGGGAGCTTAGAGTTTGTCCCGGTTGGGGCGGTGGCCCGCTGGTGGGAGAGACCTGGTTAGGGGGAAACCCCACTAGCCGACGGTAGGTCGGCGCCGGATCTCACCATCCAGCGGGGGATGAACACCGCCATCTCCCGAAAAAAACATACACTACACTAACGGGACTAATGACCACAGTAGTTGACGTGCCCGCAAACACGAAAAAAGCAATCAATCAATCTGCTTTATAAAATGAATCTTTAGAACAGTAATAAGCACATTCTGAGGCCATAAGCCCCGTCGAGAAGAACGTTCGCGAATTAATTAAAAATATTCATTTTATAATTTTATATATTTAAAATGATCTAATGTCATCCGCCACGTTACGACAACCCGAGTATACATTCCACGCGACAGAGTGGGGCAGGCGCGAGGACGGCGAGGGCGCCGAGGACACGGCACGCCGCGCCGCGCCGGCGTCCTCCAACGACCGACTGTGCGCACGCGCGCGGTCCTCGCAACCTCCGGCCGCCGCCGCCGCCGCCCGCGTCTCCGTCGGACTGGAACAGACAGGCCCGGGCAGGGTTTACAGTTAGTGCAGAAAGTGATCGTTCACCTAGGCAAATGTGGCGAAAGCAGCCGTAGAATATGAAGGGGGTGTCACAGAAATGTGTAGATAGGTTTTCTTATTTAGTCAATTTCTTGAGGTGGGTTTAGAATTCTATTCCCTCATAAAGCGCAAAATATTTTTTAAAACCTAATATTTATAAATAAAAGAAACTACCCCGATAGTGAACATAGAAAACGTCAATGTATGTTTATTATTAACAAATATATTACTTCATATAATATTGCGTAGGGTTTCTATTTGCATTTGTTATTGCCTCCAGTCTTCGCGGAATGGATTTCCAACTCTGTCGACTTTGCAGGGTTAATTAAATTTCATTCTCATACGAGAGCATATTTAAGATAGTATTTATTACACACACTGTATTTTCTATTTTGTATTCTAAGACTGGGCCACTACGATGTCCAGGAATCGAGATGTATGAATTTGTTTTTACTTTCTCGCATATTACGTATTTATGTAGTAAAGAGAAAGTATTGTAATGCTGCAACGGAAAGTGGCATTTACGCTGTTTTGTCTTTCGATTATAGCAGCCCCGAGAACAAATCGAGCGACAGAATAATAAAATATTTTATCTTACAAATCAGTAATCTAATTTGCAGATACTGATTGATTTTATAATCTGATGACTCATTGCATTAAATGGTAAAAATGTTTCATGTTGGTATAAGCTTATCTTAATGAGATAATTGTATCAAATGTTTCATCAGACACTTTAAAATATTCTCCTCTCGTGTTGACATTTTAAAACTATTTGAGTATCTATTTTTAGGACCTGAAATAAGATTTTTTATAATATTTTTTTCATTTAAAGACACATCAACGTATGTGATTATTAGTGACCGCATTTCTAATTTTATTCTAATAATACATGGAAGCTCAATGCTTTCTTCATAGTATGTCTTCTCTTCAAGTTGTCTACATTCATGAACTACAGTTAAGAATATTGGACTTAAATTTGATTTCTGTAAAGTTCTCAACAGTTGTAGTATCGACCTTTATTCGCCCTAAATTGAGACAAAAACATCCACTGAGGATATTTGCTGCATCTAGTAAAGTGACTTTCGGCAGAGTTCCAAGGTGTTTATCTTGTAATTGCGGACTTTCTTCAGCTTTCTGCCAATCGTTCGTGACTACATCGTTTGCTAATCGTTCGTGACTACACTCGTATCGCAGCCACTATGCTAGTATCTACTCTCAGTAATCTTCACATGTCCGTGAACTCAACAGCTAGTGGATGGTATTTTCCTATTCTGGCGATTGTAGAAACTAGCTTATCATTTGTAAGAATTTGCAACGCAATTTTTTTTTTCTGTTTCTGTATGAATCACAATTTTAGATCATTACACTCTGAAAGTGTTTGTGAACGTCACTAGCCCGAGTAAAACTTCACTCCCAGACGAACCACTTGGATCACTTCTGCCTTCCCAACCATCAAGCCGATCTTGCACGCGTGACCATACCAGACAAGTGCGTACTCCCGGAACCAATGTAGCTCGCCCGTCGGTGGTTGGATCCGTTTAGCGGTAGAGAGCCATGTTGCCACTGGATGGTGCTGAAAGCAAAAGCCCATAGGCCTATCGCATATCGTTCTATTCTCACTCACTAATAACCCCAGTGTAGGTGCCCGAAGTCACCAGGCCGGTCAAAAATGGAAGGTGATGAGAGAGCCCTAAACACAAGCAAACTTCTATGGCCCAGACGGGATTGAAACTAATGTCTGCCTTGCGGGTTGGCAATTGCTGAAGTTATGTATTACGTCACTAAAAATATTCAGTTTGGTGCCAAAGATGTAAATGCAATGTTAGATTATTATTGCAAATTGAGGTTTATTATTACTACACCTATAAAGTAAAATTAAATAAGCTAATCGCGATATTTCATAGCTACAAAACGTTTTCAAAAGTAGGATGTATCGATGTAAATAAACTATATATCGGAAATAAATGTCTCACTTAACTTTTTCTAACATGCGTTGCTTTTCCAATAAAAACTGTAAAAGTGAAATGTTTTAGAGGATTTGAAGTGGTTGGGCATATTTTTATTCTGATGTCATGTAAATTAAAAATAAATACGGTTGGGCAGTAGCCCTCTAGTGGGAAATATCTGATTGAGGAAAACCGCACCCGCTGATATCTATGTCGGCGCCAGATCTCACCATTCAGCGGGGCAAGAACACCGCCACCTCCCTGATAAATCGTGCACTACCCTTGTGGGACTAATGACCACAGCAATTAGGGCATTCGGAAACACGAAATAATCAATCAGCTTTTTGTCGCAAAATAAAATGATTCGCTCAGATTGAAATATTCATTCTGCAATATTACATTTTCAGAGCTGTCATATCTCGACGATGCGGTTTTCTCTAGAAACGTTTTCTTTTCGATATCAAATAGCATTCTGAATGAACAGCCGTAAGTGGCGTTCTCGCTTTCTCCTCTTCGAAATCGGAATCTGAGCCGACCTTCCGCTCCGTACCCAGTGGAGACGACGCGCCGGATGAATCACTATTCCTTGCCCCCAGACAACGCCGTTCAAGTACTCTTCCTTGTTTGGACACACCGTGGCGTAGTAAACGACAATCGAATACTCGTGTCGGAGTGGATTTCTCCTCCAGTCTGTTATTTCACTTGACACGACTAATTAATTTTATAGACCTTCTCGTTTACGATTCTAATCTATTACTTTTCGAACCCTGACATTTCGATTAGCATTTAAATTCACATGAGGTCACATTGACAACTGAAGCTTTCTGAAAAAGAGAAAGAAAGAATGAAAAAAACCAGATATGAGGAAACGAACAACTCGCCTCGCATAAGATTTTATTTTGCTATTTAATTTGTTTCAAAAATTCGTTCCGAAGTGAATCTTGGATTTCCGTTTCCTTTGATGCAAAAATCGATATTCGTGAGAAGTTACTCCACGACACATGAAAGAAAGTTACATTGTTCAACTCCCGGCAGTATGATTAATAACGATTCAAGACTCACATGAGTTGTGAGCTTAAAGAGTCAAAAAAATTGAATAGGATCAAATAGGGTTGAATTACATTCTACTTATAACATATTCAAGCTTTCAATTTTAGACATATCTTAAAACAAAATACGAATTACTATGCACTTCTTTGTTCCTCCGCAGCCATATTACTGAGATAATCTGCTTTATTACATGAATTTAATTACGTTGTTGCCAATCCCTGTTATGTCCCAATCTGACATTTGTTATGTGATCCCCTGACCACAACGTATTTGGCGCGGACGAAATGAAAATGCATCCTCTTATGAGGATGTCCTCTAATCAATGTCATTCGGCATTCTTCACAAATGGAGCAAGCAAGCTGGAAGAAAAACACGTTAGAGACATTAAAATTACTATCCAATAATTCTCGAGTAGGTTTTCCTCCATCTTATATCATGCGAGAGAATAAATTTGTTTACGATTCGATCCTAGCACCTTCCTGTCCCTGGCTCTTTGACAGGAGAGTCGATATTTGTTGGGAGGTTTTTCTTGTCAATTAGATCTAGCTATAAGTCTAACATGAGGTTAGGAACATTAAAATCACAACCGGGCAAACCTTGAAAAGATTTCTCTCCAGCCTCCGAACTGGAGCGAGATGGGTGGCGAACACGTGACCGCGGTGGGATGGGGGATCGAGCGAGATTTCGGAGCGCGCCCTTGGAGGGCGACGCGGAACGAGGAAAGACAGCGAGGTGCTGGAGATCGTCCTTCTGGGCGACCCTGTGTCCGTTAAGCCGCCTTGTTTTGAAAGAGCAGCTGACGTAGGCTGGTGCTGCTTCTTCAGACCGGTCCAAAGCCTTTCGCCGAGAGTTATTGACGCTGCGGGCCGCGCCGGTCTCTAATGGCGTTTGCCCCGAGGGCCCTTGCGGGCTTCCTTTCCTCGCGGTTTCTTTACAGCACTGGGAGAACGGTACTTGCTTTGAGATGTGCTCACACGTTTTCTCCATAGATAACGACATTAGAATGGAGACATCGGTAATTTATGAATGTGTTTATCTGCGGAGTAAGTTGCTGAGAGGCGGCACAGCGGCTGCAGTTCCACAGACAAGATCTCAGCGTGACCGCCGTCATATGGCATGCTCGTTGACGTCCGATGCTTTTGACGACAATGATGACAGCAGTTTTTATTTTAATATATTTGTTAGCAACTGTGAACATTTAAATATGCATTGTGCATGGTTATTGAGAGGGCTCTGCTTAGAAACTGAAAAAAGGTAAAAGGTAGATATTACGAAAGATAGCATGTATAACGAAGGTGGTATTGTAAGTTTTGAACACACGGCTGAAAGCACAAATACCAAACTTTGTTATATCGGCTATCTTCACGACTTACGAACTTCAAAAGCGATTGTTATTTTTATTTCATCTGCATAACGACTACCACGTATTACAACATTAAATTACATAATTTATTTTACATTTACGCGAGTACAAATCTTAAAAAGCTATTTTATCGCATATTATTTACATTTAGAATACTTATGGATAGAGGTTGATGTGAGATTTTTACATTCGAATTGTAAGGTAGAGATGGCGTATTGAAGGGAATACTTATTTAGGGAAGGGAGTGTACAGCATTATTGTTATTTTTAACTATTTTTAGAAGAGAAGATGATGTGGTGAGTAATTAAATGAGCGTAAAGGAGTAATAGTGATGACAGGCGGGACAAACGGACAAGTGATACAAGAGAAACCTCATGCGAATTCGCTTCGTTTACAAAAATTCCACAAGAAACAAATAGTTTTCGAGTCTCAATTCGCAGTGGTGCGAAGCTAGCATGCTGTCTGCGTGTGATATGATTCGGACATTATTTGTTTTTTAATGATGCCTGTGAATTCATTATTTCACTGTTGAAAGACAAAATCCAAGAATTGCTTAGTGATATTATATTTTTTTCAGTCATTGGGATTCATTTAATTAGTAATTATTTTCTTTTATGCCAATTCAGATTCGTCTTAGCCAATTGGCGTTTGAAATGTTTCTCAAAATGTTACCTCTTTCATTCTTCTTAACTTAAACTTGAAACCTAGATATCTCGAGAAGGCATCATTGTAATTACCCAAGGGCAGATATCCAGTTAACTTCTACGTGTAATTGATATTTTAATAAATTATTCTTCGAAATAAAAGTAAAAGAAAAGTACTACAATAATATTCAAGAAGCACTTGCTTTGTCAAGGCGGAAGCTGTTGTCGTTTTATGCTGATTACTGTTTTAGAGTAATATGATATGCCAATTTAACAGTAGTTATTTTGATTATGTTTCGGCTATTAGATTCATCCTGTCCTTGACGTTAAGTGTTGTGAATAGGCGCAACGTTCCCGTAAAATTTGAGTATTCATTTAAATAATTCATCAATATTCGTAATTAGAGGAACATTGTAGAGCGCCTTAAGTGATTCCGCTCGAGAAGGTGGTAGTTTCGTGTCCTGTCCAAAGCAGGAAGGAGCGGAAGGCGGCATAGCCATCATGCAACAGGGGTTGCGACAAAAAACGAGACACCTTTGCTCGGGAGGCCGCTGAGTCACGACGCAAGGCGAGGCCCTGCCACACGACCCTGCGTACAAGTACGAAAGCCTCGTTGCACGCGTGCGCGCGAGACCCCATTGGCGGGAGCGCCCCTTGCGCCTCGTGGGCGATCTTGCGCAGACGACTTTCGCAGAAGCGGGCGCGCACCCGACGCGCTCGGCGCCGCGCGGAATGCGCTCGGCCGCGCGGGATGCGGCGCACGTCGCGGCGCGCCGCCGCACGGCTCACGCCCCGATGAGCACGGCGGCGGGGCGGGGGCGTGGCGGTGGCGGGCGGCGGTGGCGGGCGGCGGTGGCGGGCGGCGGTGGCGGGGCGGTGGCGGGCGGCGGTAACGAGTGGCGGTGGTGAGCGACGGTGGCGGCGATGGCGGGCGGCGGTGGCGGGCGGCGGTGGCGGGCGGTGGTGTTGGGCGGCGGTGGCGTGCCAAAGTGACGGGCAGTGGTGGTTGCGGGTGACTATGAAGGCGGAGGAGGCGGTGGCGGTGAGTGAGGAGGCGGCCGGCGACTCCTCGTTGATAAATCGGAGAGAGGCGCACCGGCCACTTGCCAAAAGGCTGAGACTGGGGGCGGCGCCACGGCTCGCAGACGACAGGTGGGGGAACGATATACCTTGATAGAGCAAACCTGAGATCTCCGTAGGAAATGCAGTGTCTGAATCCTCACATACTTCAAATTTTCAGTTACTATTAAAAGTAATATTATCTATGAACTATTATTACAAACAACTCTTTGATATAACTGTCGAAAGAATTTGTGAACAAAATGTATTAATTTTGTTCTTTTTTTGTCAATGTTAAATTGATAAAGTAGGTTTAGAAAGATCACTATTAAAGTTCAATTACTTTCTAGTCTAAAGAGTTATTTTGCGAAGTAGTGTATATAAAAATTATAAATATACCATTTTTATAGACCTTCACACTGATGACTGTAGACTATTTCATTGTGTGATATTAGCCCTAAAAATGTAATGCTTGAGTAAAATTTTATCTGGTCTGACTATTGCAATGAGTGTGTGAGAAAAACACTGTCCTATATGACAATATTGTCCAATTTAAACAAGTAATATGTGATTACCAGTTGTAAAACGTCCTGACAGTTCCATGAAATTCACAGAACTCAAATAGGCATGGAGTTATCTTTTGAGCGCTGTTATGGTTTCTTTTCATAAATGTCATACTCGGACCAATGAGGGCATTGTGCACCATTCGAGTGCTAAGCGCTCGATGTTTGATGACCAGCGAATCAGTGCAGCCGAAGGAATGGTTTTCATTCTGTGAGCATCCCACGGTCTGAATATCAATTACATCGTTCAATTATATTGATAGCCTTTGTTAATGCATCTCTAATGGAGAAGTTTGAAATTCAGACTTGTTCCCGTTAAAGTTCAGCGGCATGGCAAGTGGTTTATATTGAATCCATTTTCTCTCTCCTGGGCATTGCAGCAATTGAGGTCCTATCGCCGAGAAAGTAATGACGTATCGATATGCCACTGGTCATCTGAGTTGATTGAATTTGTGAAACGTTCGCCTCGTCAGGGATCAGAATTTTCACACTCAGTGTGCGATCCTAAACATCAAAACTTTTTGGGGTATTCTAATATTTTGAGATAATAATTTTACTGTTATTTCTAATAGGATTTAATTGTAGTAGAAGCTTCTTCGAACTAGAAGTATATTTTGTTTGCAGCACTAAAATATTTTCTTGAAATATAATGTTATAGTATATGTATTAAACCATTTCAATTATTTTTCCCGTCATGTGTGTATTACAATATAAAAATAGACAAACTACGCCAAAAATATTATGCAATATCACTATGTACTCGCCTTAACTACTAGACAAGGATTAGGTTGATTGATTGTTAGTGATTCCGGGCACACCAACTGTATTCATTAGTCCCGTAAGTCAGACGTGTTTTGTGTCGGAAGGTGACGGTGGTATTCCGCCGCTGGATGAGCAGGTCCGGCGCCGATCTACCGTCGGCTAACGGGTTTTTCCCCAAACAGGTATCTCCCTCCAGCGGAGCACCGCCCCATCCGGGACAAGTTTTAAGTCGCTCACCCGTCTCCCGGCATACGTGGTAGTGTAGTTATGTTAGTGTAAATGTGTGTGTGTAAGGGGCGAGGGTAGGACGTGGAAGAGGAAGGTAAGATCGCGCGCGGTCCGTGGCCCGTTTGTCAGGGTACTGCTCCGGCATTCGCCTGGTATTGATCGGAGAAATGACGGAAAACTACCGATCAAAGCAGCCTGCCGCTACAATTCTCCTCCAGACAGCGACCGAATTCGACCAAGCTGGAAAGCTAGTGTCGAAAATCCTGCCGCCGTTGGGACTCGAACCTAGGGACCTCCCTGTCAGAGGCGCTGCAATAACATCAGTTCATCACTGGGCCACTGCTCCCGGTACCAGGGATTAGGATTACACTAGACACGTTGATGTGCGCCCAGTGCCCAGTGAAAGGAAGCTCGTGTCCGCGAGAGCGTCCGTGTTGCACAGTCAGGCGCGCGGGCTCCACGGGAGGTGACGCGGCGCTAGCGAGGGCGAGCGACACGGTAATCCGCCGCGCTGCAACTCATCCAGGCCTGCGGCGGAGCGGACGGTCGGTGGGGTGGGGGCGTGGTCTAGGCGGAGCCGGCTGTCCGCGGCCTAGCGCATTACGGCCGGATAGAAAAATCAGGCCAAGGGGGCCGGATGCCGGGGCGGAAGGTTGCAAGCCCGGAAGGGGGGACTCGGGAGGTCGTGTTGGGGGAGGGGGGGGCGGTCGGCGAAATCATGGAAACTAGCAAGCGAACTCGCTTGTTGTTTTGCTCATTCGTTGAGGGGGGGGTTATGCGCTGGAAATGACTGGGTCGTAATTTCAAGGTATTTGCTAGGTTTAACTCAGGAGAGGATTGTCCATGGGTGTTTCCATGTACGTGAGAAACACGAGTTATACGAGTAATTTCTCTTTCGACCGATGGCAAACGACCTTTGTATCAGGAGAGATTTTTCATAAACAAATTTTGGACTGGATCTTCGACACACGTTTCATCCGTCCCGTTTTTCTTTCTTTCAGCCATTTTTTTACATAAAAAATATTCTATGTTTTCTTCTCAGTTCATCGTTATTGATCTTTGTTTGGACGGACCGAAACGATCTTGCCTCTTCTACTCGATAATATAACGAGGTCTACTACTCGTGCTGAGTCAACGAGGGGTAAATTAAGAGGCCTCTTAATTCTATATATTCTATTTGAAATTGTCAGTTATGAAATCATAATATGTTTGATTTCATATTGTTTACTTCAGCCACTAAATTTTTCAAAATGTCAGAGCAAAAATGCAAAAATCCCTTGAAATGTTAAACTTTCGTTACAAAACAAAGATAATTATTTACCGAACTACGCTAAAATTATTTGGGTCGTTGGATAGTGGTATTTGCAAAAGTTTGTTTTAAATTTGGTAGCCTTACGCAGAGAACTTGGAGTACCAATTTAGCAAGCCGTTTTTTAAAAATTGAAATAAAAACAACTTCTCCCTTAAGACAATATAAATACGGAAATTGCAGTTTTTATCTAATATAGAATAACCATGCATATGAAAATCAAGCAATACCTCTGCCTCAGGAGCTGTGTGAAAAAAAACTGCATCACAACGTAGTTACTCAGATTTCGTCATGGATAGCTGCAAGTAATTTGCACCATGCAGCGACATTTAACGTCCTACTCTGGCTGATGACAAGCAGCAATTTAGGTAAACTATTAGCACAATCCTTCAACAACTTCTGTTTTGGACCACCACTCCCTTTCAGCATATAGACTGATTCCACTGCGTTGGGTACATTTGAAGCACTGAGCAACGAACATTGTTTTCCTTGGCATGCATTTCATGTGACACGTGCCGACAACTCAACCAAGACATACAGTGGCAGTGGAACTGCGTCATTTGCGGAAAGTCTAAGGTCGCGGGTCGGTTTACCATGTCGTGAATTTTCATTCATCTACTGGGTGTCGAGGATGAGTAAGTCACTCCGGTATGTTAACGGAAAATTGCACGTGAACACAAACTGGAAAATAAGAGTCTAGAGAGAACTACACCGCGACACTGAGTTCATGAAGATTTGCTGCTTTTCCTCGTTGGGTACCACTGGCTAAAGGTGAATTTTCAGTGAGAGCTATTACATAATCCTTTCAGCAAACATGTGCTAGATTCTTCGGTGTTGTGGGAAGGGATGTCCCATTACGGAAGTGATGAGAAAGAACTTATTTTTACGCTAATGAAATGATAATATGCATGACATTTCGAATGGAAATAAATGAATTGAGGACGAGAAATGTTTGACATAACAGTCAACAGAGTTACTGATATCAATCTCAAAGTGAATACGCAGACTGTCTGGGTGAATCTCTATCTGAATTGCATGTATGTTGCAATATTGCTCGTCAGCACTGAGAATATTACTTTAGGTGTAAAAAGTATCAGTAGATCCTTAGACGGCGTTCTTTACCTTTAATACCAATTTTCGAAAAATATTGGTTGTTTCAGACGTGTGAAGACAATATTTTAGTGATTTTTTACAGGTCATTGAGTCCCCACTTTATACGATCTCATGGCTTTATTACTTTGAACAAATTCAGTTATTCAGTAGGTCATACAATATTTATTTTTAAAATTGTTTATTAAATTATTTATTAATGTAATTTCAATTTGGGTAAATTAATTTTTTTTGTGAACACAATTTAAGAGAGTATTTTTTTTTGCTTAATATCTCCTTTTTACATTTTTTACGTATTCTTACTATTTTTAATACATATTTATGTATACTATATTTTTACGTTTTGTACTACGTATTTTTCCTGACTATAAACACTTGCAAGTTTTCTTTAAAATTATATCGCACTGTTTGTGAATATGTATTGATGAAAGTAATACTCACATTTTAATTACGAGAAAAAATATTATTTACTACATATTGTGGTTAATATAATTGAGAAGAACCAAGCCGATTCTAAACGCAAGTCTCTCCAGATATCTTCCAACTGGAACCCTTTCGCACTACGTTACTGCAGAGGCAACAGTTTTCATTGAAGCCGATTGCAAAGGAAAGATATGAACTGTACAAAGTTACTTAAATATCAATTAATTGGACATTAAAATATTTCACTATTATATTTATTATCATTTGTACAGTTCCAAATACCATTTACCAACGATGTGAGGTTTCCTGTGGCTTAGTTTGTTGCAATACGAAGTCCTACGAAATCCTGTAACTAGGTTAGTTGCACCAACCACTGCAAGCCTGCTCCTATTTGTATATGGTAATTTATTGATTTTAATGAATGTGTTGATTATTGCTGTATATTTTATTTATTTGTTTGTGTCTTTGTCTTGTTCATATTTATGAAGGGCTTGGAACAGTTAAAAGATATGACATACTTCGACCAAAGTGGAGATATTAACATTTACGAATAGCGGGAGGCTTGCTGTTGCTTATCTTATTACTGATTCAAGCTCTTCAATAGTCTCCGAATATGCGTGCAGCGCATCGTTTACAAAGGAAGGAGAACTATTCAAACTACGATTATAAAGAACCCATTAAAGCACACATGTAATAAAATAGCTTATAAAAACATCTGAATGAGTGCTTTAAGCAAACTTAAGTGCTCTGTCGTAGATAAACGTTTTTTAATGCAGTCGTTTTTTGTTTCTTAACCGGTCGATATCTTGTCTATTTTAAAATGTTGGTACTGTTCAACGTTTCTGCACTTTTTCCTCTTTAACTGCGCCACTGCTGGCGAGGACTATGACCGGAAGTGCATAAGGTTGAAACGAAGTGTTCCACTGTGCCAGTTAGTCCGGTTTGCTGAAAGCAACAAGGTTGGCGTTCGCATAATATGAGTGCGTGACGTTGCCAAATCGCATGCGGCATTGAGGAACATTGAACGAAATTGGCGAACAGTTGTAAACAAGTGTGTGAATTAAAAAAAGAGATGGAGGATAAGTCCACTAGGTAGATCGGAGCCATAGCACTCTCCGAAATGAAAACGTATTTTCTCTCTAAGCTTGCGAGGTTTTGAGGGTACGTGATAATTATGGAAATGGGAGCCCACGGCTCTGAAATGTTCATATCGGTTTCAGCTCCGTATTGAAAAATGTCTTTCACATGAGGACGAATTATGCTCCATGTAGCATTAAAACACTTGACATATTTGTTTCTTCAAACAAAACATTTTAATATAGTTTTAACAAACGTCTGTTTGTGATAAACCAATCACAAAAATCTGTTTAATTTAAATAATTTAAGTGGTTAGAAGAAATAAATAATATGGAAAAACAATGTAACGTTTAATTTTGTTTATAAATTTTATTTAATTTTATATATAATTTTGCAGATGTCTCAACGTATTTCGAGGATTGAAAGTTCGCTAAGTGTTCTTTGTCTTATTGTCTGCAATTTTGTGAAATAAATTGTAAAATTATCGAAATATTAAGAAGGTTTTCTTAAATTCGTGGAGGGCAGTCAAATTACATTTCACTCCGGGCGACGAAAATGCAATGGCCGTCTCCGAGTAGACTCGCAGAGATGCGAAGTAAATGATAATTCGAGATACATTAATGCGAAGTATTTATTCTATTTTCAATGGGTAACATGAAAGGAGACATATGGTGGTTTCTTTGTTCAGAAAAGCATTGTAGAACTTGTACAGACAAAAAAACAGGTTATTTATTTCACGCTCGAAATTATAATTAAATGGGAAGCAGGAAGTCAGCCTCACAAGTAAAACTCAACTCACGACACGAAGGACACAACAAATATGGCTTCGTTAAATATTAGTGTATGCCAATTATATTCAACCTAAAGGCCCTCATGGTTATTATCACAAAAGCGATTTCACGTGTGTTAAGACACACGCGCCCAATACTGTCTGCCGTGTCGCACAGTCGGGAGGCGGGTCGCCGCATGTATTAGAAACCGCTGTCGCCAGCGCTTTGAAAGAGCCCGCAGAATCCGCGCGCGCGAAAGGGGGAGCATCCATGGAATCCACACGTGTCGCAGTTTCCGGGCGCGCCATCGGGCACACTCTTCCTCTCCCCCGCCCCTCCCTTCCCTCCCCTCCTCCCCCCCTCTCGGCGCTTTCCCCGCGCCGTCGCGACGCCTGTCGCAAACCCTGTTTGGACGCGAGGCGCCGCGCCGCCCCCGTCACCGACCTCACCGCCTCTGCCGCCGCCGCTGTCTTCATCGTGTTCACTCCCCGATGCTTTAGTAGCCGTCGGAATCGCCGCTTGGGCCTCTACCGCCACCATAACTACCTTAACCCTTTCTGCCACTATCCCTTTACAATTACTACCGCCACTGTAACCAACGCGTTCGTCAGAATTATCATCTTCCATCGCCATCTTGTATCACCGTCACCGCCGTAGTCATTACTGTATCAACGACAACCGTGATCGCCACTGTCCCTGTCCCTGATTGAATCACCACTATCACAATCACAATCACAATCACTACCACTACCCAGAGGCGCCCAGAGAAAACAAGAGGCCTGGGGTAGAAATTTCATAGACCCCTTTATTTCGAGCGAAAGTACACCCTGTAAATAAATCAATCAATAAATAGTATGCCTCTCTTCGTGTTACTGCAGTGTCTGTGGCCGGGTGGTCCTGGGGTTCGAATCCTGAGGGTGGCAGGATTTTCGACACCAGCTAGACAGTTGGGTCGAATTCAGTCGCTGCCTAGAGAATAAATCCACGGGCCTATTGCTCTGGCTGGTAGTTTTCCGCGGTTTCTTCGATATAAACACCAGGCGAGCAGTACCCTAACAAACAGGCCACAGACCGCTCGCTATCTTTCCTTCTTCTTCCTTGTTATGCTCGCACTCCTTATTTACACACACGCACATGCACCACACTACCATACGTGACACGAGACAAATCGGAAACTAAGAGTTTTTTTTTGGGGGGGGGGTCCTTGCAAGCCGACGTAGGTCGCTGTCGGATCTCTCCATCCAGAGGGGAAAGATCACAGACGTTTCCCCGGAGCGGGGGGACATGCACTACACTTACGGGACTAATGATCTAAGCAGTTGACACGCAGTTGAATCAATTCATCAGTCCATGCAAAGTAGTACGCCATATTTTCAACGCCAACACTTTTCATTAAGAGGAAAAACGCATTTTTTCTATTCGCTTCGCGATCATGTAATGTCTCGTGATTGATGCGATCTGTCACAGAACTTCTTGATTAGAGCCCTGGGGAGTTCATAGTGTTGATGACGCATTTTGCACACGTTACACTTTCACTTCTTATGTGGAAATGTTCAGCTCTTATAAAGGAGCGTCGAGAGAACACGTTGGTTTCCTCTGGAAGCAGGTTATTTTCATACCTTGTTTTGCCTATTTTCGTTTGCGAAACTGTCTATAAGGGAAAGCCGTGTTATTTTTGTCCACACACTATACTAGCGAGAAACGGTTTTCTCGTCAGAGTTGATATCATTTCTAAATGTTTGTTCATTAAATTTTTTATTTCCCCTTGCACTCTCCAGAAACGCGCCTTTTTCTAAAAACCGACTAGGGAAAAATTCAGTTGCTTTGAAAAATCTCGTATTACTTAGATGTCCACGTAATGCTGAAAGGCTCATGTATATTTTATGTGCCTTGAATATGAAATGTGTTATTTTTTATTTTTTTACAAAACGTGAAATACAGTGAATATAATAAGGTCTCACATTGCACACTTTTTAGTTTCTCGTTACGGAGTAGAGAGAAAGTTATGTAATGCTGTGCGAAAAAACGACGAACTTTCGGCAGAAAAACTCTTATTACATGGCTCTTGTGATGAAAAAGAGGATAAATATAGTTGCTAAATTTAGAAAAAAATCCTCTAAATGTGGTGTAGCCAGAATCCATGTTTTGTGGGTCCTTGATACTGAAAAATCGAATGACGACAAAACGTCTGTCCGTCTGTCTGAGAACAACTCTAGCTGCTAAACCGTTCTTTCGCGGCCCCTAGAATTTGAAACCGATATTTTAAGTTTGGGAGGTACTTAACGTAAACCCCCTGGGACAGTTTCCAAATTTTCAAAAAAAAAATGGCCATCTTTTTTTATTAAATTTTATTGTTGGATAGTGTGAAGGACGTTTAAGAGAATGTCAATAATAATAATAATAATAATAATAATAATAATAATAATAATAATAATAATAAGAAGAAGAAGAAGAAGAAGAAGAAGAATATAATTTAACAATTTCAATGACAATCTCTATCTTAAGTATATCAAGTTTAAGATAATGGCACAGATCTCATGTTGGTTGAAAATTCTGATTTTTCGAAACTTGCAAAAGTTCAAACTTTTTTCGGAGTTTTCCTACAACTAAAATATTAGTGCTAGAGATTTTTTCCCTGAATCAGATCTGTTCCTTAAAGATATATTTTGAAATAAGGTAATGTACAATTTTTCAAAAATTTGAGTACTTTTCGCGTAATATTGCGTGAATATACGGGCGAGAAAGTACTTGCTGTTTTAGCACAACTAGTTTACCGAGGCATTTTCATATTTCTTTCCCATACAGAATTTCATTGATTTATTGAAATTCACCCATTCTCCGTTGTTGTGACTTCTCTTGTTAACGTTTGAAGCTTTCTCGGCCGCTACTGCTTGTGTTTATTTTGAGAGTCTAAATATGGACGTTGGGCTACGCTGAGGACATGGAAGTTTTACGTTAGGGTTCCGAATGGCTGCGCGTGTCAAGGGCAGTCGATTTGTAAACAAAAGAGCGGAAAATTTCATTGTGCCTTGCTCAGGTGAGTCAATTAGTATGTGCAAGTTTTCAGAGGGACTGTTGTAACGTTTCAAGTTATATAACACTCAAAAGTGATTGTAAGAATATTTTATTACAAATCGTTTTGTTTTTTTGGCGCACACTATTTTTCTATACCTCTTGGTCTATTTGCATTCATGTTTTCTTGGAACTCGAGGTGCATTTTTTACAATTGAGTCAAGGTCGAAAATAATATTTCCATTTATTGTTTCAGTCTTCCGTGCATGCGAGTAGAACTACTACGGTTGCTCAACCATCGTTAATTCTGAGAGTGAAATTTTATTGGGGGAATAAACGAAGCGAAGGCGCCTTCCCTGGAGGCAAACCGAACCGGTAGCAGAAAGAACGAGAGAGAGAGAGAGAGAGAGAGAGGAAGGAGAAGGAGAGAGAAGGAGAGAGGAGCGAGAAAAAGAGAGAGGGAGAGAAAATAATAATAATAATAATAATAATAATAATAAAATACAAAAACTAAAAAAAGTGTGGTACATTTGGACTTTTGTGATAAGATTGTTCGGCAACATGACTTACAACTTTTCTACGCAGTAACTCACGTTGCATGAGTTATATCCCGCAGCTGTGCCTCGCAGCTTTGCGACCACTTCAGCCGAAGTACCGCATCCTGAGCAGCCGGAAATCACTTATAAATTCCAAGTTGTATTATTATTTTGCATTCGGAAACACAGCTCTCAGGATGTAGCGGCTAGGATGCATCGTGTCAATCCACTCAAGCACGTGGACTCTTGGGCTCTCAAGCACAAGTGCATACATGGAATCACTTTTCCCTGCAAGGTGAGAACAGCCGGATAAAGCGGACCATCCACCACGCGACCGCCACCGGCGCGTGGATGTTATACTTGGGTTTTCTAACGTGACGGCTGAGGGTAGTATCTTCAAGATGGAATTCGGCATGGCCTTTTGAGACATTCTCAGTCCTGCCGCAAGATATCGCAAGATCGCGATCGCATCAAGCAGTGCTGCAGATTAAGCGACTCTGGCGGCAGGACTGAGAATGACTCAAAAAGTCGTGCCGAATTCCATCTTGGAGATACTACCCTCAGCCGCCACGTTAGAAAACCCCAAGTATAGTCACCCGCCAGATAGTGGGTATTTAAGCTGAGGCGTTCGTTGACAGGCAGGGCTCAGTTAGTTATAAGTTGTAACTGACCAGATATTTTCTGTAATTTTGTTTTTCTGTAACACCATTTTGGAATAAACGGCTGTCAACGTGAGTTGGTGTTTGACTGTATCTCTTATCCTGAGACAGCAGCAAAGCAATGTGAACTTTTCTCACCCCGGCGAGAAAACGAACAACAAAACTCGTGTACGAAATTCAACGATTCCATTAATTCATAACACCAATGTGAGCAGGTCCTATACATTTATACGAAATAAATGGCACATTACCTCATTCACTGAATTTTTATGGTTTAAAATAAACAAATACATTAATTTGGATAGTTCGTGTGTTACAGGTTTTGTGTTATATTATTACTTTATTATGAAAACATGAGATCTTTAGTGTTTCTCAGAGATATCAACGCTTTGTTTCAAATCATGCATAAAATACATGCAACACTTTTTACATTTACGTAATTCATCACGAATAACACAATCTTTTAGATTTACCCCAGAAGAGCATTAAATATTACTTCAAATGGATCACGAGTACGGAAATTCTTGATGAGACATTTTAAAAAAATGTTTCTTTTATTTCACCTCTAAAGATAAAAAAATAAATGATACACATACCGTCATATACTTCAAAATGTCGAAGTGATGTTCGGCTTGAAAGGTTACGTACATGCATGATTTAACAAGAGACAAGCAGCTTACTTAATGGGCTGCCGACGATAACTTCATGCCTTATCGCGTATGCGGTTCCGCTGACCATCGGGACTAGACTTTTCGACGCAAATTGAGAATTCTTGTTCACTAATTAATAGATTAGCAAGCACACGTCTCTCAGTGTCAGCGTTTATACGTCATTTGAAAAGATACCCTTACTAAAGAATGGAACATTGTCTTTCATTAAAAAAAATATAAATTTATCTTTTTTCCTTCTCGAATATTTTGCGTCCCTGAAGACTACTGAAATGGGATTAAATTTGTTCGTTAAATAACGTCCATACAATAGTGGGTGGATAGTTGGCAAACTATTTTTTTTAGCACTTCACGCGGTATATCAACAACAAATATGAAGATCTTTTCCCATTTTTTGTAATTTGAACGAAAGTTCATAATCCCATCTACTGTGTATTGCTTTTGAAATGCTTTATGCTACTTTGATGGTTCTTCTACTAGTAAATATAAAGTGAATCAAAAAAGTTTGTTTCCTTTTTATCAGTAAAATATAATTAATAAAATATAATTTAGTTTAAAAAATCAAAGTCAGAAAAGCTCAATACAGGCAAGGTACTTCAGAAAACTTATGACGGAACATGACAGTTACTTGAAAAATTCCGATTTGTCAAGTTTCCGATTTAGTGTGTGGTCAAAATTTCACCCTGCGACTTAACGCGAAAGTATATGCTCTAGGACAATATTCAGATACGATATTTCAGGAAGACGAAAGCGTAGGCTTCCGCGGCCGGAGTCAGTATCTACTTGACTGTCCTAGGCACAGATGGCAACATTTCAGTGATGATGTTGCGAATTTCCGATGGACGAAAATATAGTCTTTTCGCCCTGAGGAGGGTCGCAGTATGACGGCAAAACATTGGCATCTGGGAAGTGGCATCTCCGAACCGCCAAGTAGGTACTTTCCAAAAAGATGTTACCACATTTCGGAAGGTAGAAATGGAAAAATCGCATTCAGTCCACTGCCGAGGACGTGAATCTTCCTGCCACACCTTCTAAAGATTATACTGGGCATTTTAAAGTAAATAGAAAACTTTCCCACGCTATAGTCATTTGAAGTTCTCTCAAAACCGTTTTGTTTCCGCAACATGCAGGATTTTGGCGTACAGACGTCATTTATGACAGTCATTTTGAGATGTTTTGTCCAACACGACGGCGTTTACTTTTTCTGAGTGGAAAAGCGTAAATTTAATTTTTGAATAAGAGGAGTCAGGGATTTTTTGTGAATATACAAGCGCGTAGTTAATTCGAAAAATATTGTTTATTATTATGACAGACTATAGTCATTAGTACCGTAAGTGTAGTGCATCATCACCCCCTTGATGTAATGGTACACTTCTCCTGCTGGATGATGAGATCCGGTGCCGAACTACTCGTCGGCTTGCGAGTTTTCCACAACCAGGAATCTCCCCCTGTGCGAAGCACCCCCATTCGAAACAAGCCTTAAGCCCCCGACTATGTCTGGTATCTGGTCTCCCGATATGTGTGGCATGCAAATGTAAGTGTGTGTAGGTAACGGGCGAGCCTAGGAGAAGGAAAAGGAAGGAAATATCGCGCGCTGTTCGTGACCCATTTGTTCCGAACTGCTCCGGTATTCGCCTGATTTCACAAGAGAAACCACAGAACACTTCCTCTCAGAACAGCCGGCCGCTAGAAATCTCCTCCAGACATCAGCTGAAATCGACCTGACTAGCTTGCTACGAAAATCCTGTCACCGTGGGGACTCGAACCACAGGATCTCCCGGTCAGAGGCACTGTAGTGGCATCAGTTAATGCCCTGAGACACCTTAGGCGGTAGGGATAACGAGATAGTCTAATGGTCACAATTTAAATGAGGAAGATTCAGACCAGCCAGTGCCATGCGCATGCGCGTTCTGAACCTCTCTCACCCTCTGAGCCTTTATGCTAGATAAGATGACGACGGTGGTTATTATTGTTGCCAAATTTGGAGGGATTTAATAATCCTACTAAAATTAGTTTACTCAAATAAACAATTACATTAAATATACATTGAAAAAATTTATGACATGCATTTGAATTCAGAATGAAATATAATAATTACCTATAATATTCACTCATTAAATGACCTATAGATGGCAGGACCATTGAATTTACATTGGTTGTGTATTGAAGTGTTCAAGTAAACTTTATGTGATTATGTGCGTCTGTCAGTTGCTAATTGGCAGATGACCTGAAGAAGGGGAAACAGTTAATGTCTCCAAAATGTCGTTCTTTTAAATATATACAATTTCATCAATTTTATGAATTTCTATTAAAAATATGTATCAAATTTATTAATTTTATTAAAACTGTTGTGATTTCAAAAAATAGTGATTTAATAAATATTTGTAATAGTAAAAATATGCAATGACGTTTAATTTCTGAACATATAAAAGAAAATAGTAAAAAAAAAGGGACCGTGACCAATGTAAGTTAGTAACGAACTAGTATGCAACAATCAAGGCGAAATATGAATATATCATCGAAACATCTGATAAATCGTACTGTGGGCTCTTATTTTCATGTTTCTTGCCTCTTGAAGCATCGAAGTCTCTCCAATGACTTATGATATCAGCAGTAAGAATTTTCTGTTTCTAAATTGATTTACTTTTTTAAAATTAAATTTTTTTTCCAAATTTTAAGTAAAAGATTTTATGAAATCATTGCAAAATATTTTTTGATTGTAACGTGTCGTAGTATTTCTTGAGTACTCTACGTACTGTTTTAATTGTAAAACGCATTCTAAAAAGGTTCTGAGTCATTCAATATATCTTTCAAGATCAACACGTCGCTGGAATGATGCCAATTTATTAACTGGAAATTCTCTTACGAACTATTACGTTTTGTCGTCAAGATCAAGAGTAACGATTAGACTGTCAATGAGAGTAAAAAATGTCGTTCAGATGGTCGATGCAAGTCTTTTAGAATTAGAAAATCAGTTGTGAGAGATGTAGTTCTTTACAAATGTTTAAATAAAAAAATGTAAGGTTTAAAATATTATAGACTGTGCCAATGACGGAATGAACCGCACTTAAGTTATTTTCTTATGTGGTATTAAGTTCTATGTGTATTAAGATTTGATTGCCTGAAAGGGAGGGAGGTATCCATTTCAGGATCTGAGAAGGTACTTGAAAATAATATTTGCATAATGTAACTTTGAAATCACCCAATACTCGTATGAGAGGAAATGCTATAGTCTGACAGTATTTCGCTCTGGGATAATTTCCTCTTGAAAACGAAGATGCACGAGTATATTACGCATTATACATTATTCTCTTTCAATTGTCTTACATACCGACCCGTCGACCTACTCATCTAGCTCATCACCATCCACCCTCTTACATAAACCCACACTGTATGCCCCCCTGACAATCCATCCACACACCATACTCACATCATCCATCACCCAACACACACTATCCACCCGTACAGTCTGTCACATTATCCACTCACTCGGACATTCCTCTCATCTCTCACACAAACACATGCAACAACAAAGAAAGATATTTGGATGTTTGCCATTTGTTGGGATGCGTCATGCTCTTTCGGATTTACAAATGACGCGTGTGGTGAGAGATGAAATGTTACGTTTTTACTTTTAAGGAGAATTACTTGTTTACTCGTTAATAAACCAATAGATTGTAATTTAACTATAATCCACAGAACATGAACGCCAACGTGGCCACACAACAGATTACTGGGTCTCTTGACTCATTATTCCATATCGATTGGATTCTTGCCCATTTCTTGGGATGACTCAAGGTAATTGGTGAATACTACTCCCAGGATGGGGTAAACAAATTGAGGTACGTCTAGTACACTTACTACGGCAAAAACGAAATACATGAGATCACGCAACTACGAGGTCAGATGAAGGGGAAGGTGATTGGAGAGGTAAAGAGAAAAGAAAAGAATAATTGTTTTCCTAGAGGCTTTAAAGCCGTAAGAAATTGCAGGAGCGCCGTAAGATGTAGGGTGAAGGTCAAGTGATGCAAATACTTTGTCACGTATTGGCACGCCGACTATTGCTTAGTTTACTGATACGATTCGTGGAAGTTGTCGCGGCGAAGAATATATGTAAATTGATTCAGAATCCGTTTTATAAGATAAAGGATTAGAATGTGAGTGACGACGATAGAAAGATAGTTAAAAGCTCTTGAAGGAATATGAAAATTAAAAATGATCTGTTACCTAACTAAATACGATTTGCTTTTTATTTTAATCAAGATAAATGCTGCAATAACACTGGTAGTGTAGAAAAAACGCTTCCTCATTAGAATTTGTTGTCATAGCTAAATTATTATTTTTGCTGTTTTACGTAAACGTATTTTTTTATTGAATTTAAATTTCTATTCGAAAAATTCTTTAAAAACGCTTTAAATTGGTTTACATTTTATATCGTTATTTGTCTAAGACATCTTACATTTGTATGCTATAATTTTATGTATTCTTATTCTTATTAATTAGAATTTTATATTTTATATACTTTTATTCTTATGTTTGCTGTTAGTTTTGTACGACTGTGACTTCAAAACAAAATGAAGCGGTTCTTGGACTCGAACTGTTGGCAGATATCAGAGATTGTATTTATTATATCGCAATAGTCTCCTTGAAGTACATTGATTATACTCTCCACAGTAATATAGTGCAGTACGTCCTGCCGACAAAGTAATCGCTTCTTATTTTACAAACAAATCAAGCGCACAATTATTCTCGACTCCACTTTATCATCTTCACTATACTGCTTTGGAAGGTCTTTTCTAAGATAGATCACCCGTTTATCTCCCCCTCTTTTATCATCAGCCACTAAGACCCGCTCCTTTGTTGATAATGAGCAGAGAGGGGTCAGGAGAGAGAAATACGTGAAGACGAAGAATATTATGCTTTTATATATTCTACTATAATTTTATAGTCAATGTAAATATTTGTAATTACTATGGTGGGACATTGAAAAAATAATGGAAATATAATAATGAATTTTTTATTCTGAAATTGTTGGAAAATATATATTAAAATCTGATTTATTGTATCACAGTAGATCCCTTTAAGGGCATCAATAATAATATTCAATGTAACCTTGTGAAATTATACAAATTCAAATACAAAGGTGAAGATTTTACGATAATAAAATCTTACCTTTGTATTTGAATGAATGGTCAGTTATTTTCATCTCTGTTTCATGGTATCGCACGGTCGTTTCTAGTCATGTAGCTCATTCACCACCCACTCTTTCATTATGAACTATTCCGTCTGTTATTCTGTTGTCATGAGCCATTTCAGAGGGGGCAGAAAGTGTGAAGACACGGAGAATAATTTTACGTCCTACTCTACCATATTTCAAATTTAATAGAATTGTATCGTATTAGAGTGGTAGAACACTACGAAATGATGGATATAAAATGCTGAGTCTGATTAATTCTGAAATTATTATCAAACATCTATACAAAATATGATTTACTATATTGCGGAAAATCCTTTGAAGGACATCAGTCACAATATTTAACGTAATATCGTGCAATACATAGTGCATAAAATACGTAAATGCTTCACATTTCATCTGTAACCAAGGGCTCAATTGTTCTCATCTACCCTCCACTGCAGTAAGCTGACTTTTCTAGCCCACGTCACCCATTCACCTCTCTCTCTTTCATTACCCGCCATTCCATCCCGCTTTTATGTTGCCAATGTGCCACTTCAAAGGAACAAAATAAGTCAAGTCACGGATTCAAATTTTATTTTAATATTCTACTACAATTTCAAAGAAGCACAATGATGAGACTACTAGAATCGGAATATGAAAAAATACTCTTCAAGATATGATTTACTGTATTGTGCCAGATCCCTTAAAGGACGTCACTCACAATATTCAACGCAATCTCGTGCAACACATCATGCATAAAAAATACATGAACGTAACTTCTTCACATTTATGCTCGAGCATTCTGCACATATAAGCTCAATAATTCTCCTCTCCCTTCCTATGCAACGAGCGGTCTTTTCTAGCACACGTCGCCTAGTCACCTCCCTCTCTTTCATTATGTGCCATTCCATCCCGCTACTGTGTTGCCAATGAGCCACTTCACAGAGCAGTGAAATCGGGGGGCGTGGGGGGCAGGACAGGCCAGGGCGGGCGGGTTGGAGCGAGCAGGACGGGGTGGGGTGGGGCAGGGCGGAGAAGGAAGGGGCTTGCCGTGGCGGGGCAGGGCTGGGCTGGGCGGGGAGAGGGCGGTGCGGTGCGGTGCGGTGCGGTGCGGGGCGGGGCGGTGCAGGGCGGTGCGGGCGGTGCAGGGCGGTGCGGGGCGGTGCGGGCGGTGCAGGGCGGTGCGGGGCGGTGCGGGCGGGAAGGGTGGGACGGGCACGGCAGGGCGGTATAGGTCACTTCGGGCGGGGCGGATCAGCAGGTATGGGTCGGAGCGGGAATTGCGGGTGGGACGGGCAGGGCAGGGCTGGGCGGGGAGGGCGGGGCGGGGCGGGGCGCGGCGGAGCGCGGCGCGGGTCGGTACGGGTCAGTTCGGGTCGGAGCGGAGCGGCAGGAATGGGGCATAGATGGGAATGCGGGGCGGGGCGGGCGGGGAGGAGGGCGGGGCAGGGCGGGGCAGGGCTGGGCGCGGGGGAGAGGGCGGGGCGGGGCGGAGTGGGGCAGGGCTGGGCGCGGGGGAGGGGGCGGGGCGGGGCGCAGCGGAGCGCGGCGGGGCGGTACGGGTCAGTTCGGGTCGG
The DNA here is from genome assembly GCA_964035755.1 of Teleogryllus oceanicus. NCBI lineage: Eukaryota > Metazoa > Arthropoda > Insecta > Orthoptera > Gryllidae > Teleogryllus > Teleogryllus oceanicus. Next base: position 33,178,938 of record CAXIVR010000003.1, read on the forward strand.
GGCGGAGCGTCAGGAATGGGGCATAGAGGAATTGCGGGGCGGGCAGGGCGGGGCGGGGCGGGCGGGGCGGGCGGGGCGGGGCGGGGCGGGGCGGGGCGGGGCGGGGCGGGCGGGGCTCGGGCGCGGGCGGAGGGCGGTGGCCGCGCCGGTCGAGCGCGCGTGCTCTGGCGCCGCGCGGGATGAGCAGCTTCACGCGGCCGCGCACGCGCCCTTCCGGCGCGCGTGACGGCACTCCGTGATGCCACCCCCAGACGCCCGCGATGTCGCCACCGGGGCGTGACGGCTGCCCAGACGGGCGTGGTCACACGGACGTGGGTACCGCGTAAGACGGCTGTGACGTCGAAACCCTCGCGTAACCGGTGGATGAGGGGAAGACGGGGTATGAATCTGGGTTACGTTGATGGTTACGGAGTCCTACCTCTGGTTTGGAATGTGCGGTCTCTATCAATAGGCCTATAGAATCGTGTAATATATTTGAAAATATCTTCACTTCTCTGGTAGTGTGATTGGTCAGCACGGGCGTGTGTACCACGTCAGACGCCTAGTTTTGATTTAACTGGGGGTGTTTTATGGCTTGATTCTGGGTCAGGGTTTTGATACGGAGGTCCGACCCCTAGTTAGTTATGTTCAATCGATATTTATCAATATCCTTATAGTATCATTTAAAACATTCTGAACGTATCCTCTCTTCTCGTGTCGAGGAATTGGTCAGCCCGAGTGGGGATATCGTGGAATACGAATGTCACGTCGTCTTAGCCAATGGGATGAACAAATGCGAAGAAAGAATTTTTATATTATGTATCAATACGCTTATAAAATATATGTTTGAACAAATTTTCTCTTCCACGATGGAGGAATTGGTACATTCCAATGGAATAACGAGACTTGCATCTGGTTTACATTTATTGATGAGGAATACTATCTTCTGGTCTTCAATACTCTGTCATTATCAATACACGTTACTCTGAAAGTATTTTCAGCTTAGTACCTTAGGTGCCATTTCGAACTTGAGTTATATAGAATTGATTAACACGTTTTGACGTTCTGAATGATCAATACTTTCAGAGTCCTTGTTTCAGTGTATTGAACGGAAATCTGTTCACCCTAGAAATCAACTGTTAAGGAATTCCGAAGAACTCCACAAGATGCTTTTAGTTATACCAAAGCATTCGATACCCATTCACAAGAAAAACAAAGCAAAAAATGAAGGAATGCTTTCATATTGTATGATGAGATATATTACTCAAAATGTTGGTCTAAATTTTTGGTTGACAGTAATTAATTAACTACACCTTAATTGCTTCATTCACCTTGAGCAAACCGGATGCTATTCATCCCAGAATCTCTAGGCAATACATCTTTATAATCCGTCAACACACCTCGCCCCGCAAAAAAGCACTACCAGAAGAATACGAGGGAATAACTTATTAAGACATTCAACAGACCGTGTATCCTTGTTGAGTGGTCTAGTGGTCTACTAAGATGAGGAAATTCTTCTAGATGATACTATAGAAATAATTTATAATTAAATGCTAATCTGTGTTTCAATCTTAGAAGTTCGTTATTGAGTAATAGTTCAAGTAGAAAACATTCGAACACTAAAGGTAGCATTACGATTAGAATTAACTACACGATAAATCAGAATAAGATTTCTGTTAGAGTAAAAAAAATGAACTACCGACAAAAACGTGTAAAGTAAAAGAATAAATTACCCATTAATATGGGTAATATTGGTAATTAATAGGCTTAATTAACAGGCCCATTTTATTTACTTCATGTACTTCTAATATATAATGTTTTTGCATTCTTGTTGTCGTAAACCTCGTAAGTCGAAAAGAGGATATATAAATAGTTTAATAGACGTCTCCAAATCTTAAGAAACGAACGTTGATAAGAAACTTGAAAAATATTAATAATAATAACAAAATAATAATAATAATAATAATAATAATAATTGCTTCGATAGGTCACGTCTCTACATTTAATGGACGTCTAGCCAGGATTAAAATAGTATAACTATTTTAATGAAATAGATATAATAGGCGCAATGGTAATCACATCTCTATCATTAAATTTTTATATCACAATCAACTGAATTCCGGTTCTTCAATTGCTAAGGTCATTAGTTCCGTAAGTGTCGTGCATGTTTTCATCGCGGGAAGTGGCGGTGGTTTTCCTCCGCTGACTGGCGAGATCCGGCGTCGACCTACGTAGGCTTGCAGGGATTTCCCACAAGTGGGCACTGCCCCAGCCGCAACAAGCTGTAAATTCCGGACTGGACTCCTGACAAGAGTGATAATGTAAGTGCGTGTGAGTTTAAGTAAGAATTGATGAAAGAACAAAGAAGGGGAAGGAAAGATCGCGCGTGGTTCGTGGTCCGTTTGTTAGGGTACTGCTGCGTCATTCGCCTGGTGTTAATCGAAAAAAAAAGAAACGCAGAAAACTACCGATTAGAGCAGCCGGCCGCTAGACAGGGGCTGAATTCGACCTAACTGTCTAGCTAGTGTCGAAAGTACTGCCACCATCGGGACTCGAGAAAAGCGTTTTGTTGACAAAAGAAATGAAGCTCGTATCCAAGCATCTGCCCTCGTATAATATCCGAACCAAATAACCAAGTAGTGTCTTCTCCGAGAAAGGAACCGCCCCGCGCGTCACGTGTGCGCAAAGCGCGGCGTCAGGGGATTTGGAGCAGCAGGCGCCGGGTCCGCGGACGCGCACCACTCCGCCGCCGCCGCCCCGCCGCCGACTCTCCGCGTCCTTGGCGCCGAGGTCGCTCCGGGCGGCCGGGCGGCGCCGTCCAACCACGCTGCTCCGCCACCGCGGTGACGGTGCGGTCCGTCGTTGCCGTTGCCGTCGTTGCCGTGCGTGTCCGTTGCCGCTGCTGTTGCCTTGCTTTGCCGTTGCTGTTGCCGTTCCCATTCCGTTGAAGCTGATTTATTATCGTTGCCATTGCGTTCCCGTTGCCTTTGCCCCCCCCCCCCCCCCCCCCCCCCCCGTCCCGTCGCCGCGCCGTCCCGTCCTCCCGTCCCGTCCCGTCCCGTCCCGTCCCGTCCGTCCCCCCGTCCCCGTCCCCGTCGCCGTCGCCGTCGCCGTCCCCGTCCCCTTTCCCCGTTTCTTTCCCCTTCCCCGTCCCTTTCCATCATCGTCACCGTCACCGTCCCCACCCCCTTTCCCTTTCCCTTCCCGATCCCATTTCCGCCCGTCACGTCACCGTCAACTTGCCCGGCCCCCGCCCCGTTCCCACTTCCGCTACAGTCATCGCCACCTCTCATCGCTTGACAAGTACCGCCATCCTCGCTACACCACTTTCAACTGTCACCATCTCACTTTTCTGGAGTCATCGAGGTGCGATCACGTACCTATTCTGTCTTCGTATCTACTCTGGCAATCTGTCTCCACCATCGCCACCCCCACTCGGCCGTCGCCACCTCCTCCGCCGCTGTCGCTAACGTCACTAAGGCGTCCGCCGCCGCCGCCGCCGCCGCCGCCGCCGCCACCGCCGCGGTCGCTAGCTAATCAGGGGAAAGCGCCGTGTGCGTCGCCGCCGCTGGCGTTGCTTAGCACCGTCGCCGCCAGCGTCACCGACTGTCACCGCCCTGTGTTCGCCTTTGGCAGCCGCGCTTGGGACAGAGCAGTCGCTCTTGGAACACCGCTCTCCGACGCAACTTCTTTTGCGAGCACATAAGCGAGCCTTGAAACTCCCTCGGCGATCCCTCCGCTCAGGGAAGAGGTGATGTGGAATATAATGGAAACATAATGTTTGTGCATTTGAGGCAATACTGCCAGCCAGATTTGGGAGGTTCTGAGGGAGGGTAGTTGGTAATTTATAATCCTTTGCCAAAAACGTATCTTCGTTTTTCGAACCAAAGTGGATATTATTGGAAGTATTGCGAGCACACGAGATGGTCGACTCAAACCATGCCCGAGAGCACAAGATTCTCATTAGCTCATCTACTATGAATGTAGGCAGGGGAACTTAAAACTATTACATTAATAGTTTCAATCTGCTTTGTTACACATATTGTGTGTTGTTAACATTAACAAGAGAGACAAATATGCATATGCATATATATATATATATATATATACACACATGTTATTATTATGTGTGTGTGAGTATAGGGAGGTTAGGTATGTACATAGATATTCATAGGGAGATTTCAAATTGTCTTAGATCCACTGAAAACCAGCGGGTCAATGTGATATGTCGTATGTGAAATTCTGTCTTTGCGAAATCGTTATCGTATTTCCACCAGCAAAGAAAAATGACACTTTCATGGTGGCAAACTGTGCTAAACCCCTGCAGATGCCGTCAGTTGGGTCAGGCCGGCCTCTACGAACGGGAACCTTCCCAGTACGAAAGCAATGACCCATGGGATACTGAAATAGTGATGGGCTTTACGTTGGCTGGATGACACTCACTGTTTCTTAATGGCCTTATTATCATGCGTTTGGCGTCTTAAGAGTTTCACGTTGAATCTTACCCATACATTATCGCGCGGCATTAAATTTTATTGGTGCATTTCTGCCTTTTGATAGAATGCATTGTTCATATTGCCTCAATGTGTACAATGCATTCTACCATAAGGTAGAGTTTCTCAAGCCTCTGACTCCCCATGTATCATTTCAGTATCTTTGATTATTCTGAGAACGCCAGATGGAGCTGATATTGCGGCCCTTAAACCGTTATGTCACGCACATAGTCTTATCCCGCTCATAAATTACCGGGGAAGAAAAACTCATTGAGAAGAGAGTTTGAAGTTCAAGGCGGTTCAAGGCAATATACGGTGTGCTAGGAATGCTCAATACAATCAGAACAACGGCGTGGTTGTTGTTCAGAGATTCAATTAAATCTTTGATGATTTGTTTCACACGACAAATATATTCTGTAAATCTTTTTTGTGAATGACAAAAGCTGTCTTTTTATATATTCATTTGTTCCAAATAAAGCTTCAACAGTTTTTTAGACAACTGATTTTATTTATTTAAACATCAGAAACGTTTCGGAGTTTTTGTTACTCCATCTTTAGCCATATTACTTCTTAGTAAATTGTACTATAGGTCGATAAAATACAATCTTCTAAACATTATTATGTGTCACAAACATAACATTTCCATTAGTACATCGTACCTTCGTCAATTACATTACTATGTACACAACATAACATTACTATATTACACAGCACTACATTACTATGTATACAACATAACATTACTTATTACACAGCACCACATTACTATATACACATATAAAACATCAATATGTACAACATTAAACATACTGATCACATTCCCAAGACGGAGTCTAATGAAGTTAATGGCTCTTAACCCTCGTCTCTGTTAGGATATGTATAGCATGCAGATCATTCTTCTTCCCGCCTAAGATTGTAAAAACAATTGCGGTAAAGTTATCGTTATCGTCAAGAGCACTCTTTGAATTAACGGTGAGTGGCTCTCTGTTGACATGGCGAGCGTTTCCTAATTTCGGCTTTTCCTCCCACGGTTTCTTTCGTTGCGCCTCGTTGCCTTTGTTGTGATCTCACGCTTAAACCAAATGCTAATTTATTCCCCCGTGTACGGGGGCATGTGTATGTGTGTGTGTGGTATGTGAGCGTGCATGCGTATGTGTGATTGAGTCGACGGTACGTTATTAAAGCGTGATGTGTGAATGTGTATGTGTGTATGATGGTGCGAATGTGCGCGTGTCCTTACTCGCGGCGCCCTGGCAGTTTAGAAGGAAACATTACGAATTCAAACAGGACGTACTCACGCCAGCGCGAGACGGAAGACGCCTTTGCCTCTTTAATGAGCACCCACGCACAAACTGCGCAGCTCGGCGAGAGAAGCAACGCAAGAACCAAACACCACCTGCGGTTTCTCTTTGTATTTAGGTCGATTTGTGACGATGCTGGTAAAAGTTGTATTTCACGATTCCGTGGGTCATTGCAGGAAAGTAAGTTATAACAACGATATACATAACAACGTGCAGAAATCGGCATTCGAGAGTCTTCAAGTTCATTCATTAATGTCTTCAGGAAGATTATTGAACGTGCTAGCTATTCTACAACTACGAAAATTAACTATTCAATTTCAGAGTAGAAATTAATAAAAATATTAGATGATGAAGGTATTTTCAATACAACGCATCAAACGATCAAATCCTCATCTTTTGTTTTTGAATACCGTTCAACAGCAAAATCAGTTATGGAAGACCCAAATAAACTACGAGTAACTACCTAAAGCTTACGATGGACGTTTCTCTCTGAGTTGAAAACTGAAAGAGAGAACTTATTAAAGATCTTTTATCAACTTTTTATTCTTAATTTGTTCTCATAATGAACATGGAACGAGAGATTACAGAATAGGACGAAACATAAGTGAAGCGTTATCCTGTCTGAATTTTTTCATTACAATAACACAAAACGCTTAATAAAACACACTGTGATTTGCACTTTATTATGTGTAAAACATGCTCATTTTATTACATGACTGCAGACAGAATTATTTGTCACTGGCTAAGGGAAGTATGAAGAGCAATCGATCCCACATTATTTTGTATTGTCATTTTCTTCTTTAAAAGAAAGAAAAACATTTCTTTTTGCACGGGAGAGTAGTACCGTCACATAGTCGTGAGCCTTGTGTTTATCAATGAGTGAATATGATATTATCACTACGAGCAAATAAGAAACGCCACATCATGCAAGAAAGCAAAACCTAAGCTATTAAATAACTGAAAGTACACGAACGATGGCATAAAAGGTAGTGAGGGAATCGTGGATTTCGTCTTTTTGTACAGTGTACAGAGAGAATATGTGTCTTACGTATTCCTTTACTTACTGTTACCCTTACAGCTACAAATAGTGACAGCAGGAAATGCAAATACATTTAATTAATGTAAGCAATTATTTAAGATTATTGAAGTCCAAAATATTAAACAAATCAAACCACATGTAGTTGTAGCCGTGCGATCATCCTGCACCTTTCCTTGTTTTAAAAGTGACAATAGCTTCATACACAAATCAAGCTTTGAAGATTTCTAATAACACTGGCTATGAACTCTAAAAATAGAATAGATCCACCAGAGAGATCTCTTTCTAGAGATCATGACATGATAATCATAACTCGTATTCCATCAGGGTCTCAAATACCTGTTATTAAGGGCCTTAGATTACATTGTTTTATCGATAGTATCACTTGGCACATTTCAACATTAACAAATAAAATTATTCACCAACCTAAACCTATTTTCCGGTGCCAGGCTCTACAACTGGAAAAATCCAGTAATAATCCTCCTACAATCAAATCACGCCTTCCCAAAGATCAATTGAAACCTCCGTAACTATCACAAACACGTAATCCTAAGCTCACTCCTCCCGCACTCCCATCACATCTTTGCCCTGAGCATAAAATCCATATAAATGAGCTTCCCAGAGGGGATGCCCTCTCAAATATAAAATTGGGGTGAGTTCCTTTAATTGCAAGTACCTGGGTGCTTTTGAGTTAATATTGTATTACTCGTTTTAGTGTTTTTATCATATTTAAAACGTGTAAAGTGGTTTATCCACGGGTGCAATAAGTATTTTAAAAAAATATTAAATTGCTTCCGAGTTGAGCACAGTGGTGGATCCAGGGGGTGGGCATGGCACTTTCAAAAACTTCTAGAGAGAAATGTTTGCTACCTTTATTATTTGTCAAAATTTATTTAAATATTTATTTGTGTTATAAATGTGTAATTATTGAAATAATAATATTGTATAGTATCATATATACACCACAAAAATACACATATGTTTAGATATGAATATTGTGACATACAAATATTAAAACTACGTTTATTAGTTAACAAAAATATATATGATGAACCCCTCTAAAATGATCGGCTGGGTCCGCTCCTGGTTGAGCAAGATAATAACGTGTGTTGCAGCGCAGTGTTGCGAGTTGTATGTGCGCCTGATGTTCCCCTTATATCATAATCTGCGTCACAAATTTCTTTCTTTTATGTCATAAATCTGTTTGCTGCAATCCCAGAAGTAATTACTTATCAGACTATAGACTACTAGAGTTTGTGTCGTTGGATCCTTGTAAATGGTACTAAATGGTACAAAACGGCAGTCTTTCCTTAAGTTATAAAGAAGGAATGTGATATTTCCTTATTCCGTAAATGAGATAATGAAACTGAAAAGATGAAATATAAAGCTAATTTAATGTATTGACAAAATAATTTTTTTGATACGGAATTCTTTTTCTAGCTATATTCCAGTTTCATTTACGTTTGCTTGCGTTCTGTTAATTATATTATCTGCAGTTACGTTCGATACCAAACATGTTTCAATGAGAATGCTATCGGAATAACTCAACAGGACTGGTTGCAGAGGGGTTCATGTTAGTAATGTGCTTCAATGAGATATATGCACATTCACTAAGGTCGTCCATATCATTAATTATTATCGATATGATCGACATTGATTAACAATCATGCGTAGCCCATGGCTCTTTTGTTAGTATTCTGCTCCAATGAGAGCAGCCGGCCGCGATAGTTCTCCTTTAGACACCCGTTGAATTCTACCCTTCTGTGGAACTGGTGTACAAAAGATTTCCGAAATTTCCGGTTGTTGTCAGTGGGTCATCTCAACCAGTTGTAGTCAAGGAATTTTGAGAGCGTAGTCGTTCTCGGTTTGCGAGTTGGTTTGTCGTCAAGGTTTGAGAGTCTGGTCGTTGTGGCCACGTCTTTGCGAGTCCGGTTGTGGTCTTTATCGACGACGTTGTCGTCGCTGTGATATCGTTTTTGTCGTTGCCAACGTCGCCACGGCGGTGGTTGTTTTGGTTGTGGCCTCCGCCTCAGCGGCCGCCGGCCCTCGCCGGGGGCTCCGTCGGAGGCCCTCGTTTCGGCGTTGGCGGCGCCGCCGCGGCGCCGAGCAACTCCAGAGAAACCCGGCGCGGCGCGGCGCAGCGCTCGCCTTGCGGAAGCGCCGTGAGTGTGGTATTCGTGCCGCAGCCTTCCTGCCCCCTCCGCGACGCCTCCGCCGCCATCGCCATTCGACGCTCGTTGCTCCAACCGGCGACTCCGCAATCGACGTTGACATGGGCCTCACCGTTGCCACCGCTGTAGCCTCTACCGACGCTCCGTCGCCACCACTACTCGCAGCGAGTTCCAGTTCTTCCACCAATATCCCTTTTACAACCTGTTCACCGCCAACGCCATCACATCAATTGCTACTGCCATTGTCGCCACAGTTTTCATATCTATTTCTATAGTTTTGTTCTCGCTATCTTCTACAGTCAACACAACTGTCCTTCGACACTTCTGTTGTTAAAGAAGCTGACATCACGATTCTCCCCAATAGTACCACTGCCGTGAACAATGTTGTTGCTATTATATCTTTAATGCAACGTTGCCACCTCTTTTCTGTCAGCACAATCAATTTCGAAATGACGTGTCACTGCCACAGTAAGCGTTTCTAGTGCCACTCACATCATCCGCAGAAATGTGCTTGTCGATGCTTCTCTTGTTACGGCCGTTACATGTTTTTGAGATTTTACCATAAATACCCCCCAATCTGCCAGGTGTGTCAACGTCATAGTAAAAAATTGCGATAGAGAAGGTGTGCTTGTGTAGTACTGAAAACGTTGATTACATATCACTACCAACATAGTTCTTCAATTCGATTGACGTAAACAATACAGTTTTCAATATATTGCGCGTATAGTTGTAATCACATTCCGTTGGACGCGAATAAATGTGTTGCCTGGATTCATTTCGCTACAGGAATAACTCATGATCGACCGTCTCCTACCGTAGTTAAAGCTCCTGTTTTTGCAATTTCCGTTACCACCAGTCCCAATGACGAAACCACGTTCGCGTTTGTGGTCTTCCGTTGCAACTAATACACAGCAATTACATGCGGTTTTACCGCCCAGACACCTGTCCTGTCCTACCAATGTACTCCTATGTACAGCCAACAAGGCGAGTAATTTCACATAGTTCAGTGTGTTGCTGCGGAGTATCCTTCTGTTCGAACGACCGTTATTTCTATTTCATATCGAATGCCTCGAATTTATACAGCTAATAAAACGCAGGCCGTGAAAAATTTAACTTACTTTTAGATGAGCATTTTTCTGTTACCGAACGTGTTACAATTTTTGTTCTGTCCTATTGTCATTTTTCACATAAGAACAGTCATATATTGTACCCAGTCAACAATATTCCAATTTTTTTACTTCTATTTTTATAGTAATACAATAGTTTTTCCATTTATCTTCCGAAATTCAGCTTTTCTGAATTCTGCACTTTTGAACTTACCTCGTTTACGATAAAATCAACGTCACTTTCTCTTGAAATAGGAAACAGGAATCGGTTGCATATGGTCAGCTTTACTGCTACTTATAATATACGTACTGCTATTTATGATTACTTAATGCTACTTATTATTTTTATTTCATTTAAATTATTTTTATTATTATTTTTTATTTATTAATATTATTATTAATATTATATTAATATTATTATTATTATATTATATTAATTATTATTATTATCCTTCTTTGCTACTTTTTGTTAACATAAGAGCATGATTGCATGCCTAATTTTTAAAACTGCGACTCTGCACGTCCGTATGAACAACTAACCCAGTCTTTGAAACACGTTTCGTACGCCCCAGAGTACAAGCCGAGAATCCACTTGTTGCGTTGTGAAGTTGTGCGTGGTCGCCAGACTTCTACTACGTTTACGCGTCATGTATCACACGCGAAGGTTGCTGAAAAAGCGTCCTTTCGTGTCCGGAGCCAATTTTCGCGCAGCAAGCTCGCGTTCTTACGCGGAGCGTCGATGGCGACGGCGCTGGCGGCGGCGGTTTTCTCACGCGTCGTCGACGCCCAGCGCCTCGGAGGCGCCGGCCCGCTCTGCTGCGGCGGATCGCAAGTTGCCGCTCTCCCGCGTTGGCGAGTGAGAGATGGCAGGTGAGAGACGGCGAGTGAGAGACGGCGAGTGAGAGACGGCGAGTGAGGCGGCGAGTGAGAGACGGCGAGTGTGAGAGACGGCGAGTGAGAGACGGCGAGTGAGAGACGGCGAGTGAGAGACGGCGAGTGAGAGACGGCGAGTGAGAGACGGCGAGTGAGAGACGGCGAGTGAGAGACGGCGAGTGAGAGACGGCGAGTGAGAGACGGCGGTGAGAGACGGCGCCCGGTGAGAGACGGCGGGTGAGAGACGGCGGGTGAGAGACGGCGGGTGAGAGACGGCAGGTGAAGACGGCGGGTGAGAGACGGCGGGTGAGAGACGGCGGGTGAGAGACGGCAGGTGAGAGACGGCGGTGAGAGACGGCGGGTGAGAGACGGCGGGTGAGAGACGGCGGGTGAGAGACGGCGGGTGAGAGACGGCGGGTGAGAGACGGCGGGTGAGAGACGGCGGGTGAGAGACGGCGGGTGAGAGACGGCGGGTGAGAGACGGCGGGTGAGAGACGGCGGGTGAGAGACGGCGGGTGAGAGACGGCGGGTGAGAGACGGTGGGTGAGTGGGCGAGCGAGTGGGCGAGCGAGTTGGCGAGCGAGCGGCTGAGCGAGCGGGTGGGTGATAGAGTGGGTGAGTGATTGACTGAGCTGGAGAGTGAGTGAGTGACCGAGTGAGCATTTTTCTCGTCGTTTATAAGTTACAAGTTCCATACGTATAGTGCAATCTGTATCCTGAGAAATGGCGGTGTTCCTCTCCTCCCCTCCTAGAACATGAGAATGGCGCCAATCTAAGCGATGGCTTTCTGGGATTTCCTCTTTAGAGGTATTTTTGCCAGGGGGAAACAGTCCTGCCGGGACTGTAATCTCCCGACTGATCTCTAAGTACGTGTGGTGTTGTAAGGTGACAAAGAAGAGGAAGGAAAAATGGCGTGCGCGGCCCGTGTACCATTATGTTAGGAAACCGCTCCAGCATTCACTCGATACTGATTGAAAAAACAGGAAAACCCGACCTACTCGAGCCACCGGCTGCTAGAATTCTCCTTCAGTCAGTGGCAGAAGTCTACTCAGCCATGTAACAAGTTTCAAAATTCTGCCACTGTCGGCGATTGAATACTGGTATGACCTCTCGGTCAAAGACCTCCCGATCAGAAGCAACGGATTCTACTCTGAGCTCTTGCTATGCAACGATATTTGCAGGAATTCCTCTCTCAACAGTCTCTGAAACAAAGAGTGGATTCATTCAATACGCATGACATCCAGCAATTTCTAAACGTGTTGGTTTGAAAGCATTAAGGAATTATATAGACGAACACTTCCGCAACTGGAATTAATTGAGTCCTGGATGACTGGGAGCGTCACAATATTCGTATTTGCTTCTGGGTGTTCTGAATCTTGTGTCTTCTGAAAATGTATCTGAATCTATATACATTATACCTTAATTTAAAATACACCCCATTATTGTACACCCCAAAAATGTAAAATACACCCCATTATTGAAATCAGAGATGTGAAAGAAGACTATATTTGTTTGTTTTAAGAAATGTTTCATTGTGAGCTTCATTTCGTTCCCAAGAAAACTTGCATGTTGGTGGAAATTTTATAGAACTCGCTGCTTTGAGTTACTTACAGGTCTCCACCGAGGATTGTGAAAACTATTATAAGAATTGAAAATAATTTAAAAGACAATCAAGAAGAGTTTTTCGTCATTTCATCTAGCTTATTACATAGTATGGCGGAAACAAGAATTTCATTTGCTTTCATAGTCCTTGTAAAGTTCTCTGAAATAAATTTTACTATTCGATATCGTCTCATTCATAAGACGATTCTCTGCTTTAGCTATTTACTGCATCCTACAAAAATTGCAATAAATTATATAGTATTAGTATATTATTAAAAACATTTTCTTTACATCATTATTGTTAAAAAATTGAGACGAAGTTAATTCCAGCAATATCTCTTATCGTGACGGAAAAAAAAATAATCGAATGGCTAATGGAAAACTACAATTGCGGGGATAACAGACAGATAGCACGCAGCATGAAAGATGTTCTGCGGACGAGGACAAATAGCCATGTAAATGAAGGCCGCGGAAGGGTGAGCGAGCGAGCGGGCGGGTGGGTGGGTGATGAGTGGGCCCGCACGACGTGTGAATGGGTGGAACGAGAGCGCGGCCACTGCTCGGGCGCGAGGGCGACGGCGTCCTTAGAATTCGACGGCGCCTGCGTGGGACGCCGGCGGCGGTCGAGAGCGTTTGCCTGTCGGCGAAGCGGGTTTTGAAGCCGAGGCCTTCAACTCGGGCGCCGCCGATGCTTCTGGAAGGGTCGCCGCGGTGGCAGCGGCCGCTACGGGAGAAGGATTGCACTGTGGGTAGAAATGCAATTCTGTGTGGTGGTACGCGTGACTTACACACACACATACATACCCGGCCGTCGAAGTGACGAAAAGTAGCATTACGAGGGCTTCTAGATCCAACAGAAACGAGTCCGTTCTATTCCATTATAATTTTCATTTGACTTTTGCCATCTTACTAACTAAAAATTCCAATTTCAGTTAACACCTTGTTTATCTACATAGTAAAGCAGCTCAGACCTAAGGGTGCTTTAGCTCGATTGTCGTTGTAAATAATACATGTAACTACATGCACTAAACATTTTCGGAAGTTCGCGCTTTGTTTCTAATAAACTGAAGCTTTCCACCGAAGCGAAAACGGCAAGAATAGTCACACGATTATTAGAAATAATTTTGCTAATAAATTTTTAAATCCTAAACTAATTAATATCATTTGGCGCGGATGCCGCTTGTTGTCTTCTTCCATATTTTGTTCAATTAACAGAATCTGTAACTAAAACAATGTGGAGGACAATAGGAACGCGCTTCATCTACAAAATAACAAACCAGCTAACGCAAACGCTAATGCTCTCGCAAACGCCAAACGCCAATCCAATGAAGAGCTTATTGCCAGACTCGCAATATGCCAAAATGAAGAACGTATTGACATCCATCCATCAATCATAATTCTTCTGGAAGGGAACATTCACGTTATTTCCGTGTAGTAGAAGGTGAGATTCATCAATTTTGGGGTACAATTTATCATAGAAGGAATGCAAACTTTGAACACAATATTTGGTAACATGATAGAAAAGCGCCTAAAGAATATATTGACTCGTAAAACTAGAAAACAAACGGAAATGGAGATGCGTAACGTTGGAAATCAGTTCTACGTCTACACATTACCAATTTCAAATTGCCCCCTAAAAGTCGTGACCTTCTCTAAGTATTTAAGCGTTAAACTCTGAGACTCTTCGTTATAAAATAATATCTCATCTTTTTACATAAGTGACACATCTCCGCAACTGTCATTCTACAGGAGAACGGTTTTATCCTGAGCGGAGCCATTTATTTCGCGATAAAAGCAAGTGTTTTCTTCTGTATAGTGGATGTGAGTTATCTTTATGAATGTTTAGTGGTAAGCAAATAGTATTTTCTAAATATATTAACTACCTTAACTAAAAAACAGTTTTGAAATAATGCGACATTTTTTGTGCACCGAAAGACATTCGAACGTTTGAAAACATGTGTTACTCTTTATTGTATTCATAATTATAGTATTCACAAATCTTCTGACGAACGTAACTTTTTTGGGCTATATTTTTTAGAAAACTAGACGTCTGACCGCCCTAGTTTAATTCCGAAGAATTTTTCGTTTATTTTCCGAATAAACGGGACTGGCGGCGTGTGGCCTCGAGAACTCGGGCGCTCATTGGCTGTGCGTGGCGGCCGGCGCGGCGCCGGGCGTCGCCGCCGTCGGTGGGATAGGGGGCGCCGCGTGGGGCGCCGCGGCGCTTAAGCTCTGGGACTTTCTACGCGGCCCCGTTGGCCGGCGCCGGCGCCGACGTTGCGCGTCTCGTGCCCGCGGCCGGCGCTCCGTCCCCGCCCCCCCCCCGCCCCACGTGCCCCGGCCCAGCCCAGGCCTACCCGGGGGGGGAGTGCTCGACTGATGTCACTGCGCTCCGTCTGACCGGGAGGTCCTAGGTTTGAGTCCTGACGGCCGCAGGATTTTTGACACTAGCTTGTCAGCTAGATCGAGTTCAGTCGCTGTCTAGAGGCCGGCTGCTCTGTTCGGTAGGTTTCCGTGGTTTCTTCGATCAACACGAGGTGAATTCCGGAGCAGTATCCTAACAAACGGACCGCGTGCGATCTTTCGTACCTCTTCCTTTCGTCCTTTCGTACACACTTTCACTAACATACCTATACTACTACACATGCAAGGAGACGGGAGCTTAGAGCTTGTCCCGGTCTGGATGGTGCCCCGCTGGTGGGAGATACCTGATTGTGGGCAACCCGCTAGCCGACAGCAGGTCGGCGCAGGATCTCGTCATCCAGTGGGGGAAGATCACAGCCACCTTACGATTAAAAACATGCACTACACTTTCGGGACTAATGATCTCATTAGTTGACGTGCCCGGAATATCTAACAACCAACAAACGCAGGACTAGGTCGCGTTCAGCCGCTGAATGGAGAGAGGAATTCTAGCGGGCGCCTGCTCTCATCGGTAGCTTTCCCATAGTTCTCTGATTTACAGCAGGCGAATCCTGGAACAGTATCTTAACAAACGGACAACGAACCCGCGCGATATATCCTTCTTCTTCCTTGTCCTATTCTAACCCTTTGCATACTGAAACACTTTACTACCTCACATATCGGAAACTAGTCGGAAGATTAGATCTGGGCGGGGGACAGGCCGGTGCTCCACTTGGGGAGATACCTGGGCGGGGAAAACGTCACAAGCCCATTTGAAGGTCGGCGCTTGATGTCACATAAAAACGAGGAGGAACATTACCACCACCATCTCCACAATCCGAGATATAAAATGCACTACACTTTCTGGACTATTGAGCCAAGTATATGACATACCCGAAATTAATGCTCACTCACACACGCCCCACTCGAATTTAGAATTTTAAAAATCTATTTCAATAATCATGGTTACAAAAATCTGTTGGGTCTGAAAGCTTCCTCCGATGCTGGGGTGACCCGTACAGACTGTTCGTCTTCCACCTCTGGGGTACTGGGATAAAAACCTTGGACGATCGATGTGGAATTTGTGGCGGAATGCAAGTGAGTTAGCAATGGGTTTTCACGGGGTTCTCGCGTTTACTTTGTCTCTCATTCCTATGCAGTCACAGAGAGACAAGTGAAACTGAGAGAGCCAACGACGAACGACAAACCCTAAGTATGGTAGGTGAATCTCATTGTCAAATTTAGGTAACTCCTAACAGTTATAGAATCGCTGACAGAGTCACGGAAAGCTCACATCGTCTCGTTGGTATTGCTTTATACTTCTTTATGCACTTCTGTTTCGTTCGGAAAAATAATTTTCTGATGCCGGATTTGGTGAAATCGCAGACTCCGGATAACCTGTTGATCTGCAACAACAACAACAACAACAACATTGTAATAATAATTATGATAATAATAATAATAATAATAATAATAATAATAATAATAATAATAATAATCTGTATTGTATTTCTGCCGAATTGTATTCTGAAGTATAGTTAAATCAGGAATTCCCAGCCCTTTTCTTGCATCGACCTCTTTTACAAGTATCGTATTGTTTTCTTTATCAAACCTGTTACATTTTTCTCAGTAAGATACAGCTGACGTAATCATAACTCAAAACGGGCTAATAAATGACTTAAAATAAATGACTAATAAGTGACTCAATGATAACAATTCCGTATACCAATATTTTAGTAAATATCTTGATTTGCAATAAGTGGAGATGCTTCTGCATCGTAGTAGCAGGGCATTTAATATTCATTGTTGTGAAATGGTTACAACATGTTGAGGTTTTTTAACTTACCAATATGTTTCTTCTTTGAATATCGCAAAAAATAGTTCCTTGAACGATAAAGCAACGCCATGAATACATAGCTATAATTTCCTGTGTTTTCTAAACAACCTAACGATGAAAGATGGAAAGAATAAGAAAGAGGCGCATTTAAATTTTTTTATTAGATGTTTAGTACCCTTATATCAGAAATTAATTATCAACTTTATTTCTATCTTTATAATCAATTGAGTTTGATTTTCATTATACCGATCAGTAGCCGTTTCTTATTCGGGTACTGACCCTCAGTAGACCCCTTTCTCTTCATTGACCTTTTTAAAATTTCATCGTTCCCATGTGATCGATATCGACCCTTTTAGGAACCCTGAGTTAAACCTTGTACCAGTCTTTTTTTTGTGCTTGACATTTGAGAGTCATGTGGGGACGCCGCCAGTTGAGTCGTAGCGACAAGCAATAGCAGCAACTTCTCCCCTGACGTCACGTACCATTGCTGCCACAAAGTCTATGAAAACAAAAAAGGGGATTCACGCGTAAGCACTCTAAACATGTGCGTAGAACCCTCGTTGAATTGGCCTCTAAATAATTAAATTAAATTTATATTTTAGTTCATACATGAAACACGTTTTAATACGTATTAAACTTCTTGCAAATTGCAAATATTTATTGTCAGTTTGATTACAAAAGTTTAATATTATTGGGAGGCTCCACATTTTGGTCTTAAAAGTTCCTGAATCCGTCCTTAGGGATAATGAGAAATGCACATTGGTGTGAAGCGCGGACGTTCATGCAGGGAACTCACAGAGCGAGGAGTAATGAGTGTCAGCGTTACTTCTTGTGCTACACAGCCACCAGGCGCAATGAATATTGGTACGATGTATAAAAATGTGTTTTCAAAGTACCTTTTTTCGCCTACGAGTGATAAAATGTTTTAACACTAGACGCCTGGACCTTTCTTTTACTCAGAATGCCCGCGCGCCGTCATTTTGGCGGCTGAAATATTTAATGGGCTATTTCTGGATTTGAGGGAACTTATACACACAAATACTTAATGAATAATGTAATAATTACTTCAGTTATCAGTTTATTGATTGATTACAGTAATTAGAAGAATATAGAAAATTGACATCAAAACAATTTTTTAGAAATTTTCACTTATACTTTAAATCGTAAATACATTTAAAGTCGGGTAACACAATGACTTACTATCCTTTTTAATAAGATAACTTACTTGAAAGTAATAGCCGTCAAAATAACGGCGGCGGTCGTTCTAGTGTTAAACAACACGCGTCAATGTCAAGAGCGCTTTAGAGTGTATACCCAAATCGTAGACTTACAATCATCTGTTCTGCCTTAACAAGCCGTGGTTTCGTCAAAGAGGCGAAAAAGTCACGCACATGCTTTTTTGAAGTGAAGCTTGCTCTTGAAGACAGATACACGAAAAATATTGTCCAGTATTATGTGCATTTTCCCAGTCACAAATGTTGAAAGTATAAAGGAAGATGTGCTAAGACTCTTGACATTTCAAGTGAATTGAATTAATGCTAACCATGTGCACGAGACAAGTTGATTGTGCTTCACTAAAGGTTTCTGGGAAAACGCAATATTAAGTAGTTAATAGCAGACATCAGCTTGATGCGGTGTTCTATAGTGTGCAAGTGGCCTATGCACACGTTAGTGTTGGCCCCGATCCTAAGCTTTCACTCTTGCTGCGGCAATTGTCTGGGAGCGTGATGTGTACAATTAATTTTGTTTTTGTGTCAGAATTTGAAGGTTGTGGAGTGCTATTTTGTTCTCGTTTTGCTACACTTCATGTGCTCTGCTGTATTATTGTGGTGTTCTTATAAATGCTGTCATTGCACACGTGATCTACTTTGCATTAAACGCCATGGATATCTCATTCCTGCCGAACAATATTAATCTATCAGTATCATTATGGGAGTTGACTTCAGTAGGCGGTTGAATCTAAGTTCTGTGTAGTCACCCATCAAGTGAATGTTGGCGTGTATCATACAAGTTACCACCCCTGCCTTTCCGTAGCGAGACGTTCGTATTGTCAAACATTAACCCCTCAAGCAGTGGCCAAACTGTTACACCCATGCGGCAAATTTATTTGCAGAAGTGTTCAGTTACACAATTCATTTGATTTTTCTACCTTCTTACGTTAATGTTAGAGTTGGAAAAGAAGATTAGAGGTAGGATCTAATTCGACTAGAGAAGGAAGAGCAACTAAAATAAGGGAATAAAAAGCAATTAGACAGCCAAACTGGCTCAAAAGACATACATTTAGAGGAGCATTCATCTACGTTGAAAGAACCGATATCTTAAACGAAAGAGCGATCGCTATTATGGATCGCTTTGATGGTGCTACAGCTACAGGAGTGTGTGACGAATATAACTCTAGGCCAAAAATTTATGACGAAACTGGATTAATAGGACTGTGAGTACTCTGCTGTTAAAAATATGAAGATGGATTGAGTTTTGCTAATGAAAGTTTTACTTTAAGAGAATAAGTGGAATATATGGACGTACCAGATTTACCCCATTAACTACGGATTGGACACCCTGATTTACTCTATCTTTGAAGGTTCTGTACACAGCACCGATATTTGAAAACATGCATTGACCTTCCATCAGCATAAATTAACATTTACAAACAGAAATAGAGATAAATACCGTATTTTTAATTAAAAATTGGTGTAATGAAATAATTCTTCAAATATCCTTTTGTGAATAATACCTTTCCCGAATGTTCCTCAAAACGCATCGCGAAAAGTTTGAAAGAAGGCTTCAAGTTCTTTGCATACTTTTGTTGTGCACAACAGTTTATAGAATGCGACTAATTTGCAAATGTTACTCATATCATGATAATTCTCATCTTAGAAAGAGGTTATGCTTTATAATTAGGTATTTTTACAAGACTGATTGAAGGAAATATTGTTGCGGAGATAGAATGCTGAGAATTAGAGATTTATTCGAGATTGGTAATTCTGACGTTTTTGACTTACAATTTAAAACGAGATATCAGTGCTGCGCAAAAACAGATACTATTCCCCCCCCCTGCTTGCGTAAAAGGGATGAATCACGGTCACTGGAAAGGAGGAAAAAAGATTTTGATTACATACTCTGGAGAAGATTATAATCCATGACACAGCGAAATATGAATTTATTGGAGTGATTACTAATCTTCAATAGTGTTATAGAAGATATTATTTTGTCAATAACACTACCCTATTTATGACTAATGACTATGATTCAGACCATTACTCATCTTTAGGCCTATCTAAAAGGAGAAAGTGGATCGTTAAGGTCAGTGAATGAAAACAACACGTGGAAGACAAACATGAGGAAGGTTATGTAAGGAAAGTCTATAAGGATATTGTTGAAAGACTGGAAGTCGATTTTTGATGCAGAGGGTGTCATGTTGAGGAAGTTTGCGGTCTCTGAAAGTGTCTTGAATCGCTACAATCTTGAAGCCATTATAACGACATTCAATACAAGGTTGGATGTAGGTTGTAGTAAAAAGTTTGTAGTAAAAACTAAATGCATGTATAGCAATTGGACAAGCAATTTATATTTTTATGCGATGGTACTAACAATAAATGTTTTTCAACCTTGTCTCACGTAATGTTTTCAATGTGAAAGGAAACTAAATACCAGAAAATAATTATATGAATCCTCACTGTCAGTTAACATATACACGTTTCAAAATTACAAAATAAATGTATAAGGTTATCAGTACGAATACGAATAGCATAGTACAACGAATAGATATGATGTTTATTAATTTTGTACTCTGTCAAATGTGATTGTAAAACAACTGATTTTCAAACGATACTTCTCAGAGTGAACACACGATACTTCTCAGAGTGAGTTTTGGGTAGAATCAAATAATAAATAATTTAAAATTAATAAATTTCTACTAATTTAACACATACATTTAGTTACAGAACTTATTTAATAGCATAAGCCATCATCTTATCATCATTTGCTTGCATTGACTGCAAATCAGAACGTAGAGAATGGTCTGCACGTGTACCAAAACCTAATGAGTAAGTGACAAATAAACTAATGATTAACTCAGCATGGCAATGATAAAGCAGGATGACAAACTGTAAATCGTCAGGGACAGCGGGCCTTTGACAGGCTTGTAGCTCTACAATGTTAACTAACCTCTTCAAAGATTTGGGAAGGGAAACTTGATCGTCAGACAAAGAAGTACTCGAATGACCTTAAGATGTTCACGCACGTAGAATGACCTGCAGACCAATGACTAGACCTCGGATTTTAGGATACATACCTATTTAGTTCCTTTAAAAGATTGTGGGAAATAATAGCAGATGTTTACGAAATATGAAAAAAATTGATCTGCTGAAAGCATCTAATAGTCCTTAAAATGCCCTAAAAGGGTGGTTCATGCCTATTTTAAATTGTTTTGCCTGAAACTGCCTAGAACAAGTAATTTTCAAGAATTGTGATATTTTAATTGCTCATTCTTTTAATTTTGTTATACCGAAGCGCGTATATCTTTCTGAATTTCTCAACGCAAATATTTCCTGATAGAATATGCAATCGACCATGGACCGAAATCTCTCACTCAACACACCGAGCATAAGAAGCCCTCCAAGTTAATAAAAATATGATATTTCACGCTCGTCTCCAATCAGCACACGCTTCTTAGGCAATTGCACCCATTTCAGGTGCAGCTGCAATGTTGACAGGTTGAGAATGAAAAGTATGAAAGGAATGAAAATGAATAAAATAATATGCTTGTAGTCACTCTCATAAATATAAAAATACTCGACTTTCATAAATAATAAAAAGTGCCTAATTTAATCCTTTTGTAATCAGTTTTAAATGCCAAAACATCACTTTTCATTTTAATGTTTTTATTTTTATTTTTTTTTTAAGTTCCTAAAATGTCACTTTTCATGCCTAATAATGGCAAATTTTATAATTTTGTTACTATTTTAGGTGCCTAAATTATCGATATTTTGTGCCTAACTTTCCAAGATCTACCAACGGCACGGTAGCTTAGGGGGCTAGGGTGAGCAAACGTAATTGGAAATCTGCGAATTGGATTCAAGAAACACATTGGTATTATATTAAGACATTTATTAAATTATAAAAATATTTAGTGTCAATATACGTTCTTAAGTTATTTCTTAAGTTAGTTCAATTTTCATTTAATTAAAATTTAAATTAAGCATATTATAGGGCTAGAAAGGTTTTTGTGTTATCTACTAGTAACTTCTAATGCATTATTGTTTAACCTATCATGTCTCTGACTGAGGCGTCTTTTCCCTTAGTTCATGACGTTCTAATTTAAAATTGGGCCTAATCCGTCGTCCTGGCTGGTTGCTTGTGTTCATTCTCCTGTTGTTGTCTTTTTATGATTAATGTATTTGAAAATTTTTGTTAACATTTAATGCGTGTTGCTAAATTAAAATCTTTCATAAATTATTTTCGGGCACACCTTTAGAGTTTTCCCGTGTCAGGAATGTTTGTTTTTAAAATTATTTTATTTTTTTGCTGTTTTTTGCTTTTCAAATGCTGTTTCTATTTCTTTCGCTTTTTATTTCGCTATTGTGCGCTCAGGGGCATGACATCTTTAAGTTGTATTTTATTTTATTTACTAAATGTATTTCTGAAAAGCTGTTTCAATTTTTATCTATACATTTATGTATTACGTGGTTAGGCGGAAGAGCGGGCCGGATAGCCCTCAGTGCCCCCACATAAATAACGTCATTATTATTATTATTATTATTATTATTATTATTATTATTATTATTATTACACGTAGAAAATGTGCTTTCAATACTTATTCCATGTGCAATTAAATCTTACAAAACATTAATAATAACGAACTTTTATATCGTCCGTGATGGAACGAGCACCACCAATCCCGTTAAATCGTGGGTGAGTTCTTGACTGGACTAGTGTCAGCAGAACATCACGAATAACATGAGTTTGCTGATGGGTACAACTGGTACACTCCGTCACATTTTTCGTGAGCCACCTCAGCGTAATGTTGTGAACCACCAGCTTTTGAAATCACGAGCCTGCCACGACTTCCAATAAAGCGAAGTATTGGACACTGAAGTTTTGGACATTGTCTTCCGGATATTCTGTGCCTACCTAGGGTCATATTATCTGCCTGGTGAGGAGTGTGTGAAATTCGAGTGCTTCACCAAGGCTGCCAGTTCGTTTTCGCCGAGCGAACCTGAAACCTTGCGATTCCGCAGACAGTGAGTCACCGGTGCGCGAGCGCAGACAAGACGCACATTGAACACAAGCACAGGCTCGCGGCGTGCCTGAGGCTTCTTGTGTTTACAACTCGCCCTGCTCACCCTGGGCGGAGGCCAGATCCTTGCCTCCGCGGCGTGGTCCACGGTCGTGTCTACGGCGCGACGTTGCAGCGGCGGCGATGATGGCAGCGGCTCGAGCCGGCCGGCCTCGCCGGCGGCGTTGATGGCGGTGTGGCGGCGGCGGTGACGGTGCCAGTGGTGGCGGTGTAGCTGGTGGCGGTGCCGTCGGTTTAGTTGGTTTCGGTGTCGGAGGTGTAGGTAGCGGCGGTGGTAGTGGCGTCAGTGGCGGGGTGTCGAAGTAGGTAATGTCGGCGCTGTGTCGGGGTCGGGGAGTAAGTCTTGTCGGAGCTGGTGTCGATGTCGGCAGTTTCGGCGTTGTCAGCGGTTTCGGCGTTGTCGGCGGTGGAGGCGTGGTGGGGCTAGTCGTAGTCGTTGTCGTCGTAGTCGTCGTGTTGTTGTCGTTGTCGTTGTCGTTGTCGTTGTCGTTGGCGGCGGCGGCGGCGGCGGCGGCGGCAGTGGCGACAGCGACGGTGGCGGCGGCGGTGGCGATGACGACGCCTGTGGCAGTGGTGACGCGCAGTCTCTTCAGTTGGCGACACACTGACCTGACTCGTAGGCCGCGCTGGCCCTCTTCGACGACCGGGGTTCGACGTCGGGATTTCCGAAGGTCGCAACCTCACCCGGTCGGGGACAGCCAACCGAAGGTCACGATCGCATGCGTTGCGCTGTGAGGCTCGGACTGGGGATGGGATGGTAAATTTTTGCTTATTGTTTTATGTAACGAGTTGGGAAGCCCTGTTTAATTGACGGTTCTCTTACCTTCCCAAATCTCTCACGAGGTGTTGGTGACGAATTTCAGAGAAATTATAATTGGTGTACCTGAGAAAGCGTTGAATTATAATGTTTTAGAAGATTACACGGAGTACGTTGTGGTTTATATACGCCTAGTGCACCACAGTCGCAAGTTGAATACATCCATTCCTTTTGTGAGATGCTAACGCACATTGCTACGCTGAACGATTATCGACGCAGTGTGCTCATTTTTGCGTAGAGATCTGGAATAAAATTCTCAAACATATTTGGATTTCCACATTCTGAAACTATTTCTTAAATATTTCTTTTACCTACAAATGCGTGGATAAATCGTTTCTTTTTGGTGCTCAGACCTACATGACTTTCAAAATCCTAGACATATTTCATTCTAGTATGATATCTGATGGAAGAATATCTCAACCGACAATGCAGGGAAAATAAGACCTCAAAACAACGAGATTGTCATGATGAATGTAATATATTATTTTATTCAACAACCTTTTCCCATAATTGTTGAATATAACAGTCAAGAAAGGAACATTGAAAGTTCCTCTATGGTATGAGATCTTTGACGGCAGCGGCGGTGAAATTTTCCATATTTTTAACTATAGACGGAAGTCTGTCTTCAAGATTTCTTAAGGACAAAGTACAAAGAAAATCTTGGTTTGTTGAGTCCCTTATAATACGTTACTCTCGTCTTTATGGACGTGGACACATTACCTAAGTATCCACATAACTCTCAGTGAATCATAGGCAGATGTTAATACCTAGTGTGGCAAATTTTCGCTCATCCTTTTCACACCTATAAATTTTTTGCAAATCAATATCAATTCTGGAGAGTTAAATGTGTTTTCGTTGTAGAGTACTATTGCTTCTTATTATATTGCTTATTGTTAATAAAAATACCTTTGAATAGGTTTATTCTCATATTCCCTGGTCGTAAAGCAGATTCACTTGAAAACAATTATCCATTTTATAATGCTCGTTACTAGTCGAGTCAACTTTTTACAGTAAAATACTTTTAAGTCTGCAAATTAATACTCGAAGGAAAGATGTACGCGCAATTCGATAGCGTGGGGAAATATATTGCGATAGTTTGTGTGATTTTTCCGGCCCTATCTTCCAATTGACTACTCTCAAAACGTTCAAATTTGTGCCTCGTATACCTGATATTTTCTTAAGTGTTGATCGAGAAGTGATGGCACTATTGGCGCTTCTCTTGATGAATCAGGGAGGCCTTACCCAGTGGATGCAATTAAATTTTCTTTCATTCTTTTGCATGTGGCTGTGATACACTTATACATCGTGATTATCTATTAGTGTGATATAATGATTTTGAAATTTAATTTCAATTATTGACACACTTTCACACTATTGCTCTTAACAAACATTTTTTCCAGAGACGAAATCTGGATTTTTTTATGCAGGGTTATTGATATAGTGTCGAGCTACTCGATGTTTTCTTATAAAGATGATTCCATTTATGCGATCAAATTTTTTTTTCTAGAATGAGACTGAATTTAGGTTAGAGTAAAGAGGCAAAATTAAGTAAATATATTCATAATAAATTGTACTTACGTTTAGAAAGGAATTATGACACAAAGAAATATTACGAGTCATGTGGTTGTAATTGATTGTCTGGCATTACTTCGCTTCAGGCGCTGTTCTTAGGGTTATTGTGCACGCTAATTCACTCGATGTCCGAGCCAGCCTATATTAATTATTAATTAGTTTAGGAATAGTTCAGGTTTGACTTCAGAATTTTGCCACTGCAGGATTTTCCCTAGCCTTATCTAATGGCTTTTTCCGAGGCTTTGATGCGATGGAGAGATCTTCTGGGATAAACACCAGGGGACGGTAGCTTAGAAATACAAAGGGCAGGCCAAAAGGATTCTATGTATTAGGAAACAAACATTAGAATATTTAATAGTTGCAGTAAATTGGCTACCTAATATAACTATGACTAATTATAGATTTTAAACTAATCTAAGAGTGTTTAGTTTAAACCCGTCCTGGTTTCAAGAACGAAAAATGGCGATTTAACAAAGTTTCTTTTCATTCCAGTTAATCTCCGTCGTACCCTCCACCAGTCAAAATGGACTCCAGCAAGAAGCACCATAATCCCAACCCCAAGGCGACGGCCAACCCCGTCTCCAAGCTCTTCCTATGGTGAGTGCTTGTATTAAGTTTTCATGTACTCTTATACAGCATATAAGATATGCCTCGTTGTTGCATTATTGTGGTTGTTGCCAAAAAAATTCACAAAAAAGTGATCGTTCGGACTAATACTGCATCTAAAAATCAGTAATCATCACTATGTTTTTCAAAAAATTTATTGAATTTTTTGTTAGAGTAAAAACATGATGCACGTTTAAATAATTGATAATGTTAGCACATCGTTTGTTGTTGATATCTATATATTTGATAACACGATATATATAGATTTGATTTTCTTTTAGAATTCATTGAAGAGATAAAAAAGAAATGGTCCAGGAGACATGGCAGAAATTTACAAGTGAATAGTAAGCAGCCGGATAAAATCAATTTCGCCAGACCACAGTCTGAAGAGTGACAATTATAACTAAATATAATTATGGTTGAATATGCAGTGGGGTCCTTTTCACCTCCGCGATCATTCGAATTTAGAAAGCAATTCTTGGAAATTTGATATATATTACATACACGACTAATCGAGAATCGTGAACATTGGAACAGAGATGATCGAGGTATTCAAGTAATTGTAGAATATTTCCATCTACTATTTTATTTTTAGGTAAGGTTCTGATTTTTTAAAGAAAAAAGTATTACTGCTAATTTCATTTAAAGCATTGAATGCCTTTAGATAGTTGCAAAATAGATTTTTTCTACTCCCATTGTATAATTCTGTCATTTGATGGCTGCAACCCGTTTCATAATGATGCTCAATTCGAAACAGATTTCATTATGATACAGGTTCTTGACCAATCACAGAGAAGTGTACAAACTTAAGTATTTACACTTAATTAATCATTGAGAATCTTTCTTGAAAATGTTTCGTTCGATTGTGTACATTAAAATTGCATTTAATATTGTATTATGCTTGTCAGTTTTAATTTCTTTTATTATTAGTCTTTTTACGTGGAATATTATTTAAAATAAATTGGACCGTAATTTCACTTTAATCCTATTTGACCAGCGCAGTGATAATTATTGGAGGAATATTTGACTGACGTTAAGATTTGGACGCAAGTGATTTTGTGTTATTTGTGGCTGCCGTATGGTTACCTTTAAAAGCCGGTCAATTCTTTAGTCTAAAATGTCTAGTGAATCAGAAATGGAGTTGGCACCTCCAGAAATAAGAGAAAAAGCGAAAATGGTGAATCGGAATTATCACTGCAACTTTTGTACTCTCTCGCATTCTGACAGGGACATCAAAGCCATCTGAGGCAAGGGTAGCGAGCTGTCCGCTAGGTGGCCTTGGCTGAATCCTGGATGTCAACTGCTACGAAACGATTGAATGTAAAAGTTTAACTTACAAAAGTTAGCATAAGTCGTAGAAAAAGTACTGTATGATACTCGATGTAATGGGAATACACTCGTGTGAAGTTTACGATTCTCGCTCGTACCGTAATATCACACTCGTGTATTAATACCCATCATTACATCATCGTTTCATAATGTACTATTGCGATGATGTGTTACTTTTGTGTTACATTTTTTAACTATTGTGGAAATAAGTGCCCTCTTATACTTTTTTTTAAATTTTACTGATCGTGCAAAGGGATTTTTTACCAAATTCCTGTCAACAATTCAATGAAAATTCGACTCAAAAAACGAAAATTATATTATTACATCATAATTGTCAAATACTTGACACATCATTTTCTGAGAAGTCTTTCATTATTTATACGAATGATAGTATCTTTATTCCTTGAAGGTCAGGTTTTATACTGCGCATTTTAATGACTTTAAAGTACAATTTCGTTTGTTTACTCAAAAGAATTGAAAGTTAATTTTTTAGATCTCAGATTTCGGGAGCGTTGTTAAATTTAAATTAGAGACTTCTTGAATTGTGCGCAAATTTAGAAACATATGGAGGTATTGTCTATTCCGAACTAATTTCTTCAAAAGTGGTCACTCGTTGAAATTTGTGCAATCCAGATAACATTTACATATCAATTAATTATTATCCATTAACAGTTTCAAACTGTAACGACACCGATATCGATAACATTAATGATAGTCTCATTGCGATTGCTCTGGTACTTGAGGATATGTTTTGCAATAAATAGTATTCATTCACCATACTTAAAAAATTTCAAATATTAAATGCATATTTAAGGAAAACGGAAACATTAAATATTTGAAATGAAATGAAGACATTAATAATTATTAATTCTCGGAGATATCTAAAATGCAGAAAATAAAGTCAATTGCGTATGACTTGATTAATATAATAGAATGTGTTCTTTCTCCACTAAAATGTGTTACAAGGAAAGTGCGGTAGCATTTTAACAACGAGTGAAAAGGGAAGCTATCGTTCTGTTCATGTAATTAAAACCAACGTAGATATTCAATGCTTAAGAAAGGTTTATTCTTTAATCAACCTTAAACATCTTACGAAATCTTTAACGCATGTATATAAATGCACGCGTGTACTAATACTGTCAAAAATATTATTATTATTATTATTATTATTATTATTATTATTATTATTATTATTATTATTATTATTATTAATTGCTCTTATTGTCAGTATTCGACTTTTATCTTTCATGTTGTGTGAATACACACATCTTGTTTTTATGTAATTACCTGTTTTGAACATGATGGCAATTGCCTACAATTTAAATTGTACTTGTGTATTTTTACCTATATCCGTTAAAATGTTGAAAGTTCATATCTGATGACCATGACATACAACGTTTCAAAGTAGTAAAAACGTTTGTTTCCGTGTGCGGATGAGATTCCTTCTTCCGCTCCGCCCGGTCTCCTCGTCTCTTCGCGGTGTTTCCGTGGCGCGTCGTCGCGTCAACTTCCACAACACAACAGGAACGACAAGGAAGTAACTTCCACAACCATGCAATGAAGTACTTACTCTGAGCGATCCTTATTAGGAGTGAGTATTTATTGTTTCTGGGCACGTCATCTTCTTAGGTCATATTCACGTATGTATGGTTCACAATGTATGTCTGGTGGTGGGGGGAGTTGCTCCTCCCGGGAGCGTGAGATCCGGAGGCAACCTCCCCGTCAGGTCGACCGGGAGATATGGTTCTGGGCATCAGCTGATGTCTCTGCAGTTCCTCCGACCGGGAGGTTCTAGATTCCAGTCTCGACGGTGGCAGGTTTTCGGCACTAGCTTGTCAGATAGGTCGAATTCAGTCGCTGTCTGGTGGAGAAATCTACCGGCCGGCTGCTCTGATCGGTAGTTTTCCGCGGTTTCTTCCATCAACATCACGCGAATGCAGGAACAGTACCCTAACAAACGGGCCACGGGCCACGAGCGATCTCTCCTTCCTCTTCTTTGCCCTATTCTCACCCCTTACTTAAACAGACTTACACTAGCATGCACTACACTACCACGTATGCAGGGAGACCGGTCCGGAGCTTAGAGCTTGTCCCGACTGGGGCGATGCCCCGCTGGTGGGACATACCTGTGTTTTGTAGCAGAGAAAACCTGGGAAGTGATGTTTTTTCTGTCTCGAGGGATTATGATTATTCAATTTTCCTTCTAATTTAAAGAGGGACTTATTAAGTGGATTCGTATCTGATATATAAAAATTAATATTTTTGATTAATTATTTTGAATCTAGACTTGAAACGTAAGGGAAAATTGTTGCAAATTATGATGTGATCCTTGGATTTGACTTGCGGTGTCAACTGGGTAGTTACGATTTGAATAATCATGTGGACGAGAAATAACTAGAATTTAATTCTCCGTATTTTCTAGGAACCGCTGAGTCACTCTTCCTAAAAGCTTGAATTGGGCGCGAACATAAAAACGAATTGGCGGTAGCAGGTTCACTTTGCTCACTCTTAAACCGCGTTCTTGCAGCGTTCCCGCTAACCACGTGCCCAGCCGGGCAGTGCGTGATACACACAGCTCCGGCCCTCACACTCGTCTAACCCGACCTCACGTGTCCTCGCCCTTCTCCTATCGCCTTCCCAATCGCCTTCTGCCTCCTGCCTCATCCTGTCCCATTTCGTCTCGACCCACTTTGCTCCGTCGCGTTCCGACCCGTTCAGATCTGCTCAGTTTCGTCCTGCTTCGTCAGGTTCCGGTTTGTCAAGTTCCGCATTGTCCCGTCCCGCTTCATTCCATCTCTCCTCCTTTCCTCCCAACTCCTCATGAAACGGACCCCCTTGGTCCCACCCGCCCCGCCCTGCCCTGTCCCGTCCTGCGCTGTCCCGCCCTGCCCTGTCTCGCCCTGCCTGTCCGCCCCGCCTGTCCCACCCTGCCCTGTCCCTCCTGCCTGTCCCGCCTCGCCTGTCGCCCGGCCCGCCCGGCCGCCCGGCCCGCCCGGCCCGCCCGGCCCGCCCGGCCCGCCCGGCCCGCCCGGCCGCCCGGCCCGCCCGGCCCGCCCGGCCCGCCGCCCGCCGGCGCCCGCCCGGCCGCGCCGCCATCGCGCATTGTCGCCGAGCGCCGCGTGCCCGAAGCCGCGAGCGCTGGCGGACGGCGGTGGGCGTCGGTCGCTGGCGCGGCGCCTCGCCGCCGCGGAGCCGCCGCCGGGCAGGGCGTCGCCGCCGCCTCGTCCGGCGTCGCACACTGGCCCGAAGGAGGCCAAAAAGAGACGGATTCGGGAGGAAAACTCGGCGTTTCAGTATCCGTAAATGTTGGATGTTAAAAATTGTCAGATAATGAGTGCTTTGCGATAGGTGTACACAACTTTTGCGCTCCCAGCGTGTAGCTCTGTCGCAACCGCGCACCGGTGTGAGAAGCAGTGCTTGCACTAATGACGCGCCTCGCCCCCTCCCTCCCACTGTAACGCATAGCGCGCCAGAGCACAAGTTAGCACCTCAGCATTTCCGCTGTGTCTGCAGCGGTTATCACCGGGAGGTCGTAGGGTTTGAGTCCTGCCGGTAACGGATTGGCGACGTAGCTTTAGAGCTGGGTCGAATTCAGCCGCTGTTTGGAGGGGAATTCTAGCTGCCGGTTGCTCTGATCGGCTCTGGTCCGTAGTTTTCCGTAATTTATCCGATCAATTCTACGCGAATGTCAGAGCAGTATCGTAACAAACGGACCATGGGCTACGCACGACTTTTCCTTCCTCTTTCTTGTCCTAACCTCACCCCATACGTACACTCATGTGCATTACCACACACGTCGGGAGATCTGTCGGGAGCAAGAGCTTGTTCCGGCCTGAGATGTGCCCCGTTGAGGGGAGGGAGATACCTAGAGAGTGTATTCCACGCAAACTGACGTGCAGGTCGGCGCTAGATCGCGACATCCAGTTGGAAAGAATCACCACCACCTCCCGTAATAAAACTTTCACTGCATAAACGAGGCAAATGACCATGGCAGTTGACACGTCCGGAAATATCCATCAATAAATCAAGCTAGCGCATCTTGGTGTGCCTATGCGCCGAGAGAACTGATGGAATTGCTCTAAGATAGTGAATGTTTTACGACATGAAACTTAATTATGATAAAACAGTTCATCTGCAGTCATTTGCTTACCATTAAATTACGACGAATCCAATAAAATCATAATTATTAGTTATGTAAAATTCTTAAAAGGTTAAACTCAACGTGATAAACTACTGGCTATCGTATATCTCTTACCACGAAAATAAACGTTAAATTAACAATATTACGACCACACACGAAATATGGAGTTGAAGTCGTCAAGACGTGTGTTGCAATATTTTTATTCTCATTTTTTTTTGTATATTTTGGTAACTAAGAGATATTGATTGATTTAATCTTAGTTTAATTTTTAATGTTAACATTAATTTTAAATGTTTTCCTAGTTTCTGGTGTATTTTCTATTATTACTTTCTTATTGGATCATTATTTTTATAAGTTTTTTTGGGGGGGAACGCTCCGAAAAGAATAGAACGTTCAAGGATCTCTCATTTTGTTTATTGTAATATTGAAACGTACCTCGTGTTACGGACACAAACCCTGATTTTTAAGGGCCTAGGACGCATTATTTTCAAGTTATGCGCGATTGAAATGTGTGTTGTTGTAATTTGCATAATACGTCATAATCTGCAGTCTTCTATTTTGTTACCTTAAATCTGATAGGTGCAGGGCTGAAAAGTAATTTTCTTACCATTGGAAACACACAGGGTTCTTTATCGATGGTTTCATATAACTCGTAAAAGACAGTCATCTATCCGTAGCGAATTATATAATGAGATTGATTAATTAACGTTTCCAGGACATTAACTGCTCGGGGCATTAGTCATGTTAGTATAGTGAATGTTTTTATTCTGAAACGTGGTGGTGATTCCTTCCTCACTGGACGGTGAGATACTGCGTCGAACTACACGTCGTCTTGTGGGTGATTTCCGCTTTAGGTATCTCCTTTAAGCGCGGCACCACTGCAGCCGGGAGAAGCTCTAAGCTCTGAACTGACCTTCCGACATGCGCCCTAGTGTAGTACGTGTATGTGTAAATGAAATTGTGAGAGTGAGGATAGATGGTAGAGAAAGGAAAAGGAAAAAAAGATCGCGTGCGGTCTGTAGCCCGTTTGCTGGGGTATTGCTCCGGCGTTCGTCTGATATTGATGGAAGAACTCAAGGAAAAATATAGGTCAGAGCAACCAGCCTTTAGTATTATCCTTCGAGCAAGGGATGAATTCGAACTAGCAAAGTGGCTAGTGTCGAAAATCTGCCACCGTCGGGACTCGAAGCCTGTAACCTCTCGGTCAGAGTCGTTGCAGAAACAGCGTTAATGCTGGCCCCGAGATAATCTCAGCTGCATTTGTACAGAAAGATTAATATAAAGACGTGTTGTGCCGTTTCGGTGTGACGTCGGCCCACTGTGCGAGGGCGTCGGGGGCGGGGGTCCTCGCCCGGCGTGACGGCGCATCGGCATGCTGCCCGCCTGCCCGCCCGCCTCTCGTTGCTCGCTCCCCGCTGCCCGCGCCGCGCCGCGCCGCACCGCGCCGCGATTTGCGACGGGCAGGGAACGCGCCGCCGTGAAGATACCTAGCTGCCTCAGAAGGGAATTGTTTCACGCTTTAAAATAAAACATCGTATCTTTCGCCCATATATCGGACTAGCCGTATCTTTAAATATAATTATGCGACAAAAAAAACAACAACGAACAGCTGAAATTCTCTTCTGGAAATTTATTTCACTAAATATACTTGGTTTTTTTTAACGAGGCATCTGAGAGTAGTATCTCCAAGATGGAATATGGCACGGATTTTCGCGTTTTTCTCTGTCGTGCCCCTAGAAATGCTAGAACTGCTTGATACGGTCGCGATCATGCGACATCTTGCGGCAGTACCGAGAAAGACGCAAAAAGTCGTGCCTTATTACATCTTGGAGATACTACTCTCAGATATCACGTTAGAAAAAACTAAGTATAGATATGAGTGTGATTTTAATTAAATGCAAAAAGTGTAGATTAAAAAGACATTCAAAAACAAGCAAAAAACTTGCAAAGAGTGTAATCGTATATATTGTTCTCCTTTTCTATCGCTTTCAGTTGAAGAACCAGAATCTACTACTTCACAACTAGTATCATTTGACATCTCTGAAATAGATCACCGATGTATAAGACGCATCCTTTTATAGAGTCATTTAAAAAAATGCGAGTTACATGTCGAACACTGTACTTCTTAGATGCCGTAGAAAGTTGCACGTACGTTTGAATGCGTTCTTGCGAGCGAGAAGCGCAACGTAAACGTTGAATATGAATATGTACACTTTCTGGTTGAACGCGTGTTCTAAAGATGAAAACATACTATTATATACATCTTCCTCGAATTCGAGATTGGTATGCTTGTACAGTGAGAATAGTTCTTCTTCCTAGGTTGCATTCCGTAAACTAAACCATTCATTAGTCCGAAATCATGATTCTTCATCAATTCATGTCAAAGGTAACTACATGCTAGGTCCATTAAATGATTTAGATTTGTCGTAATGTATCAACATGGATGTTGCGCAAAGTACGTGCAATTACTTTTATCATTGTAGAGAAAAGAGACGACGAGTCTATGTTTATTCTTCTTCTTCCCTACCATCAGTGCGCCATTGCAATCGCTATTGTTCTACAGGTTTCACTTTCACTGAATAAGACAAGATCTTTGGCGCTGAAGACAATTTTTCTCATTGCTATACAAATCTTGTCTTGCGACCTTATCATTTCCACTTGTCAACTACAACCCTGCCTCAGTCTGTGGGTTTTCTTGATACGCCCACTTCTCCGCTTCCACGAACGCTGACACAATGCATTTTCTAAATCATTTGCAAGGTTGACATCTTTTTGCTGAGTACGGGAGTGGCTATCTGGAACGGGGTACAGTCGAAGGTAGAGAGAACTGAGTTGGAGCCAACATTAGAGAGAGCAATTGCGCAGTGAATTGTAATATTTTGTCTGTGATAATAGTGTTGCAGTGGAGTAATTGAAGTAGAAGGGGGAGAGGGAATTTGATGGAAGGGTTAAATGTTTTTGCTTCTTTTTTTCGAGATCTGAGAGTAGTTCCGGAATTACGTAAAAGTGGTGGGTTGGTTATTCAGATGAAGATAATGACGACGTCAAGAACGATATTGATGAACCGATGGTGGCTACAGATAGTATTTAGGCGGTTTATACGAGCCACGGGAGAGCCGCAGTCGGGCAGAGCTGCGTTGCGAGCAACACAATACCGACAGAGAGGAGACGATGGAGCGAGTGGTGACTGTCGCTTCCGAGAGATAGTGTCGCGGGCGGGGACAAAAATCTCGGGAGGAGACACGTCATAGGGCAGGTTAAAGTCGCGGGCAGGTTAAAGTCGCGGGCAGGTTAAAGTCGCGGGCAGGTTAAAGTCGCGGGCAGGTTAAAGTCGCGGGCAGGTTAAAGTCGCGGGCAGGTTAAAGTCGCGGGCAAGTCGCGGTGGACTGAAGTCGCGAGCGCGTTAAAGTCGCGAGCGCGTTAAAGTCGCGTGTATCCGGGGTGAAAATCGCGACCGAGGTAACGTATCAGGCGAGGGTAAGTCGCGGCCGAGCTAACGTATCAAGTGGGGTAGAACTCCGGAGGTAATTATTTTTACGTGGGGTACGTATTATGTGGGGTAAATCGCGGCCGGGGTAAAGTCGCGGGCGGGGCAGTCACCGGTCGCGCGGCGGCGAGGTTGGCGCGGGTTGCCGGCGCGTGCGAGTGCTACGTCAGCGGCGAGGCATTGCCGGAAGGCGCCGGCCCGGCACGGGGGGGCTCCTGGAACGCGGGTTGGCCGCGGGTCTTGCGCGGTGGCCGCTTTTGGAACCCCACTTTTCCGAATTACTTTCAAAATGAGGACTACACTCCTTTCGAGATTTAAAAATCCAAAATGTCTCATTTATAAATTTTGTTTCATCGTTCACATGAGTACTCTAAAGCTGTTTTAGATTTTTTGGTGTAAAGAAATATGCAACGCTCAAACAATTTGAGTTGTTCATATTTGAAGACATCACTTTAAAGATATGAACTTTAACAATTGGTGTATCTAATTTTCCCTAAACTGTTTTGTTTCCAAATATCAAAGAGCGATTTTCTACTGAATTGATTCTCTAGTTTTAGTATTTTTAAATAATAAATGATAAGTCTTGGAGACAATTGTTACCACGTATTCATTTATGATCACCGAATAAAACTGTTCCCTAAAAACGTATTTCTTTATTACATTAGTTTCTTTAAAGTTCCATAATGATATGGAAATTGATTGTTTATCACTTGCTCTTGTGATTCAAAACGACGCAGAGGTTCTGAGTAGTTTTGTGCCAGATGAGTATTTATCAATATTTTCAATGTAGGTCCAGGTTATTAGCTGTGGACTTTGTGTGAATTGTGGCCCGTAAGACGTATTAAGAAAAATGGCAAAAGCTGCCGCAGGCTGTGCCTGGCGCAGACTCCTCTAACGAGGACGCGTTAGGAGCCCTCCGCGAAACGCTCCGTTCCCCGCCCCTTGTGCGCCTCTCGGAGCCACCACGCCTGCATGCAGTTGCGAGCCCCACCCCCTCAGCCCTACAGTCGACTTCCGTGCCTCCTCTCGTTGCCTTCCAAAGCCCCTCACCTCGTGCCCTCGCGCTCCGTCTCGCCGCCGCCCGGATCACCCTCACCGCCCCCCTCCTTCCCTCCCTTCTTCGCTGCCGCTTCCTTGCAGTCGCTTCCTCGTTGTTGCTTCTTCCTGCCGCTTCCTCGCAGACGCTTCCTCGCTGCCGCTTCCCGCTGCCGCTTCTCGCTGGCGCTTCCTCGCTGGCGCTTCCTCGCTGCCGCTTCTTCCCTGCCGCTTCCTCGCTGCCGCTTCCTCGCTGCCGCTTCCTCGCTGCCGCTTCCTCGCTGCCGCTTCCTCGCTGCCGCTTCCTCGCTGCCGCTTCCTCGCTGCCGCTTCCTCTCTGCCGCTTCCTCTTCGTCCTTCCTCTTCGCCGCTTCCTCTTCGCCGCTTCCTCTTCGCCGCTTCTTTTATTTTCCCCGCACACCCGCCATTTCTAGTTCTCCACCGCCCCTCATTCTTCGCTGACCCGCTCTCTCCGGCGTCCCCGCCGCCGCTCCCCGCCTCCGGCCGCGCCCGACGCGTCGAGTCCGAGCGCCCGCTGCCGCTCGCCGGCTAACGGAGGGCAGCTATCGGCGCCTGAGAGCTTCTCGCTGTTCGAGCCGCTGAGTACACTGAATGCGGGGTTGCCATGTCCCCGCACAAACATTTCACGGCAATTCACTTACCGGCAGTTACAAGACGTCCGTGTTCATGTATCTCTCTACTCGGAAGCGTGCTGATGATTATCATAGGCAAACATTTTTATTCGTAATACAAGGTTTAAAAAAATTCATATTTTGCATTCATTAGTGCTAGTGCTCCCGGAGAAGTGATTTGGAATGAGTGTATTGAATGCTCTATAGTTAGAAGAAAGATTTTGCTTGTAAGTAACGAAAATGGAAAACAGAATACTGCGTACTCATTACTCTCGATTACTTTGTTTTTATCTCGACTATGCCTCAAAACTTCATTAATTTACTACGACTTCAACTCATGATACTGAAGATATTTCGAAACATTCTTGTCGATAAAGAACGGTAAAGTGTATGACATTTTAGTATTGAACACGTACGTCGTTTCAAGGTATTCGCGATACAAATTCATATTCCTTTCTCTAGCCGGCAACCTCAGAATTCTTTACAAGGTTTTCTTGACAAAAAACGTTAAAAAACAAAATGAGTTGTTCAATGACGTCCATTCAGATACTAGTTCCGTATCTCTCGTACGTATATCCCCTCTAATCATATGCATTATGTAAATGTGTAATTATTTGCAGCAAGATCAATTTTCCACTTGAAAACATCGAAATTCTAACGTGAAAGTTATATTCTCCTCAATGAATCTACACAACAAAAACTTCCATTTGAATAATTTAATTTTCAAATCAGAGTTATCGAGCGTTTTGTGACCAACGGGCAAAAAGACAGCAGAGGCAGAGAGTCCCCTTGGCTCGTTGTGCACTTGCAGGCTACTCCTTCGAAAGGAATGTGCTGCGTGTGTGGAAGAGGCAGGCGCGATGGCGGTGGAGGCGGATGCAAACGCAATCTGTGGTGTCGCAGTATCTCTTGCCCTGTCATGCCTTCCTTGCCCCTCCGATCGCCTCGCCATTGTGCCTCGACGCGTGCTTTTTGTCCGTGCGGCTGCGGGTGCGGCTGCGGGCGAGGAAACAGATACCAGTAGCCGCTGGACGTCCCTGTTGCTACGCCATCCCAGCTCATGGGCCGGATTTAGATTTTGCGGAACCACTAAACACGAAATAAATTTTTCAAGCCTCCGCCGATTCCTCAAAATTCCGTTTTTGAAAACTCCTCAATATTAACTAAAAATACAAATTATAATCGAGTAATGTTTTGAACAAATTCAAATGAAAATTAACAAATACTTATATAATTTTAAAACTATTTAATTAACAGCAATTTTGCAATTGCAAATATATTTTGACTTTTTAGAATATTTTTTAAAATTTATTTCGGGTTGTCGCCCTCCCTCTGTGGGTGCGTGGGGCCTAAGCAACTTACTTTGCTTGTAGGTAAATCCTGCCCTTCTCATAGGCGAATCTAGATGTATTGTTTTTTGTTGTTGTTTTTAGGAGGAGGGGGTCATCACAATGTTATTATCGTAAGCTTTCACGTAAATTCTTTGCAGTTGTATGCTACTCCGAGTTCAGTTATTGTAATTTAGTTTGGAATATTGTTCCAACACAAAGTGGAAGCGTAAGAGAAGCTACAGGTATACTTATTAAAGGAAAGAAAACATAAACTGGTGGTGAAAAATTAACAAATCAATTTCCAATGAGTGTTCAAGAATATAATGTATGCATTCAGTAAAAAAGGATAGAATTGTCTGTTGTACAGTCTTAATGATATGTTTTGGAAGACTAGTTTATGGATGGTTCCTTTGTGAACTCCCTCGTTTTTATATCTGAAATACATCACAAAAAAATATCACTCCCTATAAATTATCTCTATTCCCTCAACGAATTCTTGTTAAACCGCTGTATTCAAGCGTATCAAGCTGTGGTAGGAGTAAGCGACGACTTTTCCTTAATTGAACTGTATTCTTAATAGGTTCGACTTTTCAAAGTGATTTTCACAGTTCAAAAAATGCACTGTGGTAATAACTTCTGGCTCAAATGTTATTTACGATCCTTTCTATGTGTGGAATATAATATTCCTGTAGAAACTCTTGTACTGAGTCAACAATGTATCAAGTGGAAGTATCAATTGTGGTGCTGGTGACTGTCTAGAACATTTTGATACTTTTGGGTACTGTCCGTTTCGTAATTAATACCATATTAGAATTTGACTATATTTGTTATGTAACAACATAACTTCTTACTTCTACATTCCCCATTGCTCTTCTGTCCCAATTGGCGTGACTACCTTCGCAGGTTAATACTTATTGAAAATTTTATTGCGGAAGACGTAATGTTGGCTAGGGAGGTGTTCAAGGATAAGTGATTGGATATAAAAACATTAAAATGGATATAATTCTTCGCTTGAAATAAAATATATCACGAGCTCTTCAGAAGACAACATTCGCTTTGGTTACGCAAGCAACTTTTATTGGGTAATTATTTGCGCCGCAATTAACAAGTGAAAATATATAAGATCTGTATTTAATGACATTCGAAATTGATTGTACAAATTGTATTTTAGCAAAAATAAAACGATATTACTGTCTACTAAATTAATTATTTATTTTGAATCTCCAACTACGTTTTGAAAATCGTGCTAACCTCAGTACATCACGTTTCAGTTGATTTAAAATAAATAAATATTTTTTTAAAAACCTACCTCTGGTCATAGCCAAACATTTCCTGGCGGAACTGCGAGAAGATTGGTTGTGAGCCGAGCCGTGTGTGACGAACCGTATGACCATCCATCCAGATGGACGTACGGTTCGTCATCGGTCCGTATGGTCGGTGGTCTGTCATCGGTCGGTGCGGCCGTATGGTCCGGATCTTACTCCCTGATATTTCCGTATTTTCTTATACCACACGAAATTACTGTCCTGTAAGCATTAGGCTTATCACAGGAAAAAAATTGATCCCAAAGTGTAATACTTGTCGCAATTCTGATAGTGATTATTTGGAAAAATAATGCAACGCATTTGTACCTGCTAGAATAAAGCTTTTCCATGAAATTCTGTTTTCTTTTTGTAGATGGTCTAGGGAAACTTACTTTCTGTAAGCGCTACGTAATAACCCAGACCTGAGCATTGTCTGCCGAATGGTTAGTATTACAGAACACATGGTCTACATATCTGTAGATCTACTTGAAACCGATATTTAGAGGTTTTGTTCTCCAATTTTTCTTTGGTAAATGCAGTTAAAACTTTTTTCTTGTTAAATTATATGAATTCTAAGTTTTTGACGCCCAAAGCTGACATGCAGCCCCGAACCATAGTGGAACTGCCGCCGTGCCTTACTGTTGGCTGGAGATTCAGCCTTTCAAGCTCAGCTTTTGGTTTATGACATAGAAACATCCACCCATACGATCCATAATGATTAAATTGACTTTCATCAGTTAAAGTTGACACAATTTAGAAATTGTAAGTGTAATTTTTATATTCCAAAATGAAAGCTAATCATTTCCTTTGATTTACCCGCCTAGTCCATAGCTAATCCTAGCACAAGTCACACGTCTATGAAATCCCACATTTGTGATTGATCTGTGGACGGTTTTAGTTGAGCAACTTCTGCCGATGGTCGATGCAATTTTATTTGTGGACATGGGTATGCTCAGGCGTGGGTTTCGTCTCGCCTTCTGTGTAAAACATTGTACAATGATTATTTTGTTTCGCGCGGTTAAAAGACGACTGTGTGATCAGTCTTGTTTTCCCATTCTTCTTTTGTCGAATAGGAATCTTTTTACTGTAATATTAGACTTTTAACTGTTTAATACATTTTTTATTGAAACAATATTTTATTTGAAACAATGTAAGCATGATTAATATTTTGTTTCTTTTGCTTCAAATGAGTAAAAGCAATGATGTATTGAAGTCGGTACGTATTTAAAAATTTGATGTGTTGGTTAAAGTAAATAATCTATTTAATAATATGTCATAAAGTTTTATATAAGAAAATATTTCTCGTGTATGATCAATTTTGAGAGTAATGTTGTGAATGCGACTTGATCCGTCTTCAAGGTTTATTTCACTCATTGTATATTTCAAGCATTGTGTTATGGGATCCTACGTGTGTCTTTTTGATTGATTTCCTAAATATTATTAAGGCTAGTTTATTTTATTTCAATAATTTTGCATGGACGTTCATTTTTTGCCTTAATTAAAAACTTCTTTTTAGAAAATAAAAGTATTCAACAGATGACGGTCTGACCAATTCTTTGACAATGTACGAGGGCAAGAACTGAAACTTCATTTTACTTAGTTTCATTTGGCGTTCCAATCGTGTATTTAATGATCATTTTGCAGTTAATAATAATCATATTAATAAAAGTATCTGAACTCTAATCTCGAACCCTTGAGCATTTGTATTGCCTGGAGCGTCTTTCCTACTACACATAATAGGCTTTCTGCTACTAAGAAGAAAATGAATATACCGGAAGAGATCGCAGTTTGTGTTGTGCAACTCGAATACACAATACAATTCCGACCTTGCATCTGGGATTGCAGGCAGCAGGCCAGCCGCTCACCGCGTCTGCAACGGCTAGCGTCGAGGCAGTGAGCGTATTTTACCGAAGGAGCAGGTACTCCGCAGGCACGTCTAAGCGTTTTTCACTATACCCTGGTGAGCACCAATGACCTTGCTTGTACCCGACGTAAATAGTTCTTCATTCGTTGTTTGACTGCTACATGTGTTCGATAAGGTTGAAATGAGCGTTCACAAATTTTTGCGTCAAATGACTGAAAAGTTTATTTCCAAAGTGATGAATGGCCATTTATATTTCGTTTCTTGCTTTACATACCAATACATTTTTAAGATGCTTCCTCGTCAAACTGCCAAATATTGAGTTTAAAATGACGTTATATTTAAGGGTATTCGAAAATTTTTCCTTCAAAAAAAATGTTTCTTGAAGATACTACGTCACTTTTTAAACAAGCGCTTCAGAAATATTGTGAATGGAATTTTTTTCAGCTATTAATTTCGATTTTTATTATTTCCTCTGTGTATTTTGTATTATTGCCTCGATCATTTTTATAATTTCGATTATGCCTTATTGGGCAAATACTTATCGATTGTGGGTGGGCAGGGGCCTACAAAAGAGTCCAAGAACGCTGAGTTGAAGACTGCGGGTTCGAGGTGCGCCTAAGGAATGCGAAACTTCACTATGTGGTTATGACGTCATTGGCTTTTCATACCATACACGTATATCATCTGATCATCATCTCGCCCGTAACCATTCATTTATAATACTTCACACCTCATGATCATCATACCATAAAGAGGGAATAAAGTAGAAGGCGCAGACCAACATCTACTGTGATCACGTGCTCCGGGAAAGGGAGGGCATCCAGGTAGGCATGTCAAGGTCGCAGGCAAGGTCACAAGCTTCCGAGAGCTCATGGGCACTGCGTCCAGAGAAATTGGCGTGAGATTTAAAAGTAGGGTTGTACAAATTTCCCCCACTATAACAGGGCGCGATAATTTACAAAATGACTTAAATATGCTTGTTACCTGGTTTAACAATTGGAAAATAAAGATAAATAATCAAAAGTCACAAGCAAAAATATTTTTTTAAAAACGAATCTCTCCTACTTATCCTCTTATTATTTATTATAAAGCAATTCCTTGGACTCCTTCTAATATTTCAATTACATATCTCGGATTACAACTAGATACTAAATGAACATGGAAAACACATGTATTATCTATAATAAATAAAACTAATCTTAAGCTTTTAAAATTATATCCAGTTCTGAATAAAAATTCGCACCTCTCTGTAGATTGTGCATTAACTATATTTAAATATATAATTCGCCGTTCGTTA
Organism: Teleogryllus oceanicus; assembly: GCA_964035755.1. Classification (NCBI taxonomy): domain Eukaryota; kingdom Metazoa; phylum Arthropoda; class Insecta; order Orthoptera; family Gryllidae; genus Teleogryllus; species Teleogryllus oceanicus. Next base: position 33,221,452 of record CAXIVR010000003.1, read on the forward strand.
ACTTACGCATGCCCCATTTGGGGTGGTGCAGCAAAAACTCATATTAAAAAATTAGAGATTATACAAAATAAGTATTTAAGGAAAGCATTAAAAGCACCCTGGTTCATAAGAAACGATCAAATATTACGTGAACTCGATATTCCTCCCCTAAAATCCTGGATCCTCCGTCTCTCAGATAAATTTTATGCTTCTCTTTCTTCTTCTCCTGCTTATACATCTTTTCAATTAGGAAAAACAGTTAATCCATTCCCGCGAATTAAATCACGTTATCCTAAAGCTCTTTTACATCCTCCTTAGTTGTCTCTTCTCACAGTTTCTATCATGTATAAAAATTTCATGAATCATATATTATTTATAAACATAGTTTCTTTTTAAGATTATTATCACTCTCAAAAATTAATTTGTAAAAGTAATTTGTTAAGAGGTTGCTATTTAGTTTCTCCTCATATTCTGTATGATGTTATTGTAATTTTTTCATTCCCTTGAAAGACAAATTTTTGTCGAACAAGGATCAATAAATATTAAAAAAAAAAACAAATTTCTCCAGAGTGGCAATAAGTCACTGGATACTTGGCACATGAGAGTAGTTACTTGAAAGTTATTGTCATTAATTTATCTATACTAATTCCCATTTTCTCTTCAGCAAAGATGTTTATATAAAGCAGAATTTAGAAAAAGTAAACATCAAATAGTAATAATGAAATAAATAATAATAATAATAATAATAATAATAATAAAAGTGAAGAATATAAACATAATACAATTATCGGTTATTTGATAGAAAAAATCTTGTAAACATTTTCTTACGAAGCCACTATTCACCGTCTGCGCCGCTTCAACTTGAGAATGTACACCCCTTTCTGGAATTGAGTTTGGAGTCAGGGGAAGTTGCCCGTGCCCGTACGAGCGCCAGGTTGGCCAGGCGGGCAAGTAGCTCGTGCGGGCGCGTGCCTGACATACAGGCAGTCATTTAAGCCTTGCCCTCACCATTTCTCAAGAACGAGCATGCTCGAGCATGCAAAAACGAGCTCATCACTCACACACATTAAAGGTTTTTCTATTTCTATACAATCCGTAATTTTCTAGGGTTAAGTATATTACGTGCTGTGTCTTAACTATAAAATTCTCTACATTTAGGGGAAGTGAAGATGCCCTAATCTATGAATGCTAAATTAATTATGTTTAGTATAGTATGCTTTTTCCGTATAGCATATTAAAGATTTTGTTTTGAAATTTGGTGTTAATATGATCTCTTAACATGAGTAAAATGGCAAATGTAACATACTGATTTGATGTATATATTCGCTAATGTTGGAATTGGGTAAATTCTAATTCCGCAAAATGGTAATAAGCTCGTAATGAAAGTACTTATTAATTGAAAACACTAGAGTACTGCAGAGTATTGCAGAGGAATAGAATAGTTGAAAAAACCATCAAATTGCCCTTGTAGATCGATTATTATTGTGCAATGTAGAGAGCTTCTTGTTTTGTCGGTCATGGTCTCTTGCGATATAGTGAATGGGGAATGATTCCTTTCATTTAAGTGTCACGGTCGTGGGTGACGAATTATTATTGAATTACAGTCGATAAGTACTTAAAGTAGATGCATTTAATTGGTTAAATGAAAAATGAACTAAGATTATAGTATTTTTTAACGTGGACCCGTGAACACAAGTAGTGGTTTGAGGTATCTTTTTAAAGTTTTTATATTTATGATTCATGAAGATTAAAAGCGTGATAAATTTCATCATAGAATTATTGACAGTAAAATTTGTAACATATTTCAGAGTACGTATTTTATATCATTTTTAAATTTTTTAAAACCAAAATTTTTTAAAAAGATTTTTAAAATAAAAATTTATAAAAAATAGATATTTCTAAATCAGTATACTAAATTCCAGAAAAATAATTTGCAGCGAAGTTTTTCGATACATAAATAACAAAAAATTAATTTCTCGAACAGACAAGAATGCAAATTTCTGTCTGTCAAACGGTCAAAATGTCTTCCAATAGACTTGACACGCTAACTCTCTTCATATATACATAAAGTCGGGTAAAAGCAATGCGTATTCAACACGCTAAACATAAAATACTTTTCAAGTTGCATAAATGCATTCGAAAGTAAACATCATTCATGGAGTTCATTGGTCTGTCAGTACGGGAAGCTGCAGCTAATTTACCCGGTGAAATTTTGTTGTTCTTTTTTGCACGCCTTCTTTACCGTTGTTTGTTTACTTGCACGCGGGAGCAAGAGAGATTTCCTGCATGACTTCTTCCCTGCGGTTTGTTTACCTATCGCTCCGCGGAGGGGCGGGATGACCGCTGTGGCGCAAGGGGCTTCCGTGTTGCTAACCGGTCCGCGATGCTCGCGCACGGTGCCTTTTGGAATGGACTTGCAGAATTATGGGTCGGCCCGCTGCCATCATAAACGGCAAGGGCTCTGCAGTGTGGAGCTTTTGCACAGTGGGCCGTACATTGATGGACTGTGCAAAAGTGTGTGACGATGCAACAATATACAAAAATGTTCAATTTGTGCGTCTGGCCCGACTTTTTTAACGGGTTCAGAGAACCTTGCCGAAATAACCTTTTATTTATTGTTTGGTTGAAGTAAATTATGAAAGTGTTAAAAATGTGCTCATTTCCGTTATAACAATACTGAAATTACGGGCATTAATAAAACAAGAATATGTTTTCTATAATACGAACTCTGAAAAAAGTTTTGAATTAAAATTAGTTCATGAATAATAGCTGTATTATGTGAAGCATTAATAGTACATGTATCATCACTATTTTGTGTCCAGGTATGTTAAATAAACCTTTCGTAATATTAACTGAAAGCTATACCGGGCAACGCCGGCTAGTTTGCTAGTTTTCAATAAATTACACAAATTTAAAACAATCAGAAAATTATATGATTGCACATCGGTCGGAATCACACTACCTGAATCGTCTGACAGCGTTTTGCCCTACGTTTTAGTTCAAAGACTCCAATAATGAAAACCGTTCCAAATTGTGTCTGTCGAGAAAGCTACTTACTCGAAAATCCAACAATGCAACATCCACTTTATTCGCATTTGTTTGACTAGAGCTGCCCAGTAACATAATTTTGGACTGTGGGAACACAGAGTTGTAAAATTCTATCAACTGAGTTGACAAAGCTGTACAAATTCTATGCATCGTTATCAGTTGACTCGTATGGTACAAGTCATGAAATTACGCCCAATAGTTTTGATGCAATATTGTTTTCCAATATAACTATATTAACGTTTGTGTTCGTGCGTATGCACAGAGGCTCAAAAGTGGGATCATATTGTTTAGGATGTAGTACTTCAAGTGTTCCAAAAGCTCCATTATCAGCTGTATAGCCAAAAAGCATTCGGCAGATTTTCTCACAGTTCTTCCATTTTCCTTCCCTTTCCAACGATAAATAGAATAAACAAATGCACAGAAATATAAATAATCTTAATTTTTTGTAGGTGTTTGTTAGGGTTAATATGAGTCGTACTATTTTGTTATAAAACAGTTTAAATCGCAGAATTGTTAATCAAAATGGTTACATTTGTATCATAGCGCCATTTTAATCACGCGACAGCGGGCTGATTTCGCACGGGCGAATTTGCCTATTGTATTAGAATTCCATCCGGTCTTTCTATGGTTTAATACTTCTCGTAGACTGACCTTCTCACAGAATGAAGTGACTAGTATAGGGAAAACTTTAAGGATTGTTTTGGTACGCGCCAAATGGAACTGTTTTTCACACTTCCTGATTGCTGGAGAAATACTATGAATACATGAGAGCAAATATGTTTTGTTTGAAATTAGTAAAGGAAGAGAGAAGAAAATATTTAGAACGATTTTTGCATGAATGTTGAACTGTTACTGTTCGTTACTGAAAACTAATTGTGTTTGAAAAATAGGTAAGCAGAATAACATCATACTAATTTCTTCATTTGAGTGTTTATTTAGCAAACAAGATTGAATACTGAAAAACATCAAAATGAGATAGAGCTTGGTAAATGCCCATTAACAAAATTTGGCGAAAAAGAAAATCTCTGGCTTAAACGACTGAATGGAAAAGAAAGAAAAGCAAACAATGGGAATTAGGTCATAAGAGGAAACAAAATGAGACACATGTTTTAATGAGAGGAAAATGTTGGAACGCTAAGAGTGATAATGAAGGTTCGAATGAGATGTGTTGTGAATTCAGTAATTAACTACGGAAAAAATGAAGGGTCGGAATGCCTAATAACACATACGAGAATGAAAATTAGATTTAAAAAATAAGGCTGAAAATATTGCTCATACATTTCTTTTCATGCAAACTTGTTTGCTAGATAGTCTTTTTTAAAGACGTTTATATTTGAGGGTATATGTTGCTTAGTCATGCTGCTGAAGTAACGAGAAAAGAAAACCTTGATGCAGCAGCTAACGGTCAATTACTTTCATTCTCATTCTGACCTTTCAGACCGAAGAGAACAATTTGGTATTGTTATTCTGGCAATAATTCATGGAGCTGAAGAACATCCGAAAGTAATCCTTTGTTGTCATAATAGGAAAAACATACATTATTTTTGGTACCTTTTATATTTGAATGAATTGAGTTTTTCGTTTTATTTTGTGAATTGTATTTCCTAGAACGCTGGTAAAATGGCTGGAGAGTCTAATAACAGCTATTAATCGTTTAAGAAAAAAGTAATACATTCTTTTAAAAAACTAGTATTCATTATTTTCGCGATCAACTACTCATTTTACAACAAAATAATCATAATTTAGGAACGAATAATAGTTAATCAAGATGTACATCAAGACATCAAGAATGGGAAAGCAGATTTTATTATAATTGATCCCTAGAAATACAATTTTGCCAATGGTTAATTACAAAACTGTAGTTGACTCTAACAGGGTCACATCCACAATAGGTCACAGCCATAGTGGGTTAGCCAGACTAGCTGATTACCTATTTTTTTAGTTATCACAATCATCTATTCAGCACCTCTGCCCACGCCTCGTCCTCCTAACCCGCACGACCATCCTGTCTGCCATGGCTTTCCTGCCCACGTCTTCGCTCCGCCCATCCAGCTCCTTCGACTGGCTCAGTTTAGCTCGGAGCCAGCATTGCCGCTGTATCTATAACGACTCGGACTGGGATGTCCTAGAGTTTGAGTCCCAACAGTGGCCAAGTATTCCGCACTTGCTAAACAGATGCGTCGAATTTAGCCGCCATCTGGTGAAGAATTCTAACTGCCGGTTGCTCTGATCGGTAGTGATCCGTGATTTCTTCGATAAATTCGGGATCGTTCCAGGCGGATTCCCTACCCTAATAAAAGGGCCAAGGACCTCGTGCGCGATATTTCCTTCGTCTTCCTTGCCCTTTCCTCTTCTCTTACTTAACTACACACACTTTTAAGTTGTGCACGAGCCCACGTTAATTTATGCAGGCTCGACGTCAAGTGGGTAGCATGGAGCTTGTCGTTAGTTGGGCGGTGGTCCGCTGGGAGAGGTTCATGGAGAGCGGAAACCTCCGCAAGCCAACGTGTAGAACAATATGTATCTCACCATCTAGAGAGGGAGGCCACCTACAGGCATAAAAACAATCATTACACTAATAAGACTAATGACCTACGAATCCTATCCCTGCCGCTCTGTTGTTCCCGCTCATCACGCTCAGTCCGCTTCTTATGACTTCCCATCTGTTCCTTCCGCTTTTCGTCTTCCTCCGCCTTTCACTCCGTCCACTCTCTCTCCTTTTCGCTCTTTCGTTTCTCTAGCACGTTCCACACAATCCTTCTTCCGCTCATTAACTCCTTCGCTCCCAGTTCCTAAAGTCTCCTTCCTTTCCCTTCCCTTCCTTCCACCCCTTCTCCACCCCTCCTACTTCTCTTTTCCGCTCGTTAGTTCTCCCCCTCCTTCTACTTCGCCTGCTTTTTGCTCTCCTTCCGCTCCGTCGTTCCTTCCTGCTACTCGCTCCCCTCGCCACTATCAGTTCCGCCCGCTCTGATTGCTCCTTGCTCCCCGCTTTCTCCTTCAAATTCAAAAAAGTGTATATGACGGTAGGATCGTTTAAAAGCACAATTCACTTTCCATAACAGTCATTGCAGTTAACTGTTTTGAGAAATAAATAAATAAAATTGCATTTAATTAAATGTTGTAAAACAACACATTTGGAAGAAATAAATATGAATAGCACTCGCACCAATTTGGATTCCAGGCTGCTCAAATGTTTTATGACAAATTTAGATGCAAACACTTCAGTGGTTCTGAAGTTTTTGAAGCATATGGCAACATACTTTCACTTTTCTAATTACAATAATAGATGGTGTGTGGGTTCTGTGGTCACGCTACGCGCAATGCTAAATGTAACTCCAATGGCGTTATATGTGGAACAACAACGATGCCGTACGTAACAAATGCGTGGTCTAGTAATGGTTTCTTTCCTCTATCCAACAACGTCAAAAAACGTTTTTAGGTAGCACGGTTGCAAAGATATAAGCGATATGGATGTTACGTGTTTTCATTGCAGGGATTACTTGCAGTTTTATCAAGCGAACACCTGACCGAAATGAAAGAAGTTGCATGTCATAATGTGTAGCGAGAATTCCAATTACTTTGATGAGAAACCAATATTCTCACTAATGAGGGGTCTCTTCTTACTATTTTTGGACTTCTTAAGTCTCAACTTCAGGGGCGCTATTGCCAAGCCGTTGTAAATTTTCGGCAAAAAGTGCGCACCTTTAGGCATTGTGATTCCTGATGAGCACCGACTTCATTTTGATTGAGTGTATCTTCTGAGGCAGACGCTCCTTCTAGGGCGTTACGTCTCTGTTGATTCCGCATGTGAGTTTTAAATTAGCTCCTAAACCGGCATGTGTGGTGCGACAAGGGTGATAGCTTTGTATTCGATTCATACGTGATGGAGTAATGCAAATCGGTCTATACGATATCACACTTAGGTGGCAAGTGGTATGGTTTAAATGTTATAAGCGAAATTTGTATAAAATGTTTCGTTACGTATAACATTATATGCGGTTGTACCAAACGAACAATTTTAAATACGTTGCCCTTCAAAATGTTTCTAAGAGTTTATGAGGAGTAACACAAGGAATAAATTGAGACAGAAAAAGTGTTAATAATAATTTTTATTAATTTAATTATGAAAAGGAGGTAGTTAGGACTCAGTATAGTTTGGATTAGATATATCACGTAAATGATCTTTTTAGAATGACGAATTGCCATGGTTTCATAGGGTCATTCTTCACGAGAAAGAGATGCATTATATTGACAAAAATATTTTCTACCAGCTTTGCCAGATACGAGTATAATATTTGGTTACTTTTTCTGTCATGGAACTTTATGCGTTTTATGAGACATAAAGCTTAATAAGGTGTTTACTATTAAGGTGAACGCTGGGGAGAAGGCCGTGACTCTGAAGGAAATCCTCGTCGAGATCCTCTTGATGAAAAAGCAAAGTCAGGGTCGTGACGGGTTGCACATTGCGATTTAATAAGTTCTTTTTTTAAGATTGACGACCACACTCCAGTACGTGATAATACGTGACTGTGCAGAAAAGTAAAATAGTGAATTGTAATAAATATTTGAGCGTAATTCATTCCATGTAAAGATGTATTCGGCTATCATTGTGGAATTATTCATCTGTAAGCAAACGTTTTCGTAATAAGGAAACGACCGTGTAATGCCATGTTCACAGACCATAAATTACAAGCCAAAGCAAAGTAAAACTTGCTGAAACGTGTGTTCGTTATAAACTGTACTACATTGAAGTTTTCAGTTATGATTTTTTATTAACTTGGTTGGATAGTGGTGACGTCAGCGATACCGTGGGCATGAGGCGGCGACATCAGCAGCGACGACCATCGACGACGATGTCGATGCGGTCGACGGACGACTTTGAAGTCGGCAGGTGGGCGACCTTCGCGTACCTCCGTTGTTACCTTTCCGTTGCTGCTGACTGGTGCCGCAGAGTGCAGTCGTCTGGTCTCTGGTCTAGGACGTTGGATCAAATGGCCTCCGTAGTACGTACTTTTCGCGGAGGCCAGATTCCACAAAAAGTGGTATTAGGAGCTTGTTTAAGCCGTTCATCATCATGCCCCAATATATGATCAAATAAATTATTTTTTAAATTTCAAATCGTGTAATAATTTGAATACATTAGAGATGTCCTTGGACTAGCAAGGTTTTCTTCTTATTTCTTGTGGACTAAATAACTTGTGTGTGATTTCCAACTGCTTATTTATCATTATTTAACTTGAAAGATAAATTCAGTTTTAATAACTATGCAGTACGTTGGGAAATGTCTTAACTAATAAATTAGTTTCTGGATGATTTACAATTTTCTCTCTTCTATTTATTGGTTTGACATGTTTCAGTTTTTACTTATTTTAATATCGTTTTACCAGGGACTCTCAATCTTCTTTGGTTTTCGATTTCGGGAACATATAAATTTTTCTAGGTTGGCAAAGCACATAGTTGTTGTGTTGTTGTATTGTACTCCGCAATTGAAAAAGTACATCCTTTCGCGAAATGTCATTAACTCCACTTTTTATGTCAATGTATACGAATAATGATAATATTTACCATGAATAAAGGTTTGCTTTATTTATCTCTCCACATATTGTATTCTCACTCTCATATTGGAAGTCCGAGGATAACTGATCACCCCTAGATTCTTTCTCTTCGATTTATAGGGGAGAAAGGAATCAAAGCTGAGGATAGAGAATGATGTTATCATCGTCTCAATTACGTACGTACGATGAGACTGGATACATGCTGAGTAATGAAAGAAACTATCATAGTATTGTAACCAGTGTTGTACTCTACAATTCGTAGTTACTTTCCCTTTGACTCTGTTTATGGGCAATAGATTAGTGGGGCCTATTGTCAATGTAAAAAGTGAATGAACGCTCTCTGTTTTGCGTCAGTGGAAACTGTACAATGTGCGTTAGCATTAGTAAGACACAAAAGTCTTCATGTAAACAACAAACAATGTAAACAACAAAAGTCTTCTTTTATTTTCACAAAAATAATTTTACATAGCCAAACTAATACCTCGGTCGGTACTCATGAAACCGAGAAATACTGCGTCGAAATGGAGCGCAAAAAGTATTTGGTTTCATAGAAATAAAAGTCCAATAACATGCATTACATTATGGAAAATTGGAAAGTACGGGTCATTCTTTAATATTCCTCCACCGTCGCCCGCCCCCAATCGCTCTCTGCCAGTTGTCGCCTTTTCATGTATTTAAGGAACAATAAAATATTGTTTAAACGTAATGGAGGCCCTGTCAAGCGGGAGCCCAAAGAACGTGCTTAGTCTGCTTATGTGTTTTTCCACCGCTGCACGAAGGAATGTTGCTCCAATGTGCATACGACAGCTCGGTTCCTGCAGTTCAGATTGCGGTGTGCTGCTTGGACGTTTCATTCTCTATTTTAATGCTTGCATATCTGTCTTATACGTCTGCTCCATGCATTTCCCAAGGAGATGTGCAGGTGCTCGAAGGTTACATTTATAGTCTTGTCGCGATTCGATTCGTGATCGGAATAAATTGTGTAGCCTTAAGGGAGAACGATCTTCTTACTGAAAAATGTGAAAGACGCGTTTTATGTAACTGATACATGTAAGACTTGTACTGTACGACAGAATTACGATGTTACAAGGTAAATGAACAGTGTGTAAGAAATTCTACCAAAAAAAAAATTGCAATAAAAGAAGAAAAGTTAAATAGTTTATATATTGAAGTTCGATAATTGAAATAATGAAAGTGTTACAAATTTGCAATTGAGAAGAAACTCGGAAGTACATTAAATGCATTCACGCCGTAAAGGATTATTTGGAAGTCATTTTCTTATCGGGATTGTTCTTTTAATTTTCAGTACGATTGCATTCATTTTTCACGAAAACCCACTGTGACAGTGAGGAGATCTAATTCAGTTTGTTGAATATTTTCTTCAATTCATATTGAAATGCAGATAAAACCAGTAACTTTTAGGGAAAGTAATTAGAGGGAACCGTTCAGATGTAGCGAGACGAATTTGTTTACTTACCAATACAAATGAAGTAAATAATAATTGGCCGATTTATTGATTCAAATGAATAAAGAATGAAAAATGTTAGCAGGCCCAATAAATACCCTACAATTTCGTCTTTCAAGACCATCTGCCAAATCCAATAACAGTGCCAAATATTCCTCAGAAATCCCACAGATGGGAAGCGAAATATTAAAACAATGAAGGCACTGGGAGATGACACGGATGCGCAGGCCGTCAGCCACGGGTATGCAACGTGCTCCACCGCAAAGCGTCGGATTTCCCCGCGCGACCGGCCGCCGGACTTCGGGGGCGGAAGTGGCGGCCGCGCCGGCCCCCCCGCGGCGGCGGCGGCGAGGATGACACGGCTGCGAAGGCAGCGGCGCCGCCAGCGAGCGCCAGGTGGACGACACACTCCGCGGAGTAATGAAGGCCTTGAAGGAGCTGGACATGGAAATGGAATGTGGAAAGGAGTCGAATTTGATAGCGCGAAAAGTTCTTAATGCCAGAGTTATCGAAACATTTTAATACTCAGCGTTCACTTTTCATTAAAATTTTTGAGATATACGAGAGATAATTGGGACATCAAACTTAATGTGCGCTATTAATACTTTGAGTTGTAGGGATTATAAGATTGTTCAAATTCATGGATTCAAATGGGTCTCTGATGATCTCCAGTCTGACAGCATCTGACAGAGCGGGGGATGTTCGATTGGATTTACTAGTTGCAATAGGTACTGATTTTCCCGGTATAGAACGAGATTTTGTGGAGATCGTGGTGATAGCGGATGTTAGAAAAGAGCGGGCTCTGAGGAAATAGAACACCGAGGAAAGGTGACGCTTTGTGAAGAAGATGAACTGAGGAGACAACAATCCAGCAAGACGAAGAGCAGTCAGGGGAAGGGATCGAAGGACGCGCGGCGGTTAGCGATGGTGACTGCAACGAGGAGGCGGCAGCGAGCAGTGGAGGGGGAGCATGAGGCAGAGGAGGTGGATGCGGTTGCTCAGGCACAACTGGAGACGGGTGATGGCAGAGGCGAGGGAGTAGTGGTACGGGTCGAGGGCTAAGGACGTGTGTGTGTGTGTGTGTGTGTGTATGGAGACGTTTGCGTGCACCGCGAGCGCCCAGACGCAACTTGAGCGACCTTGAGAGGCCTTGCGAGCCTTACAAAACGCTTCTTCGCTCACAGCGTGTTCGAGTCACTGTGCGCACAATGGCCTTTTGGCTTCCTAGTTTCGAGCACTTCAGAGCTCTCATGAGAATTACATAATTGCTGTTATTTTAGTAATTTAGTTAGATCAATATTTTTGGGAGATGACATTCATGGCAGTACTGCTGAAGAAATTGGCCACGCTTAAAACAGAAATTGCGGAGTCGTGCTCAATCTACGAGAAAAATGAGAAACATAGTCAAGTGAGATTGCAAGGAAACATTTGCATAATCACTGTCTGTCGTTTTTTACGAGGAATTTAAATTCAACCTTATCTCACAAACGGACACAACCGTAGCCTAAGATAGAAGTACATTAGTAATGTATTATAATTATTTATATCCTTCATCGGATTGATTAAGTTGAAATAAAATATGTATATGTGTATCAAGGCAAGAATGTTAGAAAAATATCTGCGACTTAAGCTGAAAATCACCAATTAATGTATTATTTTGTTCGATTTTCTCTCCCCAAAACACCGTTTATTTCTTTTCCTTATACGTTATTATCTTCTTCAGACGCGGGAACTGTTTTTAGAACAAGATAGAGGGCAAGCATCAGAGCCCCACAATTAAATGTCAAAGTATCAAACAATTTGTCCGAGAACAATAGGTGCTTTGTGCATTGATTCTGTAATAATTAAGTTCGTAAGTAATCTCGCGTATTAATGCATCATGGTCTTGCTATTCGCCTGTTGTATTCTGACCTTCGTTGGGTATCCTAGAAATTCCAGTTTATTGGGATATAATGGTATATTGTTTAGAGAAAATTGTAGAACGCTTGGGATCGATCTAATCTCGAATCAGTTTCTTCAGGAACTGGAAACAAATTGCGTAGATGTTAGAAGATGACCTCAAGTACTTTTGTTTGTTCAGTTTAATATAATTTTCCATAATAGTATGTAAATTATAAGAAGAAAATCGTACATTAATGACAAATAAATTGGAGATTTACAAACAAAACACTCATTACAACATAAATTTTAGCATACTTAATTCTGAACGGAATAGTATGAACTTTGAGAAAATTATAGATTTAAAACACTTTGACAATTCGTAATAAACTAAATAACATTACTTATTGATGCCGATCCGAATAGCAATGAACCTGTGGCGATCCCGGACGGAAGGATTGCGGGTTCGAGTCCCGTCTCGGGCATGGTTGTTTGTATTTGTATGTTTGTGATTATCCATTTACCCTTCATCATTGGCATTATATCATACTTCATGCCCCGAGGGCTAACAACCCTGGGGTGTAAAAATGGACTCGGCATAAAAGTGCTGATCCTCCCCAAAAACGTCACGTGCACTTGTCCCAGAGAGAATGTGACTGGGCCTCGGTAGGTACAAGTGGCGCGATCGCGTGGTCTTAGACTGGCCAATTTACCAAAAATACACGTAGATATTTATTCAAAAATTATAATGATAAGAAAAGAATAACTTCTTTAGAAAAGTAGTCAGATCCTCAAATCTATATCTACATGAAGAAACATTACAATTATTTGTGATATATTCTATCGTCGTATGGGGCATTTAAATATGACCATCATTATGGAATCTAATGTTGTCAATAATTGTTGAATGTATTTGAAAATTATTTATTTTTGGCGGTATTAAATTGTTAAAATACGATTCATAATGATGTACATTTGGCAACTGTGATTTTTCAGAACGCAACCCGCCAGACAATATCATATAAGAAATTAAGTAATGATTGCCTAGAGGATGTGTTATACGATGTGTCAAATTAACATAGTCTTATCAGGTGTGTCCTCCGACTGATGTGGGCGTATAGCTTGGACACGAATTAAAGGATTTCTTGTTTATGACAATCCGACATGGATCTACTTAATTTATTATTTACAAACATAATTTATATATTTGATATTTGTATCTAATAAAGGAATTCTTAAGTGGAACAAACACGTAAAAAATAATCTTAAAAATCAGCTCGGAAATATTAAAATTTAAGCACCATTCTTGTCGATAATGATTGAGGATTTTAACAAAAAATATTTGAACACTGAAATGGGCGCCTTCTCTGGAGAGACGTCTAACGACGTATTTGCCCATGTTTTCAATTTATTTGATTTAAATTCCTAATTTTGTGTATGATCATAGATTAAACACAGAAATTTTCTTTTGTTCATTCATTTTTGTAAATATTGTTGATTTTCAATTCGACAAATTGGTACAGGTGTCTTATGAATCGTGCGACCAATGATCATGCAAAATATATTCAGGCCGTATTATACTTACCAATCAATTTCTTACCATTCAATTTCTTAAATTGCTATGTGACAGAGAGTAACTTTTATATTTTCGTAAGTTCTTACATTACTCCAATAATACATTCGATCTTTACTCTTCCATTCCTTCTCTCTTTGCCTTTGAGCTTGTATTCTCCAACTTCTGCCACATTTACGCAAAGATCGACTCATTATCAAATATTATATCAACATTCGCAAACCTACGTGATACTATGCATACATCGAACAACACACACTTTTCTCTTTCTGAGTTCTCGTTAGTAGCAGTACGAAGCAGACTTCGCAACCAGCTATGGAACTTTGGCTGTCTGCAGTGAATATTTCTATCATGTAAGAATTTGAGAAGAAATATAAAAAAATATATTTTCCAGAATACAAAATTGCCCTATTCGAAAGAGCTGATTAATATTACCAAACTGCGATTTCAAACAGTGGTAATAAAAGTGTAACAGAAAAGCATTGCTAATTCTCGGTGGTTCCCGCGTCTTAAGAACCTCTCATCATCAAACGATGATGTATGAAACAAAGAATTAGGAGCCGGAAAATATAGAAACAACCGATGCAAAGTCAAAGAAATTTCCCCAAATCTGTAATACTCAAATTACATAAATAACTTCATTTAATTGTTTTAATCTTTACTTCAGGAACAACTATTCATTAATTAATGAAGATATCCACTGAGCTGCTTTCTGTATGTCGCAGGTGGACTCGCAAGATTTTCTGGACGGGCTACCGCCGGGAGTTGGAGGAAGCTGACCTGTACAACCCTATGCTGGAGGACCAATCCGAGGTTCTGGGCGATCGTCTTGAAGGGTGAGTATCTTCATTGACGAGATAGATCTTCATGCTCAAAACATAAACATGTTGCTGTTTCAATGCCGAAAAATTGAAACAGGATTCAAAGGGCGAAAGGCAAATGTGATATTGCTTGAGCTTAAAAAGAGAATTCATGTAAAGTAATTCAGATACCTATTGACATTTTCTGGAGCTAAAAATAAACATTTTATTTATGTAGCAATAAGAATTTTCACTGAAGATTAAAAAAAATCCTCCTCATTTCCAACAGGAATTTGTTTTCCATCCTACCTTTTCTCACCGTAATCATAGATTACTTCATTTTACCTTTTAAATTATTAAGAAATACATAAATAAAATTAATAATTTAGTGTTATATTTATTTTATATATCTTGGGGAGTATTGTTTAAAAAAATAAAATTTTCGGTACTCCTCAAATTTTATTCAAATCTGCATACGTTGAATGTGAGCAATGTTTTGATATAATTCGTCGTGATCATTAACATCGAATCATATTTTCAATGATTGTAAAACATAGTCACTTGTCATTTATTTCACCAATTATGAATGAGATGAGACTCAAATAAATTCGTCAATTGAAAATATATCTGTTCGACAAAAAAAATCCAAATATTCACGTTTACCTGGTTTATTGAAATCCTAAAATATACAGAATTTAGGGTGGATTTACCATAACATTGAAATTCGCGAATGCTCAAAATTGCATATGATGATTTATGCTGTGAAAAGACTACAGAAGCGGGGAGCAAACGGCCGAACATTAGATTCCTCTATTTCTTGTAAAAAGTCCCTTTATCGCCAACTGAAAACTAGTGGTACTACAACATATACTTTCTCGCATCATTTCTAAATTTGCAGTTTTCCGAAAGTTCAGAGAGTTAAATGAAAATGAGACATGTCATTCTTTTAAGCGTCCTTTTTTTTTAATTTTTATTATTTGCATTAATTTCAACCAAAACCCGAAAAGTACTCGTTTTTTCAAAACATTCTACATGACCATTTTTAAAGATTAGATTTTTTAAAACTGAGACAAATTTGAAAATTTAAGAAAAAAATTCGAACCTTTAAGACAAATGTTCAATTGCCCTCTTTGCATATTACGCAAAACGCTCATATTTTCTAAAAATTGTACATGACTTTTTTATAACTTTCTTTAAAGAAAGATTTCAAATAGGAAATAGTATATCTGCCTTCAGTATTGTAATTGTAGAAAGATCCCCAAAAAATTAAACAATTTTCAAAAAGGGTTTCAGGAAGATAGAATTTTGCATAGAGGTGATCAGAATTGTAAGCGGTACGTCATCGGTATCTCAAGACAAACGTCATAAATGAATTGTCGTCGGTCGGTCAGAGGGACGACGGGCACGTCGACGTTTGGTCAATGTTTTTCGGTTTAAGGATCCACAAACAAGGTTTCTGTTTACTGTAGGAACAACATTTATCTACTTTTGCGTTACCGGAAGAAATAAGTTTTCTTCTGTCAAAAATTCGGTTTTCGGCGCACGATTACAATACTTTTCTTTTCTTACGAAGAAAGGGCGAGAAAGTAAAATTCTGGTAGCCCCTCATTGCAAGGGGCGTGGCCTGGCTTCTGCTGACCGCACGTGTGCTTGTTGCAGGACGTGGCGCGCCGAGGTGGCGCGCGCCAAGACCGCCGGCCGCACGCCCAGCCTGTTGCGCGCCATCTTCCGCGCCTTCTGGCTGCAGTACTTGCTGTTCGGCGCGGTGCTCGCGTGCAGTGTCTCGTCATCAGGTGAGCGTCATCGACGTCATGCGGCTGCGATTGGAGCTTCCGGCTTCTTTATCTGGCGCGTGCGTAATTCATGCGTGATGCTCTCGTTTATCGTTTCGTAAGGAGACGTGACTAAAGCGATAGTCTGCAAGAGATAAAACGAAGAAAGCTGAAAGAGAATTCAACTCTATGAATAAGTATGTTGTATAAATATATTTTCAAATATGGTGGTTCTTTATTTAATAGTACAAACCCTTTTTAGACATTCTTGTGTACACAGATTTGGGCGTCGTAAATATACCTTTTACATAAATATATTTGCGTATGAAAACATATGCTTCCGCGACAGGAGTCAGTGGACTCTTGTCTAGT
The DNA here is from genome assembly GCA_964035755.1 of Teleogryllus oceanicus. Taxonomy (NCBI): domain Eukaryota; kingdom Metazoa; phylum Arthropoda; class Insecta; order Orthoptera; family Gryllidae; genus Teleogryllus; species Teleogryllus oceanicus. The sequence goes on from CAXIVR010000003.1 coordinate 33,237,894, forward strand.
TAGGAGATTCCATGCCTGAAGTATAGTTGCAAACTTTGACATTCTCCGACCTTCTTCAGGTCTAAATTCCCGCCATTTAGTCCCAAGAAGGCAGAATCTCCTGGACACATAATCTCCATTCTTTGCTTTTATTTCATACGCATTTCGGAAAGAATATAACCATCGCTCACATACTCATTTCTCCCCCCCATATGTCATACAGTACTAATAATTGCAAAAATATTGTTACTCGTGGGACATGATTTTTTTTCTGTTTTTAACAATATAAATTGCGTTACCAGCATTTCTTTGAACGCAACGGACACATGAAATATCTGCATTGTAATCATGGGTTGTATGCTGATTACTTTACCTCGGAGTGATTTCAATGCGTGAATTGCACATCGCTGTGCCTGCCCGTGCAAGTGCGCACGACCTCTCGCCAGCCTCTGTCGCGATTAGGCACGCTGTCTACTCCCCTCCCCTCTACCCCACTTTCCTTCTCTCTTCTTCTCGTCTCTTTACCTCTTCTCGCCCGACTTGTTCTTGTCGCGACTCGTAGCTTGTGCCCGCTGTTCGCAAAGATGGTGCGCTGAAGAAAATCCTCTCCGCCTGCGTGTCGTAGAGGCCGCAAGTGGCCTATTTCAAACTGAAACAAACAGAATCTTGACTGTTTTTGAAAGATTTGTCTGGATGTTGATGTGGAAATTTTATTTTCTTCATTGGAGCCTGTTCCGGGTAATAGGCTGATGAATGTTTTAGTAGGGATATGTGATTATTCTGCGTCCTCTCCACTTTCTAAAATAGTTTTCTATTCTTATTCGTCCTGGTAATACTGTATCTTTTTATTTCTCTAAAATTTGCCTTTTAATAAATACAACTTTTTAATTTTTCCAATCGAATAGATCTTGATTTCCTTTTCGTCCTATCTCAACTTTCATTCATCTCCTGGACCATGTTTTAATTCTAATTTCATGCAAACATAATATTATGCGAAAATTTACCGACGTCCGTTAAGCATTCTTTTCGTGTCTGACACGAACTTTTCCTTTACGTATTAACCCCCAAGAGGTGTTCAATATGGAATACCATGAGACAGAGAATAAAGTTTGAGTTTGGTATTGTTCAGTTTATATGTAGAATTAATTGCAATTGATTGATCTGTTAATCTCTGCAATATTATCTTAAAACGTTAGTAAGTGATATAAAAGTAAATAATTTTAAATGCGAATGAAAACAAAGGAAAATGAAATCAAAGAATCAATTGTAGAGACGCAAGCCCATAATAAATTAACTATTCTGTAGAAAAACAATACAGATTGTTCAAGGGTTTGTGTTTTTTTGCAGATTTCAAACTTGGTGCAAAGTTTCTTAGTTTTATCTTTTCCAAAGTGTAATTTTATTTAATGATTTACACCTACCAATAAGGAAAGGAAGGAAAATAGTGCTTCAGCGCCAACTTCTTTTCCACGTGTTGGTTTTCTCACGCAGATGTATTTGTGCTTAGTGCGAAGCGTAAACGAGATTCTTGCAAAAACCGGTCAACCTTGCTCGAGCTGTGCCAGCTGTCAGCAAATGAGAAAGATTACATCTTTAAGGGCGACGCTACTGCAAATAAGACCGAAATTTGTTTGGTCTCTAGAGAGATTACGAGGGCAGCGCCTAATGGAGGAAAAATCCAGTATGTGATGACTTCTGTTTTGATGATTTGTGACAACTTGTTTTCCTCAAAGTTAAATGGAAGAACAGTACAAGATTATATAATAATCCTCAACAATTTTATACGAGCTCCTAGAGTTACGTGCAGTTTCACTCCTGCCTTTCAAATGGCCTCAGTGTGTCATTAGGATTTCTTTCCGCCTCGGGATATAAAGCGTGGTTGTGTATAAGAGAACACGATAATGAATGTTCCTTTCATATACTATTTCGCATCACTTAATTAAAATTTCATTCAAAATTAGGTCATTTTCTCGTTTTTTTATTTACAAGCCTGGCGTCTTTTTCTCTTGTAATGCCAGCATTGTAAAATTCTTCGCTACCATTGATTGTTGTAGAACCTAGAATAGATTATCCACATTAACAAAATAAATGCTTTTGTTTCAAGTGAGTTTACTGTTTCCATCTACCATACGGACGCTCTAAGATTATTTCTGATTACTTTTCTTTTCTTCCATCATCTTATTCCATTACTAAAGTCTCTCAGTGCTATTTGAAGGCGTATCTCCATCTGATTGCCGATAGAAACGTTAACGGCATATGGGAGATGTGACTGGATTTGCAACAAGTGAAGCAATGACGCATTTCGTGAACTATTTGAAGTGACCTAGATGCAATGCACGAACCTAGACAGGTCAGTCGGTGAGCACTGTACTTGGTTTCTAATGCATGTGAAACTCATGTCCTAGTAACGTTTGCAATTATTAATATTTTTAAAACACATAACATTTTAAAATGAATTGAGAAGCTACGTGGGCATTTTACAAATAAACATAAGATGATGATATATAATAATAATAATAATAATAATAATAATAATAATAATAATAAATGCTAAAGCTGACACCAAAACGGATAATATTTGCGTGAAAATTGTTTTCAAAGTTTGACAGCACATTAAAAAAAACAAAACTAGAATTCAAGAATTCTCGTAATTTTAAGTTATTCTGAGGAAACAAATCAGGGCCCGGTATTAAATTCAAAATATTTGTTGGTTCATTGTAGATATTTCTTGATTGAAAATTTAAACTTGCAACGACGACCGCCTAAAATATATTTACGATTCCCAATTCAGTGAAAAAAATCTCTAAAGTTTTATTAAACGTTCTATAAATGCATATAAGTCTTCCTTGACTTCGTTTCTCTCTTTTACAGGGGAAATAAGTCGGGTAATGTATGTAAATTTCAGGCGTATAGAATTGCGAAAATGCACGACTGTGGCTTTTTAATGCCAGGGCCGCCTCCGGTGGCAAAAAGTGGCAGTTCGTCATTCGAATATCGTCGCTCTGGCGGCAGCAGCGTAGTTACGGCAGAACGCGCTTGGATGTAGGGTAAGGTCAGCGGCCGGCCGGACTCCGAGGAGAACTGGCCGCGTCTCCGACCCCAGGGGAAGCTGTCCCCCACTCGGACCATTAATGGTTATCAGTAAATATGATTGATTTAGTGCTTCCGGGCGCGTCAACTACCGAGGCCATTAGTCCCCTACGTGTAGTGCGTGTTTTTGCTCCCGAGGTGGCGATGGTCGTCCCCTGCTGTATGGCGAGATTCGGCGCCGACCTTCCCTCGGCTAGCGAGGTTTTCTCCAAACAGGTATCTCCCGCCAGCGGGGCACCGCCCGAGCCAGGAGAAACTCTAAGCTCCCGACCTAGCATGTGTGGTAGTGTAATTCATGTTAGGTGTGTGTGTAAGGGGTGAGGATAGGACAAGAAAGAGTTTGGCGCGCGTTTCATGGCCCGTTTGTTAGGGTACTGCTGCAGCATTCGCCTGGTGTTGATCGGAGAAACCACGGAAAACTACCGATCAGAGTAACCGGCCGCTAGAATTCTCCTCCAGACAGCTACTAAATTCGATCTAGCTGACAAAATAGTGTCGAAAATCCTGTCACCGGCGGGACTCGAACCTAGAACCTCCCGGTCAGAGGGACTGTAGTGACATCAGTTGACGCCCATCTCTCCCGGTTCAGTAAATTTGGATTTTCATTATTTAGAGTGAGTTAACATACGTGTTACGTAAAAGTACGAGAATTTCCATCATTAAGAACTTTTTTCATGGTTTTCTTAAAAGTTTTGGAATTTAGTACTAAATTGGTAACGTGAAAGACATGGCGATTTTTAAAGAAAACCCTAAAAATAGAAAATTTCAACTTGTTGAATTTTTTATTTATTCATTTCTATATATCGATTTTTATTCAGTAGTAATCATTTGATTTTTACTGAGAGTTGGTGATAGATTCTTGACTCTGTCCTTCGATGTTCCACCATCTGAACGTGTTTAAAAAATTTCGCGAGGCGCGAGTATTGTTTTAAAAGACCGAAAACACGTGGAATACTGGAATACTTGGGGAATGCACAGTATATATTTGATCTACCTTGTAAAATAATCGGCAATTTGATACAGGCAATTTAACTCTCTTAGCTTGCGAATTGCAAAGTCGACGGAAATATTACATGGTTGTTATTACAAATACAATAATTAAAATTTACTAATATATTGTTTAATACATTTTCCTTAAATTTTCGACATCCTTGTTTTTCATTTGCAAAATCCGGTTCATAAAACTGTTCTCTTATAATACTGAATAGTGCTTTTGTCACTAGTGCCCGATTTCTTAGCAGTCACATCATACATCGTACGCTCCTGCAGTAAATCATTTTCGACTGCGTCTGCAAGGAATCTGGTGGTGCTGAGCCGAGCTATGATTCAGTGTTTGAAGACAAAGTGAGCGATTAGTAATACGGCTGGGAGAAATATTTCACATAAAGCTATTATCACGAGTGCAGTGGATAAACTGTTCGATAGTTTACAATGGTGCCTTAACTACGACCATCTCTACACTGAATTTTCTCTTTGATACAACTCGGAAACATCACTGACGTCATTCTCTAACACCGGTCTGTCACATTTGCCTTTTCCGCTCATTCAGTGGCCTATGGTGTGGTGATAATGACATTAGTCGTTCTTCGCAACACAACTCCTACCATTCTTCGATGTTCTTATTTAGCGACACTCAACCTTGTCACGCCTAGACACGGTTTTTGGACATCTCGTTTCTGGCATGGGCTAGGCTTGGCAGTTGGCGCCCTTTACCTTCAATATTTATCCAGTCTCAAAAATCTTCTCAACAATTCTGACCAAATTACTTGATTGCTTCAGTAACTTCTGCCGGCTTTTGTGGCTCGGTGACAGGACATCAATTAGTGTCACTGCAAAGATTCTTACTTGGAGATTATAGGATTCGAGTCCCGACGGTGGCAGGATTTTCGACACTAGTTAGATATGTAGGTTGGGTTCAGCCGTTGACAGGAGGAGGATTCTAGCGGCTGGAGGCTCTGATCGGTACTTTTTTTGTGGTTTCTCCGATCAACACAGGCGAATGCCGAAGCAGTACCCTAACAAAGGGGCCACAGACCGTGTGCAATCTTTCTTCTCCCTTCCTTGTCCGATCCTCATCCCTTATACACAATTACATGCACTACACTTCCACACATGCTAGTGGGGGGGGGGAGGGCAGTCAGGAACTTAGAGCCTGTCCCGGCTGAGGCGTAGCCGCGCTGGTGAGAGATACCTGATTGGGGAAAACCCTCGCAAGTCGACATGTAGGTCGGCGCCAGATCTGGCCATCCAGTAGGTAAACATCTCTGCCACTTCCTGCGATAAAAAACATGCAATACACTTACGAGACTAATGACATTAGCTCTTGACGCCCCTGGAAACATTAATTAATCAATCAAAAATTCAGTAACTTTCTTTGCGTGACGGCAGATAATCTTTTCCCAGCGCATGAAAATATTGAATATCTTTCAAGAGAACATTATCAGAAAAGATTTCGACCTAGACTGTTGAAAGGTCTCTTTTCAGAATCTAATCTCTTTCTTTGTGTTTGTATCACAATTTTAACTCCATTTCCGTCTTTAATGTGTCGCTTCTATTTCTGGAACCTCATACTACTGCTACTACCTCGAAATAACCCTGACACCATTGCAGCAATCATTACTATAATCACTACCCTCACGGCACATTTTTAATCGCTGTCAGATCTCATGTTTTGCGGTTATCGTATGCATCTCCTCCACCGCAGTGGCAAAGGTGGCTCAGGGCATCGTCTGATGTCACTGCAGTGCCTCTAACACGGAAATCTTAAGGTTCGAATCTCGGCGGTGTCAGAATTTTCTACACTAGCTAGTAGGTAAATTCAGCCGTTGTCGGGGAATAATGCTATCTTCAGTGGCTTCAGTTATCAATACCAGGTGAATGCAAGTCCTTAAAAGACGTGCTAGAGACCGCGCGTATTTTTTCCTCTTTCTTGTCCTATCTTCACCCATTACTTTCACACCCTAACACTTATATACATTACACTGCCACCAATGTAGGGAGTCAAGTCGCGAGATCAGGGCCTGTTCCCAATGTGACGGTGCCCAGTTGATGAGAGATACCTGCTTCGGGAAAACCCCGCCAGCCGACATGAAGATTGGCGCCGGACGTCACCATCCAGCGAAGGAAGATCACCGCCACATCCCGTGACAAAAACGTTACTACACTTACGGGAATAATGACCAAAGCAGTTGACGCGCTTGGAAACACGAAAAAATCGATCAATCAATTACTATAATCACTATTATCCGCACACGTTTTCTTGAGTCCTCGCTTCGCTACTTGCACGAGGAGAGGGGAGTTTGTTTATTTTGACAAGGAATTTTTATATCAAATTTGTAGTTTGTTTTTTGATGCAAATGTTTTATTACATTGGAGCGAACATTTCTGGTTATCAGATTTTGTCCACAATGCTCGTTGCTATCATTTATTCGTAATTCAACTAATGTTGGCAAAGAATTGCGGGTAGGTATTCCGAGGCTGAAGAAAACGTGCGTGTATAATACCACCACGCCACAGCATTTCGAATCGCTGTCAAATCTCATGGTTTGCGGTGACCATACGCGCCTCCTCCGTGGGCACCGCTGCGAGGCACTTCGACCCGCCTCTGGAGGCGCACGCCTCGCTCGAGGTCCTTGACCTTCGCCGGCGGTGAGGCGCCCCGCGTGCCCGGGCCGCAGAGGTTGGCCGAAAACGCCCGGGCGGGAGGCACCCGGCACCACGTGCTCCAGCTCGCCGCGAGAGTTTAACGCCCCGGGCGTACTCGCAGGATGGATGTCGTTGTGTTGCCTTCCTGGAGTGTTCTGCATAATGAAGTTCTTCAGGATGACGCACTCTGGAATTCCTCAAGATTTACTTTATCAGGATTCAGTTTCACTGGATTGATTTCCTTGGGATTCAATTTCTTGGGACCGGGTTCAACGAGTTTCTGTTCTTCGTAATGTAATTCCCCAGGATTCAGTAATAATGGCACGTGAAGAATCTGGAAAAAGTTTCCAAAATGTATACAAATAATAACCATTCTTTCACTGCTCTATCCACCTTTGTGCTGGGCTTCACTTTGTGAATACGTTTTACAAAATTTATAAATGTCATTTTGTGAATTTGTGAAACATTTTCTGTCTGTAGATTCATGAATTTAAAAGAAACTCCCTTTATATGTAATACGAAAATTATTGTCTTCATGACTTTCATCCCGTACTCTCATTACAAACGAATTAACAACGAAAAGCGAACATGATTTAAAATACTACTAATTACGCTAAATAATTATATTGAATCAATTTTATGTCTCAGTACTCATTTTGCGCCTCTCTGTGGTCTCTGATAAAATGGCCTTGTATTAGCGTCTGAAACTCTCTAAGTCTTCTTCTTTCACAGAAACACGCGTTCTTACGCTATCGCAACTCACATTAGAGTGATTTTTGTACAGCTCTCTTTCATCAGTCATCTGTCGGCCCATACAAATCTCTTCTCACATTATTTATCGTATTGTTCGTACATTTCACACTGGATTTCTGCAATAATTAATCCGAACACATTAATTTCAGTTTTATTAGTCTTTCTAATTTTGTAAAAAGGGGTTTTTTCTTTGCATGTAACTTTCCTCCCGTCAATCACACCGCGCACATTTCTCCATTTAGTTTGTCATGTTGTCACACGTCAATCTTAGATTATTTTACCAAAGTTTCTAAAGCGTTGTAGCAAATGTAGTGTTGTTATTCTCTTAAGGACGTGCTTTGCGAATAATTACGTATTATTAAAGGTGATAAGTAGAATGGCTGGTCCCTTAGATTAAGACGTTTTTCCCGATAAAAATATTTACTCTCACATACGACATATGAGCTGGTCGTTTAGATGGTAGTTAGTTATGTTTGTGTTTTGAAAACTTCAACATGAGGTTAAAACTTATTCTCTTGCCGGTTTTCTCTATAGTACTTAATTATTTTTCTCAGAAAGCTTTACATAAATTGACGCATTAAAATAAAAGTAGATCTTGTCCTCGTACGTCGATTAAGGACAATATCGTCATCTTTCTTCAACTTGCGCAGGAAACTGTTATTAAAACTGGTTTGGAACCTTGACAAACGCTGACAAGTTATTTCGTCTCGGTGACATAAAAACGATACCTAATGTGGTGGGTCACTACCTAGTAAAACAATTGATTTTTCTGACTTGAATGAAGCTGAGGTTCTTGATGGTTTTCCGTTTTTTATTGTTCCTTAGGCCATCTCCTAGGAAGTTACAAGCAGATCTAATAGAATTTTTCTAATAGAATTTTCTGAAATGTATGTTAAAAATGTTTTGGATTTTTTCAATGAGAATGCCATTGTTGTTTCAAATCGTTTCTCGCTACGGAGTAGAAGAAAGTAACGTTATGCTGTGCGGAAAAACGGCAAATTTTCAAAACATATTACAGGACCCTGGTAACGAAACAGTGGATAAATCCAGTTGCTAAATTGAGAAAAATAAATCCTCCAACACATGGTGTATCCACAATCCATGATTTGTGGCTCCTTGATACCGAAAAATCAAATGAGGGGAAAACGTCTGTCCGCTTGTCCGTCGGTCCGTCGGTCCGTCGGTCCGTCGGTCCGTCGGTCCGTCGGTGCGCCTTTTCTGTCCGCCTGTCCATTTGTGAACAATGTTATCGGCTACTTCGTGCAGCGTATTTTCTCCAAAATTGATATAACCCAATCGTTCTGGCTTATGTCGCGGCACTTTGAATTTGAAATCTATATTTTAATTTTGGGAGCTACTTTACATGAAGCCTCTGGGACAGTTTCAAAATTTTCAAAAACTTGGCAACATCGTTTTTGATTAAATTTTGTTGTTGGGTAGTGTGAAAGACATTTAAGACAATGGTGCATCTTATTCGTTGAAAACCTTGATTTTTCGAAAATTGCAAAAGTTCAAAATTTTTTCGCAATTTCTACAACTACAATTATAAAGATAAAGATTTTCCCATGAATGAAAATGTTTCATAAAGATAGATTTTGAAATAAGGATATGTACAATTTTCGAAAATTCGAGTACTTTTCGCGAAATTTTGTGTGAAAATACGAGCGACAAGTATGTGATTTTTAGCACCACTAGCTACGTATTGTTTGTTTTCAAGAATTTTTGGAATTTTTATTTTCATAAAAATAATTTCCATTTAAAATTGTATTATTTTTTACAGATTTTGTATCACTAGTAAGAGACATTCGTTAATGTACTTGTTTAAAATGATAGTGTAAATAATTAGTACATTTTCAGTGTCACAAATGATATTTCGTTAAGTATCTCTTATTCATCGTTATGCGGTTTTCCTTTCATGAAACGACATACCTCATTAACGGCGACCACTCTTCATGCGACCCATCTCAAGTTCTGAAGGCATCACGGATTCTAATAATATTTTTGAGCCACCAGCATCACGTGAACCACATCTGAGATGCAGTTAACGCTTCCATAATGAAAGCTTAAATAGGTTCCATGGTAAGTAGCAGGGGGCTACTCATTACCAAACCCGAACTAATGGTTTGTAAGTGTCTTGGTAATTGGGCCTAACGAACCGACCTTATCGCGCTTCGTTCTCCGAAGCGTTGCACACCCGTCGCTCGATTTCTCCTGGGCAAACGCACCTCCCACCGCCCGCTCGGCCTGGGATGACGATGAAGACAGTAATGGCGCGTAGAAGCGGCGTTGGCAGCGGTGATGGCGGTGGGCGGCGGGGATGGCGGACGTGGCTGCGGCGGCGGCGACTACGCCGGGGAGGCGGGGACGGAAAGGGGCGGGGGATGATGGCGGTGGGCGGCGGGGATGGCGGACGTGGCTGCGGCGGCGGCGGGGGCAGTGGTGGCTACGGTGGGGAGGCGTGGGCGGAGGGTGCGGGGGCGGCGGGAACGGCAGCGGTGGAGGCGATGGCCTCAGAGGAGGCTGCGTCGGTGTTGACGCCCGCGACGAATAGGACACTGTGGCGCCGCGTCGTGACCGCGTTGTGTTTGCGGATTCGATTGCTCAAGTTCTAAGAACGCGTTTGGGTCACGTCGTCGGGGACCGACTTCTACTGCTTGGTTAAGACGTAGTATTCTGTACACATTAAGAAGATAGGGAAGAGTATTTTTTTTCATGACCATGGACTCTAAGAATTTTTATGTTTTTTTATTAGCAGTAAAATTGAGAATATTAACACCGAATGACCTGATATTGACAACATTCGTTCTTTAATGTGCTTAAACCACGTGTGTCGATGATTATACTCTCAATAAATAGTGTCTGAAATTCAGTATATTTTTATAAATTTGTTTCTAGATATGGCTGGCCAATTATAGAAGTAAAATAACATTGTATGAATGTTGTTTGAATCGATCTTGAAATAGAATTAACCGACCTGGCAAAACTTTATTTGTGAAATCTGTAAGTCGTATTTTAAAGTGATAAATGAAAATGATTAATTTCAAAAGCTGTAACTGGTATTTATCTCATAGTGCCTGAACTGAAAACAATTAAAACGACTTAAACTTTTTACGATATACATTTTACGTATTGTGATTTTTTCATGATGCCAATAATTTTTTAGTGAATCATAAAGTTGAAATCGTCATGCAGTCATTAACGATAAGGTAACTTTTGGAAAGCAGGTTTCTTTGGTTGGTTTGTTTTTCATGGTGAACGAATTTTCATGTTTGTTTTATGTAATGTTGCGTTGGTATTTCTCCTACCCCCATTATAAATAATTATGACATTCAGAAATTTCTAATGGAATAAACATTTAGAAGCGTTTTTCAAAATATCGACTTATGAAATCGGATTGTAAAACTTCTCGAAAACTATAATTTATTAAGATAGAAGCTATTATCTCAAAAAAAAATAATATTGTGCTTGCAATTATCACGAGTTGTCAATCCCTTTCTATCCACTAATTTCTTTAGACACTGTAAATTCTGTTTAGTCTGATGGAGAAGATGTATGAAATACGACTTTTACTCGCTGCAGCATGCATCTCTTCCGAGCTCAATTCAAAGAATTTTTAGTGCAATTCCTGCTTCTTTTTATTGAGCACGCTTTTATTTTACTGTCATTGTTAGCCGAACAATTTCTGGCTCTCACCAACCACCGGGGCCATTGAGTTTGTGGTCGGGCAATACCTGACACATGCCCGTCGTCCAGTGCCAATCGTTTATTGGTCGCGTAATAGCCGGCGAGTGACTGCCAACCGGCGGCTTCTGCGGCACGTTTCGCCATCGCTATGCACATACGCGGCGATCGGTCGCCGTGCCACGGATGCCGCGGCCTCAACGATATACAAACGCACGCACGTTGACACAGGCAGACACCCGCGCCCCTCCCGCCACCCCCACGCCGCCCGGCCGCCACCGCCGCCACCGCCGCAACCTCTACCGCCACCGCCGTCACCACTGCCCCACGCCGCACCCGCCGGCCGCCACCCCGCCACCACCGCTACCGCCGCCACCGCCACCACCGCCGCCACCGCCGCCACCGCCGCCACCGCCGCCACCGCCGCCACCGCCGCCGCCGCCGCCACCGCCGCCACCGCCGCCACCGCCGCCACCGCCGCAGCCACCGCTTCCACCAACACCGACGCCAAAGTCGCCAATGTCGCGCCCAGTGCAGCGACCCATGCAGCAACGCGCGCAGAGAGAATCCTGTGTCCTCTCTCCATTCTACAAAATAGCACGTACTTTCTCGTGTTATTCATGTAGGTTAAATAAGATCGATAGGATTTCGTGTTTTCATGAAATTGGGAGGTGCTAGAAATGTCTGCAATGGCAAAACTTTCATTCTCTTCTGCTTCTTGCTACCTTTCTCGTCTCCATTTTTTCATGTATCGAATAAATGAACGTTAATATATGTTACAAAAACGGGTTTTTGAGAAAATGCTGTGAATTGTTTAGGCGCTTCTGTTGGCCACAAATAGACGGTCAGGTTTAAAAAAACAACACTTTTTAGGCATCAAGAAGTCGCAAAATTTGCATTTCTGCCCAAATGCGGACACTGATTTTTTTACAGCATTGCCTAACGCGTGTCTTGCATCGTATTTGAGGAAGTAAAATATTCGTATGGGCGAGCGAAGATGGGTTACTACGGCAGTTACAAAAACGAAGGGGTGAGGAGATTTGATGAAATATCAAAGTTATTACATTTGTGTAATAAATATTGCAGTACGCAATTCACTCAAACAATTATTAAATATTTTACAAAATGTCTTGTTTACATTTCAAAAATGGTTTTAGCACATATACAAAATATTACACAATTATTTTTCATGTTACTTTCATTGCTTAAGGAAGTGGTGACGGGGAGAGTTTGGAATGAAGCACGGAAAAGGGAACCCAAATTTTGCAATGGTTTTTTTAATAGTCTCTTGTCTCCTATATCTTGGTCGTTGAATATATATTTTTTATCGGGCCCACTTTGAATGAAAGAAGCAGTCACAAACCGTATATGAATTTGATTTTATTAATGCTCACAAGCATTACAAATTCGTTTCATTAATACATTATATTCGAAAGATATGTAAAATATATAAACATGATTAATGCGTTATTTACAATTTTTAACTTTATCACCATTACTTTGTAAGAAGAGAAGTATTGTAACTGGGAGCCGAAAACGGGGAATTTTTGATAGAAAGACTCTTATTGCTGGGGCCCTGATGACGAAACAGTTGATAAATCTCGTTCCCATATATAGTAAATTACTTTCTCTAACATGTGTTGGGTTTATTTGATTTTTAAATTGTGAGAATTTGTCAATATATATTTGCTAGAAATATCTATTGCTCATGTTTTACAAAATATATACTTTGCAAATGAAATTTTAACAATTTTCAGCCGTGCAAAATAGGGTTGCAGTGCTGAAACTGCACCCCAAACGTTGATTGATGTTTTTATACGTAATATAACTACAAATATCAATATTCACTGAAAAACAATTGTGTATTAACCCCTCAAGCCCTTAGAATTTCAAATGTTTTCGTTATGAAGATGAACGTACTTAGGGGTAGTGGAGTCCATTGTTATTAAATAAATAAAATGCATTTCCTTTCGATTGTTTTCAATTTTTAAACTTATCTATTTCGTTTTTGCTTCATTAACTTTTCTATTTTAAAGACAATTTCGTGATGTGGAGCATAATTTACCTTGTTATTCTGGTGGTAGTGTACTTAAATACGTCACTTTAGTCTCGGATGCAAGAGTGAAGTTTATGAAGTTCACGTGATTTATATTTAACAACAGAGTCGCAAAAACAAATCACCACTAATCCAACTGCGAACAGAAAATACAAGAACACTATCATAAAGAAATGATTTAAGTATTTGAATTGTTCATTATTCATTTTTTTCATGCAGTTTACGTTTTGTTATTGATCTCTTAGAAGTACTTAAGAGATACAAGGCCTTAATTGTTTGCACCTTGTAAATTTATTTTCCTCATATTTCGTTATGGACTCTTTAATTTTGACGTAATAAACTGAGGACGTTCAGGTAATTAAACGTGAGGAAATTAATCGAAGAATTCAACTTGCGTGATCTCATTCTGTTCGTAATTGTCTCACAGCAATTATCTCAGTTATTGATCCTGCAATTATTTCCCTATGTTATAAAACAATAACTGCATTTTATTTTTCAGGTTAATATTGAATGCTTAACATTTTTAAAAATTCGCTAATGATTATTAAACCTAATTTTTTTTGTTTCCCAACGCAGTCTTAAAATTTAAAGTATTTAGTAAAATTGTATTTAGCTATGATATACTTGAAAAATCGTAGTTTTATTTAGTAATACCAACGATTTAATTTATAATGAAAAAAAAAGTAATTCAATAAAAAATATTTTTCAAATATTCATTTCTCAGCAACAATAAGAAAGTAATAACAAATGTAAAATAAATGAATTATTGTCCTGTCTATGACAGACTCCAATTATCCGTTTCTGGCACGAAGGTGCGTACGTAATAAATTGATTGTCAAAGACGTTTAAGAATATTTGAAACGAGGGAAAACTTTCAATGAACCGGACAAACCGGTTGACAGTAAAGACATTCATTAGCCATATCCCAGTCAAAGCGTAAAACAGAACAATTTATTCGTACGATTGCCTGTACTTCCTGTTTGCATGCCACGCAATTCTGCCCGGGGAGGTTCTTGACCGTAAACATTAACAAGTTCAACCGAGCGACCAAGTCGCTGGTTACGTATGCACATAAACAAATTGGTTACGCGTTTGCGAGTCTCCCATCGACCTTCTCGGAAGTGCGCTGCCCGCGCGGACGTGACTGTGAGCGCAGGGGTTTCCAGGGGGCGCATAATGGAGCGAATGGGCGCGTCGCACTATGGTACGGATTGGCAAAAAAGCGGACAAAAATAGTTTTACGCAATAGAATGAAATCATTTCGACCTAGAACTGTATTTTAAATGTTTATTTGAAGTTAATTTGCTTTTAAAGTGGTTCACGCTTCTTACTGCGAAATATTATGCATCTTTATTGTCAGTAGTGTCGGCTCCTTCAGGGTTGTCTGACTCTTCCTCTGCAGTTTCGTCTCCTCGGTTTTTCTTCCGTTATATTTTCATGAAAACTTGGAATGGAAATTGCCCTCTGAACAGACACAACATTAGTTTCATATTATTGTGAAATTTAGGACGGAAGTACTTGGGAAGTGAAGCGCTTAGCTATCGAACACATTCCAAATCGGTGCCAACTTTTAATCTTTTCAATGGTCGGTCAAATCTAAGACTAAAAATCTGTTCTACCTATAGTGGCTCTGCTTATTGCTTTCCCAAGCAAATCTGACCACAAATAATGCACTTAAACTTGTTTTGATATACACCCATTAATGAAGACATAAACCTCTATTTCATTCTCCTTTCAACATTCCTTCGCACACCTTCTTCATTTGTATGTGTCACAATTATCTGAATTCTTGATAAAAAAAAAACTTTTTGAACGCGTTTTGCAAATTATGAGTTTTACATCCAGGAGTAACTTCAGAAAAACTTTAACAATGTTAGCAATGTGTGTTTCAGGAGTGCCTCAGCGAAACTGATCGAGATTTTCTTCCGAACTGAGCAATCATTTCAGTGAAAGAATTATTTACTGTACTATTCACAGTAACTGATTGTATTATGTATCCTCTTCAACTGCAAATACTTCTAAAATATCTCCATCTTCACTCTCATCATGTAATGACTAAGCCTTCAGTCATTTTTCTATTTCCGATTCACCCAACCTTCCTGACATCTTGAGTGAATAAACGACTGAAAAATAGTCTCACTTCCACCGTCAATTCTGTTCAGGGACTTGTTTACTACAAATGTATGGAAGTTGACAACATAGCCCACGCAAAAATCATAGCCAACACAAAATGTTCCTACATACACGAAAGGGGGAATAAATACACCCACTGCTCATGCACAATGGAAAACTACTTCTTTGCAAAGGGGTACCAAACCCACACTAGAAAAATGCAGATTTAAAAGATTTATGTGTTCTACATTATTGAGAATTAATGTAATTGTTGAGGCAGCTTTTTGTATGAGGAAAGAAAATATATCTTCTGTCATTGTCATGGCAAATGAAGAGTGAAACTGCCTCAACATTCTCATTAATTCTCAATAATGTAGAACACATGAATGAAGTGAACTGAAAGTTTATAATCAAGGTGGTGGGCTTCTTGAGTGTCTCCTTCGCTTTTCTAGGATTAAGTCAAATTTGTTCATGAAATTTGCTAGCACAAACTGTTCTTGTTTTGCGCCACAATCTCATTTATTATCTCTAGTTTTTGAAGGAGCTTACTGCGGTTCACAGAAAAATTCATTTTTACTTCTCATACTGCACATGCATGCACATGCTCTAGGGAAGAATTCGACCAGATTACAGTCCCACAGACCTTTCATTGATACCAACAGCTAGCGAGAACATGCCTTGGTGTGATCATGCGTACAAGCAAAAGGAGAGAAGAAAGAGTTCCTGTTAGATACCTTTACCGGATATCTTGTTCGTTTTCGATCTATCGAGTGCTTGTTTCAATCGAACCCAAGAAGCGCGGCGACCTATATTCTTGCCCACGCCAGAATCCCAATCGCCCTCTCATTCGAGCGCGTGGTGATGTTTAGATTATAACATTACATTACAAACACTGCAAGGGCCCCCTGGTTCCGTAATATCCGAGTGTGGTTCTAAGTTGAACGTGTCAACGCAGCCCTCGCCATCCGGCTTCTGTTTCTCGTCACAACGCGCTGCCGCGGCCGCGCAGAAGAACGTTCTCTTTCTTCTCGTTTCGAGAGTTGCAAATAGTTGCAGATAAAACCTTCACGAACGTGTTCCCTGACGTTTCTTGTATTATTACTGCAAGTTTCATGACATACATACGCGTACATTTTTTTGTAAGTCACGAAACGCAAATGTAATGTTGCTTCTAGCAAGCATGATTTCAATAATTTATTTACGACTAATGTGAATGTGGAAAATATGGTTTTGCAAGAAATGTACTTATAAAGTATTGAGGAGTAACTAGGAAAAAAACGAACTTCAAAACTTTAATAATAACCGAGTAATGTGCATTCCAAAATGGGATGAATTTATGACTGTCCGGGTTCTTATAAATCTCTCATTTTTGCGCGCGTTGTATACAATAATGGACAAGAAAATATCAAAATATAGTACAGTACATAAAGCATTGGACATTTTTCTGTTCATATGTGCTTGAATGAAGCAAATCAGACAATTTTGAAAAATTGATTTTTGTCCGCTTTTTTCGCCTTTCAAACCACCGTGCGTCGCGACCCTCCGTGATCGCGCAGGCCAAGTGGTCGCCTGGGCCTTCCGGCAGCCTGGGAGCGATGCTCCGTGGCGGGGCGGGTGTTTGAGGTGACTGGTGCGGCAAGCGCGGAACAACGGTTATTGAAGGTAGGCGGCCGTAGTGGGCATTGCTGCTGCAGGGGGGGTGACATGGGGGAGGCGGAAGAAATGGCGGGTCCTCTGAAGTGGCGGGTCCTCTGAAGTGGCGGGTCCTCTGAAGTGGCGGGTCCTCTGAAGTGGCGGGTCCTCTGAAGTGGCGGGTCCTCTGAAGTGGCGGGTCCTCTGAAGTGGCGGGTCCTCTGAAGTGGCGGGTCCTCAGAAGTGGCGGGTCGTCAGAAGTGGCGGGTCGTCAGAAGTGGCGGGTCGTCAGAAGTGGCGGGTCGTATCGTCAGAAGTGAACGACCCACAATTGTCTTTAATAAGAATAGAAATAATTTACAAAATTGTTTTGGTAACTCGTATTTTGATGCTTAATGAATGATGCTTGTATTCTAGAATTTACATCTCGTTCTACGTCATAATGCAATGTCACATGTCGCGAAGAATGCGAATATTTAAAATCTCTGTCAACACTTTCTAGTATCTTCAAGACGGGAGGAAACGTGACCCAGTGTACTCATGGTGCTTTGATTACTTCGGATTTGAGTTGACTTTATTATAATGCTTTAGAAATCCGAAGAAAAATATTTTCAAAGCCATTACATTCATATCAGAACCAATGATAACATTTTTCTTCAATTAGAATTTTTGAATGCAACAGTAGTCTAATTTTAAACAGTAATTTTATAACTGAAGATATTCATTTGAGGTTTCAATTAAATAATAATGTAAAATGTATGAAAGTTCCCAACAATACTGTATAAAATGTTTTAAATGGAAGGAGAGATGGAATTACCCCAAAAGACGGAAACTATTTGTTATACATGCGCAAGTGATAGTTAAATCTCAATTCGGAATGCTAATTTTACAGAACTAAACATTAAGGAAAAACTACATGTGCTTCATGAAGTGGAAATATGTGAAATTTTACGGATAGATATGTTGGGTTGTGCCTCGTGAGGGGATGGTTGGGTGATAAGGACAATGGGGGTGCCGGAGGTGATGGACCGGCGAAAGTGGTCCGAAAAGCGCTTCATCGGTGGGGATGCAATGTCGAGGGACTGCGCGTCGCAGGCGCTTTGAAGGTGAGGGTTCGGAGTTGGGAGGGCCGAGGACGACAGGAGCTTTGGGTTTTGATTGATTGTTAGTGATTCCGGGCGCGTCAATGACGGAGGTCATTAGTCCCCTACGTGTAGTGCATGTTTTTGCTCGGGAGGTGGCGATGATCTGCCCCCGCTGGATGGCGAGATCCGGCGCCGACATACAGTCGGCTAGTGTGGTTTTACCCAACCAGGTATCTCCCACCAGCGGGGCACCGCCCCAGCCGGGACAAGTTCTAAGTCGCTGACATGTCTCTTGGCAAGTGTGGTAGTGTAGTGCATGTTAGTGTAAGTGTGTGTATACGGAGTGAGGATAGGATAAGGAAGAGGACGGATGGATCGTGCGCGGTCCGTGGCCTGTTTCAGGGTACTGCTCAGGCATTCGCCTGGTGTTGATCGGAGAAACTATGAAAAACTACTGATTAGAGCAGCCGCCCACTAGAATACTCCTCCAGACACTGAATTCAACCTGGCGGAGTTTTGAGAGCTTCAGAGGCTGTGGGTGCGATGTGACGGGGGCCGGCGAGGGCGGCGAGGGCGGCGAGGGCGGCGGGGCGGCGGGGCGCGAGGCGGCGAGGCGCGAGGGCGGCGAGGCGGCGAGGCGCGAGGGCGGCGAGGGCAGCGAGGCGGCGAGGCGCGAGGCAGGCGGAGGCGGCGAGGGCGGCGAGGGCGGCGAGGGCGGCGAGGGCGGCGGTGGCGAATGTCGAAGGGAGGGACACGAGGGCGGTGGGGGAGGCAAGACGTCATAAGTGGTGAGGCGGGGCTGTACCGGTGCAGGAAGCCAAGTGAATAGTGGGCGCGTGGCTGGGCGGTTTGAAGCGGCGTGGGCGGTGGGAGTGGCTGGCCACCGATGACCTGTTTGCGTTGCGAGTGCCGATAAACAACCGCCGCCTTCCGCGTCCACCCGTCCCAGGAACAAGCAACCGTCACGGCGCGTCGTCTGCCTGCCCTTGGGTCTTTTCGAGTGCAATGAGGTTTCACAGACTTCCGTGTATTCGTAGCACTTCATTTCACATGCGTCTAGACGGCATGCCTTATGCTGTAGGTCTTCATCATTATTGGCGCAAATGCCAAGGTTCCTTTTTCTAGAAAGAGTATTGGCAGACATTTTGTAAACAAATACGAACACTTTTGTCAGAAGACAAATTGTTTTCAAGGGGTATGCACATCAACCTTTCCTGAGGGTGATGTTATCATTTTCTTCTTGAAACAACTCACGTTTGCTAATTTTTTTTTTGTTTCAACAGCTTGTAATAATTTGCGCGCAATAGTTTTCGATTTATATTATTTCAATCAGCAAACATTTTTTCCACACCGAGACTCGAATTCAGATCCTCCCGGTTAACTCACCGTGCGCCGAATCGCTACGCCAAACAGCCGGTCTGTCGGCTCTGACTTCGAGCCGCAGGAATTGTCTTAACCCAATAATTCCAAGACGCAATTTTCGAAACTTCAGAGATCAATGAAAATAATACCTTCACTCTCCTTTTAAGCGTCTCTTATTTTACTCTTGAAAAATTATTAATAAAATTGCAGCGGTTTTTGTGAAAATGTTTTTTTTATATTTTTAAATTTGCTTCAACAAGAAATTACGTGAATACTACTACTTCTTGAAAAATATGTACATGATATTTTTAAAGATCTGATGTTTTAGAACAAATTTTGTTCACGACAAAAAATACAAAAAAAGAATATTTCCTATCTTGTAATTTTCAGTGATAAAATTTTGCAATTTTCGAAAATGAAAGTTCGCTGAAAATGGGACTGGAACCCTTTATTACCGTCCTTTAAATTTTTCTTTAAATTTTCTCCTTGTAAATATTAGAGCCGTTTTTGGGAAAAGATTGTTTAACAAATTTAAAAAAATACTTTTATTTCACACAAAATTACGTGACTACTCATATTTTCAAAAAATTCTACATGAAATTATTTAAAGATCTGTCTTTAAAGAACAGATTTGATTATACAGAATAAAATATTTATCTCATTATTGTTGTAAGAAGATGTGAAAAAATGCAACTATTGCACTTTACGAAAAATCTGGGATTTTCCCGAAAAATAAACCCCTTAGAATAAAAAACCCGTTTTCTTTATCCGTTTTAATTTATTTAAATTGCCCAGGAATATCATTTTTGGAAGAATTTCTGAACGTTTGACGCATCACGGCAATCGACGAATGGTTTGGAGATTTTGGGAGGGGGGCAGTAGGACATCGACAGGGGCAGACAACCGGGGACAACAGAGGGTCGAACCAACGTTAAACGCGGAGCAAAACCGAACGGGCGACAGAAGACAGACAGACAAACCCAACGACGAACGACAGACAGAAAACAACGAACAGACGAAAAAAGACGACAGACAGAACGAACAGACGAACGACAGACAGACAACAGACAAACAGACAGACAACAAAAACAAACGAACGACGAAACAAAACAACAACAACGAACAGACAGACGAATTGAACCAGACGACAGACGACAGACAGACGAAAGGGGAACGAACAGCGGACGACAACGGGAACGGAACAGCGCAGACGAAAAAAACCCCAGACGAACCAGACAACAAACAACAGACGAACGAACGAACAACGAACAACAACCAGACAGCGACAGACGAACAACGGAAACGAACAGACAGACGAAAAACGAACGAACGAACAGACAGACAGACGGGCGAACAAACGAACGAACGAACAACGAACGAACGAACAGACAGACGCGAAGACAGACAGCAGACGACGACAAACGGACAGACAGACGCAAACAAAAACAGACGGGCAGACGGGAACAGACCAGACGAACAACAAACCCAGACAGACAACAACAACAACAGACGCGACAGACAAACAGACAAAGAAGACGAACGAACAAACCCGGGAACGAGAACCCCAGACGAACGAACGAACAGACAGACAGCCCCAGACAAACAGCAGACGAACGACGAGCAGACAAGGGGAACGAACAACAAAGGGAACAACGAAAAACGAAACGACAACAGACAGACGACAGACGACAGACGAAGCGAACGAACAGACAAAAACAGACAACCAGACGAAGACAACGACAAACAGACAGCAGACAGACAACAGACAAACAGACAAAAACGAACAAAAACGAAGCAGGGGGGAAGACGCAGACAGACAGACAAAGCAGACGAACGAACGACAGACAGACAGAGGGGAACAAAACCGCAGACGAACGAACGAACGAAAGGGGGGCAGAAGAAGACGAACAACGAACGACGAACGAACGAACAGACAGACGAACGAACGAACGAACAGCAGACGAACCCAGACAGACAGACCCAGACGGAACAGACAGACAGACGAACAGACAGACAGACGAACGAACGGAGCAGACAGACAGACAGACGAACGAACGAACGAACGACAGACGCAGACAGATCAGACAGACAGACAGACGAACAGACAGACAGACGAACCTTGGTTGAACCCAGACGGGCAGACAGACAGACAGACAGACAGACAGACAGACAGACGAACAGACGAACGACAGACGAACGAACGAACGAACGAACGAACAGACGAACGAACAGACAGACAGACGAACAGACGAACGACAGACAGACGAACAGACAGACCCAGACGGGCAGACGAACGGACAGACAGACGGACGAACCCAGACAACGAACGAACGAACAGACAGACAGACAGACGAACAACAGACAGACAGACGACGAGCAGACAGACGAACGAACGAACGAACATGGACAGACAGACAGACCGACGAACGAACATGGACAGACAGACAGACGAACAGATGAACGAACAGACAGACAGACAGACGAACCCAGACAGACGGGCAGACAGCAGACAGACAGATGAACGAACGACAGACAGACAGACGAACCCAGACCTTGAACAGACAGACAGACCAGGCAGACAGACGGGCAGACGAACGAACGAACAGACGAACAGACGAACGGGCAGACAGACGAACAGACAGACAGACAGACAGACAGACAGACAGACAGACAGACAGACAGACAGACGAACGAACGAGACGGACAGACCAACGGACAGACGAACAGACAGACGAGCAGACGGACAGACAGACAGACAGACAGACGAACGAACGAACAGACAGACAGACAGACAGACGAACAGACAGACAGACGAACGAACACAGATACCGACGAACGAACGAACGAACAGACAGACGAACGAACGAACGGGTAGACGAACGGGCAGACAGAGACAGACGAACGAACAGACAGACAGACAGACAGACAGACAGACAGACAGACGAACAGACGAACAGACGAACGAACGCAGACAGACGGAGCAGACGGGCAGACGGGTGCCAGACGAACGGACTTAGACAGACAGACGGGCAGACAGACGGGTGAACGAACGAACAGACAGACGAACGAACGAACGAACGAACGAACAGACGAACAGACAGACAGACAGACGAACCTTGAACCAGACGAACGAACGAACCTTGGAACAGGGCAGAGCGAACGAACAGACAGACGGACAGACAGACTTAGACAACTTAGACGGGCAGACAGACGAACAGACAGACAGACGAGACAGACAGACGAACGAACGAACAGACAGACGAACGAACGAACAGACAGACAGACAGACAGACCCAGACAGACAGACAGACAGACAGACAGACAGACAGACAGACGAACGAACGGGCAGACAACGAACGAACAGACAGACAGACGAACGAACGAACGAACGAACAGACGAACAGACCCAGACAGACGGACAGACAGACAGACAGAACAGACCGAACAGACAGACGGACAGACAGACAGACAGACAGACAGAACGAACGAACGAACAGACAGACAGACAGACAGACAGACGAACAGACAGACCCAGACGAACAGACAGACAGACAGACGAACAGACAGACAGACGAACAGGCAGACGGAACGAACAGACAGACAGACAGACGAACAGACGAACGAACGAACGAACAGACAGACAGACAGACAGACAGACAGGCAGACGGGCAGACGAACGAACTTGAACGAACAGACAGACGGAGCAGACAGACGAACGAACAGACAGACGAACAGAACGAACAGACGAACGAACGAACCCAGACAGACGAACGGGCAGACGAACCTTGAGCAGACAGACAGACAGACAGACGAACAGACGAACGAACGAACGAACCAGACAACGCAGACAGACAGACAGACAGACAGACGAACAGACAGACAGACCGACAGACGAACAGACAGACGAACGAACGAGCAGACAGACGGGCAGACAGACGGAGCAGACGGGCAGACGAACGAACCGACAGACAGACAGACGAACAGACAGACAGACGAACGAACGAACGAACGAACGAACGAACGAACGAACGGGCGACGAACAGACGGAGCAGACAGACACCAGACAGACAGACAGACAGACAGACAGGAGCAGACAGACGAACGAACAGACAGACAGACAGACGAACGAACAGACAGACAGACAGACAGATGTAGACAGACAGACAGACAGACAGACGAACGAACAGACAGACAGACGGGCAGACGGGCAGACAGACGAACGAACAGACGAACGAACAGACAGACAGACAGACAGACAGACAGACAGACGAACGAACGAACTTAGACAGACGAACGAACAGACGAACGAACGAACGAACAGACGAACAGACGAACGAACGAACAGACAGCAGACAGACGAACAGACAGACGAACAGACAGACGAACGAACGAACAGACAGACAGACAGACAGACAGACAGACAGACGGGCAGACGAATTGAACGAACAGACAGACGGAGCAGACAGACAGACAGACAGACAGACAGACGAACGAACGAACGAACGAACAGACGAACAGACAGACGAACAGACAGACAGATACCCAGACGAACGAGCAGACCTTAGAACAGACAGACGGGCGAACGGAGCAGACAGACAGACAACAGACAGACGAACGAACGAACGAACAGACAGACAGACGGGCAAGACGACAGACAGACGGAGCGAACGAACGAACGAACAGACGGAGCAGACAGACAGACGAACAGCAGACAGACAGACAGACAGACGAGACAGACGAACAGACGAACGGGCAGACAGACAGACCTTAGACAGACAGGCAGACGAACGAACGAACAGACAGACAGACTTGAACGAACGAACGAACCCAGACAGACAGACGAACGGAACGAACGAACGACAGACAGACGACGACGAACTTGAACAGACAAACAGACAACGAACAGACGAACGAACGGGCAGACAGACGAACGAACAGACAGACAGACGAACGAACAGACAGACAGACAGACAGACGAACGGGCAGACAGCAGACGAACGAACAGACAGACAGACAGACAGACAGACGAACAGACAGACAGACAGCAGACAGACAGACAGACAGACAGACAGCAGACCTTGACAGACAGACAGACAGACAGACAGACGAACAGACGAACGAACAGACAGACGGACAATAGACATTGCATTTAATACACCCTCACTAATATTTGTATTTATACCATATCGAACGTAAAACTTGCTATTTACGCTTTGCTACATCATACTCGCATGTTTCCTCCAAGGCAAATACTCGGCTACTTTTAGAATCGGTACAACAGAACAATAGAAATAATCAACTAATGAGGGCAGATAACTATTCATTCTATTAATTCTAATAATATTAATATTTAGTTTTAATGCTATAAACTATGTTGATAAGAACAAGATATAACTAATTTTGGGCACACTCTTTCATTTAAAGCAAAATATACATTGTTCAAAGGTTTTGAATCTTGGAATGAAAATCTTGAGCTTTAATTATGATTTTTGTGATGATGTTCTAAATGTCAGACGTTTTAATGAAAATCGGAATTATACCATACGTATAAATGCACTTTCTGATATTCGCCAAAAATTTCAAGAATAAGTTGGGCCTTTTCAGGCAATTTTCAAAATGTCGAAAATATCGTAGGAGCTTCTTGTAAAGTGCCTCCTAAACTGAAAATATCTTAATGATTTCCGGGAATGTCTAATTTAATAGTTATGAGTGTAACATCCATCCATCTGTACAAATTGATTATCGGGTACAAAACTGAATATATCTCCTGGTTATCTGAACCAATCTTACCCATCTTCGGAACAGAACAGAACTGATATACCATAATCCTAATGTGCGTTCAAGGTTACAGCTCAAAAGAACAAACACGGAAATTCCGAAAATTTATGAACATGTTATCGAGGTTATTTCAATTTTGTTTTTCTCCATATACTGTAGTAATAAACAAACTTTGGCGGTTCGCTCCCCATTCCTTGGTAATAATCGGTTTAAATAATCATTGTGTCTCAAAATTCACTCTTGAGTAATAATGGGGGTAATTTTACAAAATTGTTGTGGTTTATTGTATTTCGATATATAATAATAAATTCATGTATTCTAGAGGTTACTGCTAGTTCTCGCGTAAAATGTAGAAATCTCATTTTGTGAAGGAAATAAATATTTAAAATTTTATCTATTGGTTTAAAGGAAAAAGAAAATTAAAGATTTTAATGAAGTAATTTTGACAAATGAAGTACTATGTCTTTTATTAATTTATGCACTTATCATTATTCAAACTTAAACATTTGTTTATTTTTCAAACAATTAAATGATGAAAAAATTAAAAAATTTTTTTTTTAAAAAAATGAATGCCAGTAGTTCCATGTCGTGGGATCACAGAATTTTGAAAATGTACATAATCCACTTTTCCCCATAGCGTCATACGCAGTTTCTTAACTGTTTTTGACGTAAAATAAATAAATAAATAAATAAATAAATAAATACTAATATTTAGAAACTTAATTTACTACATTAACTTACGTTATAGATAATTACAATTTTCTAGGCTGTTCTAGAAAGAGATCTATGAGTATATAAATTTTGTGAATGTTAACTACTATTATTGTGTAGGTAATATAATTGAATCATAAAGGATGCCACAAATCTTTTGAGAGCCGAGATTGAATTCTAGGTATAGAATTGTCAGATTAGCCTAATTTAAAAATTGGGGTCGTAGTGCAAGACTTTAGAGATGAAAATAAAATATTTAATTGTTAACCGGTTTAAAGGTTCGAAATAAAAAAAAATTTTTTTAATTTTTTTTCCCCTTGGTTTTATATATGCGTTGTTCAAAGTTTGAATTATTGGTTTAAAAATAGTCATTGCTGTTTGAAATCGAATAAAAGAAGTTTGCTGTCACGTGCTGGGCTCCACTTTTAGGTGGTTGTTGCGGTGGACTGTTTGCCCGGTGGCGCTTCAAGCGATGGTGGCCGGCTTCAAAACTAACACGAGAAAGTTTACTATTCAATTTCTCTGCTTCTAGGAGATGCATGTAAATGCGGTTTTTACCACTGTATATGTCTCGCCATGAGAAATACAAGCGCTTCTGAATATCTTTCGTTTCAAACGTGTAGGTTAGTCACAAAAGAAGCGCTGCACTTTTCGCCACATTCCAATGTCGCAATGCAATGACTTACTTTACCGGGAGAAAACAAGTTTCACCTCCAAAATCTTCCATGTGGTTGTAAATATAGATATAATATTAATAAATCAGTTAAAACAGTTTAGCTGCTGAATTCTATGATTTGTCTCTGTGGCGTAGTTAGGGAGCAGGGGAGCAGTGAGCCATAGGTGACATTATTTTAGAGTTGACACTAATTAGAAAATTTTATGTTTGGACTTGTATAATTTAAATGATTTATTTAAAAATTGTAGATTTTGATGAAATTATAGATAAATTTGCCGCTCTTAAATCTCTAAAAGTTTTTTTTATAAAAACATGCATTTGTTAATTAGTTATACTACTTAGTTTTAGATTATTTATTTACAATTCATATTTCAATTATTCTGAATTACATCTAGATTTTTGGTGTATTATAAATAAATGTCATGTGCAAATATACTTGTATGTATGTATTTGGCGTTATTGGGTCGGTAGTCCGACTTCGCCGGCCAGCTACCGGTGTCCCCCATGCTTGGGGGTAGGCGACATAAGGCGAACATGACGTATTCTCTTCACCATAACTGGCAAGATCCGCCTGCTTGAGCTTTTCTTCTTCAAACTGCTACAGAAAGTGGGACGATTTTAAATGAAAGCTTCAACTATATTTTTGCCTCGGCCGGAAATCGAATATACTTGTATTTTTATGAAATAATGTATAAAGTATTCGGTAATAGATACTTTTGCATTTAATGTAGGGAGTTGATACCTTAGTTTCGCTCCGGGCGACCGGCAACTGAAGCTCCGCCCCTGGCTTGGCGGGCTGTCGGCTGCCGGATTCGTAGCTGGACAGACTGAGGGTCCGTGCCCACCCCTCGGCTCATTCCCGCGCCATGACGCGGCTGACACGTGTCGCCGCGAGCGTGCCGTGCGTGCACTACACGCCGCGTACTCGCGCACGTGACTCGTGTGCGGGTCATCAGGCACGCTGGCACGTGACGCGCCTATCCCCCGGATCGTGGATCGTACCAGCGGGATTAATTTGTTGACCTGTGTTTAGCTAATCGATTCATAATTGAATCCACAAGCTCGCTAATGCCACATTGTGGAGTGAGTTACAATGCCATTGATGTACTAAATAAACGCTGTAGTTATGTACTTTTTTTAACAAAATTTGCTATTTTATTCGCCACCAATTTAGACACTACGGCTGCTACTTAAGACATCTCCAGCGACTGTGTGAATCAATGGACTATTTGTATCGTAGTATTACTGGATTAAAAAGTATTTGCCTTGTGAAATATCTTAGCCCGACACCCGCTAGTTAATATGCTTCCAGAAGATTATGGTTGTTTAATTTTGAGGTTGCAGGAGGTTGCAACTTTTCACACATTCTGTTTCAAACTTTTGATCACCAAACTAAATAACGTGACTCCTTGAATTGTAAACAAGAAAGAAATATTGGTTTCTGATTGCTCTTAAACTATTTTCAAAGATGTAGAATATTTTCTATATAAAACATCCTGATACCGAAATTTCAAAGCATCAGTTTTTGAGAGGACGTGTCTTAAACTACATTATTATTTTTATAAAATGTGGAATTACAGGGTTAAGTGAAAAACATTTCCATGTTTTTCACGTTACTCTGAGAAACATTTCCATGTTTTTTACTTTACTCTGTAATTCCCCAACAAGCACGGAAAATACCTGGTCATGTTCAGTGGAACTAGAATATCACTAAAATTGTGCAAATATTTTGTTTTATAAAATTTACATTTTTGCTTTATCATAGTTTTTAACGGTGGACTTACACTAAGTATAGGGTGCCGATAATAGTGCTAATGCGATTTTCATTTTTCTCACAACGAATTGCAACTTCACTTCAAGACAATTTAAGGGGAACTGATTTTAAAAGCAAGATATTAATTTCAAAAGGGTAAAATGTTGCTATATAAACCTAAAACTTAGATAAAATATCTGTGGAATTTTATAGAAAGCTCAGTAAAGTTTTAATTGAGGTATATAATTCTTTTGATATTTACTGTTTGCCTATGACATGAATGTACTTTAATTTGAAATGCACGCCAATTTCAAAATCTAGTATTTGGCAAATAATCTCCGTTTTCCTTCAGGTATGCTATGTTATATGCCCAGTAGAAACTTTCCTTTTTAATTTAGGCGTGCTAGTTTTCCTGGTTCCTGGAACTTGTGTTTACGCGAGGAGCAGGTTACGGCCTGAACGCATGAGCACTCGTAAAGTAAAGAAGAGAAAGTTGTTTTTCCTATCTTGTCAAATATAGTGAATGAAGTCTATTATCCAATTGTTGATGCCTTCTACACCTTTTTTAATGATTATTAAACAACATTATTCATAATATGGTGATAACCGGTAAGTTTAAGGGGCCACACATATTTTTTACTAAATATTGAAAAGAGAGAAATGAAACAACTAAATTTATTATTAATAGTTATGAAGGAATATATTGTAGAAGCTGTAAATTTAACAAATAGCTTTAGCCAATTAACAATATAACTCACTGAACAGTAAGAAGTATAAATCGTCTTGGTCTTATTTTATCTTTAATAGATGAGTCAACGAATTTCTAGAAGGTTGCTAGTGAAGAGAATGCTGAAAAGCTAACCTTGAACGTGTTAGGAATCCGTTTTCGAATGCCATCGTGTAGCAGAAGCCACTAAACTAGCAGAGTCGCTCGTGAGCCAGCCGCTTCTCACCGGTGGGCGACAGGGAACGTTTTCTCAGCTCCATCATTATGTTTGTCTGCTGGGGTCCCTTCCCCTTTGACTTTTTTACGGGGGGAGGCGGGAAGACTGGGATAAATGTGAACAAACATCTGCGGGTCAGGCCATTTAATATTTGGGTAAAAAGTAAAGTTCTGATATAAATTTGACGAGATTTAATCAATGACATTATCATACACCTGCAGAATTATCTTTACATTCTAGAGAAGAAAGGAGTCTGAGCCGGCCCGGTGGCCGAGATCGCTAAGGCAGTAGTGTCGTAGTGATCTCGGACCGAAGGGTCGCGGGTTCGAGTCCCGCCTCGGGCATGGTTGTAATTGTGTTCGTCCTTTCACCTTATCATCAATCACCATATCGTTTCATCCATAGTTACCATACCGTTAACAGCAATAGTGGTCGCTAATGACCTTAGATGTTGAAGCGACCTTAAATAAACCAATTTAAAAAAAAAAAGGAGTCTGGGTATTAGATGCAAAGGGCATCCTTGTTTCGAACAAAAGCCTCCCCAATACAAATACAAAATTCATCTGTGATCCATACAAAAAACGTATAACGGTTAATTTGAAGTAAGAATAATTTTTCTAATTTTTTCAATTTCATTATTATGTTTTCAAGTAAAAATTGGGGGAATACACGGCATACCAAAACCTATCGTCCTCTTAGGGTCTTCTCTTAGCGTTATTACCTAACAACACTGAGTTTTTTCTAAAAAATATTTAAACATAATTTAATGATATAAAATTGAAAGAAAAGTTGTTTGGGAAAGAAATCTCTGGCTTTAATGTTAAAGATGTAAGATAGGTTTGAAAACAAAATTTGAGAGATTGTAATGGAAATCGGAATTATACCATGCTTATATATTCACTTTCTTTATTCGAGCAAATAAAACATTGCAACTCTTTTCTAGAGTATTTGAAAACTTCTCGGGTGATTCAAAATAAAAATATTTATGACGTATTTACCAAGCTCAAAAGCTTACAATCTTTTGAATTTTGCGTGACAAATACTTCGGTACATACATACATCCTTCAAACAGACTTCTCAATTTTCGGGCCAAAATTGGAATATCTCCGCCACCAGCATCGATTTTCTCAATATCAATCACCTTTTGAACAACACTAATAGACCATAATCTGACATGGGTGAGTTATTTCTTAAGAGAACCTTGAACAGGTTTTACGACCGCAAATTGGAGATCGTATTGTTGAGGTGATTGCAATACTGTTCATGGGATCCAATTAAGATGTGGCCTGGGGTAAATTGCCCCAGCTGCCCGGCTTTCTGAACGCCACTGCTTCATCTCCAAGAGATTGCGCGGGGCAGTTGACGCCTGGTGACTATATGGCTTTGGCGCCTAATGGTTACAAGGCTTTGACACCTGGTGGCTATGTGGCTTTGGCGCTTAGTGACTATGACTTTGGCGCCTAGTGACTAGATGGGTTTGGTGGCTAGTGACTGTATGGCTTTGGCTCTTAGTGACTTTATGGCTTTGGCGCCTAATGACTGTATGACTTTGGCGCCTAGTGACTATATGGCTTTCTGACACCATGTGTTTGCGGTCCACAGAATCGCGCAGCCGCTGCTGCTGGGCCGCCTCATCCAGTACTTCAGCGAGGACTCGGAAATGACCCTGGGGGAGGCGTACGCGACGGCGGGTGGCATGGTGGCCACCGTGTACTTCCTCATCTGCTTCCAACACCACTACACCATGGGCACCGCTCTCATCGGCATGCGCGTGCGCGTCGCCTGCTGCTCTCTGCTCTACCGGAAGGTACGGAGGCCTGTCGCATCTAGATTGTCGTTTCAACCTCTTGCCGATCAGTTCGCAAAACGAAAGATCTCTTGTTTCCGAAAAAAAATATTCTGAATAAAGTATTCCTCCCAACTGGGGTATAACACTGATCAATGATGATCATAAATTTATAATAGTGTAATAATTTATAAGTGTTATAATAGTGTAATAGTGTAAAAATGTATAATAATTTACGCAGGTTGAATTAACATTGTTTGAACTTATTTGCAAGAGAAATTTTCAACATTTTACTGTTATATTACCTTAAATTTGCCTTTCATGTTGGCCACAGTTTCATTGAAATTGGAGGATCAGAGAAACGAAAGATAGTGGGGTGCATTCGAGTAAGTATAGTTGTGGTAAAATGTGTATTTTGGAGAATTTCGTAATGAGGGATTGAAATTGGGTGTATTATCTGTTTATGGGATGCGAGAGGAGGATGAACGTGTATGTGTGTGTGAAATAATCAATCAATTAATCGTCCTCCGCAGGTGCTGCGCCTGTCGCGCGCTTCCATGGACCAGACGGCCACCGGCCAAATCGTCAACCTCATGAGCAACGACGTGTCCCGCTTCGACCGGCCCCGCAGTACCTGCACTGGTTCTGGATCTCCATCATCCAAGTGCCGATCGTCACCTACTGCCTGTGGCGCTACGTGGGCCCCGCCGCTCTCATCGGCTTCACCTTCATTTTCTTCGTTACCATTCCCGTGCAAGGTGAGTCTATTCAACTTGACTTTCTTGCTGCTCTTTTCAGCTGTGTCCTAGAGCGGCTCCTCAAACTCATTGTATCGTTTTAAGTCACCACCCAAGAGAGTTTTTTTAACGAAGAAAAAACCTTCCACGATTCTAAAAAAAAGGCTCTATTGTATTCTCACTTTGTAGATCTGTTGGCGAATCGGTTCGTCCCGGACTAGAAGACCTTAACAATTATTAGGCGTTAAACGAGCTATTATAGCTGTGGTGGGGCGATCAGGGGAATGACTAGACACACGGTGCTGCCATCGCTAGTGCTCCGTAGCTGTCGCTGCAGCCGCCGCCTCCGATGCCTCCGCCATCTCCGCAACCTACACCATGGTCGCTCTTCCCTCCGGCGACAATATGTTCACCTCCATCACATTTCCCTTGATTGCCTCCGCCGCTTTTGCCACATCCGCCTGTACAGCTACTTCTGGTGTCGATATCTACTATTGACACTTCTGGTGTCGATATCACCGTCTGTGTCGATACCTCCACCCCTCCACCACCGTTACCAAATCCGTCTGCACCGCCAATTCTGCCACCGTTCCCTCCGCCACTTCCATCCCTGACCACACTTACGCTGCTTCCGTTCACTCCGCAAATTGTCGTCTCTTGTTGCGGTTACGACGAGCGGGTTCCTTTGCTTTCTCCATTCCCCGACTTCAACCTCACACTATCAGCTGCCGCTTCCGCCTGCAATGATGCCGCCGCCTCTTCTACCGCCTTTCTCCCGATTCTCCTCCCATTCTACACCTCATTCGCCTCTGCCGCCGCCACCGCTTCCGCCTCTATCACCGCTTCCTCCTCCGTCTCTACCGGTAGCTCAGTGCATCAACTGATGTCACTGCAGCGCCTCGACCGGGAGGGCCTAGGTTCGAGTCCTGACGGCGGCAGGATTTTCGACACTAGCTTTTCAGCTAGGCCGAATTCAGTCGCTGCTTGGAGGAGAATTCTAGCGGCCGGCTGCTCTGATCGGTAGTTTTCCGTGGTTTCTCCGATCAACACCAGGCGAATGCCGGAGCAGTACCCTACGAAACGGGCCACGGACCGTCTGTCCTTCCTCTTCTCTGTCCTATCCTATCCCCTTACACACAGACTTACACTAACATGCACTACACTACCACATATTCCGGGAGAGCGGTCGGGAGCTTAGAGCTTGCCCCGGCTGGGCGGTGCCGCTGGTGGGAGAGTCCTGGTTAGGGGGAAACCCCACTAGCCGACGGTAGGTCGGCGCCGGATCTCGCCATCCAGCTGGGGATGTCCACAGCCATCTCCCGAGAAACAAACATGCACTTCACTAACGGGACTAATGACCAAAGCAGTTGACGCGCCCGGAAACCCGCAAAAAACAAACCAAACCCATCCTCCGTCTCCGCCTCTATCACCGCTTCCTCCTCCTGCTCCTCGTCCGCCTTCGCCGGTGCTTATTCAGCGCCTCCGCCTCGGGCCGTGCACGTGCGCGTCTTCCCCCTGAGTGCGCGCCAAGGTCCGCGCCGGCGGCGGCGGCGGCTACGAGCGACGAACCCCGGCGGCGGAGACAGGCGGCCTTGCCTCGCGCGTTGCATATGCGCGCGCCGCCCGCCACGCCTCAAGGCCCCCTCGGGTCAGCGCCTCGCGGGCCTCGTTCCCACGGGATGCCAGCGGCGCCTCGGGCCGCGCGCGGCTCATTACGGGCCGGGCGATCTCGTTACGCCCGGATTGGGAGGGGATGCTATTTATAGAATGGTGGGCGAATTTGCGTCAGGTCGCAGGACCGCTTACGTCAGAGATCACATGACTCTACCTAAGGGAGGATCGAGGCGAGCGATGCGGATTGGACAATGAAACTTACAATAGTTTGACATTGCTCTCCACAAGAAACTGTATTTAATGTATTAACTTATTTGGGCTTCACCAAGATGAGTAGTTGTGAGCGTGAAGGCAACACCTTACGGCTAGAACAGGGGCAAAAGCTCGAACTTGCAAGGCCTCGAGGACCACAACTATAACCTTTAATACGGTTGCGGACTATATTTTCTTCACTCGGGCGATCCACACCTGACTTCTCTGTATTGCTGATCTCGGCAGTTTGCCCAGATGCTCTCAAATGGGGGGGGGGTATTGGATCCATTAGTGGGGCCTTACCATGCATAACGTAGTGAAACACATTGGGCTGATTTTAAATTTCTGAATCTATATATTTAAAAAAAAGTATTCTGCCATGGCTTCGTTTAGAGCTTCTACTGAACCGATTGAAGTATTTTTTTCTTTAAATGAAAGAATGTGATCGCTAGATGTGTTATCAGATATTGTTTGTGTTGATTCACCAACATTTACGTTGTAAATTAACTAATTAAATCATTATTTAATAGTACGCTTATCAGTAGTCAATTGTTTTCTTCCGAACGGTGGCTGTATATTATATAAATATATGAGTAGACAGATGTGAGTCCATGCTGCTTGATGTTTTATTTTGATTGTTGAGATTTGTTTACAATTCGTCAAGGTTTTGTTTCAGTGTAATAATTGCATTGTGCGTTGACAGTTTGCATGTATTTGCTTTTATGGTGTATTTTGTAGAGAACATTCGGACAGTAGGTTTTGCTCAGTTGTATTGAAGTAGTGAAGTTGTTCACAAGTTATGTCGAATTTCTAATCGTTGCCCACGCGCACCAAAAGACGCAAACGTACATTAAGTGGACGCAGGGAAAGAGAAAGTCAGCGTAGGTGTGATAGTGAGGTCATTTCCTATTTTGTAGGGTCGTTGCCTATGAAATGTCAGTTTTGTTCTGCTTTGTACTTCCCATGTGAGAGAAATTCTGTAAACGAGTTTACTTTGTGTTGCTTAAATGGGAAAATAAGTTTACCTTCGATACAATATGCCAGAAGAAATCAAAATGGTTTATAGGAGATTATGACACATAAAAAACCTTAGCAATAATATACGTCAGTGTAATGTGCTCTTTCTTTTGTGTCATTTGGTGCCGATATTGCATGGCCACCTGGTCATGGGCCATACGTGTTCAAAATTTTGGGAACTCCACATCACAGAATATCTTCGTTATACCCTGAAGATCCAAACAATGCAACATATTGTGAACATTAGTCTGAGCACAGTATTTTACATTTATCTCGAATCTCACCGTCAAATTTTGACGGGTTCTCACTAGTTTACTATGAAAAAGCTTAAATCTAAACTTTGTTTAAAAAAATATTTAACAGAGTGAGCTGATTATACAACGCTCAGCCATATGGCTTTTCAGTTGTTAGGAGCGAGCATTTTCAGACGAAAATATGCGAAGGGATGGCTACGGCCACCTCCCATTAAACATAGATTGAAGTAGTGCGAATGATAAAGTGGAGGAATACATATTGTTGACTTTTTATGGGAGGACTATTTATTTCATTATCTTATATCAGCCAGTTTCTGGAGGAAGATGTGGAAGGGGAGTCGGTTGCGGAGACGAGTTTCAACGGAATGCTCTTTACCTATGTTGTAGTGGGAAGCACCGGTAACTGAGGGTAAATTTTGGAAGAATGATGAGGAAAGTTTAATGATGTATGTTAGGTCGGGCTCTATGGCTAGGTCTTTCTGAAGGGTAGTGTTGCTTATAAACCAAGGTGCGTTAACTGCAGTTCTGAGGAACCTATTTTGGAATATTTGGATTTTGTTGATGGGTGTAGGAGAGGCATTGCACCAGACTGGACAAGCGTACGTAAGTAATTGACGTAAAATAGCTTTATATATAAGGAGAGCAGAATGGAGCTTTAATGATGAGTGTCGGTTGATTACTGGTCGAAGAATACCTAGGCGTCTGTTAGCTTCGTTCACCTTGGAGGTAAATCTAACCTTAACCTATGTTTACATGAAAGGGGTGTTGATCCCGACAGGGTGCGTGCGATAGGCGCGCAATGCTCTCCCCCG
Organism: Teleogryllus oceanicus; assembly: GCA_964035755.1. NCBI lineage: Eukaryota > Metazoa > Arthropoda > Insecta > Orthoptera > Gryllidae > Teleogryllus > Teleogryllus oceanicus. The sequence continues at coordinate 33,273,623 of CAXIVR010000003.1, forward strand.
ACGTGGATGCAAGCGACGGTCACTTTTCACAAATAATTTTTCGCGGGTCACAATAAATGGTACCGCGGGCATTCAGTTGGACAACCCTGGGCTAGAGTGTGTCAATGATTGGGGAGTTTGCGGATTCGATTCCGGTAAGAGGTCGAAGTTTACTTGATGTGTTTGACATTGGTGAGTTTGTGGTGGCGGCTAGAATCGATTTCGTGGGACGACTGCCCTGCTCAGTGGTTTCTGTTATTGTCCTTGATCAGACCAGGCGAATGCCGGAGCAACACTCTGTACAACGAGGCACGGACTACGGGTGCAGATTTTTCCCTCCCATCAAAATCACCATCATCGTCTGACCGAGTCTGGGCTGGAGCGCTGCGGGAAGTACATTCCGACCCATCCCGTCAGGTCCAACCGCCTTACGTCGGCGGGGAGGTCTTGAAAACCCTGCATCTGCCCGAGACTAACACTAGGGGAAAATAGTTTGTGTTGCAGTATTACGGTAGTTGGCTAGTCAGGTCACTATCAAATTTCGTCTTTACGGACCTCTTCATGTAGTGAGCATTCATTGCATAGCGGTTGAGTTGTTAGCAGAAACATTCTCGACTTAGCCGTTTAAAGGGGGAAGGATATCACTCATCCTCATTTACGATATCACATCAAACTTTTACCCAGTCATCACAGTTTTCTCAATTGTATTATAACGCCAGAAGTTTGAAATTATTTTAAAATGTTACCAACCAAGATTGTCTTTCAATAAGTATTAAATTGAATTTAATTCCCTTTTTTTAAAAAATAATTTTAATAGCGGTTGTAATTAAATGTAATTTTGCATTTCATTATCAGAATAATTTCGATTCAGATTCTCCAATTATTTCACGATTTAGCACCCGGTAAGCACTCATAGATGATGCATGTAAGGGGAGGGAATAGCAAATATGTGGTAATTAATGAAATCTCTCTATCTCACTTTCTCTTTCTCTTTCTTTCTCTCACTTTCTCTCTTTCTCTCGTTCTCTCGTTCTCTCTTTCTCTCTCTCTTTTTCTTTCTCTCCCTTTCTCTCGCTTTCTATCTCATGATAAGTTCTTTGAATTATTTTTGAGGAAAGGTTGCCATACGATGTGTTGTATCGGAAACAGTAAACAACCGTATACAAAATATTTGAAATGTGATGTTTTTTCGAAATGTGCATTGTGATATTCATACCGAAACAATGCACATAACAATTATATGAAATTAATAGTGCTGAAGAGTCTGGGACAGGAACAATCTGGGACCTATGTTACCAAGTACAGTCATGTCAGTGAAAAAAATCATTCTTTGTCATTGGGATAGGCACGCCCAACACAAAATTAATTTCGGATAGGATAGGCACACCCACTCAAACCTAACTTCGACTCACAAGGTGCATAAATAATTATTTCATTACCAAATTAATTAATAAATGATTTTACTACACTCTAAAACTATCACTAAGTCATTTGGTATTCTGTTATAGTGAATATAATTTCATTTTTAAGGAAAGTCCAATAATGTACATTTTTAGCAGTTGATACAAGGTTAACAAACACATTAAAAATAAATATCAAATATTTAGAGAAATCATTAGCATCCTTATTACAAATGATACAATATTCTAAGTGTGGCCATATTCAAAGGTCCTACAGTTAATTAGGCAACCGTTTGGAGTCTAAACTTAATTAACTCGGATTTTTGTCTGTGTGAGCATCGTAGATTATATTCAACTCAACGTGAATATTTATGGTGTTCTACAACCATGACATGGATAACTCAGAAAGATATTTAAAGAGTTCCTCAAGCATTTATGTGATTTCATAACCACTAGAGAAAGTAAATATGGTGACCAGCCTAAGACAGATTGGAATGCGTAAAGCGTATTTACATAGTTGAAGGACATTCCCGAAAAGAAACATTGTGTTCTACGTTTTAAAATGTGTTTTGCTCAAGGCCACAAAAAGTAAACAGAAAATAGTCAATGTTTCAGTGACTAAAAGAATGTCCACAATATACCACACGTATTTTTTATGTTCGATAGTTAATTCAGCAGTTTAGTAAGAGAGACGTAGAACATCTTTGAGCTTTTTTATCAAGCAAAAATAACGGTTTAGGAGCATGCAAACTGGTATTTTGGAGCTGCTTCCTTTTTGCTCCAGAGCATGAAAGTTTGTCATAAGGTGATAAGTGAAAATTATACATAAGAAAGAAAATTTCTTTTTTATTTCAAAATATATAAATATAACGATACATATTTTACCACAGTAAGTGTTTATAACTCTGCCTACACGATATATTATTACAGTTCTGGTCTATTATTTCAAAAATAAAGATGAATATTAGTATCATAAGTGTTGTTGAATATTATTATTCTTGCAACTTATGAATCTCATTATACACTTCCGTATTACTATTATTCCTCTTCAGTATCCTCTTGTCCTATATCTACTACGTCGTTCTGATCTAAATCGAATTTCTAATCTTGCCTGCTGCACTGTGTTCTTCACAGAGAATTGTTTCATTAATTCAAATCTTAATACAATCAATTAAGCATTCTTTGTTTCGAATAATGAAACAGTGTTTCTGAATGATTCTGAAATTTATTTACTTATATGTAATCCGTTCCTTGATATTCATTGCAAATTAAACCACATGCATTATTTACATATCTTCTTCAGTATTCTTATGAAAACAGAACGATTTCTCCTGAAATTTAAATGTCTCCATGAGACCTCAATCACTGGAAGAGTAGGATAGGATTGCGTGGAATCTTCATTATTCAAACTGTTTCATGACTGACAGTGATTCTCGAAATTCTGGGTACTAACCACCTTGTATAGAAGCCATTGGCACTCGCACTCCCAACCGCAGCGTACTACAAAGGCAGGGGATTTCTTGGAAAGCTTCTTTGAGCTTTCTCTGAACGCTATCGTCATATGCGAGGGAGAATCTCACCAGCTCGTCGCAATGTAGTGGCAAGGCCGGTCGCTGTGTGAGGTGGCGGCGGCGGCGGCGGCGGCGGCGGTGGCGGCGGCGGGGGAGTGACAATGCGAGAGGGCGGCGCCGCGTTGTCGCGGTGCAAACAGGGCCCGTTAGGCACTGCAATGCCGGTTTCCTCGCCGCCGCCACCAGTGTCACCACTACCACAGTTGACACTGCTGTCGCCACCATCACACCTGCCACCGTCCCTGCACTATCCCAACCGTCGTCGCTGACTCTTTCGATCTCCAACATTGCGCCATCCGACCGATCATGTTTCAGGCCACTCCCAGCTAGTGTTATCATTCATTCACTGACACATCATCCCACCAACATCAACATTGAACTCTTCTGTGCCGTCGAAAATACTGACATTAATTTAGTATGACACCTGGCTATTATAGAAATATCCCCGCATATACATCTGCTTCCATTATTTTACGTATCTGACTCTTGGCATGTAGCAATAGTACTCAAAAAATGACCACTAAAATTTACCCCGTAACATAAACACTTTTATTGTGGCAATTATAGCAATATATTGGCATGTGTTTTCAAAACATTTACACGCACAAATAAGATTTCTTTCTTTTGGTATTACTTAAATAACATGTTCCGTACCTAAAACAATAATATTTAACTAGGAACCTTTCTAAAAAGGAACGTATTTTAAACTTCATTTTAGTGCATCCAACATGAACTTGTGTGATCCGAAGGAAACTGAATATTCATTGTTTATTCCTGAAGTGTAATATTCAGTCCATCTTTTGTCATAGAAAATGAGTTGATTTGCTTCCTTATTGGAACGTTATGAATTTGTTTAAAAATTTGAAGAACTGAGAGTTCTTCTTTATCAGAGATTTTCTCGAGTAGTTAACGTATGGAGGTTATATAATTAGATCAAATAGTTGTGAGACGGAAATACACCCCCGACTCTAACGATTGACGTAAATTTCACCTAAAAAATGATAAGAAAAGACTCATTTAAACGGAATCTTCGTGATAGGAATGTAGTGTGTTTTGAAAATGAAAGAAATAACTAATTTCTGTAAATTTTGCTAACTATACAGCTAGTAAATACGCATTTACATAAATACAAACACAAACATTTTATTTCTCATTGAAATATATTTTACTTTGGTTGTTCACAACGAAAAAATATGATATATTTTACACAATCCTTTTGAATTTACTTTTGCTCAATTTATGTACGAGAAATATTTTGAAGTCTCAACGTGACAACCTATATCTTACGTCGCACATGTTAACGGCGCGACCTCCGATATCAACTCCTTTGGGGGATACGAAACCACGTGGGATGGGGAAAGGAATTGCGGCCGACTGCGAGGCGACGCGCATTTCTCAGTTCAGCACGAGTGCGGCAGCGGGGCGGGAAAAGGGGAGGCGATGGTGTGAGGCCGATGCCACAAGCGGGGAGACTTGCAAGCCCTTGGTCGGGTACGTGGGAAAATAGAGGCGGGGACCCAAGTGAGGAGGGGGCTGGCTGCTCCGGCGCGGTGAATGGCGGTGAAGCGTGTGTGGAGAAGCCTGGAGTCCGCGCGCGGAAGGGCAGGCAGGGATAGAAATGCGGGGGGTGGAGGGGGGGGCGGCGGGAGGCGGGGGGGCGGGGTGGGGCGGGCGTGGAGGCGGGCGTGGAGGCGGGCGTGGAGGCGGGCGTGGAGGCGGGCGTGGAGGCGGGCGTGGAGGCGGGCGTGGAGGCGGGCGTGGAGGCGGGCGTGGAGGCGGGCGTGGAGGCGGGCGTGGAGGCGGGCGTGGAGGCGGGCGTGGAGGCGGGCGTGGAGGCGGGCGTGGAGGCGGGCGTGGAGGCGGGCGTGGAGGCGGGCGTGGAGGCGGGCGTGGAGGCGGGCGTGGAGGCGGGCGTGGAGGCGGGCGGTGGAGGCGGGCGTGGAGGCGGGCGTGGAGGCGGGCGTGGAGGCGGGCGTGGAGGCGGGCGTGGAGGCGGGCGTGGAGGCGGGCGTGGAGGCGGGCGTGGAGGCGGGGGGGAGGCGGGCGGGGAGGCGGGCGGGGAGGCGGGCGGGGAGGCGGGCGGGGAGGCGGGCGGGGAGGCGGGCGGGGAGGCGGGCGGGGACGCGGACAGAGTCGCGGCGAAGCGTCGCACTGCGTTTGATCGGACGCGCGATAGCCGGAGAGTTACTGCCGCGGCATTAGGAAGCCGAGCGAGGCGAAGTCGGATAGTTGCGGCTGCGTTATTATGGACGCGATAGCGCCGCCTGGGCACGGCCCCATTATGAAGCTGCGGGAAATGCACTCGCGTAGTCGCTGCGTGGGCGGGCGCGCTGGACTGCGCGTGCATGCACGTTGCAGGCCACAGGTCGCCAACCCACGGACTCCATGTGCTGCGCAGCCTACTGGGAATAGATGTTCGGTCCGCAACAAAAATTGGATGACAATATATTTAGAAATGTAATTCATTATCGAAGAAATAAATAATGTAAAATATTGCGAAATAAAATAATTTAGCACAATTCAATGAATATTATCATGGTGACATATATTTGTCAACCCTTACTTTTCTTTTGCAATCCTGTAGTCCCTAGGGTGACGTTCTCTCTATTTTATTCCCGTTTGTGTTTAATGCAAAAATTAATAGAGTGCGAGTGGGCGTTGATCCGTCACCGTGAATTGAAGTATTTTAAAGTAAAATTATGAATGTTTTATAAAAGAAAAAATATATTTTCTTTGTAATAAAATAGTTAATAGCTTCAGCACAGAACACTTTGGCCTTTCATTCGCTATTTGCAGTACCTTTCATTGTATTTAAAAGCTTAATTTTGTAGGAAATTAATTGAGTTAGAAAGTTGTTAATGTTTATAACCCACATTAATTTTGAAGTTAAATAATGCTCTTGTGTCGAGAAATTCTGTTGGTGCTCTTAATGGACTCAATCCTTCACACACTTCACGGACTGATGCATATCATGCGGAAGAGTGGGTGTTATATTGTCAAAACATACTCGGAACTGTCAATCAAATGAAACATGATTTACCAAAGCTCACCTGGTGAATTACAAGCTTGGAGAAATATCGAGTTTTAAATACAGCCTCGCGTAAATTACGACGTGCTTGACGTGTTGACAGGTGATATTTGAAAAACCACGCATCTATAGAACATTTATCAAAAGGCAGCGCTGGGGGTTTCAGTGACCATTCGCATCGTAGCTCATTCACTTCCAGCGTTGACATAATCCTCGACTCTAAGAGTCGTTAATTATTTTTTTGTGATGTGAGTTTCTACAATCAATGAATACGTATGTGAGTGGCGTCACCAGAAAACGTTGTCTGTTGACCTAACCCTCCACGGTTTCTGGGATCTGTGATCAAACTTCATGACGAATTGTTCAGAAATAATGGCACCATGACTTAAAAGCCGTGTCGCTTACTGACGTGTAAATAATTTTTTATTGTAAGACGATTCTTTATTCAGTCATTTGTCTATTATATTTGTACAAGAATTAAAATACGGCTCAAAGTACATTCAGTAAATTAATCTCAACATTTTTTTTATTTCGTTACAGCTTATTTGAGAGACGTGAAAATTGAACAACTGCGAGACAAAATTATTCTCATCTAATATTCATTGACATCGGCCATATTCGGTGTTTCACAAACACGCTCAAAAAATCACATCCAATACTATAGGAATGCGAGATACAATGCAGTGTAAAAATCGTATCGCTGAGTTTCAAATAAAAGTAGCTGAATATCTCCGTCTCTGAGGAACGTGGATTTCAATCAAAGCGATGGCGGCTCTAATTTTCCGGCGAGCCTCCGCGTCCACTGTCGCTCTTCGCGTCCGCTGCCCGCGGGACAAGCGACGGCCGTCGCCGCGCCGGCCCCCTGGGACGGAAGCTACATGCCGCCCGCCGCGCGCACAAAAGACTGGGATCAAAGGCCCCGCAATCTGCGCTCCGCCAAAGGCGGCGCCGCCCACCCGACGCGTCTCCCGTTCATCTGTTCTACGGCCAGTGCGCCCACCCGCCCGCCCACTCATTCGCCGATTCGCCCATTCACCAGCTCGCCCGCCCGCCCCCCGCCCGTCAGTCAGTCAGCCAGCCACCCCCCACCCCCACCCAGCCGCCCGCCCTCTCACCACTCAATCACCCACTCACCTACCGCATACCCATTTATCTGCCCACCCATCCACCCACTCGCCCCTTCACTCGCCCGCCCACCCGTCCGCCCATTCGCCATCCCTCTCGCCTTCCTCCGCCTTCCCTCGCCTCTGCCTTCCTCGCCTTCCCACTCGCCTTCCCACTCGCCTTCCGATTCGCCTTCCCACACGTCTGCCCACTCGTCTGCCCACTCGTCCGCCCACTCGTCCGCCCACTCGTCCGCCCACTCGTCCGCCCACTCGTCCGCCCACTCGTCCGCCCACTCGTCCGCCCACTCGTCCGCCCACTCGTCCGCCCACTCGTCCGCCCACTCGTCCGCCCACTCGTCCGCCCACTCGTACACACCCGCTCACCCTCCCACCTCGTCCGCCCACTCGTCCGCCCACTCGTCCGCCCACTCGTCCGCCCACTCGTCCGCCCACTCGTCCGCCCACTCGTCCGCCCACTCGTCCGCCCGCTCCGTCCCTCGTAAGCCCTCTCGTCGCCTCGCCCTTCCATTCTTATTCTTCCTGAGATGTGTCGAAACCTGATCCGCGTCCAACAACTAGCCTCGGCCTTGACGTTGCCCTACGATTCCCGTAGCAGCCACAGCCACCTCTGCCACCGGTCCTGATTGTAGTCGCTCCTGACTTCCCGGCACTTTTCCTGTTCTTGCAGCATTGTAATTCACGTCACTCCCACTGTTGCTCTAATGATCTATTTATCTCTGTCCATTTCAAAGCCGTAATAATTATTCTTATCTTTTCTCAGTGTCAACTGTTATTTATTCAGTTGAGATATTACTAAAATCACATTGTTATCGCTGTTTCGATCACCAGTTTCTCGTCAGGCAGTAATTAACACAGTCGTTACTTCCGTTGCTATAAATGATACCACCACCTTGATCTGCGGAAGTAGCTGTCGCCCAGTATGTCTGGGATGACGAGCGATTGTTAGCTGAGGCGATGGTTTAGGAGGCCTAGGAGACATCGACGACAACGCTAAGGCGGTGGCGTTAGCGGTGCCTGCTTGGAAATTGCGCTGCTTCTCTGGAGATGCGTTGTTGGAAGCGACACAGGAGTAGAAGATAGCAAAGAGGGCGAAGTCGGTGGTGGTCATGGAGAAAGATGAGAAAGAGGGGAAGAAGAAGATGGGGAGACGGAGGGGAGACGGGAGGGCGGGAGGGGAGAAGGAGGGAGAGAGGGGAGAGAGGAGAAGGGGGAAGAGAAGAGGGGAGAAAGAGAAGTAGGCGGGGGGCGAAGGAGTTGATGGGAGGAGGAGGAGGAGGCGGTAGCGGGGGCCTGCCCGGGAGGAAGGGCGCGGCCCCGGCGGCGGACGCGGCGGGCGGCCGCGTGGACGCCGCCGTCGCGTCGCAGGAGTGCCGCGCGGGGCGGGCCGGAGCAGGAACCGTTGAGCGCTCATGAATATGCTGATTCGCGAATTCTCCGCGTCCCACTTGGGCGCACGAGGTCGCCCTCGCTGCCTCTGCAGCAGCCGTCGCCGGTGCCGCTGTCTCCCACCCTCTGGGTTTGGCTTCCGTTTCAAGCACATCTTTGCTTTTTGAACTTGGACTGTCATTATAGTATGATGAGGTGCACGCTACTTACTGTTATCCTGTGTGTACTTTTACTGTTTCGTTGTGTTTTGAGTCAGGATGTCGGTTTCGAATCTGAACTGCACACGAGTATGCATCTCTACCAATGTACGGTATTACGAGCTCATCGTAGTAGTTTTTCTTTCCTTTTCTTCTCGTATCAGGTAATGATTTTCTTCTCGTGATATTTTCCCCTTTTCTCCTTTTTCATTTGCTTCATCACTGATCCTCCCCCTCTTTTCCTTTGCCTGTTTCTTAATTTTTATGTTTTCTTTTTTGTTCTTCTTTAAATATCTAGTATCTAGGAATTTTCATATTATGTTGATTTGAGAATATTGAATCGAAGGTAATAATTGAGACGCTTGATACTAGATAATGTAAAGCGACTTTATGTGATTTTTACGGGTGAAGCAATTGAAAGTTCAAAGAATTCTGTAAATGAGGATATTAAACATAAAAATCTTATTTAATGCATTAAAATATACTTAATACATTAAAGTATTGCATTACATTATGTTGCCAATGGCTTGCTAACCTCTATCTGTAATGTAAAATATAAATATCATATCTCAGATTTTCTTATTGAGTAGCTTATATTTGTCTGATTCCATGATCATTGAATTTTACTTACTCCCTACGGAGTAGAGAGAAAGTTTTGTAATGCTGCGCGAAAAAAACGCGAATTTTTGGCAGAAAACTCTTATTACAGCGCTCTGGTAACGGAAAAAATGGGTAAATCCAGGTACTAAATTTAGAAAAAAAAAATCTCTATCGTATGCTGTTACTAGATGTTTTGTGGGTCATTCATATCGAAAAATAGAATTACTGCAAAACGTCTGTCTGCCCGTCCGTCCGTCTATTCATTTGTGAACAAAGCTAGAGGCTAAACAGCCAATTTTCAGCCAATTTTCTCCATAATTGATATTCTGCAATCGATTTAGCTGATGACGCAGCCTCTTGAATTTGAAATGGATATTGTAATTTGGGGGGTACATTATATGAAGCCCCTGAGTCATTTTCAAAATTTTCAAAAAAATGGCTCCATCGTTTTTAATTAAATTTTGTTCATGAACAGTGTAAAGAACGTTTAAGAGAATGGTGCAAATCTCGTGTTTGTTAAAAGCCCTGATTTTTCGAAAATTCCAAAAGTTTGAAATTATTTCGGAGTTTTCCTACAACTAAAATATTAAAGATCGAGATTTTTCCTTGATATTTGTTCCTTAAAGATCGATTTTGAAATGAGATTATGTACAATGTTTCGAAAATATGTGTACTTCTCGCGTAATTTGCGTGAAAATACGGGGAGGGAGCAATTACGTGCTGTTTTAGCACCACTGGTTTAAGGTGTCTTCTGATTACACTATCTTGTAGCGCGAGTAGCGTGTAGTTCGTGTCACAATGCGATAATTGTGCTTAGATCATTCGCGTAGATTATGGTTAGGATACGGATGTACTGTAAATGGGTATTTTTGTATTGAATTATTCCTTCGAGATAATGCGCACTTGAGCACTTGGCATCTTTCACAACTTTTTACAAATATTACGAAAAACATATTCCCGGAATGATACTTCTAATCAAATTTTTAAGATTAAATTTCCAAGAAATGGAAATTTTATGTTACATTTCTCAAGAACTTTGCATTAAAATGACTTTCTAGATATTGCAGAAGTATTATTGTGTATGTTGATAATAGTAAATTTAAAATTAGTTATATCGGAAAGTTGCGTACATATACCAGTTACGTTTACCTTGAGTAACAGAAAACAGGAAATTTCTCTCATAGAGCTATGTAATTTTAGAAACGTTAACGGAATCTTGAGTGAGCGAATATTGATACCGGATGCGTCTACTACTGCGGTCGTTTGTCCCGTAGGTATAGTACTCGTTACATTTCGGGAGGTGGCCCTCCACCTCTGGAACGTAATATCTGGTGACCATTTACACGTCGACTTGCAGGTTTTCTTCCTCCTGATATCTCCCTCGTAGGGGAACCACCCTCACTTACTTGGGAAAGTTGTGAGCACTCGACAGCCAAGCATCTTTGGTAGTAAATTGCATGTAATTTTCTGTGTCTAAAGGGAAAGGAGGGGACAAGCATGGGGGAGAAAGAATGCCCTCGGTCCATGACCCATTTGTTAGGATACCTCCTCAGCATTCGCCTAGTGTTGATTGAGACAACTTCGGGAAAGTACCGATCACAGCAGCATACTGCTCGGATTCTCTCTTGGGACGTGAACCCCAGCACCTCCGTGTCAACGATGCTGCAGGTGGTCGTCTTAACAGTTACGACCTTTCCCCCCTGTCGTTCCCGCTGCCTGCGCCGCACCGGGCGCTAAACAGAGCTAGAGCGGCACACGGGCGGTGCGGATCAGGGGAGAGGATGGGCGAGGGTCACCGATTAGCGCTCTGGCCGCCTCGTCACTTAGCACCTTGGGGCTAGGCCCTCTGCGTACACAGCAACCTGAACAACCGATATTTTAATACCCTCTCATCGGAGAGACCTGCCAGGCAGCATAAGGAAGATGAAGAGAAGTTAAAACAGTGACGCATCCAGTTTTTATGTAGGTGTGGTTATAGGAGTAGAGTCCAACCGACTAGGTGTTTTTCTGGGAAAGAATGTTCTATTTAAACTTAATATAATTTGATATATATGTATATATATATATATATATATATATATATATATATATCAAATATATTTGATATTATAATATAATATAATAAATAACTTAATATAATTTTTGTTGATTTATTGTTATTTATAAAGTATTCAATTGAGATATTTTAGTGACTTCCGTTATTAAAGAAAATTAGTAAAACTATAAATTTACATATTTGTAAATATGTATCATCGAATTCCGGGAAAGGGGGTTGAAGTCTCATAATCAACCATGTGAGTGCGCCACTAATTGAAGGCATTATGGAGAGATTCGAGTATATTAATAATGGCCTGGAAAATAATAGAGGTTCCCAGCACACACAATAGCGCGAAGTTCCAACTTCCCCATCAACTGGTTATACAATGGTGGAAACTGAGCGCAAAATAATGCGCTGTTCTTTGTCTTTAGGGACTATTCGGGGCGAACATCGCCCTTTCTTCCCCTTTGCGACAGCACGCCCCCCACCCTACGCTCTGCGACGCCGCCTCTTTATGCAGGTGGCGTGCGACGGCTCTTGTCAAAGTAGGGCGCCCGGCCAGCGCCTCCCTTGCATCCAGAACGAAAGCCCTGCACATCAACGCCCAGATCCCCTGGATTGCAGCTGCGGCAATAACGCCAGAATGCTCCTTTGAGATTTGATTTGGCTTCCGGGTCGCTAATGGGTTGGCGCGTGTTATGGGTATTCTGAACGTTAACTCGCTTATTTTGCTTCATTGTTTGCTTGAGATTCCTGAGGTATCCGACTAATGTTAAAATCATCTCTTATTTACCGTTTTCCTGTTTATTGTCCTGGGAGTTGCATTGTTAAAAGTTCTACAAGTGGCAGTTTTCCTCATAACAATCATGAAAATCATGAATCATGAAGAGTAGTCTTCATCTGTTTTCTATTTGGTAAACCCGTCGATGTGCTCTCCATTTACTTCTGCCTATGGATTTATTCTTAAGGTTAGGTACCTATTCCTTTCCATAATTTCATTCAATATTTAGTATACCCTATTCCTACCTCCCTTTTTTTTACAGTATTACATTCTTCAGTATCTTTGATTCATTTCTGTCACCTCCAAAATCAGTCTTCGCTTCCCTAAAGTCTATATTTATAATAGGTATATTAGTATTCCATAGAAAGCACTCACGCGCCAGATTGAAATAAAATTAGCGTTTATTGTGTTTGAGCGTCTAATATGATGAATTGTACTATGTAAATGTATTTACAATAGACGTAAATTGTAAGAAATAATTTTAGAAGTAATTAATTTCTTCTACATCAATACTTAGTTCCTTTGAACCATTCGATTTGAATTCACTTGCCTGAAAAACTGTTCCCTCGTCGTTGATAGTTCGAGGACATTTTTTGTAGAAACATTATTTCCTCTGATCGTGCACAACAAGCACAGCTTTACGACCCGTGTGTTTCGTCTAACGCCGCTTTGGCTTCTTGTGCGCAGGTCTCCTGGGTCGCGTCACCTCCAAGCTGCGCAAGCGCATCGCCGTGCGCACGGACGAGCGCATGCGCCTCATGAACGAGATCGTGTCGGGCATCGCCGTCATCAAGATGTACGCCTGGGAGATCCCCTTCGCCAAGATGGTGTCGCTGGCGCGCAAGTGAGTATCGTTTAGTTTAGTTTAGTTTAGTTTAGTGTAGTTTAGTTTAGTTAATTCCTTATTTTACGTGGCGAGACTCGGGCCATCAGGCCCGCTCTTCCGTCTAACCACGAAAATTTCAATACGCTCCTTTCACCACCTAGCGGAGAAAGGAGGTATTATCTTGGACGACGAAACTGGCGGATCTCAATTGGCGGATCTCGTCCTTGATTGATTCCGTCCGTGAAATATGTCCTTGATTGATTGATTGTTAGTGATTTCGGGCGCGTCAACTACTATGGCCATTAGTCCTGTAAGTGTAGTGCGTGTTTTTACTCGGGAGGTGGCGGTGGTCTTCCCCCCTGGATGGCCAGATCCCGCGCCGACCTACCTTCGGCTAACGGGGCGGAGATGTTCTTTTTGAAGATGCAGCGGGTGGTGATGGCAATTATCGCTCGACATTTGTTGAGTAAAGATTACATTTAAAATCAAAAATGCAGTTTTAATGTTTACAATAATGCATTTTTAATAATGTTTTGAAGATCTTATACTTAATATTCAAACATTTGAATTGGATATATGACATTCTGTTGATCTTGATCTCGTGTTATAAATATAATGTAGGAGAATAGTGAGGATACGTTGGCATTGTAAAAAACCCACTTGTTATTGACCTACACTCACGATTCTCTACAGTGTATAAACATATGACATGCATTATAATACGTAAACTTTATAACCAATAATTTTTAATATTCAGTTAAAGAATATTTACCTCTCATTTACGTCCAATAAACGTATTGTGATAGACTCTGGGAAAATGCTTCTCTGTGATAACCGTCATGTAACCGCTGCAGTCGTGAAGAGGAAAGCAATTTGCGCAAATCTCCTCGCTCAATATCGCGGCCGTTTTGGCGCCGAGCTCCGCAGCGCAGAAACGGAGGCGCCTGCCGATTCGACAGATGGCGGCCGTCGAACGCCCTTTAGATTGCCGCTCGGGATGGCGCCTTCATTCGCGCTGCGAAGCGTCGCGTCGGCTTTCGCTCTGCAAATCGCTTCCGTCGTCCCGACGATTGCCTGCACTTTCTTTCTCCGCGCGGCCACTCGGCGGCGATTCCTCCGGATGATGGGTTATGCATCGGGGAGTGGCGCAATTGATGTGCATCCTGTTTCTCCTTTCTCTCTCGAAATACGACGTTCTTTGAATTTGAGAACATTTCAGTTGGCCTTGTCTGTGTGGTGTCGCGTGTGCGAAGCCACTGTTTAATTCAACCGTCTTTATGGGCCATTCTATGAAGCCAGATATAATGCTTGTCCTATAGACAGAAACAGACAATATGGACTATAAAATTGAAATTTGAAAATACTGTAAAGTTGTTTTAGAATGATGCTTAAACATTTTAATGGAGATAGCATTAAATGAACCAATAAATGTAGAATTCCTGACAACTTATCTTTTCATGGTGTGAATCATGAATGACTTCAGAGAAACGTATTTTAGTATTTTTCTCACAATGAAATATGGCACTATTCTATCTGGTTAGAAATGACCAACAACCATGTACAACGGTAAAATTTAGAATGGTAAGTTCAAAGAAATGAAACGCTTTTACAACGAAAGCAAAGACGAATTCTATAGTAAAGTGTACTCTGCGATTTTTGTTAAGTAGTGATATAAAATCCTATTCCGATTATATATAATATAATTCTATCAACACTATCTTTAATCTTGTTCCTTATTCCTCCCGTACTACTAATGAGAAGATGAGCTTCATTTGTGGTAACGAAAGTGAACAACATTCAGTTATTAAATTTGTCAACATCATAAGTTCCTAGTTAAAACTTATCGTGATAAAACAATCACTCAATTCAAGTAAATTCCTGAACATTGTTGCAACGAAACGAGACTAAACATCTCTCCATAAAATACTAGTGTTGTGTGCTTTTCCCTGGCGCTCCGCTGAGCCGCGCCCTGTGCCTTTCCGCAGGTACGAGATCGACGTGGTGACGTGCATGTCGTACGTGCGCGGCTACTACCTGTCGTCGCTGGTGTTCGTGGAGCGCTCCTCGCTCTTCGTCACGCTCATGTCCTACACTCTGCTGGGCAACACCATCTCCGCCCACAAGGTAGGCCACCCGCCCGACGCAGCGCGGCGCTGCCTCCGCCGCACGCGCTCTGAAGCTTCTTCGCCCCGCCGCTGGGCAGCGCGCGCGGCGCGCGCTCGTTGGATCCTTTCAGGGGTTTCGGGGCGAGTTTTCTCCGGTTTTGAATGCGAAAATAAAGTAATGGTTAATTATTGGGACAATGTTTAAAGATTTTATATTTTTTAGTACTAGCCATTTTTTATTCGAAATAATGTCAGCAACGTAATAAATAAAAACTTAGGAAGGCAATTCAAAAGTTCTTCGAAGAACATGATCTAATGTTTGGCTCTTGATTTTTTAAAATAAGTATTTTTGGAACTTTTACGGGCATAACGTCAATTTCAGACCTTTCCTGAGCATAATATCTCGTGGTCCAATGAAAATGAATCTTGTAAACGTATCTCTTCTGACTCATTTTTGTGAGAGAAATGTTCACCTCTAAGTAGGCACATTAGTTCAAAGTTATTTCAATATAAAATACGACAACATTTCCAACCAACGCCTTCCGTAGCTTGAAAATTATCAACATTATGCGTAAGGGAGCGATTTTTCTCTTGAAAAAGAGTACAATTAATACAAATTCATTTGTGATTTCGGAAACGTCAGTTACTTTTTTACAAGTACGAAATAATGCGATTTAAGCATTATGTACCTTTTTGTACAGCTATTACTGGAGCTAAAATTAAAGAAAGTCATTGAGTCTACCAGACAGTTCTCATTTGATTTCTGCATATTTTGTAGGGGCACAAATAAAGTGTCACGTTTTAAAATTGTCAATTGTGGTGGTTAAATGAAAATATGTGATCATAATTTACCAGTGTAAATGGGAAACCAGAAAAGAGCGTATTTTTGCCAGTATACGTTTCATAAAAACTCACAAGAATGTGATTCTTTGCCCTTGACTACAATATAAAGAATTCGCTCGGATTAAACAGTTTTTTCTGCAAAATGACGAATTATAAGAAGTGACACCATTCTCATGCGGTGTGATTTTGCCAAAGCGCTTACGCGTAAATCGTAACAACCTGCTTCCGGCGGAGAGAGGGAGCCCCCCCCTTTCCCACGGGGCGACACAGAGGCTCTCGGGTCACCGCCGTCGCCCCGCATGGGGGCTCCCTCTGGCCGCCCCGCGCCGCCCGGCGCTGCGTCGCCCTGACCGCTCGCGCGCGCCCCCGCAGGTGTTCGCCATGGCGCAGTTCTACAACGTGCTCAACCAGACCATGGCCTCCTTCTACTCGCTGGCCGTGGCCAACGCCGCCGAGACCTACGTCACCGTCCAGCGTCTGCAGGTGAGCACGCCGCGGCCACGCGCCCAGCAGCCCGCGCGTCTCCTCGCCCAAGGTCTGGGGAGCCTCTATCTGGGAAACACGTGACCCCGAGAGGTTTGGACTAGGGGAGGGGATGCATACCAAAGCGATTCTGAAATAAAACTAACATAAGGGTAAATGGATATTCCTGTTCGTAAATATTGTTTGAATAATTATTATTCATTAAAATTAATCCGATCATGTCACGGACTAGTTTGTCTAGATCAGTCTGTACAGATACATCTAGTTTGTGTCTCGTATTGATCAGCCAAATCTAGACTGTCAAGATCTGCTTAATTAGATCCATTCTGTAGAGATCGTCTGATAAGACATTACCAGAACTTTTGAATTTATCGTATATTGTTCATAATTAGAAAACTAAAACATATTTCTGGTTTCTGATAGAAAATAATTTTGGGCGAATTACGAACCGTTTTTTTTCTAATAAAATTATGTTGGTCTTGATTTGGTGCAACCAAGGGAAGAGGTTCATTGGGCATCAGTCTCTCCCCCGTCAATAGACAAAGACATATATTTACATAGTTTTGACTAATTTTATGAAGTAAAAAAAGTCATTAAATATCTCAGTTGAAAACGTTAAAAATAACTATAAATCAACCAATAAAAATATACTTCATTTTCAGCACATTTAAACAATTCTTTTTAAGTATACATCATGTTGGCTGGAGACTGCATCGCATCTGTGGCCCCTTCGCAGAAAAAAAACAGGTTGCTCCACTGGCATTGTTGGACATAGTATTGTTAGTTTACGCATAATGCACGGTTCCAAATGCAGTAGAAATGTTATATCTTTATTTTTGAAGGTAAAAAACGTATTGTTCTTGAGTGCGGCGGCAGAGAGATGGCAGGACTGAGAAGCTGGCAGCACTCAACCCCGACCTCTCTCTGGCCGCCTCCGACACCGGACGCTGTGAGCGCATGGTGACGTCACACGGAGCTCGCGAAAGCGAATGTCACGAGGCTGACGTCACGCATTGCTGCAGAGATGCGTTTGTTTATGGGTTGTAAACGCTCGAGATCGGGGAAACCCAGTTCAGTTTTTTCTGAAGAAAAAGGAGAGATGAAATTTAAATTCGCAATGTTTTGCTCACGTAGCACCAATTAATATTAATGCTGCCGTGAGCTGCGCATATGATTATTCATAATAATTACTGGATAAACAAAAAAATTACCACGCATAGTATGATGAAAGAAATATTACCTATTCGTTACAGATTCTAAACAGAAACAGATTATTCAATACAGATTCATTGAATTTAAACGGACAAACAACAGAAATTCATTAGAGTTAAATCTCACATTTTTAGGATTTCATGTTAATAGCACCAATATCATTTCATCACGTGATAAAGAAGCCTAAAACGTCGCGTGTTGTGTAATATTTGTTGAGTATTGAAGATTGGTTGGACACGAGTCTAAATACGTTGAGTAAGCGACTGATTGACTGACGATTCAATTGATTACGTCACTGAAAAATGTTGACGTGATGAAAATCGGTGTCTCTGGTCCTTTGTTCTTTGCTATTTTTATTATCAAGTGGTGATGAGTAAGAAACTTTTATTTGTACTCATCATGGTGATGAGATATCCTTCAGCGTTTTCGCAAAGCCTATTCTCGGGATGATTCATCTCTGACTTCAAATGAAACAAGACGGATATTAATAGAATCAAGGAAAAATAATGCTGAAATTCGTCATGATTAGTAGTAATATTGATCAGCATGTCAAGGCCAGTAAGTTCAATTAAAAAATGGCTAACAAATTTCAAGAGTAACGAATAATGAAGATCATAAAATGTCAACTTTATTGATCTATATACTTAATAAATGTATTTTATAGCAATAACGTAATCATGCTGCTTGCCTTCAATTGGGAAACTTGTTTGTGAATCACACATTTGGAGTTTTGTAGGATTCTTTGGTATTTTTAAGAACTCGATGAAATTTTATGTATATTTTAAATATATACATTTAATAAAATATCTTTTAACAAATGAAAAGATGAAGGAGCTATTTAGAGCTTTCTACGAAAATGTTATTCTCATTTCTCGTATTTCCTTCTATGCGTTGGTGCGTTGTATCCGCATACACGCTCAGATAAATTATGCTTGAGATATCACATTCATTGAGAATTATCTCTTGAATGCTGTTTTCACTAACAGACACATGTTCCCTCTGCAAGCTGCCACCTGCCTCTCCTCGGCAGGAACGATCGACACGTCCCCCCCTGTTCTCAACATTTGGCGTGCGCGGCGCGGGCAGACGCGGGTAGACGCGGGCAGACCTCCACCGCCGGAGGCTGCTCCCAATCTTCAATCCTCGCGAATTATGCGCGCACAGGTTCTGCGAGTTTGCAGGCGCACGCGTTTGCACCCAGGGCCTGTTCAAACGGCTGCCGAATCCCATTGACACACTCGCCGAATGGGGCTGTGGGCGTGCCAAGGCGAGTGGGCTCAATTGAGCCGCGTTGCACTGGCAGTCTTCCTCCGAGCGAGCAACGGCCCCTACGCCCACCCGTTATCAACCCGCCCGCCCGTCACCCGCCTGCCTGTCGCCCGCCCTTTAGTTTCCTGCCCGTCGCCATCCCGTCGCCCTCCCGTCGCCCTCCCGTCGCCCTCCCGTCGCCCTCTCGTCGCCCTCTCGTCGCCCTTCCGTCACCCAACTCGTCGCCTGCCCTTCGTCCTCCCATTGTCGTCTCATTGTCTGCCCGTGGCCTCTGCCTGGCTCACCAGCGTCTTCGCCTTCGCCCCTCCATCGCAACTTCGCCGCCTTCATTTCCATCCCCGCCGTCACACGCTACCACAGAACCTCATACTCCATCACCTCCTCCATTATCATCTCCATCATCACAATCACCATCATCATCACCGCTATCATCGCCAACCCCGCCGCCATCATCACCCTAGTCATTGTCATCGCCGCCTCAGCTACACCGTCATCACCCACACCATAACTCTCACTACCTCTATCACCAACAACTTCAACATCGCAGCGTTTTCTGTGGCGGAGAGTTGAATAATTAACAGAAACGTGTCCGCGCATCCCGAACGCGCCGTATCGGCCATCTGGGGACTCGTCGGAATATATTATCAGCGTTCAAGGCGATCGCCTTGAAGGTGTTGTTGGAGTGGCGATTGGAGTTTCGGCGTGAGCGAGTCTTTTGCACAAGTTGACGAACGCAGTTGAGGAAGACGTGCCAATACGAGAATCATGTACCGTTCGGGGCACGTGTCGCCAAAGGTTCGACGTACAGCACGACGTTCTATTTGCCACGAAGAGACGACATTCAGATAAACATTAATGAAAGGAATGAATGCAAGATTTTTCGCCGCATTTCAACACGAATAAATAATGATGAAATAAGCTATCATTGTTAAGTGTTCACAAACCTGCCATATTTATTTGAAACAATATGATATATTCCCATTGAAGGAAAAAATTAAAATGTAGTTATTTGTTAAAGTTGTGTATCTTTCGTCATGGCTCTTTAACGCATGTTGTGAAATAAAATTACTTTGATACAATAATAATTTTCTTCTGTATCTTCTGACGGAGAAATGTTTACTTCTTAATTTTTTAAACATCCGTGCCAAATACATTAGTCCGCTACTGTTACTAGGTAATATGTTAGTGTTAAAATCTCGCGAGTGATATAGTGTAAAAATGCATTCATTTTACAAAGAAGCTTTCTTCTGCTACGTGGGATATGTTTAAATTTTGAAAACGCAGCGTAGTGTTTCGAAGAAATGGTTTCAGCCTTGAAACACGAACGTTGAAAATGACTATCCTGCCGCCGTGCACTTTGACGAGAGTTCCAAGGAAGTTGAATTACTCAAGTTACATTAGTGGGAGAGGAGGGGAAGAAAATATATAAGAGGCTGGATGACACAAAGCGTGCAGTTGGTGCAAAGTCGTGAGTCACTTGTTTGTCCACGTGGCTGCGCACGCTCGTACCCTCTTGCGTTCAGACGGGAGATCCTGAAAAGCATCTTGACGTCAGGGGCCCTACAACTCAAAAACAGCTGCTATTGTCATTCCAAGCACGATCTGGAGGTAGGCTTGGGGCTACTTACGTCTTCACTTCGAGCTGTATATCTTGTAGGTTGGGACAAGCCCGAAAACACCGGACCATTGTTCGTGGTTGTGTTTGAGGAGAAGAGTAGTAATGGGATCTGAAGATTGACATCTCAAGGCGTTGAAGTCAAAGGTTCCAGACAAGAGTTTGCAGGTCACATGAATTTGTCTGGTAAGCACTTTTTGGACAGGCCAAGAGGTCACCACGGTTTTGAAAATAGTTACCAATAAATCACGCACATTAAAAATGTGTGAATGAAAATATTATTTGCGGCTATTTCTCTTTAACGTTGTCTCAGTTCAACATGGACGTTTCAAGGAAGCTTTTGTCAAAAATCGCATTAAGTCTGATCTTAATTTCTTCCTTCTCAAGGCGCGAGTCGCTGCTATTGCGCACAGTTTATTTTATTTTAAGTTTTACAGTACTATCAACATACGACAATGCCACAGTGTAAATGTTCTTTGATGATTCACAAAAAAAACTTTCTAGAAAAAGTGTAATTGCTTATAATTCTCTCAATTACTTGCCTTCTGTTGTAGTCAGATAGTAATGTTTTTATCATTTCATCTCAGCTCACGTAAAGGTTTGCGTCTCTAGAAATCATCTGATCATTTGAATCATCGTCAATAAGGAAAGGTTATGAGCATGTCATGTTAACTAATGTGAGAAGAAAATTACGGACGCGGAATGACATAGCTGATTTGGAAACCAGTTAGAAGATTTGGGCAAACCCATAGGGGCGGCAACATTCACCTTGAGAGATTCGTTGTCCTCGGGCAACTCATCTAATTGGACCCTGGAATTCGTTTAATTCAAATACATATGGCCACAAAACTAAAGATTTTTCATCTGTTATGGTAGATTTTTCATGTAACGTACATGGCCATTGGAAAGAAACAAGTGGAGTGAAAAATGCTTCTGTGGTACTTGACACAAAAGGTCTCGATTTAACCTCACCAAGGCCGCATCCGGTTCCTTGGACTTCCCAGAGCAAGGTGAAAGACCTCTGGATGAAAAGAAATGCGGCGACCTCTAGCCTCTGCCACGGTCTCTGGTGCGGAAGGCCCCTTGAGTGAGACAGGTTGATGAATGTAAACTTCGAGACCGTCGAGGAGTATTGGTTTTGGAATCCTGCGGTCCTCCCTTAACCTTCTCGACCAAATATGGTTAACGGAATGTTGCATCAAGAAGAGGTTTGCTGGTCGTAGCTGATGTCTTAGGGGCACCGTTTCATTCAAAGTTAGCAGATTTTATTTAAAGGAAAGTGTGAAACATACAACTAATTGATATTATTTTGGTGTTTACGTTTGTACCTTCAAATTCAATTCGTTAAAATTCAAAATTGGTCTGTTAATAATGATAATAATAATAATAGTAATAAAATTAGTAATAGTAATAATAATAGTAATAATAATAGTAATAATAATAGTAATAATAATAATAATAATTTACGTTTATTATCTGATACTGTTTTTTCCGACCTTCAATCTGGAACATTAAATCTTATGTAGACGTATGATATTGTGGATTCATACACAATTTATAATATTTGTTTTAAAAAAATTAGTACAAACCTTTGAAAATATGGAAAAGAACTTACGATTTGGATGATTTTGACGCAAAATTAAATGATATGTTTGGAGGAATTCCAAAATCCACCATACGTTAATATTCTGATAGATTATTTTCAGTGAATATCATTGTAACGCTGCCGGTACGAGTCGCAAATATTTCTGCACTATCTGTCCTTGTTGCACAGAGTTTTGAAACCATTTCATGAATAATAAGAATGAGTAGCTATGTTTAACCTTTTTATGGGTTTGGTAGCCGACCAATGACGGGGTCCAAAGAAGAAAGTATAATTTAAATAATTTTTAAAATCCCTGAGTTAAGTGTATGTAATTTTCAGATATATTGTCTTGCTAAGAAAGACCTAGTTTTATTATTTTCCCCCAAACCCAATTTGAATTTTGATCTTCCAAGATTTTATTAAAAAATTGAGTTGAAGGTACCCATTGTGTAAGAAGTTTTCTCTATATTTTTTATAGATATTAACATTTTGAGAGTTATTACAAACGTAAATAGACATTTTGTATTAATAGACCGCAGTAAAATTTAGACATGACTAGCATTTGTTTAGTTTAAAAAAACATAACTTCCTTAAACATATTTCAAGCAAAAATAAATATTTACAATTTAAAAAGTTTCAATTTGTTGAATTGTAATGTTTCACTTACTATTGTTTACAATAAAGGTTTCGGAAAAACATTAGTACAAAATTGAGAAAATTGAGTTAATAATGACATCTTTAGTGTGAACTTTAATTCATCAGAAGATAATATCGACTGGGCCTAAAGCACATTAGTCTCAAAGAAAATGAGCAAAGAAAAATGTGTGACCTGGGACGGTGAGTTAGGAAGGTAGGTGATTTTTTTCCCCATTTTCCACAAATTGAAATTTCGGACAAATCTGATTTTCCGAGAAGCCTTTGAATTAACAGTCGTATACTTATGGGGGGATCAACGACGAACCCCGGTGTAGTTTCTTCCTCTGTTTACGTAAAACATATCTTTAAATTAATTACTTTTAATAAATTACTTTTAAATTAATATAAAATAAAATTAATAATATTTGACCGGAAGTACGTCTACCCCATAACATATTAATTAATATTTTCAGTGGTATACTCAATAAAGTTAATAAATTATAGTTAAATAATAATTTTGCCTGTATATGTAGCAGAATAACAATTGATTTCATCAGAATTGAGTTGTGTGGTTATATTGCTAATTGAACATGTAGTCGACCGGATACGCATGGTTTTGTGGCATGGAGTGGCTGCAGCACGTGGTCCTGACACTGCAGTTTCATTGATTTACTCTCCGGCCGTGGCCCCATTCAGACGCGTCTCGCGATGGACCCATGTGCTGCAGCAACTCCATGTTGGAGTTGGTTTTGAGGTAGATATGGCGCTTGACCTTCTACAATATTAGAAAGATGTGTACATTTTATGTTACTTTGTTGTTTATTAAGATATAATCTGGTGTATTGTAAAAAATATATTTTAGATAGTTGTTTTCATGCTTTGTTTTTTGTACTGTACCCTGATGAAGGAATTATATTTCAAATTGATCATTTTAAGTTATTTATTTTAACTACATTGACCAGTCCGTGAACCACATCCCTTATTTCATCAATGGTCGTAATTCTACAATGGTTGAAACATTTCTGTTACACCTTTTAGTAATATTATTGTTACATCCTTTCTAAACCTTTAGCGATTGTTTCGCATTTCATCGCTTATCGGAAATAAAGTCGCCATGAAATGTCGACAGTCGCTTATCGGAAATGAAACAGTTGCCATGAAATGTCGACAGTCGCTTGATGGAAATGAAACAGTCGGCAAAGAAGTGAAACAGTTGCCATGCGTAATCGCGTTGAGGAAATTACGGCGTTGTCTTACAGTCAGGTGTGCCCACGATCACTTTATAACGCTTATTCACTATCTTTATGCATCTAAAATAAGGGTTTAACGTGATTATGGACTAAGAGAACGTCGGAGTGGATGTGAGAACATCTCTCCAATCGGAACAACATAGTGCACGTTGAGTAGTTCTTCAAAAAGGAATCGCCATATCTGTCCCTGCGGAAAGAACTGCAAGTAAAGAAAATGTTCAAGATATGTAGTATGTGTCTTGCCATATCTCAAAATTTGACAATATTTGAAACAAACCAGCAGGAAGTGAAGGCAGTGCATTGCTAAATACGTAATTATGAGTTATTAAATATAAAAAATCTTCAATTATTTTGCAATTTATTCTGGGATCAAGCGTTCACCTCCCCCCTATCCAGTGTTGATTGTGATTGTACCTGAATGGTATTGATGTGTGCCTGTCATAAAAATAATTTGTTCCTTTTATGCTATACTTATAAGTTATATTTACTTATTAAGTTACAGCGTTTATATTATTTCTGAAACATTGCATTGCAAATTACATTTGCAATGCAAATTAATTATATACAAATTCCTTGAACTTTTGAACTCCAATTGCCCTTTTGCTTTAATGGTGATACAATTTGAAATACCGATTAAAAACAGGGTTGACTTCAAGATTTTTTAAATGATTTTATTTTCAAATTTTCAAACATAAAATTATAAGCAACAAAAATGAGAAAAAATATAGTATGAAGATAGTTTATGACTAAAGGAAAACCTTCAACTTAACAAATATAAAGGCAACCTCCTTTTCTCAACCCCCATTTGTGTCATTACCAAAAAGTGAACAGGAACTGTATTTACATAAATGAGTTTATTTATTAATGATGAAGCTCAAGCCTTGGGGTTTGCTCTTGCGCCTGGCCACTTCTAAATTTTAATACAAGTATGATTTAAAAAGTTTACGCATTTAGGGGTTTCTACAAGATATTTATCAAATTCCACATTTTTTTCATCTTATGTCTTTGCCTTTATGTGCTGTTTACTTGCATGTTTGGAGTAAGTTAAATGCTTCATTATTACGACCAATAAAATGAAGGTTTCTTCAGTAGTTAAAATAGCTCTTTAATGAAGGGTTCTGCTGAGTCAGTACACTATTATTAATCTCTTAGTTATTCGGTTAGAAAATATATAATATTTAAAATGTTTTAAGACGTTTGGATAAGATAAAATAGTGTTACACGTGGTTAAAACACAATCATGTGCTCATTATCCGCCTATTACGCGCACAACTTTTCTTGACGGATGCCTACCTTTCCCTTTCCTGTTACAATAAACAGTTGAAGGTGCAGCTCACAGTGAGCTCTTAAGACAAAAGCTGTTGACCGTGAAATAGATTTGCAGTTGCAAACGAAAACTGTTAGTTTTTTTTCTCGGAATTATACAAGGAAAAGACTGATGCCTTTTACAGGGACACCTCAAACCAACAACCGACAACATCGGGTTTGATTAAATAGCGATTCGCAATCCTTCAAAAACTCTAGTGGATATTGTTGTAACTAATACCCGTATTATTTCAAGCCATGGTACAAGAAATTAATAATAATTATGTACTCGCGTTACTGCGCTCAAGAATAATCAAATAACTCGCACATAATGGAATGGAATATATATTTTGTCTATGGAAATATAGCTATGGCATCTCTTTAAATATTCACTTAATTTATGATTTAGGGTTAGGTTTTTTATTTCGTAGGTTCACAAAAACTTAGATTATAAATTAAAAAATAAGAATATTGTAAAAAAGCACACCACACATAAAAAATATTACGTAAAAATAGATAATAAATTGTAAACTCAGTATTGCTAACCATCACAACTGGTTATCGATGGTTAGTAATTCCAAGAAACAGTAATGAACGTTTTCTCTGTAAAACAAGTTGGGAATAAATATAAATTTAAAAATATTACATAATAATATATTATTATTATTATTATTATATATTATTATAATAAATATTATTATTAGTATTAGAATTATTATTATTTTTATAATTATAATTGTTATGATAATAATAATTATTATTTTTATAATTATATTAATGTTGTCTTTTATCCACTCGTAAGACAGTAAATGAATAGCGTTTCGTGACCGAAGGCTTATGAGTGGAGTGTTGGGTGCCGCAGACGTTCCTGCTGCTGGGCGAGAACGCGCCGGCGGTGGCGCCGCCGGCCGCGGCGCCCGTGCAGCCGCTGGGCGGCGGCGACGAGCCCAAGAAGGAGAAGGAGCAGGCGAAGGCGGCGGCGGAGGGGGCGGGGCCGCTGGCGGTGCCCGGCGCGCCGGCCGGCAGCGTGGCGCTGGCGCGGGTGGGCGCGCGCTGGGGCGGCGCCGCCGCAGACACCCTGCGCGACGTCAGCGTGCGCGTCACCCCCGGCCGCCTGTGCGCCGTCATCGGACCCGTCGGCTCCGGCAAGGTCAGTGCTGCAAGGCGGCGGAGGGAGGTAATGCAATGCTGGCGTAAAGGCGGCTCCACACATTCGGTATTCGGTTGGTTAGTTATTCCGTGCGCGCCAACAGCTTAGGTCATTAGTCCCGTATGTTTCCTCGGGAGATGGCGGTGATCTTCCCCCGCTGGATGGCGAGATCAGGCGCCGACCTACCGTCCGCTAGTGGGGTTTTCCCCCTAACCAGGACTCTCCCACCAGTAGAGCCAGTAGACCCCACCAGTAGACCCCAGCCGGGACAAGCTCTAAGCTCCCGATCGGTCCCCCGGTAGTGTAGTGCATCCGTTATTCGGCTAACAGCGAGCAACCGCTTGCCGAGTAGTGTGGATGAGTTGATTGCTATTTGCGAGTGTCGAGCATTCGGTGTTCGCCCTATCCTCCGCGTGTCGGTCTTTTGGGGGCGAACATTCGCCCAACACGTCAGCTGCTCGGAATTGGGCGAGCACTAGCTCGCTGCTCGGGAAATGCCGAATGTGTGGAGCCGTCTTAAGGGCGGCGCGAGGGGCCTCTAATTGAGGCTTTTGATCAGTGGAGTGAGACCTGCCTGTTTGTGAGGCACCCACCTTCCAAGGAGGGCCTACTCTCCGAGATGGCGCCCTCCTTCCGAAGGATCCCACCTATCGGGATAGCCACATGTACATAGTACGCCTCTTACTTTCCGAGGGAACCCTATTAATTTTGGGGCCTTATTATGGCTATGTACGGTGGGATTCTATTTATACCAGTACCTCATTTATCGAGGGGTTCCATTTTCCGAGAAACTCACTTTCCCAGACATCCGTTTATCGAGTGTCTCCCTTTTCCCCATAAACCCTTCCTTTTTGAAATATCCCATTTTCAAAAAGCCTCCATATCCCAAAGATCTCCATTTCCCGAAAAAGCCTGACTTTCGGAAAGGCCCCCAATTTCCCGAGGGATTCCCAATCTGCCGAGAGATTCACATTTCTGGGTGATCCCCATTGTCCGATGAACCTCATTTCAAGATCAATGGCATTTTCCGAGAACCTTTACACACCCAGAAATTCGATGCACAGAAGACTACTTGTCTGCCGAGGGGCTCCGTAAAGGGAGAATTTGTTCGCTCATTCACTAGCCTCAGCCCCAGCTGTCCTTACGCCATTACTGGTATTTACGCAAAAATTACGCGTATTTCCGTCTGTAACTTGTACTACTTTTTTACTGAAGAAAATGTGAAGAGCCTTTGTTGTAGAATGAAACAAGTATTAATTTTAAGAAGTTTACTTTTTGGTAGGTTTTTGTTGCTTATAATTACGCAAGTGACGCTAGGAAGAAACAGCTTTCGAGTAATAGCTCGTTGACAAAAAATCGCTTCTGTTTAATGAAAGAAAGAAACAATTACCACTTATGAAATGGCCTTAGGTAACATACAGAAAAATAATATTAAGGCAGCAAATGAAAAGGTAGCTTTTATTTTTAAAAAAAATCGTAGGGGCTTATTACACACTTTATTATAAGACTGCATCATACAGGGCACGGTTTATAACACTTTAAAGAAAAGAGCATTTTGTGAATTAATTACCCTTTTAGTGTCGATTTAAAATCGTAGCAGTTGCGTAATTCGTAATTGACGGAATGAAATGAAGAAAGAGAAGCAACCGCAAAACAAAAACCAAACAGATACATTATTTTCTCTTCTTTAATCACGTGAGTAGGAAATAGGACGGCCGTCGAAAAACTGTGGAGGAAAAGAGGAAATGTATAATACCGAGAGGAAGCGAAATGTAGAGAGGGCAGGATGTTGGGAAATGAAAAGGAAATGAAGCGTGGAGATGGGCGTGCAATGCAGGCGGGGCGGAAAGCGTTGGGGAAGGGCGGGAAATGAAAGAGGGCTTTGGACTGCCAACCGCGTAGAAATCGCGGCGCAGCCAGCGGTGAGAAGGTCGGTCTGAGGGACACAGTGAGGGTGGGGAACGGGACACAGCCGTCATGAAAAAGGGCCACTGTAAGCATTACGTATGCAACAGGCGCCCGCACTTCGAGAAAAAGCGTGAGTGTAGGTGTGGAGATCAAGCCGCGATAGACGAGGTGTACGAAAGGAACGGTCAGTGCATGGGAAAGAGAGAGAGGAGGGAGGAGAAAGGAAATTCTCTGCGTTGCTTTTATGCGTTGCAGTTGGCGATAAGTAAAGAAAATTGTTGCAAACTTGGAATTTAAGTTAGAAAACGTGTTGAAAACTTGAAATGAAATAATACCTTGAACGTACACAAAAGAGCTTGCTGAAATGTGCACAAAAAATGTAAGTGGATGTGAATTATGATGTTTGCACTCAGAGTATCCTTATAGTACATTACAATGTAGTATTATACATAAGTTTTAGTTACATGCTGTTTTTTAAGATGGAGAGTAAAATTCAGTTTCCTGAGATTCTCGAATCTACATTCTTTAAATCTAGAAACGAAACTTTTTACCTTCTTATGTACGTGGATATGAATTAAGTAACTTACGTAGTACAAGATAAAGTTATGTAAAGCTGCGGAAAATCAATTGAGAGATTTTAAAGTATTGCGATCCCTGAAACCCAAAATATTTTTTTACTCCAAAACGCCCAATTATCTGTTTCTGAACAACACTAGCGCCTAAACCATCCACGGAGTTTTCCCAACATGAACGTTCCCTTGTCGATCGACTCTAAACCCTGCTATTTTGAAAATACTTCTTTAAATTTTGTGGGTACATCATATGAAGCCCCAGCGACATTTCCAAAATTTTCTCAAAAATGGCTGTAATTTTTTCATTAATTTGTGTGTAAAATATAATGAAATGTACATATAAATATGGAAAAGTTCTATTTTCAGTTAGCTCTAAATATTCGAAAATTACAAAAGTTCAAGATAAGGATTTTTTCATCAACCAAAACTTCTTCTCCATAAAATGTATTTTAATTACTGTCTTCTACACTTTTTCCAAAAGTATTATGGTTTTCTCGTAATTTTGAGTGAAATAGGGCGATTTATAAAAATAAGATTTTCTAAAAACAAGCTCTAAAATGTTGTCTTAACCTCGTTTCGAATGGAACTAATGACGTTTTTATAATTTGTTGCATTTTTTTGAACAAACACTTTCAATGATTTCTTATAAAGTTTTTCGAAATTTCGAAACTTCTCAAAATTGCGCATTTTTAGGAGTGCTTAAATGCCATTTTCTCAAAAATGTACTTCATTTTTTCAATGAAAATTTGCATATAAAACCAGGTTGTACTCTCTATAAATTTTTAAAGTCTTACATTTATACGAGGTTTTCTAAATGGAAAATGTGAAAATGTTCGGGTTGTTCGATAAAACTTTTTTATTTAAAAAACAACTCATTGTGTTAACTGATGCATGCTGTAAATATTACGCTCGAAAACATTTTTGGAAGTGTTAATTAATTCTCAGAAAAAAATTTTCTTTAAAAAATTCAATGGTAGATTTTAAAGCTTAACTCTATTTGCATTTCGCTAGGAAACGATGGTGCAAAGTAATTAAAATGCTTAACCAAGCATCTTTTTAAAAAATTAAGATTGTGAAGAATCGACAGTTTTAGTTACTACATTATTAGTTCAATCAAATTGTTATGTTACATAACATTGACTTATTGCTTCCATTAGAATGTAATGTGAAATTGAATTGGAACTGAAGCTGTTTACATTAAAAGTATGATTAATGAGACTTTACAAGCAAATTTGTTTTTATTGACGGTAAACAAAACTTATTTATTTATTAAAATGTATGTATTAGGACGTGCCACCAGCAAGAGAACGTTTGTCTTTGAAATATTTAAGTAATTTACGTGGAAATAATTTATTTCAGAAAATAGAAGTGTGTTTAATTATATTGTGTCTGTCTTCATTGAGGGTGTAGCTTGAATTCGGTATCCTTTTTCGGTCGATGCACCCGGAGATAAATGCGTAGTGCCGAACCTGCCGGAGCGGAGCGGAGTGGGGCGGGGCGTGAAGGGCGGTGTGCGTGTGTGCCGGCAGAGCTCGCTGCTGCACGCGCTGCTGGGGGAGCTGCCGCTGCGCGAGGGGGCGGCGGCGGTGGGCGGGCGCGTGGCGTACGCGTCGCAGGAGCCCTGGATCTTCGTGGGGTCGGTGCGCCAGAACATCCTGTTCGGCCGCCCCTACTGCCCCGAGCGCTACCGCGAGGTGGTGCGCGTGTGCGCTCTCAAGCGCGACTTCGAGCTGCTGCCCTACGGCGACCGCACGCTCGTCGGCGAGAAGGGCGTCTCGCTCAGCGGCGGCCAGCGCGCGCGCATCAACCTGGCCAGGTGAGCCCGCCCCTCTGCTCTCTCTCCTCTCTTTCCCTTTTCACTGCTCTCTCTCCTCTTTGTTCTCCCTTTTCACTGCCTTCTCTTTTATCTGCTCTTCTTCTGTCTGCTCTCTTTTCTCCCTCATCTCTCTCTTTTCTTTGCTCTCTTTTCTCGCTCGTCTCTCTTTTCTTCCTGTCTCTTCTTTGCTCTCTCCTCTCTCAGCTCTCTCTCAACTCTCCTCCTTTTCCCTTTTCTCTCTCTAACCTTTCCTCCCTTTTTTCTTTAACTCTTTCTTTCTTTCGCTTTCTTTTCCTCATTATCAGTATTGGAAACCCTTTTTTGATCTTGAAATTTTATGCTTAAGCTTATTTTTTCTTTGATATTGTCTGTTACATTTTAGAGGCATGTTTTTCCTCGATCTCCTTTTTCAATCTTTCAAGGACTTAGTTACAAAGAAGAGAAAGGTGCTGTCTCAGTATTTGAAATATTTACCTCTTCAAACAAGTTTTGATACGTAATTTAATTTTGTTTTGGTACAATCACAATAATTTTAAAAATTAATTCGACACTTAGAAATATACACGATATCTGCGAAAGGAAGAATGGGATTATTTATGCAATTTTGTTTATTATTTGGTTATCAAAAACATTTATGACTAATATGTTTAGTAGTAACTGTGAAAAGAACAAAATTAATGTATTATTATTATATTATTATTATTATTATTATTATTATTACAATTATTTGTACCAGAATAATTAGTTAAATGTCAGGGTTTATTTTTACAAAAATCATTCTTGAAAGTAACAACTTTCAATAACGTATCATCTCTCCTTCTCAGTAAAATAACGCTGTTTCAGTGATAAAATTGCAGACTCATGGGCCATAACATTTTGATAGCATTATAAATGAAAAGCAACATAACATTCTTATCAAATAGTATATGTAAATCTTTTAATTTGTATCGGACCATCGTGACCCTATAAATTCAAAATTTTGACAAGTCAACCTCCAAAATGGTAATATTAGGCCCAGATATTTTTCAGTATTACTCGTTTTATGTCTTACATTCCAGAGATCCACATATGATTTTGCTACTATTTTTAAATAGAAGAACATACAGGTACACCGGTATATTACATAATATTGTAATTTATGGCTTTTTGTTATTATAATTATTATATAAATGCTTTGAGCTTACTCCATTCGCTTTTCAAAAAATTAAGTGAAATATTACTTGTATCGTCGTTCTCCAGGAATGTCCTATACTACTTCATATTTTGATCAAAGTTAAATACGTTGACATTATTGACTAAATGACGTCTCAATTGATGATTTGGTTCTCGACTGAATGATTATTTTATTATGTCTTAGCAAATACCTGGAGAGTGCTAGATAAATTAAGTTCATCACTAAACACAAGCACAGGAAATAAAATACTTAAGTGCCTTATGGTCACTGACACATTTTCGCATTTTCGCAGAGCTGTGTACCAGAGTGCAGATGTGTACCTTCTGGACGACCCTCTCTCCGCTGTCGATACGCATGTCGGCAAGCAATTGTTTGACGAATGTATCACCAGTTACCTCGGCGGCAAGACACGCATCCTTGTAACTCACCAACTGCAATACTTGCAAAATGCTGATCATATTGTCATGTTCAACAACGTAAGTAATTTATTTTAAATACGTATCTTAAAAGAGTCTTTTGTTCTTATATCATCTGCAATTTTTCATCATTTCTTCTACTATTAAAGTATTATTTGAGTCTCACCGTTTATCTTATTTACGGTAGATGACGTAAACGTTTGGGTTTATGCTAAATGGCGCTTTATGATTTTCGCGACAAATACGATAACCTTAACCTGAATAATTTGCGTAATGGTTTTTTGACAGGAAATTGCTTTTCAATAATCTTGTC
Organism: Teleogryllus oceanicus; assembly: GCA_964035755.1. Classification (NCBI taxonomy): domain Eukaryota; kingdom Metazoa; phylum Arthropoda; class Insecta; order Orthoptera; family Gryllidae; genus Teleogryllus; species Teleogryllus oceanicus. Next base: position 33,306,208 of record CAXIVR010000003.1, read on the forward strand.
TTTACCTTATGCTTTCATTGAAAATATATTTCCCTTTTTCCGTGCGTCATAGAAATAACTAGTAAATTATCGCTCGAGAGTACTGGCACTTGGAAAAAGTCATTAGTAACTTGCATCATTTTACCTTTTACCGTTGTTCTCGACATACTGATAATTTGATGTAGGTGTTCATAGAAGTTGTATAGACTTGAATCAAACAAAGCCGAAACTGAAGAGAATAAATTTTAAAATTACATTACCTTCCCGTTCATAATGTGATTATCGAACCCTGAAGCAATGATAAATTTGATCAAGATAGCTGTGAAGTATTACAAAAGCGCAAAGAAATTTACCTTTTATATTCATCTCTAAGCTATAATTTCGTGAAATTCATTATGTTATTGAATTTTAAAATTCTAAATTTGTAAGAGTCAATATTTTTAGGATGAGCAAGAAATAAAACACATGTATTAGTTATGTAAAGTAAATGAAAATAAGATAATTTAATCATTATACTTTTCAGAGATATACATTTCGACAAAATGTTCCCTTCTGTTTCTTCTCTTGATCCGCCTCTAGTTACGACGCACGATATGAAAAGGAACTGCTTTCTTTTCACGATTTTGGTATATTCGAAATGCCCTAACACACCATCATTCCACCCGTCAAACCAATTGCTCTCTGCCATGTTTTGAGTGCTAGGCTCTGTGTAGCTAGTGGAGTCTTGTTTTAATTGCCTTATCAGCTGCGAGTAACATACGCTCCTAAAGATACCAATGGATCAACAAAAACTCCCACGTCGTGTACAGCAGCATAGAATTTCATTGTTAAACACGTTTTGAAACACTTTTCTAAAAAGTAACAAAGTCGCAGATGATATTGAAACATTGAAGTGTAGATGACTAGTTTGACCATTTTGATACACTAACCCAAGTTGAACAGAACCAAAATTCTTTTGTCACATTTCGTACCCTCCATGAAATCAGGGGCCCTGTTCGTCGACTAACTAAGCTTGGTAAAACGCCCAGTCGCGCCGGCAGAACATTCAGAATACTGTACTATTAAACAGTCAAAAGACGCGTAATCTCATGTGTTGAGTGCGTGAACACGCAATGACATCTTAAAGATATCACTGTTGCTTCTGCAGCATCTTTGGATGGGAGTTTCTAGAGTTCGACTCCCAATTTCTTTGAAACTAGCTATAGATCTAGGCCGAATTATATTTGTGTGGGGGAGAATTCTAGTATCCGGCTTCAATGACCCGTACTTTCCCGTGTTTTTTCCAATCAGTACCAGGCGAATGCCGGAATAGTGCTTCAACAAACGGGTCACTGACCGCGCGCGATGTTTTCTTACTCATCCTTATCCCTTTGCGCACAAATTCCGTTACACTTTTACGCACTACAATACCAGACCTGTCGGGTACTTGTCGGAAGCTTAGCGCTTATCTCGGCTGGGGCGGTGCTCTGCTGGAGGAGATACTGGAGGCGAATCCTTTACCCGTCTGATCGGTAGTTTTCCGTTGTTTCTCCGATCAACACCAGATGAATGCCGGAGCAGTACCCTACCGAACGGGCCACGGACCGCGCGCGATATGTCCTTCCTCTTCCTTGTCCTATCCTCTCCTCTTACACACACACTTACACTAACATGCACTACACTACCACATATTCCGGGAGACCGGTCGGGAGTTTAGATCTTGTCTCGGCTGGGGCGGTGCCCCGCTGGTGGGAGAGTCCTGGTTAGGGGGAAACCCCACTTGCCGACGGTAGGTCGGCGCTGGATCTCGCCATCCAGCGGGGGAAGATCACCGCTATCTCCCGAGAAAAACATGCACTACACTAACGGGACTAATGACAAAGCAGAAACCAAACCCCGGGAAGTGGCAGGGGTTTTTTTGCTCCATCGTGGAAGGAACACCGCCCCCGGGATATTGAATAATCTTACGGAACCAATGACCTGAGCAGTTGACCCGCCCGTCAACCCTAATTCCCGAGTGCCTCTGACCGTGTGTGTGTGTGTGTCGTGCAGGGGCGCATCGAGACGCAGGGCTCGTTCCGCGAGCTGGCGGCGAGCGGGCTGGACTTCGCGGCGCTGCTGGGCGCCGGGGACGAGGACGAGAGGAGGAGGACGCCGACCCGGCCGCGTCGCCCTTCGAGCGCGCCGTGCGCATGTCGCAGCGCCGCGCCTCCCAGCGCCAGGGCGCCCCGCAGCGCCGCGCCTCCACCCTCTCCAACGGGGTGAGTGCCACGCCCACGCCTCGGATTCCAGCACTTCACTCCTGGTCGATGTTTGTGGAATCTGGAGTGGTCAAAGCTGGTTCAGCCGGCCCAGGTGGCCGAGATCGCTAAGGCAGTAGCGTCGTAGTGGTCTCGGACCGAAGGGTCACGTCTTCGAGTCCCGCCTCGGGCATGGTTTAATGTTCGTTCTTTCACCAGTTATCATCACATTTCATCTTCATAGTACCATACCGTTAACTCAATAGTGGTTGCTAATGACCTAGATGTTGACCTTAAATAACAAAAAAAAAAAGCTTTCTCACTGATATTCAGGGTGATAAGGGGAAACCATAGTGTAGCAGCTGATTGCTACCTTTTCACTTCTGCAATAGGGGTTAAAATCTCTGTTGATTCATGTGGAACCTGTGGCGGACAAGGTTGGTTCGTCTCCACACTGATGGAACCGTTGTGCATCTGTCAGATTGCTAGTCTTCCACCGATACAAGCGTGGTTCAAATCTCAGTCGATCCATTAGGAATATATGGTGAAGAAAGTGGGGTTTTGAAACGTTGTTTTCGGGTTTTTCCCGTTTTTCCCCTCTCATTCCCCAATTGTCCTATAATCATCATCATCATCATCCGTTTCTTCATAATTACATATCCATCAAACTCATTTACACTCTTCTATGTAGTGGTATGAGATGCATCTTAGTACTATAGTGAGTAATGTCTTCTGATAAGTATAATAAAACGATTCGAGATTGGGGAATCACCGAACGTGGCTGTTAGCCCGAGTTAAAAAACCATAGATCATTGAAATAAGGTGTTGCGATACAAGTATCGCACAATGTTTAATAAACTTTCCTCATAATTAATAACAGTAAAAATTCCAATGAACTATAATTTTCTATTTAATTTGACTATTCATCCCGCGAAAGGAGACGGACTGATGTTGATAGTAAATAATGGATCGTCATGGATTAATTCTAATATTACTTACATTACGTAACTGACCATTTATAATAGTGAGCTATGGGTTTTAGAACACATTTATTTGAACTGCAATCAGGTATGACCCGGTGGCAGTTAATTAACAATAATAATAATAATAATAATAATAATAATAATAATAATAATAATAATAATAATAAAGAGTACAGTACAAGACGAGGGTGCAATAAACATAGATTATAACAATTATTTCAACTATGTCAAGATATCCAATCATTATATGTTGGTGATACTAAAAATAAATACAACCTATATAGATACTGGCTAAATTAGATTTTTTTGTTATAATAATTCGTTTTACAAAACTGATATCAGATTTGGTAAGTTTGACTTTAGTCGATACAAATAAGTCATTACAAACTTCATCAACATTGAATTTTTTGAAGAAAACGTCAGCCAAGAATACATAAATAGTTTATGAAATTTTCAACTGTTTATGTATCATTAACGTCAGGTTTTAGCAAATTATAATTAGCTCTCATTACATGCTCGTTTAGAAGTCATTATCGCTTTCTCTTGACTCTTAATTTCGCTAACCGAAGTGACCTGTCACTAGACGAAACCAATTATCATTCAGGGGACGTTCGCCTCGGTCAGTTTAGAGATGCCAAGTTTCAATGGGCTTCCCAGAGATCTTCTCCCTAGCTGCCAAGTAAATAGACGAGCCGTCCATACTCAAGCACTCGACTGTCTTTGGATAGTAATCTCCCTTTCTCTGTGTGGAAACCTGCGCGCAACCTGGTCGCAGTGCCTGCATACGCCGTGCGTGCTGTTTGCGCGCGGATCATCCGGTGACAACCTCTCGTTACACGCGCAGAACAGAGAAGCGCAAATAGCCGCTCAGGTGTTGAAACTGCTACGACCCTCATTTATTCCCGTTTCGCGAACGTGCCTGATAGCTCGCAATAACTGCGCCATAAATGTATAAGACCCGTAATGGCGTTACAGCCCCACTATAATTTCCAAACGATATGGCAGGGTTGGGCACAAACAAATGAATCAGCACAAACAATTTCGAAGTATTTCCCTATGGAACACTATTGCACCTGAGCCACGTTTTGCTGTAACATCTTTGAAGTACTTGGATAAGCATAATTATATTCATATTGTGTTATTGGTAATTGAAGATAACAGTGTATGCGAACGACAACAATATTTGAAGGATATTAATTAATTTACATTTGATTAATTTAGTAATCAGAATTTAAAATCATTCAGTACCCAGAAGGCTGATAAAATGTTCCAATGACACATGTTTATTCGTACTAGGAATTTAGCCAAGGTTGAAATGTTACATAAAGAAGGGAATTACCTTAAATTGATCGACAGTAATATCTATTTACATATATTTCATTTTAAGGGACAAAACGCATAGTTTATAAAAACCTTGTACTTAAGCTTCGTAATATCCATTTTCTCTCCAATTTTTATTTGAAAATTGCTTTCTACTTACGAATAAACATTCTGGGAAGGAATTATTTTTCTCCTTCAAGTATCCATTTGATTCGAGGTCACGAACTCCGCAATAGCTACCCGATACGCTGACCACTTTCGCCCTCGATGGCGCAGACTCTTGGTGCTGCTTCCAAGCCGAAGTTTCGGGTTCAAATGCATGCAAGGCATGGCTGTTTTCTCCATGCGCTTATACCATACATGCATTCTACCCTTTCTCCCATCCATTATTATTGATTTTTCATTATTATTTATTTATCATCATCATCATCATCATCATTTACTCCTTAAGCTCCCCATAGTGCATTTACGCACTAACATTCCTTACGTGGGTTGCTTTATCTCTAATAATTGACACATTTTGGTAATATATAGAAAATTTTATTGTAAATAATCGATTTTTATGCTTATTAGAGATGTCACAAATAATATAATTGCATGAATAACTAAGTTACAAAAAATTTTCCATGATCTATTTACTGGCAACGAATTATTACGACTCTCTCTTGCCTAGTAATACATTTTTTACATTTCGCGGGCTACAAGAAAAATATAATAAGTCAAAAATCATGTAACTAGAGACCTGCAGATGAGAACTGCGTCTTTGGAGAAAGGATTTTGTGGTTATATTTCTGAAGGTTTCATTGCAAAGTAAATAATATTAAAGAAATATCTGTCCACAAAATACAATCTGCAAATGTGCAGTTTTCAACTGCAGGTCTCTAATTGCATGATTTTGTACTTATTATTTTTTTAGTTCATGATTTATTCTACATGGTGAGACTCAGACCATCGGTCCCGTTTTTTCCTTCTGAATACGCAAATTTTGCCTGATGAGAAAGAAGATATTCCTCGGTGAAGGCGAGTAATACCTTCTCTAGCTTAGAGACTTCTTTTAGGCTTGATCTTTTAACGCAGTAAATCTACAACATGGAACAGTCGACTTTCTCCACCGACGGAAGGCTTTAGAAGGGAAGTTATACCACATTCGGTGCTTAGTATAGAGTGGCTATTTATGAGTAGACACAGTTTTGCTATTTTCACGTATGTTTTACTAACAATTTCTTTAACATGATATTTCCACGTTAGGTTTTGGTCTAGAAGTACTCTGGTTGATCGTTTTTGAACCATTTTAAATTTACATTTTTAATTATTAGTGGTTGGGCATTTTAGGTCTAATCTTGGTTGCGATCTAGAGGTTGGGTTGTATCTAGGTAAATATCTTGGGTTGTGATTTAGCGGGGTTTCTTTTTATATGCCATTTTGGCACCAATTTAAAAACGAATCTAATGAGAAAAAAATGCTAATGTGTGGGGTGGTGGTGTGGCAGAGCCGCGCGGGCGGCGACGAGGACGAGGCGGCGGCGCTGCAGCGGGGCCCCGTGGAGAACCGCGAGCAGCGCATCAAGGGCGCCATCAGCTGGAGCGCCTACTGGCAGTACGTGCGCGCGGGCGGCAGCGCGCCCTTCCTGCTTTCGTGGCGGCGGCCTTCGTCGTGGCGCAGGTCGCCACCTCGGGCGCCGACTACTGGGTCACCTTCTGGTAAGCACCCGCTCCACTTGGCACTTTGAAATTCCCTTCGTGGATGCCGACACGTGAAGCGTTTTCCTCGCGGGATGGTCAGTCCACCCGTTGAGTCGACGCTTATTTGACGCTTAACGAAAAGTGAGACGCTTATTTGTTGGGGGAAATAGTCACCGCAAGAAAAAAAAAATCAAACGAAAATCTTTCTGTTTTTGTTTTGGTAAGAACTCTAAAATTGTGAAAATCGCTGCTCCATACACACCATAGAAGCCGAAAAATTATATATATTTAATTTTCTACTGTTAGTTCCCATGTCAGCCACCGGCGCTGTGCCACACGGTCAGATTTTCTTTCTTAGTTTATTCTGTTACAGGTTGTAAGTAATGCCGGAAATATTAACTGAGTGTGTGTGTGGTGAAAGGAATAGTACAAATAATTATTTATTCTAGAAATAACATTCTTCAATCTTATAAATGTCATATTCTTGGATCATTGAAGATTCAATTCTAAGACGTGTGGCGGCCACTCACCCCAATTTTTTGTACACCAATGAGAGAGTGTTGAGCGACTCATTTAAAAATGCAGTTTATTAATGCATGAAGCAAAGGACAACAGTTTATGTTTTATTGTTTTGTAAAAGTTTCAATTTTTGTATTTATTTTACAGGCCTACAAACAGTATGATGTATTCCAGATAGAATATTGTATGACCAATTTTGACCAAAGGATTTTGCCTTTTCTCCAGAACTGAAAACGCACTCCATTTGCTTTATAAAATAGGAAACGTTTCTTTTGTTTTTATAGAGTCTACGGAGTTTTCCTCTAATGCTCAGAAGCATTTTTTCATTTAATTCATAGTGTGTATTCGGCCAAAGACTTGTGAAGTACGATGATTTATTAAATGCCCAGTATTTCCTCCATCATAATAATTTACTTTCTTTGGCAGTTAATCGCATCTTCCAATCAAATTTAACGACATTTACTAAAGCTTCTAATTTCGTAGCTATATAAGTATGTGGCGTGTAATGCCGCCAAAATAAGTAAACGATGTTATCTTGGTCTTGCTCAATGTTTTTCATTCTGAATGACTATTTGCAATATTTCTGCCGTTTTGACAAAACATGGCAAAATACAACTGTTATCTTCTACCTACTAGAAATCATATGCTCACACTTAAATTCTGGTACATTCAACTGAATACGATACAACTGGATAGGAAGCCTTCGAAAACTATTTCGCTTACACTATTTAGAAATATTTTTCTTAGCATTTGAAGAGGCATATTCTTATCGTTCATATTATAAACAAATCTTAATATGTTTTAAATGACGCGCTCTTTGAACGTATTAGCCAAATCACTAACACTGATCACTAACAGTAGCGACTGCATTGTAGTTCAACGATTTTAGGGAAACATGTCATTTTTCTGGTTGAGTTATATTTGACGTCCGAAGGAAAAATTTATCGTTCGTGTCGTTGCTGATATCACACGCTGTTAAATCCTTCTAAAAATGTCGTAAACATCCAAGTCTCCCTCCGCTCGGACACACACCATTTCCTACAGTATTTACGACCAAAGATGCTGGGCTTACAGTGCAATTTACTCTGTTAAAGTCTGCCCCGTAGTTCACAGCAATTACAAACGAATTTACGGACATAAAACCAGCGTGTTGTGTACTTAATTAAGACTAAATTGTTTACAAATCAATTTGGATAGGAGTAATGTCAGCATAAAACGTAGGGAAAATATTTTCGTTTGAGAGACGAATACCTACTGCTTTCATTTTCCTGTCAACTTACGTACTGAAAATATAAGAACTAAACAAACAATACCATAGAGCAAAAAATATATATTTGAGGCTTAGAAGATAGAACTGTGAAGACATGGTTTTAAATGCGTTTAAATGTAAGAATTATTTTTATACCTTTTAGGTCATTAATAGTTTAATCAATGTAGAAGTTTTACGTGTATAAATAATATTGTTTCCTGTGAGATTGGGTAGTATATCTCTAGTTTTCCGAGTAAGGTTTCCAGTGAAGAGGCCAATTTCGTTGAAAATCATGAAAAAAACAACAACAAACAGATTATTTCACTAATTCAGATTGAATGGTGAAAACAAAATTGGCCGTCTAATATCATAGGCCAACGAACAAAAAACTTTTTATGTGTGTTCACCTAATTTTTATCGTTTTATGTGTGCTGGTTCCAAAAATAATATTAAAAATGCCGTATCACCCACCATATTTTCATATTTTAACATTTTCTCTGTATAGCTGCGTATATTCAGCTCTGAGTCTCTAGAAACAGCTAACAAAGGATAAAGGTGAACAGCGTGGCTACAGACTCAAGGAAAATAACTTGTTAGTATCTGGAACTTCAGTTCATGTGTACAGAATAAGAGAGAAATAATTTGCTCATTTTTTCAACTAGAACAGAATTTTGTATATTGCTCGAATATTGCCGGACTGGTGAATCAGTTCAGAATTGAATACAAAAAAGAAGAATGGAAGCTATTTATGGATTCCGCTAAAACTGGTTTAAAAGCAGTTCTATTACACAATGGTAACACTTATGCATATTAACGTTGGTAATTCTGTGTACATGAAGAAAAGTTACGAAAACCTCAGTGTAGTTTTAGAGAAAATAAACTACTCCGCTCGTGGATATGTGGTGACTTAAAAATAACATGCATGCTTCTTGGCCAGCAAAGTTGTTTTACTAAAGTCCTGTTTCCTATGTGAATGGATAGAAGGGCATGAGATCAACATTTTCCAGAAAGAATTGTTCTGTAAGAAAGTCTTCAAAGCCAGGAGAAAAGAACGTTATGGTAGATGAACACAAGATTCTGCTGCCTCCAATGCACATAAAATTAGGCCTCATGAAACAATTTGTGAAAGACTTATCTAAAGATGGGTAATTATTCAAATACCTTTGTGAAAAGTTTCCGCACTTTTCTGAAGCAAAATAAAAAAAGGTATATTCGTTGGGCCTGAGATTAGAAAAAATGATATTTGATCCCTAATTTGAACTACATATGACAGTAAATGAAAGAGAAGCTTGGATTGCATTTAAACACGTTTCTAGGCAACAATTAGCCCAGATCATTAAGCAATTGTTGTCAATATGTTGGATTCTTTCAAACAATTTGGATGTTTAGTGAGCCTCAAGGTTCACTTTATAAACTGTCATTTACAATTATTTCCGGTCAAGTTAGGTAATGTAAGTGAAGAACAAGGTGAGCGTTATCATCAAGATCTAAAAGTGATGGGAAAACGTTATCAGAGACACTGGAACACCAAGATGATGGGAAATTGTTGGTCACTTCACCGAGAGAGTCAGCGGCGCATAGAAGAAAAAGCTATATCAGGAACTTTAAAGGAAAGAGAAACGTCAATGGACACGTAAAGTATTTGTAGAATGTGATGTTAAGTCGCTTTCTATGAGTAAATAAAATTCTGTTGGTGTAATAAAAGTCGGTTACTTTTCATTTTTATTGCGTATTTAGCATATTTTCCCATATCTTACTAGATCAAATTATGACTAAACTGTGGGGGTGGAAACAAACTGAGGGTAAAGGCGGATTCAGCACCCAAAAAACTATAAAAATCAACCATCAAGATTCAAAAGGTTTTTTGAAAGCGTTTTTTTTTTATTGGCCTGTGTTTTTATTACTTGAATGTAAGTTCTCAGGGTTATGACAAGGAAATTCTTGTCATTAAGGAACATATTTTGTTGTCGACTCTTCTCCTTCAGTGCTTTAATAAATTTGTTACCATCTTAATTGATATCGATTAACATCCCGTGTTTGCCTAAGTAATATTGGCTAATATTGACGTACCACACAGAGGGCTGCCTTTGGCAAGGAGATAAATTCCACGAAATCTCGGACTATGTGAGAACGTGCATATGCCAAACACCACTGAGTAGTTTACCAATCAGGAAGAATTGCATTGGAACTTCATTATTTAAGATTTTCCACCAGATGTTTCTTGGCAAAAATTGATCTTTTTCGAACAGATGTCCACTTTGACCACCCTGGAGGAGAATTCTAGCGACCGGCTGCTCTGATTGGTAGTTTTCCGTGGTGTCTCCGATCAATGCCAGCCTAATGCCAGAATAGAATCCTATCAAACGGGCCACGAAACCCGCTCAATCATTTCTTCTACTTCCTTGCCCTATCTTCATTTCTTTCTTAAACACATACACGGTAATTGTGACTAAGGTTTCCAATGTGGCTCTCGGGCCTTTACAAGCTGGACCCCTTGCCCTAGAAGTTAGCAACATTTACTCTGAAACATCCTGTGTAATTGCAATGGGCCTTACTCAGCACGACGCGCGAGAAAGGCCAGAGCCATATCTCTAATATTTAAGTACAGCCCGCAATGGTGCCTAAGGTTTCCAATGTTGCTCTCGAACCTTTACAAGTCGGACCCTTACAAGACGGAAGTGGCTCTCTGATCCCTTGCACTAGAAGTTAGTAACATTTATTAAGAAACCCTGTGTGTAAATGTAATGGGCCTTGCTCGGCAGGACGCGCGAGGAAGGGCAGCGCCGTATGCTGCGCGAGCACCGCAAACTGATCGCCACCAACTGGACGGACACCACCCCGGCGCCCCCGCCGGCACCGCTTTTCACCACCACGGCCTCGCTCTACATCTACGGCGCCGTGGTGCTGGGCTGCGTGCTGCTCACCATCGCGCGCTCCATGCTCTTCTACAAGATGTGCATGAACGCGTCGATGCGCCTGCACGACACCATGTTCGCCGCCATCCTGCGCGGCGCCATGCGCTTCTTCGATACCAACCCGTCCGGCCGCATCCTCAACCGCTTCTCCAAGGACGTGGGTGCCATCGACGAGCTGCTGCCGCGCGCGCTGCTCGAGGCTGTGCAGGTGGGGCTCGTACTCGCTCACGCACTCGTTCATTCATTCATTCACTCACTCACTCACCTACTCCATTCATTCACTCACTCACTCACTCGTCATTCCCTCACTCATTCACTCACTCATTCACTCCTCATTCACTCACTCATTCACTCACTCATTCACTCACTCATTCACTCACTCATTCCTCACTCATTCACTCACTCATTCGCTCACTCATTCGCTCACTCATTCGCTCACTCATTCGCTCACTCATTCGTCCTCACTCATTCGCTCACTCACTCATTCACTCGCTCACTCATTCGCTCACTCTCATTCACTCACTCATTCACTCACTCACTCACTCACTCACTCACTCATTCATTCACTCGCTCATTCACTCACTTCATTCACTCACTCACTCGTTCACTCAATCATTCATTCACTCACTCACTGACTTACATATCTGTGGGTTGGAGGTTTAGGACACTATGTCACATTTACTAAATTTATAGGAGAGCAGTTTGAAGATGTTTTACTTTTGATTCTTATTTTAAAGCACTGTAACTCGCCAATTCTTGATGCAGGACATAATAGTGTTATGTACCTCTGGGTAAGGACAAAACCCATATGATTGTGCCAATAATCTCATTTCGGCCACAAATGTGTCCTATACCTTCGACCCACTGTTATATTCCTACTAATAGAATTTTTATTGATGTGTTTATGGTTAGAGATAGATTGTTCAGGGTTGACTATTTAAAAATTACTTATTGACTAGTAAAGTACTTTTTATTACTGCCACTTATGATTTACATGTTCTTCTACCTCACTATCTCATATCTGTATATTTCTTGTATAACATCTCTACACACTTCATTTATTTATGTTCTTACATAATTTTCTACTTACATATACTTAATTACTTTTTTTCTTTAATCTATTTATTTCTCTTTTACTTACCTTCCGGAAATTAATTAATTTTTATTATTACTCATAATTTCCTTTCTTAGTAGCAGCATTGTAGTGCACCTGATATTATTTTTTAATTCTATGCAAAATTTCTTCTGGTATAAAGTGGAGAGGAAAAATATATTAAAAGATCACATTACAAAATTGAACTCATTCGTAACGAAACTGTAACTGTTTTTCTGTATCAATACATTTTCATTACTTTGGAATTTACTTATTCCTAAGCAAATAGCATATTAAAGTTCTCTCTGTCTTTGGCATTTATACTATTTTTCAAAGTTTTTATCTCTTGATATCGGTACACTGCTGAAGTAATTTTTTTTTGTTTCAGATTTTCATGGTCGGTTCAGGCATCTTGACAATGGTATTGCTTGTAAACTACTGGTTATTGCTGCCCATGTTGGTGATTGGCACATTCTTCTATCTTATTTCTGTTGTATTTTTGGCTACTGCAAGAAACGTTAAACGTCTTGAAGGCGTCAGTAAGTATAATTTAGTTGCTAAAGCAGTGTTTCAATGTAACTTGATAAATCAAAACTTTTGATTAGCGACTTATTACCATGAAATATTTCTACGAAATTTTCGAAAACATTATTGAACATTTGATCTTCTTTATCCAAGGTACGATTTTATTCTTCAGGATTAGTAGTAATTATATAATGTGTTGGAACACTTCAGCTGTAGTGTTCTTGCACCGCTTACGAGAAACTTCGCCTAATCATAGCGAAAGCTGTTTCTGAATTTCCGATTACGACGGGCAATTTATAGACGTCAGTGGATCAAGGTCTCTTCATCATTGGTGTAAAACAGGTTCCTAATAGGACCTTCCAGTTATAAATACAATATAAACCTTCACACGTCATTTGACATGATCAGCAGATTTTCACGGTCACCGTGCAGGATTTAAATTATCAGAACGACAAGAAATAGGAATTCTGGAACAACATTTTTTTAAACTTGTTATTAAATTGTACGTATTATTAATTTATCGAAGTTTTAATTGTCAACTATTTATTCGTAGAACAAAGACACTGTTTAATGTTTCTGTTTACTGCTGTTTCAATACATAACATGAACTATTGGTTATATGAATTGGCGTTTAACTGTTTTTTGATAGAATGGGTGAGTGTCTTTGTAAGATGTTTTATTGTCTATTTGGCATTTGAATATTTTTCCTTTTATAGAAAATTCAGATATGAACAAATTCTCTTATTAATTTAAAAACGATGAACTTTGGCCGCAGCAAGATTTTGTTTTGAACTGTACATTTTGATTAAAGAGTAAATATATTTATGTTGAAGACATAATTCATTTATATTAAGATATTTTTCATTTTTTCATCCAACGATTGATAAGATCAGATCTTTATGACATGAATGAGATACATCAGACTCAGGAGCTGATAAGTAAATGATGGTTATTAGTAGATTATCATAGAAAGTTCTTATTATACTAAACATTTGGTACTGTGATAATGGTTAATATTAAAGCTACGTTTACCGACTTCCTTCTTTTCATGAACTCTTTTGTAATTCTTTTTTCATATTCTCTTTCTTCATTAAACTTTTTTTTACAGCGCGCAGTCCTGTGTTCTCCCATCTGTCGGATTCTCTGTCCGGATTAGTTACTATCCGTGCATCCGGGCAACAGGAAGTCGTGCGCAAGGAATTCGATTGCCATCAGGTTAGTAGAAAAGGTTAGATAAGAAACCCTCGTCTGATTTTTATTAGGGCTAAAATACTGTGTCGATAGAAGTTATTTTCAAATATAATATCATTAGATAAACGTAAAATTGCACTTGATGCCAAATTAAATGAAATTGCTTTGATGACAAATCAAATGCCATGACAAATCAATTGACATAATGATGTCAAGTCAAAATAAACCAACTTTAAGGCAAATTAAGAAATTTCCAGATTATAGAGAACCGTTGCCAGTCCAGAAATCTCATTCATATTCTTAGCCAAACTAACCCCATAAATGTCGAGTTTTAGTGAATAAATTGATTGAACATCATTCATCATTCGTGTAATATCAATTCATGTGAATATGTTTACACGTGCATAACAAACATCACTCATGATTATGAAGTGAGTACAGTTTGCAATAGTGAAATTAGAACATTTTAGAGAGACTGGATTTTTGCTTTAAGGATCTTCACACATCAGCCTGGTTCCAGTTCGTGGCAACTGGTACAGCCTTCGGTTTCTGGCTTGATATCCTCAGTGCGATCTTCGTCACTTTAGTGACTTTCTCCTTCTTGGTACTTGGTGGTGGTAAGTATTCTGTGCTATATGACTGGACTGTTACAATTTAGTTTTCTAGGGACTGAAAACACTCTTTTCCTACGTTTTTAATATTACAGATATTTAGAAACCCTCTTTAAAATACATTTTAACTTAGAATTGAAGTAGGAACATCAATTGTTTCATATAATCCTGTTTTAATTCAAATGAAAATAATTTATCTCTCTTGACAACAAGTTTCAAGCCTGTGAATTTCATTTAAAATAAAATCAATTTTTTTCGAAAATTAAGATAAAAATTCATTACTTAACATATATTTAAAAACACAGTAAAGAGTGAGAAAAATCATTTGTAAAACATATTTTAAAATTTTATATATATTTATTGAAAATCCTACGATCGAAAATGCATTTCAATTTTTGGAGCATATTTCCCTGTGCGATTATCTCTTGACAGCATTCATCACGTGTTGGCTTTCGTTCTTCGCAGATATGCTGGGCGCCAACGTGGGATTGGCCATCTCGCAGTCCCTCATCCTAACTGTGATGTTGCAACACGGCATCCTGCAGATTACGGAGGTGGTGTCTCAGATGACGTCGGTGGAGCGTGTGCTGGAGTATACCAACGTAGAACAGGAACCACCCCTCGAGTCAGATCCCAGTGAGTGTCTTTGCGTCGCACCTGACAGTTGTCTACTGAATTAAGGAATTACTACACGTGAAAACATTCTGCACTTCTTAAAGAATTGTTTTAAAAGTGAAAATAACTGCACATTGGTACCCTACTTTCAACGTTTCAGACAATTCGTGCTAGGAGTTAGGGAGTACTCAGAAAAACTAAACCTTAAGTGTAATAAAAGTTTTCAGCAACCTGCGTACCAAAACAGCTGGCTTTTCTACTCCCAGAATCATTTATTTTTTAGTAATTTTGTGAAAATTGATTTCGCAGCATAACCTCAGACATTCAGGTATGCCTTCTTGCACTTTCAAGCAGGTACCAAAACATTTTCACATACTTCCAAATTGAATTATGGATATTTGTTTTCTTGATACATGGCGTTGGAGTGGCCTAGCGTATAATCTATGTTATTTTTGCGTTCTCATTTGAAACATCTTACCATAAGCTAATAAATATTACAATATAAAATAACTTTGACATATCTTGCAAATATCTGTGTAGCATTTCTTACAAAAATCGATGCTAAGTAGGTGAAGCTATTCTTTATTAAAATATTTAATAAATATAAATTATATGATTTTATTATTGAAAATAACTTACACAAAGTTTCCTTATGAAACCAGTCATTGACGCACGATTGTATCGTGATATGTATCACATGTTATTGCAGTACAACGTGCATTGAGGATGGCGTATGACCCTGTTATTTTCTAAGTCATAAAGTGCAAAATTCTAAACGTTGCTTCTTAAAACTGTTTGATAGATATCCATCAGATATAATTACCTATCCAGAAATACATACCTTTACGAGATGTAGTGTCGACGTCTTTCAAAAAGTAGAATACTGTCATCTTTCGCTTATGTTCAGGTAGTTTTAAGCCATTATGAGGTGGTCGTTATGTTGGCATGACTGAATTTTTCTCCTCCTCGTATTCAAATTAAAATGTACAAAATGTAGGATTTTTAGTGTGATTACTCACTATTAATCAGTGACAACGGGCACAGAAATTTTTTTATGGAACTAGACTGCCTAGGGTAATTAAGAAAATGTGTATTAAAATATCACTGCCATCATCGTGGACTACAATTAGGTATTTTCACCATAAATATTGATTCTGAACAAGAATGTTCCGTTTAAATTACGGTGTTTATATTTAATTCAGCGTTATCCGTCTGTCGAGTATCAAAACCCCATTTTGATGGCAGAGCCATACATGGATCATCTTCACAAACATCACATTTTTGCTGTGTCTAATTAATTTAACATTGAGATAAATCTATTTGTTTTGACTATTCTCATATATTCTTGCCCTGTGTCATTGAACTCGAAGGTGGAAATGTAAATTGAATAACGCAAAAACGGAGAAACTAGTAGGAATTCAGTGAAAAAGTCATTTATTTCCCAACATCGACATTTGTTTAGAGTAGTCAAATTCACCTGGTGTTTATGACTGCAAGCAGTGATGCAAATTTAATGTCTGTAATCCTGTAAAGGTTTTATTTATGACACTCGTATGTTGTGGTAAAAAATTTACCAAATGAATTATTGGCCTTATGAAAATGAAACGACCATTTGTAATTTAATGAAATACCGTTGTTATTGCATTTTGATAAGAGCAGTAATTATCGAACTTAAATGTTTTATTAAACTGCATTTAATAGCGTCATGGATGAAACACTAGCATTTAGTAACGTCATGAATGAAACAAATATAGGTTCTGAAGGACAAGAAAGAAGAGGATACTAAAAAGCAAAAGATCAATTGTATTAAATACACAACTAATTTCAATTTAGAGTGATTCTCATATATTCTAAACTATTTTAAACATTCTGGACGTACACAAAACATATGCGTAATGAAAAAAATAGCAGGTTTAAATGTTTGTGGGAAATTAATTAAATGAGAAAGTATTAAACCGTCTCCAAATTCTCTCTTAGTGTTAATATATTTTGATCTATTGCTACTCTTTTCACATTTCTGGTAAAACCGACGAAAGAAGGGGGATGAATATAGCCAGAGTGTAGTCATCTAGGCAGCCAGTTAATCCATTTTGATCTATTATTCCTTTTTAATATAGCGAGGGCACCTACAAATATATAATATTTAATATAACATATTTAATATATTATATATAACATAATATTAAATATAATTATTAATTAATATAAACATTTTTAATATATAATTTCTTATATAATAATTTAATACTACAAGGGATGTGGAGCAAGCTCCTTTGAAGAGAGAGAGAGAGTTTTCTAACGCGCGCGTGTGTGTTGTGTGTGCGTAGACGAGAAGCCGTCCGACGCGTGGCCCGAGCGCGGCCGCATCGAGTTCGAGCGCGTGTCGCTCACCTACAGCGAGGGGGAGCCGCCCGTGCTGCGCGACGTCGCCTTCTCCATCGAGCCCAGGCACAAGGTGAGCAGTTCCTTTCTTTCGGGCAGGAATTCCTGTGTGTATGTCTGCCACCGTTGATGCAAATTTAATGTTTGTTATTCTGTAAAGGGTGATTTATAATAATATTAGATTCATCAGTTCTGGGTTTCAGCTTATACAGACTGTCTCAGAATAAATGTTACAAAGTTCTAGGACATCTGGAGGAACGAATATGATTTATTTTTTACAATAAGTAAATGGTCGGAATTATGTAGCAAAGTGACAGATGTGATATTTGCCTTTGATTTGTAGGCATCTCAAATTCCATTGGTGTTTGGCTGGTATACAATTTGACACATTCAGTCCTGTACCTACCGAGACAAATCGGAATAGATTTTCAAACTATTCTTCATGTTGTATATGCAAATCGTATCATCCCAGCAAACTGTATTCGCGCTGTCCACCCCTTTGTTTAATTTCGCGTGTCTAAGTCATAAACGGAGGCATTTGCCCCAAAAACTCCAAAGAAGACTTGTCTGTGCGTTTAAAACAAGCAAATTAAATGACGAAAGCTTATCTAATGTCGCGTAAGATTGCTATTATCGCTCTTAATGTTTGTCGTTCTGTAACCTACGTTTGTTGTATCTTCGTAGATGAGATGCTAATAGCGTGTGTGTGTGGGCGCAGGTGGGCGTGGTGGGGCGCACGGGCGCGGGCAAGTCGTCGCTGATGGCGGCGCTGTTCCGCCTGGCGTTCAAGCGCGACGGGCGCGTGCTGATCGACGGCGTGGACACGGGCCTCATCGGCCTGCACGACCTGCGCCGCCGCATCTCCATCATCCCGCAGGAGCCCGTGCTCTTCTCGGCCACGGTGCGCCAGAACCTCGACCCCTTCGGCGAGTTCCCCGACGACGCGCTCTGGAGCGCCCTCGAGGAGGTGGGTAACGGCACTGTTGTGTCTCAAAAAATGACGGAACAAGTTCTGTTGTGACAAAAAATGACGGAATATGTTCTGTTGTGACAAAAAATGACGAAATATGTACTGTTTTGACTAAAAAGGACGGAATAGGTATTGTTGTGACTCAAAAAAGGACGGAGTAGGTACTATTGTGATTCAAAAAGGACGGAAAAGGTACTGTTGTGACTCAAAAAAGGACTAATGGGTAGTGTTGATTAAAAGTATATAGGTAATAGGTATTGTTGTGACTCGGAAACTGAGAATTTAAGTTAAAGCAGTGCAAGAAAATATTTATTTATGTGGAATAAGTATTTATTTCTAACGTTTTACTAAATGCCACTTGGTAGCTGATGCATCGCTATTTCATGGAAGGAGATCGCTATTTACTTTTAAGCAATGTTTTAAACAATGAGTTTATAAAATTAATATTTCCACATTAAGAAACAATAAGTTTCATTAAGATTCCGTAAAATCGCTTAACAACAGCTTTTGGGGTTTCAAAGCACGAAAGATTTCATGAAACGCTTTGAATTACTGTATTGTTTTCTGGCATACATGAATCGTTACGATACATTTATTACATTGTTGAAAATTAATTCTTATTTGGTAACTAAACTTTTTTAAAAAGTATTTCTATCAATACCTTTTATTATAATCTTTTCTGCTCGAGAATGGCGGAACTAGGCAATTGTATGGTTTAAAATTTATATTTATGATGCACTTGCTTAGCACAACTAACAATTTTTGACTTGAAACTTCCCGCCGGTGGCGCAATGTTGCTAGTGGCGCAACGGTAGTTGATCGCAGGGGCGTCCAAAACCGGGGGTGCAGCTATGCAACTTGCCCCAGGCCTCGACTTAATTGAGTTCTGAATTTTTTGTTTCATGAAAGAAAAAGAAAAATACATTAATCTCTAATCTAAATTGAACACTATAAGTTATTTTATGGAGAAATGAATTCTGTTTATGAATTGTGGGAGGAGGACCTTTTTCTTCGAAATAAGGGGCCCTCCTGAATCAACTGCCCCATGCCCCCTGGGTACGCCCCTGGATGGTCATCACTAGTGTAGACCCCCTTAAGGCTGCATTTCTGAGCGCTATCTGCGCGGCGCAGGTGGAGCTGAAGGACGCGGTGGAGACCCTGGAGATGCGCGTGGCGGAGGGCGGCGCCAACTTCAGCGTGGGCCAGCGCCAACTGGTGTGCCTGGCGCGCGCCATCCTGCGCAACAACCGCATCCTCGTGCTGGACGAAGCCACGGCTAACGTCGACCCACAGTGAGTACACTTCCGAAACAAGGGAATAAGAATTACGACCACTGAAGTAGTCAAAAACCGTCCTCAAAATGTGGATGAAGACAGCAGTGTGGGGGAAGTCTCTTCTCTTATCTGTAACTAGAACTATTACATATATGTTAAAATTTTTATGCGTTTCATTTTCTTAAATCAATGAACTGAAACGCTCGTTCTGAAAATTTATCGTGATCTCGTTCCAGAGGAATGGATGTGCCATTCTTGTTGTAGCAGGTCTTATACAAGTTCTAGATCATATCTTCGTTCGCACACTCAGAGGCAAGCACTCACATACTACAAACTCATACCAAAATATACATACATATATACATACGTATATATATATATATATATATATATATATATATATATATAGGTATGTACTATAGATAATACTTATATGTATAGACAAACGTATACATATACACACGCACACAACACACATGCACAAACAGACAACTACACATATAACCACGTACACATATACACACGTGCACATAGACACACGTACACATATACACAGTACACATACACACACGTAGACATTCACACGTACGTATACATACAGTACACGTACAATAAGCACAGACCTACGCTGATGCAGGTACACTTCGAAAATCACGCTTTGCGATGGAATGCCTCTATCCAGACCTCTCACTTTCTTATGTTTTGTAAACAAGAAACCAGTATAGTACTTTATCAATTGTAGGCAAAGTAATATCGTGTAAATTTCCATTGGAAACGAGTACTGAAGCGCGTTGTGTGACGTTTGCGTAGAACCGACGCCCTCATCCAGACCACCATCCGCCGCAAGTTCGCCCACTGCACCGTGCTGACCATCGCCCACCGGCTGCACACCATCATGGACTCGGACCGCGTGCTGGTGATGGACGCCGGCACCGTCGCCGAGTTCGACCACCCGTGGCGCCTGCTGCAGCGGCCCAACGGCGTCTTCTCCAAGCTGGTCAAGGAGACCGGCCCCCTGGCGTCCGTGCTGGCACGCGCCGCACACCAGGTACGTGCACACACACACACACACACACACACACACACACATCCGAACAGAGTAACCTCTGCGATGCGAGAGATGTTAAGGGCGATTACAAGAGATTGTTGCGAGATGTTACTAAAATGGCCTTAATGGTTTGCTTTTGAACAAGAAATGTTCGATGTCGTATAAAGGAGTATACCATATACAGGGTCTTATATACGAATATGTGAAAATATAAGTCAATCTCCTTGGCACTTCAAATTACCTTTGTATTTCCTTGCACAATTGAAATTCGATCGACTCATCTTGGTTGGGACTAAAATTTTCATAAGCAGATTTTTTCCCTTCACATTGAAGTTATCCTGGTATCTTTGGACCTTCTAATGGTTTAAAAGCGTTTTGCAATAATTTAATACAAATACAGTGCAGTTTATTACAAAAACAGTTTATTTCAAAATAACTAAAACGTTTTTATTTGTGTTAAATAAAAGGAAGGTTAACTGCCACAGCTACTAGTGGTGTAGAAACTGTACCTACGATTAATCTGGCACCGAAATTAGCTCTTGTGTTCTTGAGTTCTTTAGAGATCTCGGCATGAGTCAATAAAACCACCGTTTATAGCAGGTAATAATTTGGAAATAATGAAAGTAGGTTGTAATTGATTAATTATGTTTCTATGTAAAAAAAACTTATTGGCTTCCTAATTATTCACAAAACAATCATTAGTTTTAAGCTTGTAGAACAGGGATGTCCAACTTGCAATGCCTCAAAGGGTCACAAGTAAAATCTTTAATATGTTTACGGGCCATATTTTCATTACAAGAGCGAATTACACCTGATTTCTCCGTATTGTTGATATTGGCAGTTTGCCCGCTGCTCTGAACAGGAAAAGAGAAAATGGAACCATGTGAGATATCAGACCGCACCATGCATAACACATTAAAACACATTGAGATGATTTTGAATTTCTGAATTTACTAGAAATAAAATTCTTAAATCTAAACTTTATTTAATTTCTACATTAAGGGGGGTGATCCCTGCAGGAGGAGTGCACTAGGCGCACACATGTTCACGCCCGACATAGAGGCAAGGGTCTTTCACTTGTGACTAATAAACTTTCGCGGGTCACAATAAATGGCACCGCGGGCTGCCAGTTGAACAACGCTGTCGTAGAAGAATTAGAAGTTCGCAACTTTTATTCTCCACTGATAAGTGGAAGCGACACTTGCATGTTTTATCCCATTTACTTCTTAATACATGGAAATAGCCAATATTTCAAAAATATCCAACTCAAATATACATTACCATATCATTTTGTTATATGATTAATATTAACAATATACATTAGGTCAAATGTAGTGTTCAATTTTCCTGATTCACAGAAATAACGAAATAAATTAATTCCATCTACCCCTACCTCTATCTTAATGATTAATATTGGGATTGAAATACATGTGATTTATTTGACACACGTTTCATATTCGCTGTTGATTGTGATTCTGATTAGTAACCAGACGGCCTACTGAAGTGTCGACTGAAGACTGTAGTTGAACTGAAATTTCCTTTCCTAATTCGGGAGGGCTGCACAACAATGTTAGGCAATGCTGTGCAATGTGCTTTGAACATTCACACGTTAGTGAAACTCGTTTTGAAATACTGTAATTTTCTTCTCGCGTGCCGTTTGTCGTGCCGAACCGCTATGCTTGCATGTTTGCCTACAAATGCTGAGGAGAGATCTTTCGAGAGAATTACGAGATGTTTCTCTTTCTTTGCTTATTTCAGATGAATAAGTAACAGTGTGTTTTATAAAAATAAAGGGGATAACCCCCTTTTTTTAATAGAGCGTTAGTCAACAAATTAATTAAAAAGAGAGAATTGGGGATCAAAAGGGATTTTCAAAACTAATTATACAGAATGTGTAAATAAAAGAACTTATCGAATGTATCCCCCCCCCTGGAAATTTAAACTCGTCCTTTGCAAGAGAAATGTAAAGGAATTTTTCTGGAACACCGCTTTGTTCTAATTGCTAGTGTAATGGGAGCTACCAGCGTGATCTTCAGCTACTAGTATGGATAGTTTTTTCAACTTTATCGCATACTACTTACGCAGTATAAAGAAAGAATTGTAATGCCACGAAGAAAAAATCAACGATTTTTTGATAGAAAATTATTATTGCGTGCCCCTGAAGTGAATAAATATGGTTCCAATATTTATTAAATTACTTCCTTTAATAAGTTAGTGAGAATCCACATTTTTTGTCATTAATTCCGAAAGTTGAGGGCAAAACGCCTGTCCGTATGTTAACATCAGTACCGGCTAAACAGTGGGCAGAATTTTCCACCATAATTGAGATTCTACAATTAAAATATTGAAGGTAGAGATTTTTTCATCAAATTCAATTTTGTTCTCCCAATTGGTTTTTTAATTAATGTCATCTCTTGAAAATATTAGTAGTTTTCGCGCAACTTTCAATGAGATATGTGCAATATTAAAAACAAGATGTTTTTAAAAACGGGTCCACATATTTTCTTGAGCTTTCTTGTATGGATAGTGCTGAATGCACCGAAAAGGAAGACTTAAACGCCATTTTGGGTATTCTTTTGATAGTCAAAAAATACACAAATGTATTTTTATATACCAGTATGTCTAAGTTCATTCATTACGGCGTTTTTATTATTGAATTTGTGAAACAAATTCTTTAAATTATTTCTTCCGAGTTTCTAGGAAATTCGATAATTTTTTTGTGAAAATTGAATTAAAATTTGCGCATATTCAGAAACGCTCATAAGACATTTTCTCAAAACAATCCGAAATTTTTATTGAAAATTTACTCATATTTGTAGAAACAGATTTTATTCGTCTATAAAATTATTAATCATATTTTAATTCTACTATAAGATCAAAAAATGAGATAATGTAAAACATTTCTTTTATACTCTGATAGGTACCCGTTGAGAAGGGATATTCGAAACCGAAAAGCGAGCCAAGATTACAGGTATTAGAAAACGATCTAGTGCAAGAAAAATAGTGTCATTTCATAGTACCACTAGTTTTTTGGGTATCACTCGGTCGTTTGGGTGCAGAGGTCAAGGTGACCGCTCCACGGTATTTGTGTAACTTTTGACAAGGCGTCTTTCACAATGAAATTTGATCAAAACGCGTCTAAAGTGTTTGTTTTTCAAATCCGCCTTCGATACAATTTTTTCTGCAAAGGCCTCATAGAATTGGAAATAATTCAGTCATAAAGACTTCATCCAGTTCTTTATGACACACGTTACCATGACTGGGGCTCCTAATGGAATGTATTAAAATGTTAGAGTATTGTACTTATTTACTGCAGTTTCTATGTTTTTCTTATTGTTCAATGCTTTATTTAAATCTCTGAATATGTTTATAGTTCCATGTTTTCTTAAAAAGGCAGTATTTCAATTGTTTTTCATATCGTAACCCGTGGGATAATATAGTTTTTCGAATAATGAATTGTTTGCATGATTACTTTTCCTAAAGAATAATGTAATTTTCAGAGAACAATTAAGATGTGATTTTCACCAAATACTAAATCACCACAACTTTTCTTTCGTTTTAAAAAAAAATATTGTTATGAAGCTGTCCCAGTCATTACGGTGTTCGCGTGACTTATAAAGCACACAGTGGTTAGAAGTAACCGGGAAGATGAAACCTAATACACTAAACGTGAATGATGTACAATTCTGAATTGTCTAATGTTTTTCTTTATCATTTTAATTTAAAAACTTTTAAAACACAATTGCAATCAACTGAATTTGCATTCAATATTTGCACCTTACGAATATTTACATTAAAATACTTGAATATTAGATAACATTTTCATATTAAATGAGTAACGTAATGGAAAAGCAAGTGAACTTCGCTACTTGACCATCGCCTATTTCTTCTCACATTGCTTGGCTCGTAATGCTCGTATCATATCTTCCTGAAGCCAGTCCAGTTATCTTTTTTTCTTATTGCTTGTTTTGGTGTATAAATACATTTACTCATAAGTGATTACTGAATAATTAGTATCCTAAGGATAATAAAACAATACGTTGGTTCTTGAAAACACATGACACATTTTACCTTCACTAAAAAATTTTAAATAAGGAAATAAGGACACCATGTGACAACATAAAGATTTTATTCTGAACCTTATGAAAGAACTCAGCTCGCTAACAAGTGTTCCTCTTGCTCTAGGAGTACCTGAAGACGCACCCTGGCGAGGCGGTGCCCGCCCTGCTCGAGGAGGGCGGTGAGACAACGCGGCTGTGAGCGCGCTAGGCGGCGCCTACCCACGAGCGCTGCGCACAAATACTCTTTCGCAAGTTCCACCCGCCGACAGCATTCCTTGTTAGCACCTCTCTCCCTCCCGCCCTGAAGAAAGGCCGCAGCCGCAACCGGAAACGACCAGCGACGCTCGGTGGTGACGCAACCAACTATCGGTCGCTCCCGCTACGCCGAATCCTGCTAAGAACTCCCTTTCGTTGTCTCGAAGACCACTTCCGTCTTGGAACTTTTCATTTGCGATGGCCCTGGGCCTCGAGGAAATGCGATTTTGTTTACGTCCAAGACGTACAATATTTTAAACCGAAGATTGAAATGCTGTTTGAAATGGGTACTTTTTCTTTACCCTTTTTTGCGACTTGCTACATTGTAGTTATCTTTAATCAATCAAAGTTAAAATTCGAACTTTTGTATTACATACGTCAGTATTCATCAATATATCGAAGAATATGTGGCATTACAAATGATTGCTTCTGTATTAGAAAGTAATTTCGTGTGAAGAGATTTACTGAAATATATGTTACATTTAAGATGCAATGTTAATTACAATGATTGTAATACGTTCTATACAATACAAGGACATTCACATGCCGTAAATGGGCTATAAAATGTGGTAAATATGAGAACGTTGAAATTAGAGATTAATGTTTGAGAAATGAATGTTTCAGAAAATGAGCAATAGAAAAGAGCAATAAAAAAGTGTAAGAGAATTTTTGAATATATTTGATAATCATGTTATCTTTGTAAATACACTATATTTTATAAAATGTCTCGTTAAGGGAGATGATGTACAAATGTAACACTCTGTGTCTGGTGACAGGTTACAAGATTATTACAAGTTACATTCATTCAGTACCATACATTTGATGTTCTCTTAAACTATTGAAATGAATATAGTAGTGTGTATCAACATATTACAACAAGTAATTACGGTCATCTTCATTTCAATTATTTAAAAATAATTTAAACTCAGAAAAAAGAAAAAAAATCTTTGAAAGTTTATGCTCTTTATGTTCATCTCAGTTGATATTAGGGATGGTTATGTTTTTAATTTAAAGATGATATCAGGTTTTATAATGTAATAATTGGTAAATGATTAATAATTGTTGTGTCTGTTTTGTAACACTTTTTATACAGAAGATCACTTTATGTATATAGTCTGTGAAAGAACATGATTCTAGAAAAAATGTTAATAAACTAGAAGTTTTCTTTGATTGATATATTGCACTTTTAAATTATCTTAAGTTATGAATATTTAATGAAGTGCATTCGAAATCAACTGCTGAAGTACATTGAATCCTTATTATGTTGCTAGTGTACCTTTGAGAGCAGCAGATCCACTGAATTATTACTTCCAAAGTGATAATAAATTTTTTCTCTTAAATACATTTTTATTAATGTATGTCTCCAATACTTTTCCTTCATAATTTGTCACCTTATTCAACGAAATTGTAAAACACTCATTAACTACAAGAACACCAACTCTTTAATCTTATATCTTTATTCTACAGAGTTTTGTTTTTAATTTTAAGTCATAAATAACTGAGAATTAAATTCTTTAATAATCTAATGAAGAAATCACTTGCACACACACACAAAATAATAAGATGTAGAAAGTTAGCACAGAAAATAACTCCATAAGCACTGTAATCTTAAAAACTGAATACCTCCAACACGTTGTTTCCTGTTGTTGAGTACTTATTCTCCAATATTCTCAACATGAAATGAGAGAGATTTACAAACTCAGGAATTTCCTATTCATTGTGATGATAGAGTTAAATATGTTTCTAAAAAAAGTAATTGAAAACTTTTATGTATACCAATCTTAAACATGTTTTAGGGTTGTAGGATACACTACTATCCACCTTAACTTAAAGATATATGAGTAATGCATCACATAGAATTATAAAAACTGACACATTTGCAAAGAGAATTTGAAGATTTAGAAGATTGCAAAAATTACGCATAACCACTCAAATTTTAAACAAGTGTACATTATCTTTTTTAAGATATAGTTTTTGGAAGAGATTTTATTTAACACAACAATCTTTCAATACTCTATTGTTGCAATATTATTTTTTGCAATTTCAGAAAGTACAGCGTATTCGTGAAAAATGGGATCAGCAGCATTTTCTTTATAATTCCTTACTTCTTTCGTGGAACGAATTTTGAGCCATTTTTGTTTAAAAATTGTTCTGTCACGCTATATTAAGCGAAAACTACTAAAATTTTTGAAAAATTGTTGATGACTTTTTTTAAGATCTCTTTTGATGAGCAGATTTTATGAAGCAAAATATTTCTTTCTTCAATGTTATAGTTGTAACTAGAGGACGAAAACGTTTGGAACTTTTCCAATTTTCGAAAATTTATAGAGATTAACGAATACGTAATGTAATGTTATTTCATTATATTACGTCAAATTTCTTTACGCGTATTTTGATATATCTGAGGAAGATTTGAAAGGAAGAAATTGGAGCCAATTTTGAGAAATTTTGAAAATAATGAATCTTCAAAATAATGTTTCATACTTGCGGGGCCTCGAATTAGAGATGGGATTAACGCTTTTCTTCAATAACTGTTATCACAAGAACAGATGACTCGTAATAGCTATTATGGTTGATCCCGGGTTTAGGGTGGCACGGTTCCTTTGGTTCCTTTTATGATTCATAATTTCTCGCGATTCCTATGTTTATAGTTGCGCGGTTCACTATAACAACTGAATTATTTATGTTCAATGTTAAATGAGAACAAGTCACCTGATAATTTGTTGGCGTGGAATTGTGTGTATTTTCGCATTTCAAGTCTTCTTCAAATAGGTTTGTGTGTCTACTCAGATGGAAGGTATGCATTTTCTTAAAAGTGAGTGTTCCCTTTAAAATAAATTCTCTTAAAAGTGAGGGAGTATATAAGACAACGTGAGCGCCGGAGCGACAGCGGAGGCGCGAACCAGGTCTCGAGAGCGAGGCCCGGAAGGCCCTCGCGAACGTAGCACGTTGGATCCGTCGGGTAGCGACGTGCGGTAACACGTCGCGGACCACTTGGTGAAAAAAATGCGTTGGTTAAAGAATTGTGTAGGTTATAAAATTAAATTTGTAGCGTGAAAAATACGAATAATCAGTTCACTTAATGAGAGTACGTTGCTACGGAAATTTATACGTACAGGGGGTTTTGGAGCAGGGGGGTAGCTATTCTCCCAATCTACCTTTATTTTAAATAATTATATTTATTGCTGTAACATCATGAACTTAACTACATGCGACTACTACGTATAAACAAGGATTCAGTTCATGGAGTCGATTCTCTTCTAATGAACCGAATCAGTGAATCAAAGGAACCGTGCCACCCTAAACTGGGGATTTACCAGCTATTATTAATAACAGTTGAAAAATAACAGGTCCATGACCAGCAACTTAACTTGGCCGACTGCTACGAGTTAAACCACGCAAAACGAATAACGTTAGTAGCACTGTAAAACTTGTGCTGCTACCTTACGGCGTTTGCTTCCACTGCTTTCCCAAACATGTTTGGAGAGAGAAGCAGCTAACATGAACGAGAGTGGATGAACTGCCAAGGATGAATTGTAAATTATATAATGTGTAGCAAACGTGTATAGAATATTACTAAAATAAAAGTGATTCGGGTTCAGATTGCAAATATTCTTTCAAATATGCAACGTGCGTAGTGAAGTGACGAGTACCCAAAAGTAATGAGGAGAAACTGTGTTTTTGCTAACCTATAAGCTAAAGTGGTAATGACGGTTGAATATCAAGTATTATAATTTGAGTTATTTGACCATAACTCATTTTATTTTATCGGACCTAGGGAAATATTAGTTGATCACACATAAGCAGCAATGGGACAGAAATAGTTAACAAACATATTGGACGGACTTAATTTAAAGGACAAACTTCTTATTGAGTGTATACAAAAGAATATAAAAATATTGTGGCACATGGCGTGTAATAATGACGATTTATGCATTAATGAATCTATAATTTGAACACTGGTAAATCATGATTGATTAGCTACAGTGAAGCTGTTATCGTACAAAATGGTTGCCAGAAAAATTTGTAGTAGTTGGAGTTACGCCCAGTAGATTGCAGTTCTATGAATTTCAACCGATAACAGCCAATAACAGGATAAACGAAATAACTCGTAACTTTTGCGTAACAGTTACGAAACGTTAACGGTTAAGAAATAACAGTTCAGCTGTTAAGGGAACATCCCTACCTCGAATTCAGTTAAATTGAATCAATAAAATCTATACCATATATATAGGCTGACAGACACAGGAACTGTAGGGTGGACACACATTTTGACCTAAACCGATTTTTCGATACAAGGATCAGAAAGGTGGGTTCTAAATATATAACGTGTTAGAGGATGTACCACGTATATAAACCGGATTTATCCACCTTTCGTTATCACAAACCAGCAATAAGAGTTTTTCTGTAGAAAAATCGCTGTAGTTTTCCCACAGCATTTCAAAACTGTGGTTGCATAGAATTTTTGCAACATTTTTGCTGAGTTGACAAGCACTTAATTCGACGGCTATATCAACAAGTACTACGCAATCACGTGAGTAATTTGTCAAAAGGACTCTGCATTCTGTTGTCTAGTTTAGATCATGGTGGAAATATTTCCACCATAATTTAGATATTAATAAACTCCCAATGCCGGGAGAGAGTGGGTTCTTGAGCGGTTGGGTTGAATTATTTAACATTTTTACTTTCTCGTTTACGCAAGTATATACGGAGTAATAAACGTATTATAGAAAAAAGTTAATGTAAAAGTAATGCTGCACGAAAAAACAGCGCATTTTCGGCGGGAAAAAATTCATTGACGGGCTCTGGTGGCGATAAAGTGCATTAAACCAGTTGCTAAATTAAGAGAAAAAATTCTCTAACACGTGGTGTAGCCAGAATCCCTGTTTTGTGGGTCCTTGATACCTAAAAGGCAATTGGAAGCAAAACGTCCGTCCGTCCGTCCGTCCGTCCGTCCGTATGTCTGTCTGTGAACACTACTAACGCCTAAAACACTACGATCTTTTTCAAATTGAAGAAACCTATGTCGATCTCACTTTAGTTGAAGCTTTAAAAATTTGAGAAACATTCTTTAAAATTTAGGGGTACTTTACACGAAACCTACCCCTACCATTTTCAAAATTTTCTCAAAAAGGCTCTAATTTTTTCTTTAAATTTCTTGTAAGAATGGAGTAAAAAATTTATTAAAGTAACATAGGTCTATTTTTACCGTTAACTCTGAATTTTCGAAATTACAAAGTTTGATTTTTTCGGCATATTTCTACACTATAAAATTGAAGAAAGATTTTTCCTTCAAATGAAATTTGTTGTGCATAAATAGTTCTTTCAATGAGGTCGTTTACATTATTTCGGAAATGTTAGTAGTTTTCGTGCAATATGCATGCAATATTTGCAATTTTAAAAAATTACAAAAACAAGATTTTCTCAAAAACGGCTCCAAATGTTTTCTTTAAAGTTTTGGTATTTTTAGTGCCAAAGAAACCTTATAGCATGACATAAACGCCAATTGCTCTATTCTTCTGTTTTAAGAAAATTAAATATTGATTTTTTTTAGTCTCACACGTCGGTAATATTAAAGGCAATTTCTTCACATTATTATATTTATGAGTACATGTGCTTTAAATAATGTCAAATAACGTTTCTCGAAAACTCAACCGTTTTCTGTACAAATGAGCTAAAATTTTCGCATTTACAGTAATGCTTAATCGCCATTTTCTTAAAAACGGCTTCAAATTTTTCAATGAAAATTTCTATTTAGGACGAGTTTTTACTCTTCTTAAATATTCTTGAAGTAATATTTCGTTGTACTACTAGAAAAGTAAAAAGTTTAAATACTGTCAAAAAAGTTTACTTTGGGTGACGATGGGTGGCAGGTGGCCAGAGAATGGAGCAAAACCTTAAAGCCAGACCACACCAAGGAAATTATAAAACTATACTTCGAGAAAGTCTGTGCCATTCTGTAGCACATCTAGTTTTCTAATGTGGACGAGTACTAAATTCAAGAGGTATATTTACAAATAGTACATAATAATACGTACAATACATTGATCGAAAACTGTACTCTATCGTCTAGGTTAAACATTTTTAGACTCTCAATGCCATGAGGAAGTGCGTACTTGATCCACATTGTATTGCAGCAACATTTTTTGCTAAAGTTGACGAGCACGTAATTCAAGGGCTATATCATCAAATAGTGCATAATAATACGTATATAATGTTAAATGAGAACTGTTCTGTCATCTAGTTTTAAAATTATTAGGCTCTGATTGCAGTGAGGAAATGCGTTCTTAATCCACTTTGTTTTGTGGCAACATTCAACTGTTGTGGTTCATAAATTGTGGCATCATATATCAACAAATAGTATGTTGATGGTAATACGTTGAATAAATGTTGAATACATACGTATCATTATGCAAAGAAAATGTATTCTGCCGTCTAATTTTGAAATTATTTGCTCTGAATGCCGTGAGAAAGTGCGTACTTGATTGTATTGTATTGTTGCAAATATTATTGCTAACCTTGACAAGCACTTAATTCAAGGGATATATTAAGCACATAATTAGCACATAATTCAAGGTCTATATCAACAAATAGTATATAATAATACGTATAATACATTGAAATAGATCTGTGTTCTGCTGCCTAGTTTAAAAATATTAGGCTCTGAATGCCGTCACGATGTGCGTACTTAATCGGTTGGGTTGTATTGTTGCAACAATTTTTTGTTCAAGTTAACAAGCTCTTAATTTAGGAGCTATATTAACAAATAAAATATAATAAAACATATAATATACTAAAATAAAAATATATTCTGCCGACTAGTATTAAAATTATTAAGCTCTGAATGCTGTGGGACTTTAACGGTTGGTTGAATTTTTGCAACATTTTTGCGAAAGTTTTTACAAGTTGAATGGACTGTCTCAAGTTGAATGGTGATGCATTATTTTTTACAATAGTAAGTATTAATATTAGAACAAAACTACTAGTACAATAATTATAGGCTAGTTATAGGCTCAGAAAAAATACTAACTTTAATTTTTGATTTCTTGTCAGCTGACTTTATCTAAAGCTGTCTGAACATTGATTTTTGAGAAAACTACAAGAAATTTTGGGAATAAGGCATTTAATTACCCTATAATTAGCCTAAAATTATGAGCTAATTTTTTTTGTGTTCAGCTATAGTGTGTCAGCCAGCTTTATGGACGTCTACCTTCCCCTCCTCAGAGGCGGACAACACAGACTCGCGCAGAGGGTTTATGGGTATATCAGGGCCCCAAGCTGGAGGAGCCAGCAGTATGGAGTTCCTAGTGGTTAGAGCGTATTGCTGACTTAGCGAGTGTGTTTAGTGGAATTTATTGGTGACTAGTGGCTTTGTTTTGGGTTTTTTCGAAAGAGATCTACTGGTTATGTTTGATTTGGCTTTGTACTCTGGGTTTCGACTTTGGATTTTGGCTTATTGTAAAGAACTGTACCCTTGGCTTTCATGTATATAAAAGTTACTACAGGCCTAATAATACGTCATTATTTCTCTTAGGTGTGATGGAAAAGCTGGAAAATTTGTTGGAACTGCGAATTCCGGCAAACGTACATATGCTAAAGAAGTTCTTTCAAAATCGTGTTCGTGAAAATAAGACGAACATGACCTGCTGTATTGCTACGCTGCCAATTGTTTCTTCGTACAGCTCTAATCCACAATGCTCTCCGCATTGAATCTGCAGGAAATCTTTAAGAACAAATTGCCGAAAATTAACGAATAACTTACAAAGTTACTAAATACATTCCAAATTACATAGAATAGTTACTTATGGAAAGTAATTTTCAGTTTTCTCGTACGGTTTGTACAGCCATTAGCCACACAAGTAACCATAACACAAAACCAGTAACCATAACCAAACACAAAAAGCTAGATATTCTGAACAAGGCTTTTAAATATTAAAAACGATACCAAACAACACAACAGAATACGAGCACAGCTACAAGCCACAGAGCACTCACTCGCAGTTTGTCTATGCCACAAGCTTTCTGGATTCACCAATATGGAAGGAGTTACTGCAAGTTTGTAACGTTACTCTTCCATTCATAGCTTCATGATTGGAAGGATATCGATCAAGTGATTCGAAGATTCTAGATTCGAAAGCCTCTAGTCAAAGCAAGGGATGGTTCAAATCATTTACATGGTTTCGTTCCCTTCATTTCTTCAATTGGATGAACTGAAGGGAATGATACGTTAATGGTTTGAATGAAATGAATAAATGGAAATATACAAAAGAAGCGAACCAAAGAGCGGAAATGGAACGTCAGAAAAGAAATATAACTCTGAACACTACAAAATAAATTAAACGAATGTAGGAATACAATCAAATTAATAAAAATGCTATTGAATGCAGCATCGCGAACTGAACAATTGAAACTTACCAAGATAACAACTCTGACATGAAGCGAATCATGAAAATGAACGGAATTATAAGACTATTTCACGTACATTTAAACAATTTAAGCATAGCTGATGTGAAAAATATATTAGAACCCAAGAAATAGTAAATGAATTGTAGTAAAGAAACACCTTAGGAAATGAAGAATTTGGTGGCGATATCCAGTGCAAACACAAATGACAGCATTGGTTGATAATTTTGCATAAAACTGTCTTCTGTCCAAAAAATTTAGGTTTATTTTATTCTATAGAAATAAAATATGTAGTATATTGGAAATATTCTCTTTATTTAAAACTCAACAATATACAAAGTTCTAACAAATAAATTGACTCTCGAGTTCCAAGTACACGACTGAATTGAGCATTAGTACAAATTATCTGTTTACATGCATTCTAATTTATTATTGCAGTTCATTTGTTAGAAAAAATGAAGAAAAAACATTGTTAGGATTTCAATGATTTTTCTTGTACTTTGTCTTGAGATTTTAGTTTTGAAAGTAATATTTCGATGAAAGTTACATAAAATGTAATTGCATTTACTGATTAGAAATGATTTCCTCGTTTTCTCAACTCCATATAGCAGTGACCCTATATAAAATATAAAACTCACACTTTGTGATGAAACCAATATTTTTTCCATTTTTTAATACATCACATGGTCGTCAGTTGGTCAAGAGAGGAGGATTATAATAACTCCATTATTAAACTCCATTATAACACTTATAATTGAGTATTTTAGAAATGTCTTACATTGCTTAAATTCTCTGGTCTTGAATCTTCAGTCGAATGCTTTCTCTACGCTAACTACGAATCTAGTTGACAAGTGTTTGATGTAGGTCACTTGAACATCACGAAATGTAAATATAGTTTTTGTTACCTCTTATTAATACGTACGTTTCTTCAAATAATTACAAAATTTGTATCATTATTATTTATATTAATTAATTTATTGGCATTGTTTAATAATTTGAAATAAGAATTTTTATCTTATCCGATCGTTCTTTACCTATACGTTCGAGTAAATTAAATTTTATCAGCTATAAGAACTGTTTCCTTGCGATAACTATGTATTTTAGCAAATAATTACTAAATTACAAGCAAAAATATTGCTTTATTTATAAACAAAGAAACATTCTTACGAAAATTCACATCAGAATTGAATAATTCGTAACGTGGACATTTATAATTTCTGAATTACTTTGGTGAATAGGGATAACTCTTTTGTAATTTTGTCACTTTAATTTAGTGTTTTCAACGCTCAATGTATAAAATATGTATTCGTCCTTTTCTCATTATTTATCGTCACTTTCTTTCGAGAGACAATAATCCCTCCACAGCCTCATCTGCTTCAGTTCTAATTGACTCAGAATTTTTTCCATCGCGCTCCTAGTCATGAATGATTGCCCAAGCAGTGAGACATGCAATTCTTAATTACTGACGAAGTCAATAAAGTTACTTAATTCTGTCAGAAAATTTGTGAACATTTGTAAAAGGTGATCGGATCGATCGATCGAACGAAAAACGTAAACAGACCAGTATGTGCTCATCAGTAATTATACATCCATTCTACTACATTTGTGAATAATCCCTTATACATGTTGGTCTCATTTAGCCATTTTTAAAATATTACTGTTAGAAATGAAACCGTACAGACTAAAAGGTTTGAACTTGATGACGAAATCAAAAAGAGTGTTTTTTGGAAGTTATAAAGAATATTGTTTTGTTTTACACAATTGTAGTACAATTCCACTATATGATATTTAATTTCAACTTATTGAGAGGAATTAAATTGAAAAACATCGAGTATGTTGGCAAGGGATTCAATATTGAATAGATATTGCAATAATTTATGTGTATAGAAATACTAATGGAAATGATACATTTTAACTCATTTGTTAGGGGAACCTTATTTTGTATTCGGATCCCTAAAGGCATCACAATTTTGCATTCTACCTTATTTTGTTAGTGAAGGTATAAAATGCAAAATAATGTGCATTTTTTAAAATAAAAAAATTTTCTAAAAATGTTTATAAAAATCCACGTCCGGACGGATGACAGAAACAGCGACAGCGACTACACTTTCGTATTTTAGCAAGAAAAGTACATATTTTTGTCTGAAGTAACAAATTAAATATTTTTGTTTGGTACTCTCGCACATATGGAGTCCCATAGTAGCTCGATAATGAACATGGCAGTGATCAGTATATCTTACTACACTTATTTAGTATGTATAACGCCTAATAGAATATTTTCAAATGACAACATGCATAAATTCGCATCATCCAGCATTAATACATCACACACGTTGTGTTAACGCTGGGACAGTGAAATAATTTTGAAAACTTTTTTAAAATGTAAACAAACAATAACTTGTTTTACTAAAAGTGCCTAAACTCTTGTGAGAGCCAAACTTATAGTGTAGTGGATATTGCACTTTCCATGCCAAATTATAACGTATAACGCAAACAATATAAAAGCAATAAAGTTTTACTAACCTAAATTAGATTTCATTAGTTCTTTGAAACATGGCCGCGTCAAACGTACAGGCAACAAAGTATCTTATGTACAGCTTCAGATTTTGTATTGCGCGTTTCTTCAAAACACGCAATGATGAGGTGTTTCTTCTTTTCTTCTCAACAAGAGCTTTGGGGACTCATGTGGTGGATCCCTGCCTGCTGCTCCAGGGAACCGGGAAGGAAGTTCCACGGAACGAGTATGTTCGCCCTATTGCAAAGATCTTATAACTACACTGTGTTTATAAGATCTTTGCCCTATTGATTCACGCTTCCTTAAAGAATCGCTCACTTCCGCAGAACATGCCGACGATGACACGAACACGGAAAATAGTAACTACACTTTTATGTTAAGACGATTTGCTGGCCCGATATTTTCATGTCGAGCTCCGGTCTGTGCTGTGCGATTAATATAAACCATTCTTGAATTTCCCACACTCAATTCCAAAGCATTTTAGTACGTTTCTGTCGTTATGATTTTCAGTTTGTTACAAAAATGTTATAAAACATTATAAGAAATGAAACAAACATTTTATTTAAGACAAGAGCTTACAAGTGAGGAGGCTTGTAAGTTGCTTGTTAAGCTTAAAAAAAGAACTTAAGCATTTTCTTGGTGTGTTCACTCCTCAAAACCAACCACACACATTTGAATTACGTAACAGAACACCCTCTCTCCCACCTGCTCCCTCTTCCCTTCCATCCACCGATCTCGCTCGGCCGGGAGTCGTGCATCGACTGGATGCAACTGATGCTTCGCGGGGGAACCTGTGCGGCCGGCTGCGAGCGTCAGGAGAGGGATGGCAGCGCCGTCCGCTCCCCGGGCGGCTGGTACAGCACCAGCTCCACCGACCACGGCACCACGCACAGCACCAGCAGCGCCGCCAGCGCGCCCAGGCACGCCGGGTAGCTGCCCGTCACGTCGCGCACCAGCCCTGCGCACACGCCCAGCGCACGCGGAGAGGGATCAAGGGCAACGCACGGGGAGTCCTCACGTCACATGTTAGGGCTAGATCAAAACAGCTCCATTTCAACCTGCTAATTAAACACTTGAAGCCACTCTTTCTCGTAAAATATTTGTAAAACTGTAATATTTTATCACTTCCTTCCATTCAATATTTTATCAATTCTTCCAATAAAATAATGAAGGTTTATATGGAGAATCTTACGGACATAAATGTAATGAAGGCTGCCTAATGGGGATTGGTCAGCGCAAAGAATTAAAATATTTAAGTAAGGGAATATAAAAAAATGATTGTCTACGCATTGAATATTTTTAGGTGCAGTAGCATCCACTTAAAGACTATAGATACCAATAAAATAAGGTTTTTGAATTTGAAGATTAAGTGTGTGTATGTGTCACCGCATGCAAGTTCATGCATCATTTGGGGACGGAATGGGTGCGCGCATTGGTGGCATAGTTTGTGTCACTCACGCGGATGGCAATGTTGCAGTTGAAGTTATGACGCAATTGACTCTCGCTTTCAAAAATGAAATTTACGATATTTATTGGCATTTGATTTGCATGTAGCTTAATTAGCTTATTATCCCTCGTCGTAGGGTCAGCTAGGGCTATGAAAAATTCATTTCACCCTCTGTTTTCTTAGAAAAACCAGGTCTAACAGAAACAATGCGGGTGGTATGTCCACAGAATAATAGCTTCATGTTTCCCTTAAACCGGGAGCGGTAGCTCAGTGCATCAACTGATGTCACTGCAGCGCCTCTGACCGGGAGGTCCTAGGTACAAGTCCTGACGGCGGCAGGATTTTCGACACTAGCTCTTCAGCTAGGTCCAATTCAGTCTCTGTGTGGAGGAGAATTCTAGTGGCCAGCTGCTCTGATCAGTAGTTTTCCGTGTTTTCTCCAATCAAAACCAGGCGAATGCCAGAGCAGTACCCTACCAAACGGGCCACGGACAGCGCGCGATCTTCCTTGTCCTATCCTCTCTCCTTACACACACACTAACACTAACATGCACTACACTACCACATATTCCGGAAGTCAGGTCGGGAGCTTAGAGCTTGTCCCGGCTGGGGCGGTGCCCCGCTGGCGGGAGAGTCCTGGTTAGGGGGAAACCCCACTAGCCGACGGTAGGTCGGCGACGGATCTCGCCATCCGGCGTGGGAAGATCGCCTACATCTCCCGAGAAAAAAACATGCACTACACTCACGGGACTAATGACCAAAGCAGTTGACGCGCCCGGAAACACGAAACAATCGATCAATCGACGTGATTTTTATGTAAGCACTCTTGTAAGTTTATGTTTGTTTTCTTTCGAATTCAAATTTACATTTGATTTTGATTGTTTTGGTTCTAAAATGTTTTATAAGGTGATGGTACAAAAAAACATATTCAATACCTGCGAAATAATATAATATTTCGTATAACACTGAAATCCCAGTTCTAATTCCATCCAATTTTGTCATTTTCTATTAAGGCTCTGTAATGCAATGCTATGCAATACAATAAAATTACATCGAAGTAGTTAATCGCATAGTACGGAGGGAAATTGTAGTAATGCGAAATTTTAGTTTAAAAATGGAGGAATTCACAGCCACATTCTCCACTGCAGGAAACCGCCGCACAGAAAATTTATTGCGTTCTGCTGCTCCTGACATTATTGCAACCCCGTAGGCGAACAGTTGAGCGCCGAGCGGGCAACTGCGACTCTCAGCTGCCCGTGCGTCGCGGTAAAAAGTGGACTAGAGTGGTTAATTGATTTAGTAGCGGGCCAGAAGCGCTCTCTCCCTTCTTCACTACTTAATTAATTAACGTCGTGGATCTGCGAGCCCACTCAGGGCGCCGGTGCTACCGGGAAAGAGAAGCTGCGCGATGGGCAGAGGCAACGAGATGCAAGCGCCGTCTGTGCGCTGCTTTCCCTGACCACGAGCGCACTCTGTGTTCCGGCGATCCAACTAAATGCAATTGTGTCTGGCGGGTTGCAGATGGGCCAGGCGAATCGTCAAAGTTTTAAAATCGTAGATAAAAGGGCATGTCAATAAGTAGGCGCTCTTTCTAAAGTTGAAATAAAAAAAAATCTTAATATATTAAAAATATTCTTTATTTGACGGACACTAATAAACATTCTCATTACAATGAATTAATTTGGCTTATTGAATGGTGTTAAAGTACATTTGAGTGAATAATTTCATAAAACATAAATGAACGTGTGTAAAAACGTGTAGACCAAAGCAAAATGATTAATAAAGTAATTTTTTAACATTCCAAACATTATCAATAATTAACTTTTGAAATGAAACGTTTGAAAGATCAGATGGATAAGTTTGATCAGTTCTAATAAAATAAAATATTCCCCATCTTCAATGCTATTTTGTTCGGAAAGTCATGAATTTGTTTAAGTTGAAACGGTAATGGTAAAGTGCGTTTGGAATTAAATGGTTGGTAGAAATGACATACCGAATTGTATCTGGAATTTCCAACATTTATAATGTTTAGTTGAGTACTTCAAGAAACTTGAGTGTTTTAAGGGGATAAAAGCAGGGAGTAGCTATTACACGAAAATTAGTTTTAAATCCCTGCAAAGTTTCTACTTTAATGTGCATAAAACAATTGTGGTATACACGGAATTATAAAAGTTGTCTCGATTAGAGACAAGAATTTTGCCTTGATGATAAAGATTGTGGAGGTAAGTATTTCAATGTCCGTGATTGCACAGAAAGTAGTATTTTAGAAATATTTCTATCATTATCAATGAAAGCGATGACGAAGAATGTGATTTTTCTCTCCATCGTATTAACGATTGGCTGAAAATTTTAGGTAAATTAAAACACAACCAACCGGGTGTTCAAAATGTATCAACTGAACAATCCCTTATCAGGCTGTGAGTGAGAGAACAATGGGAATCAGCGAGGCCTGCGAAGGAAGATTGTTGGGACTTTGGGCTGCCCAAATCCTAGTCAACTCTTTTTATTAATGCATAGCAAATTCCCAGATTCAGAGGAGCCTTTTTTATTTTTCCGTATTTGTAAAACCTATTCGTAAAATCGAAGTCGATTTTACAATTTACAGCACGTGTCGTTCGGGATTCATTACTCCGTTTTTGATCCAAAGCACACATTTAAAAGTTTGGCTCCTGCAAAACAGCATTAAATAAAATTAATTCTCAACACAATTTCTAGTGTTTAAAGTACATTTTTGAAAATGGATACTGCATAGTAATATAAA
The DNA here is from genome assembly GCA_964035755.1 of Teleogryllus oceanicus. Lineage (NCBI taxonomy): Eukaryota > Metazoa > Arthropoda > Insecta > Orthoptera > Gryllidae > Teleogryllus > Teleogryllus oceanicus. Next base: position 33,346,225 of record CAXIVR010000003.1, read on the forward strand.
ACACAAAATTCTGAGCGGTCAGTTACTTACAGTTGCAGGTCTGTCCACCCAGAAACGTCTCCGCAGCCATCGTTCTCTCCTGTCATCTATGGCCCGTGGTGGGCCACAGTTACCTCGGCGCCGGTTTTTGAATATCGCCATTTTGCCATGCACGGTGTACTCTAGCCACGGCGGCACGCGAACTCTTTACAAACTTAGCCTTTTCGGAAATGCTTCCACCCTTGACACGAAAGCTTTTTAGGACGCCAAATCGCTCAGTTTCTACATTGCGACAACTACTCAGTGTTGCCAGATACCGAATGAAGTAATGTGGAAAAGGGACTGCGCAAGTGCGGAATTTACGCATGAACACAACAAAAGCGAAACGGGCACGAAGCCTGAGAGTTGAAGTTGAACAACCTTGATGATTTCATTAACGAATGCTGAATATTATTTTCGTTTCTTTCATGCGAAATAAGAAAATAATAGTCAAAATAAATAATAAAAATATCATTGAGGCATAAATGGTTGAGTTTTAGTCGCCGGAGAAAAATTGCGGAATTTATGTTCATCCACAATCCATTGTGGATTTGGACCTTAAATAGGCGAAAAAATGCGTAAATTGAGGAATCTCGCAACACTGCAGTAGTTTGCATTGTTTTGCTCTTCCACCCGACACGCTTTATACACCCTTTACTGTAAGCGCTGCCACTTGCCGTCTGTGAGGGCTATTGTACGTTTATGTCGAACCTAGGCGGTGGTCACATTAATGCGACTGGACTGTACCTATAAATAAAGACCCACTCAAAATGCAAACACAAACATAAGCATAACAATAGACGTAAACATTAATATCAGTGATAGACTGAGGTATTCACAATGTCGAACATAAACGTAAACAAAATAGAGTTTCTATTGAGTGTAAGACATTCTAGTTTACTATTAGTTGGATGTGAAAATCGATTTCAAGTTATCGACTGTTTCAATGACGTGGGGTTCATGCCGTGGATTGGGTTAGTTCGTCTATCGACTTATTTCGATACTCGATTTTGAGTTCACTTCTTATTTCTGACATTAGCATAAGCACAGAAGCTTGAAGCTTGCAAGCTATTAAGTTAACGTCTTTCGTGTTATGCATTGTGAATGAATCCGCTTATGGACGTAGTCCTGACTTTTATGTTAACGCGATGCTTATGTTCATGTTGGCTTTGTGAATGGGCCTTGCATGTTCGCGGGAAGGGCAGTCGGGCGTGCTTGAGTCGCGGCGCACTCACCGACGAAGGGGCCGAGCAGGAGGTGCGCGAGGCCGGCGGCCATGAGGAAGAGGCCGAAGGGGCCGGGAAGCGCGCGGCCGGGAAGCGCTCGGCGAACAGCAGCGGCAGCGCCACCTGGCGGCACGCGCGCAGCACGCCCAGCGCCGTCGCCAGCGCCGTCAGCCAGCCCGCCTCGCCCGCCGCCGCGTACCCTGCGCACCACGCCCGCATTCACTCGCTCTTGTGTTCATTACCCTGCCACCACCACCCCTCCCTTTTCTTCAGCGTTCACTTATTCGTTCGTCCCCGCATTCATTCACTCACTCGTTCATTAACCTGCCACCACACCCTTTATTCAAGCGTTCATTTATTCCTTCGTGTCCGCATTCACTCACTCATTCGTTAATTCATTCATTCGTCTCTTTCTTCATTCATTCGTTCGTTCCTCACAATCCACTCATTACATATTTTTTCATCATTCTGAGTAAATTCATCCATCACTGAATGTATGCCTAATTATTTATGTATTTATTTATTTCTTATTGTTGCATTCGATTAAAACCTCTTTTAGACAATAATAGATGAATAGGGAATTATACAGCATATAAAAGGAACATCTCTAAGAACAGATTTCATTAAGGAAAATTTTTAATTCAATATTGGAGTTCTAAAACATTGTAGACACTGATAAAATCGAATTTTGAAATTTTCGAAAAATTAGAGGTTTCAATGAAACAAGACTTCTAGCGTTCTTTTAACATCCGAGGACAGAAGTCAATGCACAATATTTTGTTATTTTGAAAAATTTGAAATGAGGTTGATGTAAAAAATTACAAAATCAATATTTTCATTTGAAACTCAGGCGGCATTTAGTTCATTTAAATCGAGGGAGAAAAATAAATTCCAGAAAATCAGCTACTTAGAAAATTGTTCTTTAACGACATCTTCAAATAAGACCATGTACATTTCAAAATATGAGTTCTTTAACGTTAATTTTAGGAAATATAGGCAATTATTTCTCAAAACACGACTTGAGTTGTATCAAAAATAGGTAAAAATGATGGCGTTAGTTTCATTTTCGGGTACATATATTTTGAAAATTTCAAAAAGTTAACATTGCAAAAGTACAATATTTAAAATAGATATTTTTTGTCTTAAATTAATTATGTTCTGAAAACTCAGCTCTTTAAAAAAGGTCATGTACAATTGTTTAAAAAATCTTTTCCGTAATTTGTGCTTAAATTTAATGCATTTATAAAAAAACATTTTCTCAAAAAAAAAAATTAAAAGGTTTTCTTTTTTAATTTTGAAAATGCAAATTTAAAAAGAATGCAAGAAAGTATGTGCAATTGAGCAATCTGAGCTCACCGCATCGCAGCGGCAGCGCGAGCAGGCAGGAGGCGAGGAAGACGAGGCGGGCGCGGCCCTGCGCCCAGCGCGCGCCGGCCACCAGCACCGCGCGGCCCAGCACGTCCCCGGCGCTGCCCGCGGCCACGAGGCGCGCCCCGGCGCCCGGCCCCAGCCCCAGCGCGGCCGCGTGCAGCGGCACCAGCGCCACCCACATGCCGTCCGAGAACAGCGCCATCGACGCGCCCAGCGCCGCCACGGCGAAGCCCCGCGTGCGCAGCACCGCCCAGTCCTCCGCCACCGCCGCCGCCGCCGCGCCCGCCGCCACCGCCGCCACCCTGCGCCCGCCCACACGCACTCAGCGACGAAATACACAAACAACAAACAACAAATAAATAAATAAATAAATAAATAAATAAATAAATAAATAAATAAATAAATAAATAAATAAATAAATAAATAAATAAATAAATAAATAAATAAATAAATAAATAAATAAATAAATAAATAAATAAAAATAAATAAATAAATAAATCATTAAATATTTTATCAAATACCTACTGCTTTTCTCTAATCATCAATTAAATTCGTAATACATGTCCTTCTTAACGTGACATTTAAAAAAGCATACGCAAACAAAACAGATGAAATTATTTTTAACAAATAACAGATTTTATTCCTTTATTTAGTATATATTATGATTTCTGAGAAAACACAATTTTCCACCTGAAATACTTCGGGAAAAGTTTTGATAGCCAAAAACTCATTTTTTGGTTTTTGCATAGTAACTTAATAATTTATAACGCAAATTTGTAGAGACTTTTATGATCTTTAAAATTGTACATAACTATTTTTGCGATAAAATCAAATATTAAAATGTTATTCTGCAAATACCAAAAAATGTTGGAATGTTTTTGTTTTCTACCAAAAACCAAAACTTTTCGCAAAGTATTTTGAGGTGGAAAACTTAGGGTTTTTTACTAATAACAAAATAAAAAAAAAATAAAATCTTCTACCTCACCTTTTGCCAAGCAAAAAATTATGGACTACACTATATGTTAAACAAAAATAAATTCCATGCAAGGGCAGTAACAGAAAGGCAACGACGGTAAAAATGTCTGTGTTATTTATAGACTACTTGTCTCAGCAGAACTTGCTTTATCCATCAAAGCGCCCCCATTCATCATTCCCCTTCTTCGAAAAGACTTTCAGACAGGAAATTGACACGCACCTGTGGAAGAGGAAAATCCAAAATGATGAATGATCGAAAGCATTTATTCTCTGTGTAATAGTTCGACATGTTAGGAACAGAAAAGAGGAGAATTCTGTCTTTGAAAAGTCTCTTCACGCGCTTACTCTTTCCGGAAATGTTCTGGGTCAAATATTTTCATACATTTGTTAAGTTACATGAAAGTTTAGTACTGATTTCCGTGCAATTAAATTACGAATGTATGAATGCTTGACTTGCTATGCAATTGTTGGATCTCGGCTGTACTGGGTAAGCTATGATATTTTTGCGGCAGCTGATGCATCTGTCTCAATGAAGTACTTGCAATTCATTCGAAATCCACGTTTTTACAATTCATGACCTGTAACAGAATTTTGAATGCAAAATGGCACACCATTTGCATATGTTTCATAAATTTTGCTTCCAATTCAAAATTTGGAATGGAATTGTCGGGTCGTTCTACATGAGTCATAGTTGGGTTACATACAATATGCTTCTGTTAGGGAGGAGCTGAATTAGCTTGCAGAAACGACCAGTAGAGCGAAGTAAAAACTTTCAGGTGTTAATTGACGTAGGATTTCAGAACACGTGCGGTGTGGCTTTTTTTATTGCGAATACGTGTCCAACGAGGTTCAACAGTTGCAAATTCTGACGGCAGGAGAGAATTCAACGAGTTTTCTCGCATTTCCTCTCACGCTTGAATCCAATCTTGAGTGCCGACTTACTCAGCTTTATTCAATTTTTCCGGCCTAATTAGTTGTGTCCTTTGAGACCGCCAGGTCCACTGCTGTCACCCTCTTGTAGGGGCGCTAAGAGTCTGCTCCGGTGGGGTACAAAGTAAGCAATTTATTCTCTTCCAATGCAAGTGAAAGTGGAGATAGGTGGAATTTTTATCGACGAAAAATATGGAATGATAACACAAGTGACGGTGAAAACGCAAATCCGTTTTTTTCATTTCTTCTGCTGATATCATCTGAAATAAAAAACGGACTATTTTGTGAATTGTCTTCTATATTATTTCAACAGTATACATACCTTTTACGACTCTCACATGCAACCAATATTTACAAATGAGATCTCTAAAGAAAGAGAAATTCACGGAGACGTGACGAAAAAATATGAAGGATTTGTTTAAAAAACGTTTAAAAACGCATCTAAATATTCATGTCAGATGCAACCCGCAACATACGGTTGCATTTCTGGATCTATATCGTTAAATAACTCCTAAACGAAGCATTGTAGGGCCTAAAAATTAAAATTTCGAAACCAGAGGCCTTAAAAAACTGTTATTTACGCCGTAATCTACAGGATGAGATCTTCTTCAATTCCATTTTTGGTGGTCTTGAGATTCTCGATATTACCCCACCTGTTTAGAACCTGTAGAATCTAACTAATTACTCGACATTAAACGCAGGTGCACCTCTCTGCTCGGAAATAATATTAAATAAGAATAGTTTCTATGGACAAGAATGAATTGCATTGCTATTACAAGGTGACATATAGAACAAGTGACGGACGATAAGAGAGTCTTGAAGAAAAGGATGGGCTTAATATGGAAATGGCAAAATAGGGGTTTAACTTGCGGGAATTCTCGTACGGGAACGCTAGTTTTTCTTATTATTTTTTGCATATTCATTGTTTTTAAAGCCAGATCCGTTTATTTAATTCATTGATATTTCCGCGCACGTCAATTACTGCGACGGGGATTTTCTCAACCAGGAATCACCACCAGCGGGCACCACCCCAGACGGGGCAAGTTCTAATCCCAAGACTCGGCTCCTGACACGTGTGGTAGAACATGTAAAAGTATGGATGTATGAGGGTGAGGAAATGGGTGTATATAGGGCGAGAAAGAGCCCACGAGAATATAGGAGAATATAGAATATGCAAAGATCGCTCGCTGTTCATGGCCCGTTTTTAGGGTACTACTTCGGCATTCGCCTGGTGTTGATCTGAGAAACAAAGAAAACTACCCATCAGATTAGCCGGGCGTTAGAATTATTCTGCACACAGCGGGTGAATTCGACCCAGCAATTAGGCTATTGCCGAAAATTTGCTGGGGACATGAACCCTAGGACCATATTGTCACTCTTTAAAATTTGTCGTGGTTAAACCTTCCATGAATTCATTTTGTAAGAATTTTCTTTTGCTAACTGTAGAGGAAACTTGGTCTGACCTACGCATTTTCGGAGTACTGCCATCTACGTGGGGGTGGATTATCAACCCATCGCACGACCCTAAAGGCTGAGGTCAGGGAAGATGGCACAGGGTCCAGCGCAGTCCGACGCCTGTTGTTTGCGGTCATGTTCCGCCAGGGAAATGAAGAGCGGACTACCATGGAAAGAGCTAATCAAAGAAGATACACTTAGAATTCTCATTCAAGCACTGGTTATCTTCAACTCAACTATTTAGACGGGTTGGCTTTAGTGTCGATATTTCGCCCCTGTCGAAGCTGTAATATAGGATCTCTCGGTGTAACCATACGAACAGTAATAAAATGTATATTATTATCGTTTTATACGTGAGGCCACTAAGTGAACAACGTCTTCAAAACTTTTCATTGGTCCGTGCGTTCGAATTTAATCTGAACAGAGGGATTGTAGTACGTTTTCATTTCTTTCATAATCACTTTCGTGTATTATCATCAATTATTCATCTCAACGATTTTAACTATAATTGGAGGGACTAGGAAAACACAATGATACCCTTTCGTTGATCCTTCTAAAGTAGAGATATTAGGATTTTCCCAGAAAACAAACATTTTCCAAGCAGTGAACAAACATTTTCATAGAACTGCATTACGTATGTTGACTACAGCAAGTGTATGCACAAGCTGAAGTGTATGTACTGATTTACACAAACGTTATTTAACCTTTGGCTTTCAAAAATAATAAAATTGGAGCTTTCTCTGTTGGTTGTTTTGAGCCCTTTCATCGTAATAATGGAGACTACACTAGGAGCCGTTGCTTCTCAAAACATTGCAACTATACAAGTCAGATTGAAAAAATCTAAGTACCGTTTATGATGTGGTCCAAAGTGTTAAGATATCAAAGATAAGTGTTCGCAAACTTCTTAAGTTCTTATCCAAGAAATTTTACCATTGCGCAATTGAAATACTGAGTGAGTCGTTTCAGATGAAAAAAGCCACATCAGCGTGTTTCTTGATAATTCCTTTCCTTTTTGGGCACAGCAGCATAGATTCGAGTAAAAAAATGTACTTGTAATTTTTCAACTTCATCCTACGTGGTCCTGTATATCACCGATTTAATGAGTATTTTGAAAACTCGAAGCGCTGCTGCATTCCCGGCCATACCCGTCACATCAAGTACACTGCAACTCTGACGGCCAGCTGCCGAGGTGGTGAGCGATTGCAGGCCAAAGTGATATACTGGGCATCGCAACAAGCACCTCAATTCCGCCCATTCACAAATTTGCTGTTTTCATCCTTTGAAACGGAAAAAGTTTATTTTTTCTTGACACTACTTACAAACATACTCAATCTTTCGAAACGAAAGCCCAACTTACGGAACATTACAGAAGACGAGAAATCGTCCAGAAACTTCTGCCCAGTAATGTTTCTAAGGCAGTAGTGTCGTAGAGGTCTCGGACCGAAGGGTCGGGATTCGAGTCCCTCTTGGCTATGGTTATATTTGTGTTCGTCCTTTCAACTCTTATCATCATCATATAATTTCATCTTCACAGTTACCATACAGTTAACACCGATAGTGGTCGCTAATAACCTAGGTGTTGATGCGACCTTAAATAACAAAAAATGTAACGGCTATTGGCAAAACTACATTTTAAAAAGTTGTCAAATTGTCTTGTCAATTAGAAGAAGACGGTGGTGAATTGACAAGAAGAGAGAGTCACGTGCGATACAGGGCCGTCGTAACCAGCACTCTCCCCCATTTGCTATTTTCGTCCTTCAAAACGTTAAAAGTATAATTTTTCTTGACACTTCCGTCTTCTTGTCAAGAAGAAGAAGCCGGTGGTGTGCTTTCCTTCCACTTGAAACGACTGGCCCCGAATTTCAACTTTCCGTTTGCGCTCCCCTCCGGCCCGGCGGGGCGTCGTCATACTCACGACTGCTTGCGCTGGCGCAGGCAGGAGGGCGGCGGGCGCGGCATCTCGTCCTCGGGGTCGGACGCCGACGAGGGCAGCAGACGGGACGCGGCGAGAGGCGGCGCATGGTGGGCAGCGAGCCGGCGCCGCGCGGCAGCGGCAGGCCCCCGCCCACGCCGCCGCTGTCCGAGTCGTCCGAGTCCAGCCCCAGGCGCGCGCGCGCCATCGTGCGGCGGATCGACGCCGAGAACAGGTTCTGGCACACACACAGACAATAGAACGATGGTGTAATGATGAGTATTCACCCTTCAGTGGTCGCGCTCGCAATTGGAACGCGAGTGGTCGCGTGGATTACTATTGTAATCCATTTTAAAAACATTCGTATTTCTTGCATTGCGATTTTATTGAAATAAAGCAGTTTAACGGAATTATTTAAACAATTGGAGCCTAAATTCTGAACGTGATTCAATGTCAACAACATATGAACATCTCACACATTTTTCTTAATGTTCTGGGCATATCCACTGGACACAATCTACGCAGCACTGTCGAGTCCTCTTGTTTCGTTTTAGTCCACAGAGATAACAATGTTGCCCTTTGGTGAAACTGCAACACAAGTGGTCGCATGGATTGCTATTGTAATCCAAGCTGTTTCCGGCGCTTATCGCTCTAGCAGCAGTTATCACTCAGGTCATATTTTGCAATAATTCAATAGCTAGAGCCTTCTACGGAAGATACTGAAAAGTCCATGCCAAAAGTTTGTCAATTATCGCTGGAAATAGCGAATAACTCTGGCTGGATTACAATAGTAATCCACGCGACCACTGAAGGGTTAATACCCGAGTGTGATATTACGATACGAGCGAAGAGCGAGAGAGTATCGTTACTTCACACGAGTTTACGCTAAACTTTTACATTGAGAGTTAAGTTAAACTTTTATATTAAATCGTTTCGTGGCAGTTGATATGCAGGATTCAGCCAAGGCCACCTAGCGGACAGTTTCCCTAACCCTACCCTCGCATGCTGCCGCACGTGGTCGCAGGTGGCTGTGGTTGCCAGTCCGCCTGTGAGGGAGTACTGCGCTAGTCAAATAGGATCAAAGTGAAATTACGATCAATTTTCTTTAAATAATATTCCACGAAAAAACTTTTACTAATAAAAAATATTTAATCTGACAAGCATAAAATATCAAATACAATTTCAATGTACCCAATCGAAAGAAAGTTATACTATACTCTTTTAGAAACGATTCTCAATATTAATTGTCAATACTTGGTTTGCAAACTTCTCTGTGATTAGTCAAGTTTCCTCTATCATAATGTAATCTGTATCGTAATGGTATCATATGCAACTGGTTGCAATCATTAAATGAAATTATACTATAGGAGAAGAAAAAACCATTGTAATAGTATTACTGCCACCAGGCGGTACTGTAACGGCTAGCGTATAAGACTGTCTCCAAGTCCATGGATTCTCACCGATCGAAACTGAATTTTTTAAGTCCCCCACCCCAATTCTTCGTACTCCTTCCTGCAGAGAGAAGGGTCCCGTGCTCTAGATTTATGCGCCTCCATTGTCCCTTGTTGTAATTTATTGCATGTAAAAGGTCCTGAAATATAAAGGAAGCTTCTCAGCAAAATTGAAATCGCTTATTTCGTCGCTTGCATGATACTTTGTATCTCTTCTAATTTGCGAAAGGAGAGTAGCGAAATTGGCAGGCTGAAGAACAGAGTTTATAGCCTCGCCTCGCCCCTAAAATAAGGCATCATTGATTGATATGTTGTTATACAGGAAACAACATAGGTGGTTGAAGTTTTGTCAACCGAGGTTTCATAACCACGTCCGTTATTTTCGGGTGAGTGAATGAAAGAGTAGCGAATTCGGGCGTATTAATACTGAGATCATTAGTCCCGTTCGCGTAGTTCATATTGTATTCCGAGAGGTGGTGGAGTCCCCCCTCTTTTGAAAGCGAGATCCGAGCCGACCTATGGGTTTTCCACACCAGGTATCTCCCACAAGCTGGATACCGCTCCATCTGGATCATGCTCTAAGCTCCCGGCTGGTCCTCCAGCATGTTTAGTAGTGTGGTGCATGTCAGTGTGTGTATGTGTGTGTAAGGGAAGAAGTAACAAAGATGAGGAAGGAAAGACAGGGCATGATCTGTGGCCTGTTTGTTAGAGTGCTGCTCCAGTTTTCCCTAAAAGAATTCACGGAAAACCGATTACACTAGTCGGTTGCTAGAATTCTTCACGAAACAGAGATGTAATTCGACTAAGCTGATTACCTAATTTCGAAAATCCACCAACGTCAGGACTCAAATTTTAGAACCGACTGGCCAATAACGCTGTAGGATATCGATATTGTCATTCAGTTATCGTATATATACTATTCAGACTTATTTAGATTGTTGAAAACAGCCCCAGGACAGTTAAAAATTCCTAACGGACTTTTCCTTTCTCTGTTGCATTAAATCAATTTAACCGCACAGCGCAAGCATTACGAAAATGGGTACATATGATAATAGTGACCTGTCTTTGTTACTAAAATTTAAACTTCTGATATATTTAACAAATAGCGGAAGACGGCGTTTCAAACCGAGGAAGGAAGGTTGCCAGCATATGCTTTGTTTTAGATTTTAGCGTCATTAGGCCGATGTAGAGCAAATAACGAACCCGTTTGAAATTGTAAACAGAGGCATTCAGTGAAAACGATAAGAGTGTTTATGAGTAAAATTTTATTTCTCTAAAACATCTTTTTGCACAAAAATATCTTTTTAACAACTGATGCCATTCTACTTTTACTTCTACAGTACCACATTTTCAAAAGAAACTGAAAAACACAAATGTAACAAACATATGTGAAAAGAATTACACATCTTTAATTCAATTTTTTTTAAATAATCGCAATACATTGCTATAAAATGACGGCCTGTTGCCAGCGACACTGTTTCAGAGAAAAGGAATAATTCTGACTACATTTTTGAACAAATGCTGCTGATTTTCACAAGGGTTAAATTTAGCACAAGTTCTCTTTAAAGGCATGGTGCTTTGTAACACAATTTTTTAGTCGAATAGAAAGGTTTGTTTAAATCCATTTTTCATTTTTTTTATAACCTTTGCGCTTTTAATATTCTTTCTTTCAAGTAGGTCCTTTACTGAGGCCAAATATTTCTTTCCTTCAATTTGAAAGTGTTCATACATTTTACTTTCACAGCGTTTCTCTCAATATTCATAGTTTCCATCTAGATAGAAGAATGGCTTTTCATATTCTAAGGCCAGCAGTTCTTTTTCTTTGCAGCGTTCTTGTGAAGGGCTTGAGTCTGGCACCTTCCTTTAAACTATGTCAAGGGCCCTTCGCCAACTCCACTTGCGCGGCAGGTTTTTCTTCTGCTCGCTCCTCTCTGTGGAAGTTTTCTATCGCAGATGCAAAAAAGTGGTGAGTAGAAGAGAAATTAGAACTAAATATTCTCAAGCATGTTCTCGTAATAGTTTATGTGCTCTAGTGCATGTTCTGGTAATACTTCTAGTATTAAAATTATATATATTTTTTAGAATAATTTTTATTGGGTTAAAGACAACTGTATTTGAACGACTCAAATATGGTCGATGAGAACAGCTTTAAGAAAATAGTTTTAGAGATCACGTTCTCCCATTCCGAAATAATAGATTAGAAAAGGCGGAACTTTTATTACTAATTTCATTTATAAACGTCGACCGTGAATTGCACGAGGTACATTTCATGTATCGCAGGCTTCGGCAACCAGAGTCATGATCTGGGCTGTCCGGGAGACGCCGCGTCGAAGGCTGGGGTGCCGACGTTTCGAACGACATATAGCGGTCCTCTTCACGGCAGAACAGCCCTGAAGAATACCGCGATATGTCGATCGAAACGTCGGCACCCCAGCCTTCGACGTGGCGTCACCCAGACAGCCCAGATCATACATTTCATGTAACATTAATGACATTAATAAATAATGATAAAATATGTAAAAATATTCCCGTGCACCAAAACCTGATTTTATAGATGCAAGAAATGAAATGGAGACAAAAGTTGTATGGATGCAAAAAAGGAAATGGAAATGTGAATAACTTGTAAGAAAGTACGTTATTAGAATAGTCGGTGATTAAAAGTGCTTTCTGACTTTTTTAAAATTTACTTCTAGTTCGATCTGAGATCTTTCGAGGGATTTCAGACTTCTGAATATCAGCTGTTGCGATTAAAGTTGTGTGTAATATTCTGTTCTTGCGAAATAATAAGCATATTTCTGCCAGCAAACAAAACTGTTGTGTCCCATATTGACAAAACTTCCTAAACATACGACGAGGGACAATTAAAAGCGATGAAGGCGAAACCTTCCCTGCTACAAAATCCTGGAGAAAAGGTAAAATGGAAAGGCATTGACTGAGTGGCCTTCGCTGTTTCAAAATCATCGTGCGCGGGGTGTCCAATGTGTGACGCGTTATGAAAACATAATCGGCCGGTCACAAAATGTCAGTATGTTAATGTGCACTACACATTCACAGTTTCATAAGTAAGTGCGAAATTTTGGGCAATAAAACAGTAAAAATGGGTAAATGAAAGTCATATAAAATTGGTATTGGTACGTAAAATAGGCATTTAAATGGGCACACAGAATTATAATATAGTTATCTAAATAGTCACTAATTTATTATTCTCCATTAATAATACAATAAGATTGCACAACAGCAATTCTATTAGTCAAAATAACGCTATGACTAGTGAATTGAATTTGCCTTATTTTACGTGGCGAGACTCAGGCCATGAGGACTGCTCTTCCGTCTGACCACGCAAATTTCGTTACGCCCCTTTCACGTACTAGGGGAGAAAGAAGGTATTACTTGGGCGACGAAACAGGCGATTTGAATTTAGCTCAGAGGCATCATTTAGGCTTGAGGATCTTTTACATGCAGTAAATGTACTAACATGGGACAGCCGGCTTTACTTCCCGTCCGAAGGAAGGCGTACGAAGGATTTTTTCGCCCTTAAAAATCCACGGCTTCGATCGGGTTTGAACCCGCAAACTTGGGTAAAGCAGTCCGACACGCTAACCGCTACACCATCGCCGCCGAGTAGTGTATACCTATGGCAACGAATTTCGCTCCATATTCTCCAATGCAGACTGCCTGTGGCCCGAAAAGATGTTCTTAATGGGACGAAACTGCATCAGTAGAATAAAAATATAACGCGGGATCAAAACAGGTATTGTGGGGAGGACGGTCATGGCAGGGCGGGGAGAGCGTGCGAGAGAGACAGGTGAAGCGAAGCGTGTGTGTGTGGGGGGGGGGGAGGCGAGGCTGCTTAATAGACGATTGTGAGAAATAAATATCCGGCTAACGGCGGGTAATCAGCTCTTAAAACTAATAAATGTGACACGTAGGTAATGACAAAGAACAATGATTTTAAAACATTTTAGAAGTATTCAACAAAATACAACAACTGATAGTTGGGAAGAAGTGCAATCGAGTAAAGCCATGAGTGTTGTTGCAATGATAAAGATTTCTCAAGAAATCTGTAGAAATGGTATAAATAAGGTACAGTGGAAAGTATCAGCTGTATCAAGAAGTGAATAGGCTGCCGAAAGAATTTAAGGAAAGAAATGTGAATCTGGGAACTGTGCGAAAGAGGTAGAGAGTGAGAACAGAATTCAGGAAGAACATTTTGGAGTTTTTGAAATTTACGCTAGGATAAATTTTTAATAAATTATTATTTAAACCTTCGTTTCGAAAATATTGCTTACGAAAAAAGTAAGATTATTTAGTCTAAATAAATCATAAGCACAAACTATAAAGCATGCGTCTCATATTTTCTCCGTAAGTGAAAGGCAATACTTGTTATCTGTGCTTCTTGCCATCCAAAGAAAGGAATTCTCGGAGTTCAATTTGAGAGTAGAGACCCTAGATATAGAAAGTAGTATATTCCATTGTTCCACCTATCCCGCCATTTTATGTCTAGTTGTCAAGAGAATTGGAACTGTGTGGAATTCTGTGTGTTAAGGACCATTAATCTATCCAAAACCAATATTAATATTCTTGGAAACCTCCGTAACCAATTTATTTATCAATAATGAGACGTATAATGAGAATAATATCAAAATAATAATAATAAGACGAAACCTCAGATAAAACTTTAAACTAATTTCAGGCGCAACTTCATAAATAACTTAAACCTGGTAGACAGTTTTTACTTCAACCAGCTTTCTCACGCAATACAGACGTAATACTTAGAGATACATTACATACATACTTACACCCCACATAGTTGGCGGCAATAGGTCACGCGTGGTCGCGATCGAATTACATATCTCCCTCGTTTTCATATTTCTCACAAATTAGCCAATTTTTAGGTGCAAAATGCGGATAGGCTGTATCTGGTGCCACTAGCGCCTCCCCTAGCTTTGCCCCCAACTTTGATGGAGAGTTGCTAGGCCCTGGACTCTATTTGGGAGTAGATTCGGCCGCCGGCCTGTCCGGGCATGCACCTTCTCCGCACCCTCTCCGCTATAGCACACCACTCGGAGGTTTCGGGACATGCCATCGAGTTCGACAAGACTCGGCTCCTGCATAAAGAAAATAGGTACTGGCACAGGCGCTTCAAAGAAGCTTTAGAGATCAATAGACGGACGCAAAACATCAACGCGGATGCCGGGCTCAACCTTAACCCGGCCTGGAAATCGCTGCTCCCGCCAATCCGCGACTGCGAGGGAGCTGCCACACGCCGTCCAACCTCGAGGACGCCCGGCACGAGGCGCGGGTTGGCACAGACCGCCAGCCAATCAGAGCGACCCCTCCGCCAATCACGGCGCACCCACCCCACCCGGCCGCCCAGGCCGGACAATATTTAATACCCGACGCACAACATCGCGATGTCAATGCTCTGATGAAGCCTGCGACATGTCAGGCGAAACGCGGCCTCTCAGCCCACTACGCGGCGTCACCCGGACAGCGAAGAAGTCATCGACTCGAGCCGCGGAAACCTACGCGTACATGCACCCTCTCCGCTGAGGGCTCTACTCACGGGGCCAGTGGGTCTGCGCTGCGCGAGGCGCGCCCTGGCGGAGAGCGGCGGCGGTGGCGGCGGCGGCGGCGGGCGGGGGCGGGCGTGGGCGGCGCGGGCGGCGCCGCGCCCTCCGCCTGGCCCTCCTCGCCGGCCACCGGGCTGCGCTCGGGGCTGGCCTCGATGTAGGTAGCCGGGCGGTCGGCGAACGACACCGCGGGGCGCTGGGAGCCGCGCCGGCGGCGGCGGCGGTGGCGGTGACGGCGCTCACCTTCCGCCCCCGACACCTGCGGCAGCCGCACACACGACGCTCGTCCCCACTCACAAAATCGCTCGGCCACTCATTTTGATTTTTCTTATGCCTTTATGAAGAAGGTTATGTATTCAAGGGGGATATCACCACATTTTTTACAAAATATTTATTGCAGGGAGGGACGTCTGGATATTACAAAGGTGTGTGTTGTTTTTACTTTCCCGCGAACTTCTTACGTAGTATAGGAAACTTACCAAAAAACTTGCCCAAAAACGGCGATTTTTTACTGAAAAAACTTGCTTGGTAGATCTCTGATACCGAAAGAGTGGTTAAATCTTGTTCCAATATGTAGTAAATTACTTTCTCTGAACGTTGTGTAGTCAATTCGTGTTTATGGTCCTTGTACGAAAAATTGGTTTACGGCAAATGTCTGTCGTCTGTCTGTTTGTCTGCATCTGCCTGTCTGTCCTTGAATCGAAAAGTCTACGTATACGGAAAATCGATGACGGAAAAATTGGACTATCGAACGTCTGTGAACAACGCTAGCGGCTAGTGATCAGGGTTTTCATCAAAATTTTAATATGGGAAGGCAGGTTAACGGGGCTTGGTCATAAGCAAACACGAACTATAAGTTGGTTGTTTGCCGACGTTTCGGAAAAATTATTTCCATCCTCAGGACTGAATAATATGAGGAAAGAAAACAACACACATTTATTATAATACTACCAAAACCACGTGTCATATAACAACAATCCTGCCTGCAATTAAACACATTTACAATATCTTTGTACAAAAAACGTTACATACAACCACAACCCATCAACCTGCCTTCCAATATTTCATCAATTGGTCGTTAAGAATTCTTCATGCATTAAAATTTAAGTTATATGATCTATCCGACTGATGTCGCGCCGCTTTGCGTTTGAAACCGATGCTTCGCTTTGTGGGCGTACCTTTCCGAGCGGCGCGTGCGGGCGCGGGAAGTCCTTGCGGAACGCCGAGGGCGAGGAGGCGGGCCGGGCGCGGGGCTCGGACAGCTCGGGGCTGTCGCTGGGCGCGCAGCGCGGGTCCTTGACGCCCTGCGGCGGGGAGTGGCGCGGGCTGCGCTCCGCCTCGCTCTCCTCCTCCAGGATGGGCGGCGGCACGTCGTCCGGCGGGAAGCTGCGCCGCGCGGAAGGGAAGAGAAAGAAATTCACTATTCAACATACTACATCCAGTGGCGGATCCAGGGGGTCATGGACACCTTCCCCCGAAAAGGAATAGAGTTTTCGTTTGGTACCGTCTTTTATTCGGCAAAATTGATTTAAATATTTATGTTATAATTATGTAATTATTTAAACAATAATATTGTACTATCATATATACCTACAAAAATAATATACAATATTATAACAAATGTTTAATATTTAACAAAAATCTATGACAGCCCCCTCCAAAATGATTGGCTGGATCCGACCTTCTATACATCCTTTAGGCCTTTTTGACCTGTTTCATCATCCCTAAAACTCGACAAATTCTACAGTAAACTTTAGCTTTATGCATAAAAAAATTAAAAGATTTTGACAAAAACCGATATAAATTCTCCTTGACATTCTGCATTTAGTTTTTAGTAATTGAGGAGAGTTTTGAAAATACGCTCCTCATTCAGAATAAATCGGGAGCGGAGAAAGTATTAGGGGAGGAATGACTGAGTGCGACAGTACAGTCAGTAGCATTTTAGGTCATTAGCACAGTAAGTGTAGTGCATAATTAAATCATCTCTGGAAGTGGCAATGTTCCTCTCCCGGAGGAAGTTGAGATCGGCGGACACCTACGCGTCAGCATGAGAGACGGAGAGACCAGACTAAGAGGCGGGGATAAGGATGAGCAAGGGATCGCACACTGTGCGTTTGTTAGGGTCCTGCTTCGTTACTCGTCTGGTATTGGCCGGAGAAATCAGGGAAAACACGTAATTGAGCAGACAGCCGCAATTCCCCTCCAGATTGTGGTTGAATTCCTCGCTGCGAAACGTGTTGAAAATCCACCACCGTTGGAACTCCAACCTCTCCCGCGATCAACGATGGGGCGAAGACCAGGAACAACATAAAGTAATGGAAACAAGGGTTGACAAAAGCTAATCGACGCAGGTATCGAAAAGGGCAAAATTATTAAAATATTGTGAATCCATTTCCTCCGATTGTACGATTTTTATGTCTTAAAGGGAGTTTGTTGTTTTTAGAGAGAAGAGAAAGAGAGAGAGAGAGAGAGAGAGAGAGAGAGAGAGAGAGAGAGAGAGAGAGAGAGCACAGTGTGCTGCATTGGTATTTTTAATTATTTAAGAAAGTATTCAGTGTTGCCAATTTTTTACAAGAAAATTCCCGCAGCAGTTTTCTATTTCGAAAACTGTAAAATGAGGAAATATTTTTTTTATTTCCTCGGAAACTGTGTAAATAACTCAAGAAACAGTGCAGTAAAATAGTTTAAAATTACTTCGGACCAATACCAACAAAACCGGTCAATTAAAATTGAAACTTATGATTTCAAATATAAGAGATGTGAAATTGTTTTTACGAAAATAAAATGGTTTATATTCTGTTCTACTAAGTTTAGCAGGCTATTTGACCCTTTTATAGATAGTATTACTTCTTGTCATATGGTCATCATGCTTGGTATCGACATCGATTATTTGAATTATGTGACAGGATATAACGACCATTAAATACAGATAGCTCTAGAGTGGTGATTAAGATGATGTGTCAACACAGAACAATTGAGTCGCTATCGGGAATCAAACAGGGGAGTTTGCCAGAACTAGTGCTAATGGAAAATATTTGTGATTCTATATTCTAGGCTATAAAGCCTATATATTTTATAGAAACCAACAATTCAAAGTACGTGGGTGTAATCGGTTATCAGTGCGATCTCGGGTATTTGAAGAATCTTCGTCGCACATGGTCTCGTCCGGAAAGCTAACATTCCCGAACGGACGCTTGGACGTCCAAATCCCAGTTAAACAATTCTAATCTACGCCAGCATTAACATAATAGATATTAATGATACAATCTGGCGTGAACATCATAATGAAATGAATATGGCTTTTGCATCGTTCGACCAATATCCCATTCTACGAAACCAGGTTCCATTATGATGGCTTTTGGTTCAGCCATAAATATTCCAGGCTTTTATCAAAATTACCAACAGGATTATTCTCCTATTTGAGTTAATATGCATTTAATTATTAGTACCAGTACCTTCCTTGATTGGTGGGAACATTGAGGATTGCTAGGTGAGAAGATGGATTTTTAATTTATAGAAGCACTTGTGCCCTTATATCAGCAATACCACATGTTTACAAAATGAAGCTTACAAGAGAATTCTATTAGAAATTATTATATGAATATATAGGCAGTCATTGTTCGAGAAGCCAGCTGGTTTGACTTAAACGAGAAATTAACGAGCAGTGGCGTTCGAACAAAAGGGCAGTCTAGAAGCAATCAGTCGTACAGCACAGCTGCAACACAGCAGCACTCAAAACCCAGTGAAAATAACGTTTTTAGGAGAAATGTTTCTCTGATATAGTTTATCCAGTGTAATTACTGACACAACTGAAGCAAATCAAAGACTGACATACTAAACCGAATGTTACTTGGAACGATGTAGAAGATATATTAATAAAAATAGTGATTCATTTCATAACTCTCCCCGAACGGGTATGAAGCAATATGGCTAATAAAACATCTCTTGATCGTTTTCCTCGTAGACAGTTATATTTTATATTGTTTATTCATTGGAACATTCTGTATTATGACTAGACTTGATTAGACTTTCCACTGTTTTTTTTCCACACTGTTTTTTCATTCACTTACTTTCGGGCCGTGGCCCTGATCGGACTTGCAATGACTTGTGCTTTAGCAACTCTGTATTGAAGTTGGTCTGTAGGCGAACATGAAGTTTGACCAGTTTGTGTATTAGTAAGATGTGTACCGTTTATATTACGTCTTATATATATACATATACATATATATATATATATATATATATATATATTATATATATATAATATGTATATGTATGTATATATTATGACCAATGGTCATACCACCAGTCAGTAGTAAAACGATGCCTATTCGAATCGGCGCGCGAAGGACAGGAGAGTCACGAACGAGTCGGGAACGAGTCGCGCGGGCGAGAGACGCGAGGCGGGACAAAAGAGGCAGGAGTGGAGATGGCGCGCACGGGTAATGTGATGTGATGAATAATGGACGGGAATCGGCTAACATCGGAAAATCTAAATGGGGAGAAGTGTTGATTATGGAAGTGAACGATAATTAGAAACAGTGAATAGTAAATTAGGCCGAAGGAACTGTAACATAAACGGTGACGAGTGATAAACAATCGAGTAAACGAAACACGTGCGAGTGTGCGTGTGGGCCATCAGCACGGACAGAGCGATAAACGGACGATGTTAATAAACGCGTTATCGTAAGAAGACTGAACTCGCACGAGAACGTCGAAGGCGTGTATCGGACAACGAAACGCCGGAATCGGAGTGACCCAAAACCAGCAGTGGCGACGCGGAGGGACTGACGCCACGTCGTGGCGTGAAGGCTTTGAACGACCGCAGCTGTGTTCCTGCACCGAGAGGACGGAAATCCAGGCTGATAGACGACATTTAATAATCATAACTTCAGTGAAGTCAGCACAGCCACATTCCAGGAAATGTATTAATGGGTAGGGCGTAGTAATGAATTGGCATGTAGGTAGGGAATAAGCAAATGCGATAACATACAATATTTATAACGGTTGCAACCATGATTACAAAGCTGATTAGCAATAGATTCATGTAGTCATAGGTCGGAGTAATCCAGAAAGGATCAAAAGATATTAAGTTCAGTGATGCAATATCATGTAAGACTGCAGACATGCAGGTGATTGTAACAGGTCTCTTTAGATTATGCTTTCTGATGAATAAATATTCAATATAGAAAATGGCAAATTAGTGATTAATGAAGGATATGATGAAAGAGAATGTATGGAAACCATAGCCAACATCCTCCCCATAAAGCTCTCCTAAAGAATCCCTTGTCCCTTCATCAATTTCAGAAACGGCAGTTAATTGCCATCAAATTAATGTGTGATCAATGCCTCAGTTGATGGTGGATTCCCAGATGGGAAAATTGAGGAAGTACAGTCACAATATATATGTATGTATATATATGTATATATATATATATATATATATATATATATATATATATATATATATATATATATATACACATAAGCCACGGTAATATAAATGGTACACATCTAAATATATACAGTATATAATTTATTTATTTATTTTTCTTCACGTATGTTGATTCATGGCATATATTGTGTGATTTCTAATGTTGTTCAGACAAGTTGTCTTTATTCCTTGTGATTGTGTTTATTGTAGCCCTGATGGAGGAATTACATACTCCGAAATGTTGGCAAACTAATGTGTTTCATTAATTGGCCGATCCCGTGATCCATATCCCTCAGGAAATAATTTCACAGTTTATTTTTGTACAGGTTTTGAACACTTACTACGAACATTTGTGTTGAACACATGTTGAACATTTCAATATTAACAGGGAGCCTCGGACTTCGGTTATGCTTGAGATCTCTATAAACTATTGACGTCATGAGATTGAAAAAGAACAAATAACACGCCAAGATTTGGTGTAGTCTGTGATGGTACACAAGATTTGGTCCGCCGTGCCATTCAATACTTTTCATAATATCACCTTCTTATGAGAAAAACATAAAACGTTAAAAACAATAAATATATGTTCTTCGAATATGGGATCATTAGTTACATCTCATTTGTTTCAATTTTTCTTTTCGAACTGCTAAATGACTTAAATTGTAACAGACCGTTAAATTCTTTAATGGACGGCGGACTGTTAAGTTCTTTAACGTACGCGACCGACCAGAGTAGCTTTACATTCTTGCCTTTCCTCGCATTACGTTGTATAACGTACAGTATGAAGAGAGCTATTAAGCAGAGTACCTGGCGGGCGGCGGCGGGAGCTTCGGGGGTGGCTGCTGGTGCTGCTGCTGGTGCTGGGCGTGGGGCACCAGCGGGGCGTCGTCCTCGTCGCGCGACGAGTCCCTGGAGCTTCGCGAGCCGCGCGAGCTGGCGGCCCCCCCCGGCGCGGCGCAGGGCGCATCGCGGCCGCGCCCGCCACCGCGTGCAGCGACAGCGCGCCCAGCACCGCCTGCGTGCCCCTGCACACACACGTCAACACCCTTCGTTACAACAACATGCGTTTAGACAACCTCTGGTATAGAAGGATTATCCTAAGAATGAGCCAGTTCGCTAAACAAGTGAACATCACATATATATTCAGAGAAGTGTCCCTCAGCCGCGCCCGGGAGCGGTAGCTCAGTGCATCAACTGATGCCACTGCAGCGCCTCTGACCCGGGAGGTCCTAGGTTCGAGTCCTGATGGCGGCAGGATTTTCGATTTTCGAATTCAGTCGCTGTCTGGAGGAGAATTCTAGCCGGTGATCGGAGTTTTGTGGTTTCTCCGATCACCAGGCAATGCCGGCGCAGTACCCTACCAAACGGGCCACAGACCGCGCGCGATCTGTCCTTCCCGTTCCTTGTCCTATCCTTTTTCCCTTACACACTCACTAACACTAACATACACTACACTACCACATATTCCGGGAGACCGGTCGGGAATTTAGAGCTTCCCCTAGCTGGGGCGGTGCCCCGCTGGTGGGAGAGTCCTGGTTAGGGGGAAACCCCACTGCCACCTGGAGTGGGAAACCTGCCAACTGGAAAATCACTGCCATCTCCCGAGAGAAAATCATGCAGTACACTAACGGGACTACTGACCGAAGCAGTTGACGCGCTCGGAAACACGAAAAAATCAGTCAATCAAACCCTCAGCCGCGACAGCTGTTCATCCACGCCTCTTCGTAAAACATTTATGGCTCCTGTTGAAACATCCCTATGCAGAAGTCTGAGTTTCCCTGAGGTATATGCTCGTACGCGAGACCGGGAAATATTTAAATTTAAGTACGTATGTGGAAAATCTCTTAACATGCTCTCACAACTAAATCAGTAATTGAAAACTGCCAGGTATGTAAATAGAAAGTTCTGAGTCACACCTTGCCACGCAATAGCTGGAAACACGTGCACCAGTACGCATGTCACATTCAAGTCTCGGTTTTAAAATAAACATAATATTTATTACACAAACAGTAAATTCAATGTAATGTTAAGAAAAGAAAAGAATTTTTACAGAAGAACACATAACACTGCACTTCCTAATTTGAATTATTTCTCGTGTCGCACTATATTTTTGTCGGACGAGGACATCACAAAAGGAAGCGTCGAAACTATTTACAAGTTAACCAACTGCAAGGGAACGTATGTATGAAGGCAGTCTAATGGCTCAAGGACACAGAACCTTCAGTTATGTTGCCAACACTAGCTGTCATTTTGGCTCATTCTTAGGAAAATCCTTCTATAAAAGCGGTTACTTTTAAGGGCATGTCTGCGCGTGCAAAATTTAAATTTGTAGCACTTGATCAAAAAGGGAATTGATGCTCATATGTTCAAAAAACCAACAAACAAAAAAACTATGCATGTAACAAAGAAAACAAAATACTTTCGTCTGATCGTATGAGCTACTAATTCCCTTAATGTAACATTTGTACACTTGAATTAAAATATAATGAATGTCAGTAAAATATAATGTATGATACACGTAGTAAAAGTGATTTTAATTTGCTCGTTGGATGGCGCCACTCGTCCTCTCAACCTCGTGCAGCAAAATCTCTCACTCGCAAAATAAAATGACATTTTTATATTTCCTGTCATAAACAACAGTTATTAATAAGCGTTTTATTCTTCTTGCGCAAGTGTGTTTTATCATTTCAAGCGCGACAGCGACGCAGTAGCTACGGACTTTCTTCCCTGATCATAATAATACAGCTTTTTTCATCGTGAGCCATGGAGTAGTTCATTAAATAAGATCAAGTACACGTTATACTGAGAAAGCGAATTCAATAAAAAAATTACAATTTCTAAATAAAATGTAATAAAAACACAATAAAAGAAAACAATTAAATGGAATTAATAAGACCTCTTCTAGGAAATCAATTTGAAATAACAATGCCCTAAAATAATGAACTGCATTTACAAACTAATTAGGAACTTTTTACATTAAAAAACACTAACATTAAGAATATCGTGAATTCTTTGTAAGAATATCATTTCCGTGCTTTCAATAACACTGTATCATTTTTTCTGTTCCATCAGTGCCCTCTATAAAGACGAGCAAAGAACTTCCTTCTGTGAATGATTCTTGGCTTCGTACCCTCGGGCCATGTTCCTGCTCTTCGAGAACCAGACAGAAAGGAAATTATAGAAAATTATCACAAAATCATTCTATTGAAAATCCATCACCGGAAAACATGAATTACATATATATATATATATATATATATATATATATATATTACTTATCTTTTGCACAGTTACTATATACGGACTCTTATATACGGACTCCCTTCCGTTTTGCAACCTACAAAATTATAGAATATTGTGATGCTTACAATTTAAAGCTGTTTACATTTTAAATTATTTCTTTGCAGTTTTATTTTGGAGTTTGAGTAAGAATTTATTAAATGATTAATTGAAAACATGTTTTTCGAAGCGATGAAAGTTCTTCGAAGAACAAACTTTGCTTCTTCAGAAATGTCGAAGTAATTAAGAAAGATTTTCCAAAATGCATTAAAACAAGGTGAGAAGCACGTCAAACAGTGTTTTGAAGTTAATTCTAAGGAGCTGAACGTAAGTAAACGTGATGCACCTCGACGACATTAAGGTTGTAAAGAGCCCGGAATTAAGTTTGTCCTCAATAGTCTCTTTTAAACTTTGACATTGAATTTTCTCTACGCTTCTTCTACAAAGCGACATTTTTAAAGCTGAATTCATTATGATTTATTTTTCTCCTGCATGTTTTAGACGATTACTTCGTTTATTGACTTCTGAAAACTCAACGATGTGTACGTAATGTACAGGCAGAAAGAAACAATTGTGGTTCAAATAATACGATTAAATATAAATTTAGATTTCAATCAACAAAAATATTACCTCCAATGACGTACCATTATACAGCAAAATGGCACTGAGAATAACCATCAATTTAACTGCAAGAACATCCGATCATATATTTGCAGAAGTGAGAGATTTTTACGATTTTCTCCTATATTATTGTCTGCTTGGCACATTTTTAATAATTGATTTACAAAAACTTTATAATTTCGGGCGCATAAGTTCAAATGCAAATGTAAATTTTACAGAAGATAAGGGGGAGAAGAAGAAGAAGAAGGAGAGAGAGAGAGAGAGAGAGAGAGAGAGAGAGAGAGAGAGAGAGAGAGAGAGAGAGAGAGAGAGAGAGAGAGAGCGAGAGAGAGAGAGCACAGTGCTGCATTGGTATTTTAATTATTAAAGAAAGTATTCAGGAGAGCGAAAATAAATAAAAGGAGGGGAAGACGAGGAACGAGCAAATGAAAAAGAAGCAGAGGGCGGTCACCTGAAGCCGTATCTGCGCATGAGCGCGTGCACGAGCGCGGGGTAGAGCGCGGCGCCCGCGGCCGCCAGCAGCTGCGCCGCCGCCACCGCCAGAGTGCGCCGCCGCCGGAAGTACGAGTTGAGGCTGGTGAAGGCGGCCGGCAGCAGCAGCCCCATGCCCACCCCTGCCACACGCACACACCTCCACTCACCTTTGGTATCACTGCATTGGAATGAGAAATACATACAATTAGTTGACACGAAACGCCGAATTGGCGTGGAGAAGGTATTAGGTAGCTAAACAGACACGACTGCAATGTTTGGCTTCAAAACTGACTCACAACATCAGTCCGGATAAAATTCCCATCAGTTCTTGTGGGGTCAAAGGTTGCATTTCTTGACTTAACATTTTCAAAGTAGTTAAGGTAATCAGCTGGCAGATGGCAAGAAGATGTAGTACAGAGTGTATCAGAAGAAATGTTACAAACTTCTAGGACATGCGCTATATCAAAAAGACTGTGTTGAAAATGATCATGTGGTAGAAAGTTTCATAAGGTAGTCCTTTGCTTATGATTGAAACCCATCATGCACTGGTGTTTGGAATGTCTGGATCTGACACCTTACCCACTAAAAGCCCCTACATGTCCCCAAAAGGTTAGAGACTGAGACGCATGTATACACATTTGTAAATTACAATCGTGATAAAACATTTCTATAGTATACCAGACGATCTCGGAAGTCGCACTGCCGCATTTCGGTACTCCGATTACTCCGGTACTCCGATGAGGTTCGAGTCCTGAAGACGGCAGGATTTTCGACACTAGCTTTTCAGCTGGGTCGAATTCAGTCGCTGCCTGCAGGATAATTCTAGCGGCCGGCTGCTCTGATCGGTAGTTTTCCGTGGTTCATTCGATCAACACCAAGCGAATGCCGGAGAAGTACCCTAACGAACGGGCCACGAACCGCGCACGATATTTCTTATCCTCTCCTACACACACGAACACTAACATGCACTACACTACTACATATTCCGGGAGACCGGTCGGGAACTAGAGCTTGTCCCGGCTGAGGCGGTGCTCCGCTAGTGGAGAGTCCTCGTTGGAGGAAACCCGCTAGCCGACGGTAGATCGGCGCCGGATCTCGCCATCCAGCGGGGAAGATACCGCCATCTCCGATGAACAAAGCTACACTTACGGGACTAATGACCTAAGCTCTTGACGCGCCGGAATCACTAACCAACCAACAAGCCGACCGCTTGAATTCTCCTCCAGATAGCGGCTGAATACGACCTATTCATTATCCAACGAGAAAACGAAGGGGAAAGTAAACATTTCCAGTGGGTAGGCAGCCGCTGATTAGCCGTAAGTTTGCGATACACATTCTTCCTCATACTTTTTCAAGGACACGCGTAATAAAATAGTGCCTTGAAATTCAAGAAGATGGTATAATATACAGTAGGAAATAAGATGTAGGCGTCTCAAATAAGTCCAAGTTCACATTACATAATACTTGTTTATTCAAACGAATGGGGTAAACGAAGATACACATACCAAGCGAAGAAGTAGTTCCCATGTAATGGCAGACCGCGCAACACATGTGCTCATAGAGTAGTGAAAATTTTGGAGTGTGCAGAATGAATAAGCGTAAAAGAAACTCGCATTACAGGGGCAAGATAGGTTGTTTAAAATTGTGTATGTGATTGTGTACGTTTCATAACAATGAGGTAATCTGTGTAACGCATTTTTCACTTACATGCCATGTCTAATAATCATCTCCATCGCCGTCAATGTCTGAAATTGTAAATCATTCGCGAGGAAAACTGACAGAATGTGGTGGAACAACTGCTCATATAAACGTATTCAATTCATTAGGAAAGAAGAATATGAAACTCGCAACTTATAAACGATAGAGCTATTGTCAGATTCAGAATAAACGTTTTTTTCACGTAAGTAAAGAATAAATTTAATGTTAAATCAATTACAGATTACTGTACAGCTGTACCAATTTGGGTTTTATGTGTATTAAAAACCATTGTGACGTATGCGAGAAACCAGACGCGCATTTCATGTCGTCTTGTCGACAATTTCATAATAACTTACAAATAATATGTCGAAAGCTTTACTATCCCATAGCCTATGACTATCCTTGCCTATGCCTATGACTATATCCTTGAGAGTTCTACGATCTCTATCTCGAATTGTCAAGCGGTGGTCCGTTTTTCTTGCGCATCCTGCCCCTTGGGATAGAGGGGTATTGTGCAATGTGCGGATGAATTCGAGATTGCCAACAGCCAGCGGTGCCAGCGGAGCGTTGACAGCTGGTAAGATGATGCTCAGTGGCCACTTCGCTCAGTGCCCCTATCTAGCAAGTGCAAAATCCAGCCACCGTCGGGAACCGAAAGCTAAGACCTCCCGGTCAGATGCACTGCAGTGACATCTGTTGATATCCTGCGGGCACAGTCTCTCGAACTCGAATAATAGTATCCCCATAAGAATACTGAATTGAACAAATAGATTATCTCTAGAAAATATAAAACGATATATAATTATACCCAAACAAATTTCGAGTAAAATATGATATGAAATGAGTGTTTACCAGCCAGTGTCATCCCATAGCTTCTGTCAGAGAGAAAAACAAAGATGCGAAAAGTGTCCAATTATTTTAATCAGATTAATTAAATGCGGGCGTTGAGATTTCTTATTTTTTGAACTGTTTGTGAAACATAACAAGTACTCTTGAGATAAGAATAATTACTTCTCGTGGATTAAATGTGCAGAATTTTTCTCCGGAGAGACGTTTATGTCATTCTTTGATAAAGTTCTCATGTGCGAATAGCTGGAGGGATCTTGATTTGCTTGACATTTGAGATAGAAAGCCTTTTAACAAATTAAAAATATAGCAAGTAGCGAGTTTATTCGAGTCAGATGAAATTAGAAAAATCTTCTGAATTTATGAAGGTAACTCATTTACTATAATTGTATAGTTAGCTCTCTTCCAGAACATTCATGCTGGTACTAAAAAACATCTCTGAGCTTCCTCTGCCTGCTTATGCAGACGAAGAGATATCTTGGTAACCCAAAATCAGTGTCCATGGAGTGGGAGACCGAGTAAATTCGGATTAGTTCCACTCTCCTAAATCATGCACGACAAGCTTTTTTTTATCTACTTCCAAAAATAGTTTAAATCTATTCGAGCCAATGCGGACAACAGTTTTATTTTAATTATTGATAGACGTTCTTTGCACTATTTTGTTGCTTACACTCACAAGGGCGATTTAAACTAAATTTTAAATATTAGTATATTATCATAACTTAAAAGTTATATTTTTGGCACTATGCAAAATCCTGAGAATCAGTTTTCACGCTATCTACAAGACATCTATCTTGAAAAGTGTGTTAAACGAACTGCTTATGAACTATCCCTATTACCCTACATAATAGTAGCTTCCCTGATCTCTTTTCCGCGTTTCAGGCTTCATCAAGAGGGTAACAATACTGTTAAGTCAGGCTGTGAACGCGTGCTACTAGCATGTGTCAGTAACTACCATAGATCTCGAACGATATCGAAAACTTCCAAAGGCTACCCTTTCAAAACCGAAGTCTTCCTTATTTGTCTCTCCGCATTTGCGTCTCACACAAAAATGTAATGCTCATGCGCTGAAGGCTGCGAAAGCTAAAGCCTTTGCACCTTGCGGAGGCATTCAAAATTAAGCGGGAAATGTGCAAGCCATATAAAAATGAGACAAGTAGTTGCTAAGGAAATTTAAAAAAAATGCGTATAATAAAGCATTGAAACCAATTTTTATATATTTAGAAAACTGTTACGATAATCTCTATCTTGCAACCTATATCACTGCTTATAGTTATCGTTAATTTTTATATTTTTCAATGTGGAAAAAAATTGACGAGTGATATATTCATAATAATAATTATACATATACTGCAAACTAATATCTCAACAATTTTTAATAAAATGCCTACAGAGATGGATTATTATAAACAAACTACATTAGAATTCTTAGAATACTTCTTAACAAGTGGATAAACCACACAGCTTAAATACACACACATACGTATATAAGACATTTCTATGACATTGAAAGAAAATTTAAGATCGTTCATTAAGAATCGGCTTTTTAGCCTGAGTGAACATTTCTCACTTTGTAAACAGTCGTTTTAAAAGTAAAAATTACTTCGTACTGAAACACAAATTTGACCGGCTAGATGCAAAACTGTCATTGAAGACCGCTTCTGAGCGTTGGTATAACATACTATATAGTAACGTAATATTGTTAAAATTTATTAACAAACTAAAATATTTGTACTAGTGAAATTAAAATGCACCAAATATGAAATTTGCAATTATTTTACATCGATTTTGAGATATTGCACGTTTATGAACCCCGTGATACGTAGTAAAGTAATTAGAAGCTCTCCGAAAACGTAATAAAAAGTTTTAAAATATATTAATTTGTAGATTACTGCATAAGAAAAATTACTTCCGACACTAGGGATCAGAAATGGATTTTCAGGCCTAAAGCGCGGTATTTGTTTATGCACTAACCTGTGTTGCGCTGTAATATGTGTTGCGAGTTTTACAAGCGCCTACTGATTCCTTCGTAGAACAATCTGCAAGATTCTACATTTTCATCTGAAATCCGCTTGATGCACCCCTGGGGTATAACAAATCATATTTAAGGTTGTATTGATGGCGTGTAACACCGTATAATGCCGATCGATAATTACATTTTCTTGGTTCATGCGCTGAAAAATCTTTTATTGATATGTGTGTACATTTGTTTCGACTGCTCTCTTAATTCTTTTCATTTATCAAATGTTATAATCGAGATGACTTGCTCAAAACCGATGGCCTGATTGTCACATTACATTTTGCTAATCAAGTTTTCAATAAAATAACATTTAAAACCAAGACTGAATGTGTGGATGAAACCAGTTTACAACCAAATTCATCAGGTTTTTATCTTAGTAAAGCAGATTTTTCCGCCATAGCTTGAAGATGTTTTGCTTCATGACAGCAAAATGATTCACAACCTTCAAGTACAAAGCAGTAAATTTTAGTAAATTACTACTGTCTTCGTTCGTGAGAAGGTTTTCTTTCGCACATTGCAAATATTTCTCTTTTCTGCATATTCGTTTTGTGGAAGTCTTACATGATACTGTTTATTTTCACGGTGGCGAGGATGTATAATAATACCTAAACAAGCAGCCTAAAGGACAATAGTAACACAATGTGTTACAGGTTCATGAACAATCAGGTGTGATTTAGCATTGCAAGGTTTTATTTTCAGTATTACACAATGAAGAATGAACAAGTGACAAATGAACGATGTCTCAATAACTAAAGAATGAGTAATATTTGTAAAATTATGTTCTCCAGAAACGTGAAGGATATATTGATTCTTTTCGATGAGTTGGAATTCGATGAGTTGCTTTTATAGAATCGGTAAGAACTTTTCTAATATACGACGGCTGGGCTATGAAGCGTAACAAGTTAACGATGATCAATATTCGGAGGCCGTGCGCTCCAACTCTCATAAGGTATAGGTGTTTTTATCAGATGTTTGGGGCATGGTAGCCACTTCACAGTTCCTGCATCTCCTCCGTAACTTCCATTCCCCCTTCTCATCTGGCGATGAAGAAAATAGACAAGAGCTGACGTATGAGACACAGACGTATGAGTTACTTCAGAAAATAAACAAATAGGAAACTCGCTTAGAAGATCCTTCACGGTATCTCAGAACGGTCTGACGGGTCAGAGAGTTAGGTCGAGACGGTGATGGATGTAATTAAGATGTAGTGTTTCCTGGAGTGCTCGCAAGTGGTAGAGGGGAATGCGGTATGAGGTCGCTCAGATAACTAAGGTGAGAAAATACACAGGATGGTTCAGAATAAATGTTATAAACTTCTGGTGCATGTAGGGAGGTCTTTGAAAGATGTTCATTTTTGGTCAATGAACTAATAGTGGAGAATTTCGTTTAACGGAGTCTCCGCGTGATATTCCTGATTGCCGCGCTCCTGATCAATAAACAACTCATCCGGCCCTTGTGCCCACAGCACTTGCCCACAGGAAACTTCTCCCGACGAATGGAATACTACAGGTGGGTTTTTGGAGTAGTTTATACAAACAAGAGATCCTTCACAACATTCTTTTCAGTGAGGTTGCCACATTTTTTTTTTTGAACTCTGGCATTTCAAACTCCAGAAAAAGTCACGTGTCGGCGTATGAGAATCTTTTTCAGCACATTTACTTGCGAATAACAGGAGCGTTTCATTGTTAATTTGTGGACAGGGATCGTGGGAGATCAGTTAATTAGGTCATACATTTTGACGCCCCCACGTTAAAGTGCTCACGTACTTCACGTTTCTGCACCGGGTGCGGTAGCTCAGTGCATCAACTGATGTCACTGCAGCGCCTCTGACCGGGAGGTCCTAGGTTCGATTCCTAACGGCGGCAGGATTTTCAACACTAGCTCTTCAGCTAGGTCGAATTCAGTCGCTGTCTGGAGAATTCCAGCGGCCGGCTGCTCTGATCGGTAGTTTTCCGTGGTTTCTCCGATCAACACCAGGCGATGCCGGGGCAGTACTCTACCAAACAGGCCACGGGCCGCGCACGACCTGTCCTTCCTCTTCCTTGTCCTATCCTCTCCCCTTACACACAAACACTTACAGTAACATGCTCTACACTACCACATGTTCCGGGAGACCGGTCGGGAGCTTGGAGCTTGTTCCGGCTGGGGCGGTGCCCCGCTGGTGGGAGAGTCCTGGTTAGGGGGAAACTCCACTAGCCGACAGTAGGTCGGCGCCGGATCTCGCCATCCAACGGGGGAAGATCACCGCCATCTCCCGAGAAAAAACATGCACTACACTACGCCTAAACAAGCCCTACCGTACCGGATCTATACTGACTTATCGCCTGCGGAGGTCAAACTACGTTGTATGAAATTTCTCGTGAACGATATACTTGCTCTCAAAGTGTTATGGACAGAACAATGTAAATTCAACCATAATTAAATTAACGAATTTCTCGATATTTAAACGGTTTTCAATAAGTGTTCCTAAATTTTCGCATCATTCACTGAAACAATTTTAGAATCTTCTTTGGTTTACCCGAATTAAATTTATCGAACTATTTTAATTATTTATGTGTCTAAATTATATTGATTAATTATGCATTAATTTACTATTTTCTACCTATGACACTGGGAGTTTGTTTAGTTTTGATTGAAATTATTCGCAACGAGTTTTTATTTCATGATTCCACGGTAATACAGTCTGTGCTGATTACCGTACAAAAATGAAAACCAAAATCCTTAAAATGTACTTTTGTAAATATGCAAATTGTGTTCTTATTTTGGTATCATATTGTACGGAAGTTACGTGACCAACATTTTCACATCATTTGAAGTATTAATAAAAAAGAAAATACATGTACTTTATTTAAGAGTATATCATTTTTCAACTGCAAAAAAAATATTCATAAGGTAATGTCTTAAAGTGCCTATTTATCTACATTTTTCAATAATTTTTAATTTGTTTTACTTCAACAACTATAACATACCTAAACATATATTTAGGAACGAACATGAGAAAAAGGTATCTAGAAAGAAGCCCATACGAGCCACTCATTAATTTGCTCCAACCACAGAGCCCCCAGAAGAATGTGCAACCAGAACATACTTATGTCATTTCCAAGCGTTCTCATTTTTCGCGTGGCTGGCCTGGGCGTTCCAATTCCTTTGAAAGGCGCCCGAAGCGGCGCATTCACAGACGCTAGGGGCGCGGGCGGCGCGGGGAGGGGGCGCGACGCGGCTTCGGAGCACAGAGGAAGACGGATGGTGAATTATGGGTAGAGACAGGCAACTAAGCGGGACCCAAAAGCAGGAGAGACAAAAAAACCTCGTGTGGGTTCTGAGGCGACGAAGATGTGTGACATTTACGCATGGAAGTACAAAGGTTGGAGGGGAAGGTGGAATGAATACCGAACCGGAAAGGGGATTAAAAAAAGGGCAAGAGCATCGAGGAAGGAAGAAGAGATGGAGCGGATGCGGAAGAAAACTTGACGTGGAAGCGATAATGGAGATATATTGGAGATGCGACGAGTCGTTTTACCGGAGCTGCGAGAACGGAGGTGTAGATAAACCGGAACCAAAGTGGTGCCAAGATGATAAAGGGCTGAGAGTAGAGGGATCGGAAAGAGGATGGGGGCAGGGTATAGGTCAACGCAAACATTTAGTCCGGAAGCGCCTGCGAGGGCTGACGTGGGAGAGTGCCGTGGGAGAAGGGCAGAGCATGTGGGAGTGGCGTGGAGGGGGGACAGTGTGAAGGGGGGGGGGGGGGGAGGGCCGGAGCGTGGGACAGGCGTGGGCAGAAGGCGGTGTGGGGGGGGGGGAGACGGCAGAGGCTGACGATTGGGGCGTGGGCGGAGGAGGCGACGACAGCCCATGGGTGTGAAGGGAACCAAGAGGGAGGCGTGATGCGGGAGGGCGCCTATGGGTGGGGCGTTGCACATGTAGGATGCTGGGGGTGGCGGCAGCGCCCGCAGCTGTCTGCAGCGCCTCCGGCATCGCAGCCCAGGCAGGTGCTCCGGCGCGCCGCGCCGCGCGTGTTTTGGCGCGCTATCTCCTTATTCTGCGCGCGGTGACAGCCGCCATCCGGGCGACAGCCGCGCGCGCACGCAACCCCCCTCCGCCCCCGCCCCGCCCCCTGCCTCCTCTGCGCCAGCGCTCCCGATAGGTCCCTGCGTGCTGGGGCTTCCTCAGCCTTGTTCCGTATTACAAGCGCGTAATGCGGTGGGGTGAGGAGCGGAATCGGCGAAGCCATTGCGGAATGAAAACGCTGACGAGACCTCGTTTTCCGCTTCGGAACGGGATCCTTTGCAGAGCCAGAACATCGCAAAGAATGATGGCGGATTTTGATCACAACGGCGCCCAGTTCGTATATCGGAATATTCAGCGATGATTGAAACCGATAAAAATTGGTTATGCCAGATCATGTTTGAGATGCAAACGTATTTTCTCTGTAAAGAAAAAGGAGATAAAAGAAGATTGTATTCATTAATAGAGAATAAAATTATTCAAATTTTGCAGAACTTGCAAAACATACAAAACATAAAATATGCATTACATACTATTTCTATGTGTCGTAGACATTTAAGCAACTAATATTGACAGTTGAACTTAGCAGGTCCCAACGCAATACCATCCTATTGTTCTAATCATATATTGTTCTAGTCATAATCATAAATCATCAATTTAGTTGGTAACCGATTGAAATAAAATTAATTTTACCTTTTTTATGCTTCTTTTTTAATTATAGAAATTGAATGGGTGCATGCAGTGAATGAGTAACGATAAAAACTGTTTAGGGATTTGCGTCAAAGAGAAGGCAAGTTGTAGAGCAAGAAAGTACGAGGTGACGACAGTACTTCTCTTTAAACCATTGTGTTGATTAAACTCGTCTCTTCATGCTTGGCGCTCAAGGAAGTGGATTATCTCCTTCCTTAAGTTAGAAAACCCAGGAGAGTTTAATTTGTTTTTGTTGTTGCGTGGGAATTATTTAATTGTCTTGTTACAAGTAGCAAGTGTAAGTCGAGCAAAACAAAGGTAGCAGGTGCAGTGCTGGCAGCGCGCCAGCGCCAGCGCGGGTTTTTGCTCGCGAGGGAGCGCAGCGCAGCGCGGGGTCCGCTCACCCTGCAGGACGCTGTAGGCGACGACGGGGGGAGCCGATGGCGCAATGAGGCGCCCGCCGCCACACTTGGCGGCACGAGAACAGGCGCGCCGCGGCGCCAGCACGCCTGCGCACGCGGCCACAGCGCAGCGTCAGCCGCGCGACCAGCGGCATCGGGTGATGGAGGGAAATAGGTTTCATTTTCGAAGAAACAAGTATATTGTCGCGCCAAGGTTTTTTTCGAAAAAAAGTATATTGGACCAATGTCGGCCAATGAGCGCAGCCTAAGACGGTATGTTAGCGACGCCAATGCACCCAAAGCAGCAGAGGAGGGCGATAGGGAAACCAGGTTTATGTTTTCGAGAAAAGAAGTGGATCGGACAGTGAAGAATCAGGTTAGCAACCCCAACGCACACTCACCAGAGGAGAGGTTTTTTTTCAAGGTTTTTATTGAAAAATATGGCGAGATGAGAGCAGTGTTTGCAACGTCCAAGGCAGCTCTCAACCAGCGGATGGGGAGGAGGGATAATGGGGTAAACCATTTTTTTTCGAGAAAAGAAGTGGATTAACCAATGTTAGAGTTTAAAAAATATCAATTTGTATTACTTTCTTCTCAAGAAGCAATTAAATATTGCAAATTTGATGTATAATAATGAAATCGGAATTAGAATCATATAAAAAGCGCAATACTCGACCTTAAAACCGTCGAAAGAATTGGGCGTCTAAATTGCTCAGGCAACTGGACGTAAACTAGGGGACTAGGGTTAGAGTTCCTGTCAGGGTTATGATTCATTGAACAAATTTAATTAGAAAATTCTATATAATAATGGAGTAAGTAATGACCTACATATTTCAGGTGGGAGGACTGAACCCTCTTAACCCTTCCCTGGGTACAATAACATGGCCTGCTAATTTATAAAGCAAAACTGAACAAAAGCATTTTGAATTTGTACTACATATCGAATTTTTTGACTAATTCCGTTTGATGATGACTGTTTTGATGTAGACATTCGAAATTAATTCATAAACACATTCCGTGATTTTACGATGTTTCAGGCACTACATTTATGGTGCCTAATTTCAGCATTAAAAGAAACAAATGCGACTTTCTTATTAATCTCATTTACGACTTTTAAAATTATATTTACGCATACAAGATTGGTTGGGTAGCCTGCTTAATTGGTGGAGAGACAACCGTTCTTTATGCGTTCGGAAAATTATCAAAGAGTGTCAGTGCTTATCACTGGCCATTGTTTCAAATTACAATCCAACTTATTCGACCACGTACCTTCATTCACTCTAGAGTTTTGATATTCACGCTAACCCAGTCTGAGGAGCACAAAATTCGGTTAATTATTCTACCAGTTATGTCTTTCAGTGTCCAGTCTCCAAGATAGTTTAAATTGGAGTGATCCATTTAAGTTCTAGAAGACCAAAATTTAAAGCAAGAAAACGCTCTTACACTACGTAGAATAAGCTAATTATATTGATTTTCAACGCCCGAGCAAGTCATTTTTTGACAACCACGTTGCAAACAGCAACATGGTTGGCAAGCTTCAATTTCATTTTAATTTAGCTATATATGATAGTCGTCAAACACTGAGAATTGTTTCTCTCTGGAACGAATCACGGTGGCACATACACTACTTTTCTCGTTGCTTCCTGGTTTCATAACATAAAAAATGTAACATAAATTCCAATGGCAATACAGTTTGAAACAATTACATTTATTATAGAACATGTTATTTATTCAATTTATACTGCGTATTAAAAAATAAACCCTTATTTTTGTTTTTAAGAAGCTATTTTTATCTTCCTAAAATGTCAGGTTTTAGAGTCTAAAATTCTTAAATGATTTTAAAGCGATGGTCACCAAATTTTGACATATGAATATAACAAGACCCATAAGCGTATGAATTGAAGTCCAGCGGTAGCTGTATTTACGCACCATTTAGTACGCGGGGACCGCAATTAATGTCAATAACCTAAATTCTCTGCAGAAATATTTTGATGAATTTTCAATATTTAGGCCGAACTGTCGACAAAAAAATTATTTTTAATTCAAAATGCATACGCAATATTATTTCAAATTAAGTGTAGTCAATTATTTTAATGAAACATTTATCTCTCCCAAACACAAATATAGGCAGCATTTTGCGAATGTTGAGTAATAAACAGCGCATTTATCTAGCTCAATAAAAACATCTCTGATATTTCAGGAGTAACAATTTGAGAGTGGTTTTGAACAATTTTGATTGGCTGTTTGATGCAATGTGTGAGAGGTAATTTGTTTAAGAAAGGAATGTTTCAAATACACTACAAGAAGGAAGTGATGGAAAAAGAGCTGCAGGAGCGTAATAATTGACGATTGTTCCTTATTTAATTCAATTTTTTTGTTCAATGTTCAGAGAGAAGATGTTGCTGATCAGAATATTTTTATTACTGAAGATCTTTCCGTTCACGAAGCAATCATATATTAAAGAAATAATAAAAAGAAAAAATATAAATTAAATTGAATGTATGCAAAATTGAATATATAAAAATTAGAAATAAAATGGAAAATTATACAATTAAATTAAAAATATACGTTAAATTCTATGTAGCTGCATCAGCAAATTGAATCGTACTAGCAGCGTCTACGCAGTTGTGATAAAGAAGTCTGAAATTCTGCTGTTTCCCGAAGTGCAAGGGTTTAAGACGAAAGAGCGACGGTCGGAAAGGGGGGGGTGCGGTGGAAGGGTGAAGTGCGGCTGGGCATGTGGTGAACGAGGGTGAGGACGGATGAAGGCGGCTCTCAGGCGGTGTTAAGAATGTACATTGGTCTCATTTTAGCATTTTATTTTGTGCCGAGAGTTTAGGATTTGCTGATTAAGCCAAATTATGTTATGGGTATGCATCTTATTGTGTATGCGAACGGAATTTCATATTTTCATTAATATTTTTATCAATTCATAAACATATTTTCAGATTAGCTTGGGCAAGCTTGAAAATTCTTAACAAGAAAATATCGATCTAACAATTTGATGAATTTGTTTGAAATAATACAGCTCGCCAGCAATTTCAGCAGGTGGGAAAAGTTCTATATTTCTTCCAAAAAAATTTAAAAAATCAAATGGTTAATGAAGAGAAGATTGATGAAAATGATTTGCAGTTTACGCGCAACAAATGCGCGCTCTCACCGGGCATGAAGGACAGCGCGAAGTAGAGGCCGCTGAGGAAGGTGAAGTCGCTAGTCTCGGCTCCAACGTCACGCAGCCACTTGTCGAAGATGAGGCCGAAGCAACTCACGGGCCCCGTCGTCACCGCCTGCCATACACAACGCATTTCTCTCTCGCGCTCTCTCGCTCTCGCTCTCTCTCTCTCGCCTGCCTCTCCTCGCCTCGCTCGCTCTCTCGCCTGCCTCCCCTCGCTCTCGCCTCGCTCGCTCTGCTCTCGCCTCCCCTCTCTCTCTCTCTCTCTCTCTCAAGAGCACCTTGGCGAAGGGAAATTTATTTACTACATTCAAAGATGTTATCTTAGTAGAATCTTAAATTTAAATTGAGGCACATTTTTAAAAATATAGGTTTTAGAGATAAATATAGGTTTTAGAAAATTATTAACAAATTAATATCTGTCAATAATTAATATGTGTTGTTGTAAAGATCAAGCATAACAGACAATTGTTTTAAACTTCCATTATATTTACATAAAATTAATAATTAGAATGAATGTATTCAGTTGTGATATAGAAGTCAATATAAATTTTAGTATGATGCTAGTTAGTATATGATTTCCTTATGTATATGTTGTAATGACAATAACTTGCTGTTGTAATCTCTTTTTTCTTTCAAAAAATTACTGATTATTAGACAAATGTTTTGTGGTGAACATGAAATTGTTAAAAATATGTGACATTAATATTTATGTAAAGATATTGTTTTGACATTGTAAAGATACAGGTTATAAAGAAATAGTTATTCTTGACCCCTACGACTCAAAAAAATAGAAAATGATAACCTACACAATTTCAATCCCAGGTTACATGTCGCATTCTTAGAAGTAATAATTTAATTTTACATTACGTACATAAACGTCGATTAACATTATAATCGACGTTTCACGGTATCATCTTCTTCATCAGACAGTTTTACATTACGATGTCAAGTATGTAAAATGTTCAAGGAAAATGGATGTCAGTGGGTCGCCTTTGAATTGCACTCATTACTTAACACTAAAGTTAAGACATCGTTATGTCTTCTTTGGATTTTTCATTAGGTGCCATACGGTACAAGTTGCGGCGAATGATACGTCACTGATAACAGCGTTATCAGTATTAGGTTTTATTGAAAGAACATACACCTAGTAGTGGGTAAACTGGCAAATGGGAAAACAAAACGCAAAATCAAGAAGAGAAATTGTCAGATCATAACAATGTGTTTCTAAGGAAAACAATTTATGAATTGTTAAAAAAACCCGGAGTATAAAATAATAAATTAATAATATCAATTCAAGACTCGAAAATATAATTAAAAAAGAGCTTTACCGAATCATGACTAAAGTAATAATTTCAAAATAGTATTTTAATATCTTCGGTTTCATTAATATTTTTTTTCATTTTTCCAGATATACTTGATATCATACGTAAGATTCACCCAAGGCTAAATTACGCTAGTAACGTACACAATGTTTTAAATTAAAAGAACATGTAGGCCATTAGCATAAAATGGGAACAGTAGTAAATTGGAGTTTAGCTCGCCCAGTTCAGTATTTAATATGTTTATACTGCATAAAGTGTATGCAAGATATTTTATGTTGATTCATTGATTTTCTCTTAGCCCAGCTATTTACTCCAGACACATTTGTTCAACAGCTTTGTATATTTACTTTGTTTCCTTTCTTGATTCATCAACTTTTATATTAGTCCTTAAAATAGCTCACAATAGATCATGATTAAGCTTAAAATACATTTTGTAGTTAAGGTAGTTATTATGTGTGTAATGTGGACGCCGAAAATTAGTTGAATTTCCATTTATTGAACGGAACATCATTATCCTTAGTTAAAACATTTATTAAATCTACCAATAATTAAGTGCGATCATGATTTGTAAAAAGTAGGCTCTCATTTTGAGCTGAGGAAATTTTTTTTTTTAACTACCACAGGAGGCACAAAAGCACGAGTTGTAATTTCTCCAATCATATACAATCTCTCTCATAAAATTTGTTTAGTATTTTACTACTATTAAAACCGCAAAGCACGTTTTCAAGTAAAATCATCTCAGTTTTCACGACAAGATCATCAACAAACGTCTCATTTAAGGAACTGAGAGCCAACAACATGTAGCCCACTTTCGTCGCCACATTTCCTCCTTTCAGCAGAGAGCAGACGAGCGTGAACTCACGAAGGTGATGCCGACGCCCACCACGACGACCCATCCCCAGCCTCCGTCGGGCGCGCCCATCTCGACGGCGGCGGCGGCGGCTGCGGCACCGAGAACACAGCGCGACTGGCGCGCGCGCCCGCGTCCCCGCGCCGCACACACGCTCACGCGCCAGCACGCACGCACGCGATCCCCGCGCCAGACGCGCTCGCGCTCGGGTCGCAACCTGCGCGACGTCGCAGCCGCCGACCCTTCGCGTGACGCAACGCGCCACGTAATGCGTTTCCAGGGCGCGCAAGCCAGCCGCAGCGGAGGCTGCTGGAGGCGATGCGCTCCGCAGGGAGCGGGAGGAAAAGAGTTCTCGTTTTTAGTGATACCGGGCGCGGTAGCTACTATGAGCGTAAGTTCCGTTAGTGGAGTGCATGTTATGTCTAGGAATGTCGCGGTGTTCGTGCTCCACTTGGAGATGAGATCCGGAGCTCACCTTCGGCGGCTTATGGGTTTTGATTGATTGATTGATTTTTCGTGTTTCCGGGCGCGTCAACTGCTTCGGCCAATAGTCCCGTTAGTGTAGTGTACGTTTTTTTCTCGGGAGATGGCGGTGATCTTCCCCCGCTGGATGGGAGATTCGGCGCCGACCTACCGTCGGCTAGTGGGGTTTCCGCTCTAACCAGGACTCTCCCACCAGCGGGGCATCGCCCAGCCGGAACGCTTTAAGCTCCTGACCGACCTCCCGGAATAGTGGTAGGCAGTGCATGTTAGTGTAAGTGTGAGTGTAAGGGGAGAATAGGACAAGGAAAAGGAAGGAAAGATCGCGCGCGGTCCGTGGCCCGTTTGGTAGGGTATTGCCCTGGGATTCCCTGGTGTTGATCGGAGAAACCACGGAAAACTACCGATCAGAGCAGCCAGTCGCTGAATTCTCCTCCAGACAGCGACTGAATTCGACCAAGCTGAAAAGCTAGTGTCGAAAATTCTGCCGCCGTCAGGACTCGAACCTAGGACCTCCCGGTTAGAGGCGCTGCAGTGACATCAGTTGATGCACTGAGCTACCGCTACCGGTTTATGAGTTTTCCTCTTTCATTTATCTCCTCCAGCGAGATGTCCTCCATCGCTGTATCTGTCCTCACGGGGTTCCTTGTGTAACGTTTCAACTTCGTTGGCGGATTTGCCAAAGTTAACATGAGATGTAAATAAATATTGGAAACATTGTTAAAGGTTACGATAGTAACAGAGAGTATTGATATGATATAAAAAAGGTTGAGAGAAAAGACGAAAACGATGTTGATAAAAGGTTGGAACTAGGAATTGTATGAATTGTATGTAACCTCTGAAAGTTTAAATAAATTGTTATTTTAAAAGAAAGAATCTATCTCATATGATATCTGAAAGTGAAGAACAACATAATAAAAGGATGTTGTATGGATATATAAAGTT
The DNA here is from genome assembly GCA_964035755.1 of Teleogryllus oceanicus. Taxonomy (NCBI): domain Eukaryota; kingdom Metazoa; phylum Arthropoda; class Insecta; order Orthoptera; family Gryllidae; genus Teleogryllus; species Teleogryllus oceanicus. Next base: position 33,387,376 of record CAXIVR010000003.1, read on the forward strand.
GTAACGGCCAGTTAATAAGGCAAGGTAACGTGGACGTTACAAAATTGGTGGCAGCGGTGGTACGACGTGGAAATTATTAGAAGAAGCGGTGGTACGACGTGGAAATTATTAGAAGAAGCGGTGGTACGACGTGGAAATTATTAGAAGAAGCGGTGGTACGACGTGGAAATTATTAGAAGAAGCGGTGGTACGACGTAGAAATTGTTAGAAGAAATGGTTGCAACAACTTGGTGGAACAACGCGGTGTGCCTGGATTTGTAGTTCGCGGAAAGGTGTTCAAAGAATCAGTGTTGGTTGCTGTGGTTGGTAATCAAGACGTATTAATTGCAGTGGTGGTTCTGCGTGGAGTGAAAAATTATACGAAGGAGAACTGTGGAATGTTTTAACCATATCTGAAGATTTTGAAGAAGCCTAGAAACTGTCAGATTGAAACGTGAGTGACATCTGATGTGTGTGAAACGGGTATTCAGATAGATTAATTTAAGTGTGTTTCCTTGTTGAACTGGTCAAACAAAGATAATGGCTTTTTTTAATAAATGTAAGAAAAGTCAATTAATCAGTTTAGCTAGGGAATTGAACTGCGAGGTTTCGGAGAAAGAAACTGTTAAGAATATTATAAAAAAAATATCGGAAACAGAGGATTATGATGAAACTATAGTAAAAGAGATTTTAGAAACAGTAAGGTTGGAAGAAGAGGATAGATTACAAAAAGAGGAACAAGAAAGGGAGGATAGGATACAAAGGGAGAAACACGAAATTGAATTGGCAAAAATTGAGTTGGAAAAAGAGGAACGAGAAAGGGAGGATAGGATACAAAGGGAGAAATACGAAAGGGAAAGGGAGGATAGAAAAGAGGAACGAGAAAGGGAACACGAAATTGAACTGGCAAAAATTGAGTTGGAAAAATGTAAGGTGATGTCGAGAAATACTTCTGAAACAAACAATATAAATAATGAAGGTCAATTAACTCAGGGATTACAAAGTAAAAATTCATTGAAACTCACACAGTGCATGAAACATTTTCAATCAAATGAAAATGATATTTCTTTATACCTTCAACAATTTGAAAATTTTGCTTCTGCTGATGACATTTCTAAAGACCAATGGGACCTTTGTTAATGACATTTGCAGGACATGATGCGGAATATATAACGAGAGAAATGGTAGGGGAAGTAAAAGATTATGATGAAATAGTGAAAATATTATTGAGTAAATACAAAGTAACCGCAGAAAAATTACGACAGAGATTCCTTTCGATCAGAAAAACACCAGATAAAACGTGGAAAGATATTGCTTATGAGCTAAAACTAAGTCTTAATGGTTGGTTAGAAGGCGTAAATGTATACTCATTTGAGGAAATAAAGGAATTACTAATAACGGAACAAATAAAACGATGCGTTCCGTTTGTAGTTAAAGAGCATCTAGTTAGCAAATGGACTAAATATACAAAACCTCGTGACATAGTTGAAGAATTAGAAAATTATGACATTACAGAGAAAATTTTAAATTGAAAACTTGTGATCAATATTTACTAGAAAAAAAAATAAGATTTATAAATCAGCTGATACTACAAATTCTATGAGAAATCCAAAATTCAAAAGGAAAGTAATAAAAGTTGATACAAAACAGGAAATTGAGGAAGGATTCGAAGAAAGGAAAGAAGTACACTGTTATTTTGTAACGGTATAGGACATATAAAACCATTTTGCCAAAATATAAAAAATGGTTGAAAAGAATATAGGATCTGAGCACGTTAATTGTTTAAAAACTTCCAGTAAAGATTTATTAGCACCTTATACGTTCGAAGCTTATATAAATGGAAAAAATTGAAAATTTTGCTGATTCCAGGTGCTTCTATAGATTTAAAGGAAGAAAAAATGTTAGACAAGAACATTATATTGAGAAAGAGTCTGGGTATGTACTCTAACAGAAAATCCCATATGTTTGCCGTAGCAGAAGTAGAAATCTGTGTAATTTGGAAAGGTTTATGGAAAAGCGGTAGTTTTCAGATAAGTTAGACAGAGATGAGTATATATTAGGAAATAAAACTGCAAAATTGATAAAAAAATTTGGGATAGAGATCTTAGAGATGAAATTAATGTATTAAACGTTAATGAAGGAGAGGAATGTCAAAATAATAATGAAATAGAAACGAACGAAGAGTCTGAAGAGAATGAAGAATCCATGAAACAGAAAATCAAAAGTATGATATAGATGACAAGAATAAATATTTCACCAAATTTCACGAAGATAGAGCTGTGAAAGAAAAGGATTCTGAACCATCTGTTTGCAAGATTCAATTGATTTGAAATGTTTATCTTTGAAGGATGAAGTCAAATCTGAGAAGAACAGATTATTGAATTGAAGGAAAGAGTATGGTTTTGGAGGAAGAAATAGAGAACAAGAAAACATTACTTGTTGAGAAAGATAGATGTTAGCTAAAAGGGAAATGATAATCGGTGAGGATAATAAAGAAATTTTGAATTAAGGGACGAAATTGCTGTCAAGAACCAGAATCTGATGAGAAAATAAGAGAAATCAACAAATTATCTGAAACAATCAATACGTTTCAAAAAGATAACTTTGATAATGAATGCAAGATATTGTATTTGCAAAATGAATTGGAAAATCTTCAGAAATCAATTAATGTAGAACTGAGTCTTTTAGGAAAGAAATTGAGGAGAAAGATGCGAAACTTCTAGATACTGAGAGTAAAGTGATTTTTTAAAAGAAGAAATAATTTTGAAAATGAAGAACTTTCGTCAAAAGTGGCAGTAGTTTCCGCTCACTGTACAAGTAATGACAATTCTGAATTGCAGAAAACATTAATTCCTTGCAGGGGAAAATTTAATTCTGTCAATAAAGTTTATAATACTGAATTGAATCTCTTCAGAAGCTAGTTGCAGATAAAGATAGTCTCTGTGTCATAAATTGGAGAAAGAGTTAACTCTCAAATATATAAAAGAAAAAAAAAATGCAAATTGTAAAATTTTAAGATGGAGTTTGATATTTCAAGCATATAACGTTCAGATTCAGCATAGACATGGAAAGGCACATGGGAAAAGCTGATTGTTTATAAAGGTTCCGCAAATTCATTTCCGGACTAATCTAGTTGTCATAAAATAAAAGTTATTATTGTATATTAATTTTAGACTTTGATTATAAGAATTATAAATTTTGGCACCAAGGTGACCAAAATTTTGAAAGAGGGAGGTGTTTGTAACGTTTCAACTTCTTGCTGGATTTGCCAAAGTTAACATGAGATGTAAATAAATATTGGGAAAAATTGTTAAAGGTTACGATAGTAACAGAGAGTATGATATGATATAAAAAAAGGTTGAGAGAAAAGACGAAAACGATGTTGATAAAAGGTTGGGAAATAGGAATTGTATGAATTGTATGTAACCTCTGAAGTTTAAATAAATTGTTATTTTAAAAGAAAGAATCTATCTCATATGATATTTGAAAGTGAAGAACAACATAATAAAAGGATGTTGTATGGATATATAAAGTTGTAACGGCCAGTTAATAAGGCAAGGTAACGTGGACGTAAACTACCGATCAGAGCAGCCAGTTGCTAGAATTCTTTCCCCCAGACAGCGACTGAATTCGACCAAGCTGAAAAGCTAGTGTCGAAAATCCTGCCGCCGTCAGGACTCGAACCTAGGACCTCCCGGTTAGATGCGCTGCAGTGACATCAGTTGATGCACTGAGATACCACTACCGGTTTATGAGTTTTCCTCTTTCATTTATCTCCTCCAGCGAGATGTCCTCCATCGCTGTATCTGTCCTCACGGGGTTCCTTGCCCGCTTGAACAAGGGATCCGAAGGAGACCTACGACGACTTACAGCTTACTCATTGGAAATGGACTGACTTCTCTGATATTCCGTTGCCAAACAAACGGAATTGCTGCTTACTCGTCTTTGAAAATTAAATCTGCACTAGTTACTCAAAGTATGAGTCTCTAGCTCTACACTCACTCGAGCAGCACGGGAGTAGTGCTAACTTTAGATGATTTACAGCCCGTGCCCTGTAATAACGTTTAGAAAAACATTCTTAACTCTATAATAGTGTTCAGGCAATTCGAGATAGACCTTACTTTAAGGTAATTTTTTTTTCTAACATTAATCCCCAAAATTAATATTTTACTTAAACTATTCTCTGACATATTTATCCTTATATCCATATTCATATTTACAATTAACACCTTTTTTATAATAAATCATCCTCTAGCTATCACCTCATTAATCAGTATACAAACACTAGTAATCTGCTTAACCACAGGATCAATTTCATACCAATTTTGATTATCTTATATTCTCTGCATAATTTTCCCAGGAAGAATATTAGAATTATTTATTACATCACAATTACTTCAAATAAAACCATATTATATATAAAAAGTTTTTCTAAATAAATTATCAACGTTACAACAGAAAGCAGTAATTTAAATCAACTCTACAATTATCCAACTTCCTGCTAACAATTATCTATCTTCTAATCACATTAATCCTTATGTAAAAATTACTTCTTTTAAGAAGTTCTCGTCGACATTGAAACTAATGAATAAATCTTTGCGAGTAGGTAACCTTTATTTAAAATACTCAACATGAAATTTTGATCCTTATTAGATATGTTAATCATTTTGTATATATGTGTAGTGTTGTTTTAGGTAATAGACGTTGATTAAACAGTACGCAGCTGGATTTTTAAATTAAAAATAGTTTGAATATAACAGTAAAAATGGCAAAAGTAATTTCCAAGAGCTTGTAACAAGTCTAAGCGGAGATTGTAGGCTCTTGAAAAACCCCGTTTAAACCCATGAAAACGTTACAAATCTTTTGATACACTTTTTGATGGAAGGTTCATTCAATATATCCCAATATAATATTTGCGTAACTACGAGTGACCATGCGTTCGTTATTCACGGTTAGACCACTTTCAGTGCACCTATCGAGACATGAGGTGCCATTCGATTGATTGATTTTTTCGTGTTTACGGGCGCGTCAACTGCTTTGGTCATTAGTCCCGTTAGTGTAGGGCATATTATTTTCTCGGGAGATGGCGGTGATCTTCCCCCGTTAGATGGCGAGATTCGGCGCCGACCTACCGTCGGCTAGTGCGGTTCCTCCTAACCAGGACTCTTCCACACAAGCGGGGCACCGCCCCAGCCAGGACAAACTCTAAGCTCCCGACCGGTCTCCCGGAGTATGTGGTAGTGTAGTGTATGTTAGTGTAAGTGAGTGTGTAAGGGGAGAGGATAGGACAAGAAAGTGGAAGGAAAGATCGCGCGCGGTCAGTAGCCAGTTTCGTAGAGTACTGCTCCGGCATTCATCTGGTGTTGATCGGAGAAACCACGGAAAACATCCGATCAGAGCACCCGGCCTCTAGAATTCTCCTCCAGACAGCGACTGAATTCGACCTAACTGAAAAGCTAATTTCGAAAAATGCTGAATGTCCTGCCGCCGTCAAGACTGGAACCTAGGACCTCCCGGTCAGAGGCGCTGCAGTGACATCAGTTGATGCACTGAGCTACCGCTCCGGGTGGTGCCATTCGACGCGTCTCGTTCTCCTGGAGGGCAATTGAAAATTTGTTTTTGGATTCGACTAGAAGATTCTGATAAGTTTCCAAATATGTATTTTTGCATGTTTTAGTGCTGCGATATCAATGGCTAGATGTGGAATTAAACCAACGCCACTACTGATTGTTGCCAAGTTCAACAAGTGAATCGCGCGGAAGAATGTCAATAAGTGACGCTGCTTTGAAAAGTATTTATTAGAAGTAAAGTGTTTTCTCATAACTAACACTTTATTTCATTGGGAAATATAGTTATTCAAATTATCGTTTCCGTGTTGTTGCGGCAGGAAGTATTATTCCTTGACGAAGAACATCATGGATAAGAGCCCAAAATTATTGCTTATTTATCCTTGAAAATAGATTTTATTACACGAGAGTTTTTTTAATTTTCAAAATTTATGTAGTATATGACTCAGTGTAGGGATCACAGAATTTTGAAAATGTGCACAGAATTCACTTCTCCCCATAGCACGTCATACGCAGTTTCAACTGTTTTTGACATTAAATTAAATAAATTGCATAAAAATACAAAACAGTTGACATTTTATATTTATACTGTGATAAATCTGTCAAGCTCCCCGGTGGGCTAGCTATTTGTGAAATTTTATAACACTAATTTATTAAATTTTACCTCCACACAATCATGGGTTCGGCATACAATACATTCGGCTCCTTACCTGTTGCATGTAGACGTGTCATTTTGTACAGAATCAAGATTCCTGGAAGTTCTATTGATTTAAATTATTAGATTGATGGTAACTCCTATAAATTATCAGCTTTTTTCAACAATAAAAAATTTAAGGGGAAAGATACAGCTTACAGCAGTTAAATTTTTATTACATTTCCACTTTTCTTCTTCAATAAAATCGTACTCCACAGCAATGTAAATGAACTGACACACCAAAATATCTTTCTTCTGCGTGGAAAAATTTGTTTTTAACTAATTTTTTTAAAATCAAAATTCAACCGTTTTTCATGCACTGACTTAATGTTTCCGTGATAACTCAAATAATTTTAAAAATGTTTACAAATTTCTTCTATTAATTTGTTGGCAATACGCTCAGCTGCAACATCATGCTCTTTCATTTAGATCTCTGGATAAATAATATTTTTAATTTGAATCCAAAATAAATATATATTATTAATAGTTTTTTCTCAGTTTTATAATTTTTATTTAAAAAAAAAAATTTAAAATTATTTTATTTAGAAACTAAAAACGGTAATTTAGAAAACAAGGGAAGAAGTTAGATTTATGAGTTTCTCTTACCTTACTACTCTAAAAGACGCATGATGCAGCGACATACCTTTTAAATAACTCGAAAACTATTGCAGATATCGAAATATTTTTTTCGCCAAAATATTCCTGAATAATTAATGTATAGGAAAAAATTCCAAAATAGAATTTTTTAAGGGTTTAAGGTGTATCTTCCCCCTTAACATTTATTCTTATAATCTATACATTACAATTTTATTAATTTTATGTGAATTACTTTTCACCATAAAACATTAAAACACCGTACGGGTTTGACCGTACGGGTTCGTGAACTTACTATAATATCTTGACAGATGGCTCCTCGGCTGACTAGCAGAAGGTCGTCCATGGAATCCCTGTCACACCAATCGTAGCGTTCTTGCCTAAATTTAAAAATGTTCCAAATGTCCTGGACGATTAATAGGAATGAATATTTCCCACAAAATTAATACACTGTCGCGACTTTCTCCATATGTGTTTCGTATGAAAACCCTACTCGCGACTGACTATTTTCTGATACTTATTGAAAAATTCTAAGGAGCTACCCTAATATACATATATCCCCTCCAACACGGAGTTTATTTAATTCAAACTTCCAGCTACTACATTAATAGAATTACAATTACAATTTACTGCTACAATTAACAATACTAAGTCTCAAACTAATTATAAATTCCCCTCACTATCATTTAAACAATACAGTCCATGCTCAAAATCCGTTTCACCAACCGCTTGTACGTTCCTTCAATAATTTTCTACAGAATCATCCATTGCGTCTTTCTAAAAGATCACGGCCATCCAATAGCCTCTTCACACCTTCTATACATAATGTGTTCGGGACCGTGTCCATCTGCACAGCGTCATGACAACAAGCATGGAATATTAAACTTTGTTGATCGGTTGTCCTCAAAACGCGTATTCTTTGACTTCCGAGTCTGAAAACAATGCTATTATTCCTGATGCTGGATGCTGATTTTATCATTTAAACTAAACCCAGGGTTCTTGGCTTATCACAATACAGATTCGCCTACAAACTATTAGGACAATTGCAGAAATGAACACAAATTAAACTGAGATGTAAGATTTTTTCTAGGGCTTTTATCCACCCGAAGGAACGCATATTCAACACACTTTCGGGCTCTTCTGATTTCGGTTCAGCAGAACGCGGGGCCCTCCGCGACAAAACATACGTAGGAGACAAAAGTCAAGCAACCATACATAAGGTGGAACTCGAACCCGCGACTTTTGGGACCGAAGCTCTGAGTCGGAACACGCTATTAGCTACCTCGGCCATCTAGGTCGGCTTGAGAAGTTTCAGTCTCTTCAAAAATTAGTGGACAAATATATAATTGTGGGCCCACCAACTATGGGCCACTCCCATAACTTCTAAACGGTTCACGGTATCGACATACTGTTTTCTCTCAACAATGCGGAATCATGGGGCAAGTAATAGGCCGCATTGTTGAGAGGAGAGTGGAAAGGTTCCGGGGCTGCGGTTTTGTTGAAATATTTTTAGCTTTCAAGAAATTTAATCATCTTTAAAATGAACTATATATTTTTCTCGCCAGCAATGGATAGATCATGAAAAGAGAAATCCAATGATGTTTCATATGTTAGTATGTTTTTATATTATTATAGTATAGTTAGTATGTATCATATGTTAGTAATTAAACGGACAATATTTCCCCTTGTAACTTTCGCCTTTGGAGAAGGTAGTCTTCGCGACGCCGAGCCTGTTACGGACGGCAGTGCCCGAAGCAAGCCACCTTCCCAAAGGCCCCGATCAAGGGCTACTAAAGGAAATAATGTCCGTTTAATTTAAAATCACATGTCAGAAAGCCTATTTTCACACTAAAATTTCTATCAAAATACTATGAACAAAGTCTGTACAGATTATTACTAAAGAATGCAAAAATAGAGTTGTAGCTTTCCTTTAAAATCGACCCAGTTTCTGTAGCTGCGTGACGAAGAAAATCTCAAGCAGGCGAATATTGCTAGTTACGGTGAAGCGAATAAGTCATATTACCTCACAATCCCCTCGGACGCTCTTACCCCCAAGCATGGGAAACTAACTAGGCCCATGTATGCTGGCCTAGTTAGCCAATCTTTCACAATATAATGAAAAGGAACTATTTTATTTTCTGTGAATTTTATCTCAATGCTCAGCAATATTGGAATGAGATCGCACATTACAGGGTTTCTAATTCTGCAAATCACATTTCGGGTGGGTGGGTGTTCGCAGTTGACTGCTACATTAAATCAAATTTTCAGTTTTCATACAATTATTATATACAAAGGACAGAGTTTTTTCACAGTCCGGATAGTGTATACTTATTTATACGTATAGAAGAAAAGGAAAATTTTTTTGTCAATATATATACAGATGTGAGAGCGTAGGCTTCAGAGCCAGTAGTATTTAGCTGTGCGGGAGATGCCGCGTCCTAGGCACAGTTGCCAGCGCTTCAGATGCCAGGCTATGACCTTCCTCATGGAGGAAGGTCGCAGGTGCCTTCGCGGCGTCTACCGTACAGCCTAGTACGTACGTGCAAAAGCCTTATTTTTTTAACTATGGCCCAGCAATTTAAATAAATGTGAAAAAATTCACAAGTGTCCTGAGATGAAGTTTTAAGATTTTTTCATGTCTGGGTCCGTGTTCTAAGACACAGAAAAACAGGTCTGGCAAATTCGGGTTCAACCTGTTCCCCTTCATTTCTCAACATGTCTTCCACTTATCCTTCACTTGTGGCCGATTTATGTTCTCATAAACTGCCAAAAACTATCGTCTTTCCTCAACGTATGATATACATGCGCAAAGGATTAGAAAGATTTAAAAAATGAGAATTTGTAACTAAATTCCAAAATAAAAATAGTATTAGGTGCTACAACAATGTATACAAATGTATAATAAATACTAAAATAAATGCACAGAACTGTTGCAGTCATTTTCAAAGTATATTTAAAGTCAAGGGATTTAAAGGCGAAAAATGTTTTTTATTTTTTTAACTGGATCCCAGCTGTCGAAACATCTGAAAAAATCACAACAATTCGTGTTTTAAGAGGAACGTTTGAGATTTTTCGAGCTTGTTCCAGGTTCTAAGAGCCAACAACTTTTTTCAAAAATATTTTTTATTTAATTTGGGTCTGAGAAATATAAAAAATATTTTTCTCATAGTCATTATCTTCATATTTACATATTTTTTCATCAGATAAAAAGTGTTAAATTGCCGAACAAAATTAAAATTAAATAAAGCACCTTTGTGATGGAGAGGGGTGTGTGTGATGGGACAAGGGCTGAAAAAACTTTCAAAAATATAATTTTTATGTTAGAATTATAACGTAACCACTCATACGTCATTTGGTTTAGGGGAAATTTTTACCATCTTATGCAAGGGTATCCTTTGCACGTATATTTTAAATGTACACATTGTGAAAGGACAAACTAGCACTGAAAAAAATTTTTAACTGCCATTTCAACAAATATGATAATAGGATTTGTTCATTCACTTTACAAATGTTTCTTATTTTTCAAAAAGTTACGTACGAAGTTGGAAAAGTTTCTGAAGGTAAGTTGGCAGCGAAAATGAATGGTTTTTGCGGACCTTGTAGGTACCAATCTCCCCATTTAACTTACGTATGAATAAACAGTAAAAACAAACTCCAACAGTCATCATCAATATTATACCATTATTTCACACCAAGTGTTAAAGAAGATCCATAAATAAAGAGATAAACATTTACAATGACATTTAGAGACAATTGCATTATTTATGCTTTTTGTATTATTTTGATTACGAATATGTTCCTCCATTTTTTGGTACTACTTAATATGTAATGATATGTAATATTACTTTTTCTGTATATATCTTAGATATATATTAATGGCTTATCTTTATATAACTGTCAAATTTATTTCATTATTTAGTCGTTTATATCTTGTAGTTGATGGAATATATAAATATATTTTTGTTAAAAGATTTTGAAAAATTCTCACTAAAAGCAAAATATTCAAGTGCGCGGTCACCTTTCGTATCCCCCTTCAACCGTAAAGTGAAATCCGCCCAGCTGCAAAGGGAATGTGCTTCCGAGACAGTTTTATGTTCCCGAGAGCAAATACGACGTAGGTACAGCGCCTTCAAGGCCGTACAGCGACGAGGAGCCACAGTGTGACGACACAATGCAGATATGTCTGCTGGCTTCCAGCTTGCAAACAAACTGTGGTGAATTCGTGGGAAACTCAGCATCTCTGATCGTTTAACTCAGAATCATTTCCTACTTCAAATACATTTCGAGAACATGTCTTTTAAGTCGTTTCTCATACTGGTACATGATTCTCAGAAGCGACAGGGAACTGTATACATACTCGCGTACCCGTGCGAGATCTCTCACATGTTAAACCTCATCCTCTTCCGTATCCTTCCATTTCCCATATTAAGGGGGAAAGTTGTTAACGAAACTGGTATACTTCCAATGTACTTACAGAATATCAAATGAAAATAAAAGAACTATGTAATTGTTGTTTGAAACAAATTGCCAATAAAGGTTTATTAAGTATTATAGATGTGTTCTTGGAAAAATTCACACTTTCTTAAAATCATTTCAAGTAATTGTATAATCTTCCTCGACAACCTTTTGCTTTCCTTGATGGTCACAAAAATATTAGAAAATCTTTTAAATCCTGAGAAAGCTATGTAAATTTGTCCATGCGAAAATACAGCATCGGGCCAGTGCAACCGTTGCAATATTATTTAACTTTTACTACCGAACGGAGTGGTTCACCCGTGCAATTCAATAATATAATATCAAGAAATTAGTTTCTTCACATACAGTTGCAGATTATTTATGTCTTTGAACAGTGGGGTAGTATCATATAGTAGCGCAGCTGAGCCCGTTTTTGTCTAGTTAGGGATCCTAGTGAACGCATACAGCTAGCGATCCTAGTGAACGTAAAGTAAAACTCGGGATGGCTGAAGTCAATACCGTATGTTACTAACGCCCACACCTGTCAAATCAATGTCGTTTTGCTTTCCAGAGGGCATTGCTTACGTACACTGAATTGTTTGTGAATTTGGATTTTTAAGAACAGGTTAAGCATTTAAAAAATAATTGGGGTTGTTTCTTGATATTTGCTTTATATGAAGTACAGCTTTCCTCAAAACAGAATATCAGTCTCGCATTTAGTGAACAAATTGCTTCTTCTCTAGCCCTAACAATAATAAGCGGGGGGAATTAAATATGGATTTAGTATAACTGAATGCAAAGCAGTATGTTTTTGGTTTTGTATCAAAGTTACGGAGTTGCATCCTTGTGAAAGAAACAAAAAACTTGAGTGGGGGCCTAGAAGAAGAGATGATATGGTTTATTGCTTTGGAAGCGTTCAAAATAACTTCAAACTTATGTGTGTTCTGCCAGTTTTAATTAATATCTGTCAAAGTCAAAACTGTCACACCAACAGAGAGTTACTTCAGCAAGACAAAATATTTAAATTCCAGAATTTGGGATGTTAATATTTTATTAGAAAGAAAAAAAGGAAAATAGTTTAGATGTAGTTTTGAAACTAATTTGAAGTACTGTGAAATGAAATTTAAACAATCAGGATCACCCTAGTTTTTTTTTTTGCCCGTCTAGGACCGAATTTTTTCCCTCAATAAACCCTTTTGCCTGCATTCAGAATCACGTTTTCAATTTTTGTACTTATTTAAATTAGAAGTTTCTAGACATTTTCAAGAAAAGTAAAGAATTTGTCAAGACAATATTAAATTTCAATGGACAAATTAATTATATATAAATAATTTCATTTCTTAAAAATAGTTGAAAATTGTACATCTGTTGTTATTTAAATATATTCGAAAAGAAATTAAAATATAAAACATTTTCTTTTTGGTCATATTTAGCAGAACAAGCCGTATTGCGACTGTATTATCGAGTGTAATCGACTTAGTGTTTTTCGTCTTAGGAATGCTAGAGTTGCGATCAACAGAGCATTCACCATGGAGCTGCACCATTCTATAACTAAGCTGTGCATCGAGAAACGCAGAATTCACAAAAATGTAAAAGAAGGTTCAGAAAGATCTCATTCTCTAAATAATGGAATGGTGGACGTTTCTTTGAGACCTTTGACCCCAATATTTAATGTTTTAAAGCCCTAGAACGCTTCGTTTAAGAGTTATTGAACTATAAATTCTGCTCGAGATTTGCGGGTTGCATTTAACATGAAAATTTTGATGCGTTTTTTTTTTAAACAAATCCTTCATACTTTTGTAGTCAAGTGCAATTCATCACGTTTCGTGAATTTTTTTCTTTACAGACCTCATTTATAAAGATTGGTTGCATGTGAGAGCCGCAAAAAGTATGTATACTACAGAAATAATATAGGAGACGATATTTTTATTCACGATTACTTTAATTCTGGATTTTTCTTCAAGAGAAATTTGAACAGAACAAATGAAGAATGTATTTTACAATGTGGTTTGCTGAATTTGTTTTTCTAAAAACTGTAAGTCTTACGAATTTAATTTGTAATTTTTCTGTTTGAATTTGATGTAAGTTAAAAGATTCAAGTTTTGTGTTTCAGTAGAATGTGCTACACATTTTCAATTTTCATTTCTAATTTATTTTTCCCTATGGGTAAGCTGTGATTATTTTTCTCAAGAAACGATTGTTATGGTCCAGGGAATTAGTGGAGGTACAACAGCACATACTTTCTAGTAATGGTTACGTGACAGTGGGTAGTTGGACAGACTATTTGGAGCTAGACCCGGGCGAGCATTCAGTACTTTGTAAATCATTGTTTTAAAAGTGAAAATATCTTCAGACTGAATGATCTAACGGCCAACTCATGAACTGAGCATGAACATGAACATTGTAGCTAACGAAATTATAGGCCCGGTACGTGCGTTGGTACAGAAGCCATTATTGCTAAGCGTTGAGATACATTGCACAAACAAATCGTGGTCTTAAATTTTTTTGGTGGAAGATTATTTTGTATCTATTCGTCAATTTCATTTTACACGTATATGAGTTTCTGCTAGATTGTGACCATCAATGTTAAAAATTGAGTATTCTGAAGTTTTTTTGCCCACAATGTAAAATAACATCCCATAAGTTCTCATTTTGTAAAATGTGGCTTAAGAAATCAATCGTGACCCCTTTGGAGCACTAACACTCAGTTTTAAGAGTCCACAACGCACGATCTTTGAGTTACACAAGAGGCTAAAGTGTGCAGTAGCTTTACCTCTGGTTCGAGTTCCAAGTGTAACAATTGCAAACGATAACGGTATAGAAAGACACCCAAAAAATTTAACTTTAGCAATTTTAGAAAATTCAGAAAATGGAACGAAAATCGCCCTGCGCCATTTTCATGAGCGTTCTTTCTCTAGTACCAAAAAAAGTATCCAAAAAACTTTTGGGATTTTTTGAGGAAAAATTTGAAAAGTTCTTGTGGATTCATATTAAGTATACCTGAAAACTTAAATATCCTTTTCAGATTCATGGGGTTGCAACATCGGCTAGATCGATCAGGGAAGACCAATTTTGGTGAAAGTCCTGCTTATGGTTTAGCCGCTAGCATTTTGCCATAGATCAATTTTTTGGGGTTGTGGAATTAAGGAATGGATTATCTTTGGTATTACCATATCCTAGGCGGGGTCTCGTCCTTCCTGCTTAAAGAGTCCTGTCCACCCTTATGCCAAGAAAAATAATAAATGATTTAAGGAACAATTAGGAATGTAAAGGAAATGTAATAGTATGTCTTGATAGGTCGTGAAGGGTTTGGTCCTGGAATATGTCGTTCGTCTGACTCTTCCACTACCACTTCCATACTCATTCCTTTTCAATATAACCCAAGGATAATTTGGGTAAAATAACTCTCCTTTTGCCGCGCAGTCATGTTTAAAGGAATGGATCCCAAATACTTGTAGTGCAGCAAATGATTACGAATGGGTTTCGTTCTGTCTCAAGATATGTCCAGTAATAGATATATTTAAAATCAACTATTAATTAATCAGCGAACTTTAGCAATGCTTTTGGGCTTTTTGTTCAGAATTTGCAGTTTGATATTAACATATCTAAATTCGTTCTTCTACACAGATTTTTAACTGTATGATTCGAACTAGAAAAAACAACTCTCACAATCTATGTGTATTCTGGTTGCCAGATCCCCAGTCTCTCTTGTTGATTCGACGCCCATTTTACAGCTACGTTCTGTAAACTTTGACTCGCAAGTGGTTTCCACAGGAACTCTAAAACATGCTGGGATGTTATGATTGATCGTGATTTATCTAACTTTGTTCAGAATTGCAGTCTGTTTTAACAATTTATAACTTCTGTTCAACAGTTTAATGATAATTCGAACAGTCGACCTAAACTAGAGCAGATTAGTTTCTCTTGTGAATTGCTCGATTCGTACATTTACTTTGCCACTGAGGCCACAAGATTAAATCATGTCTGGGGTGTCTTGATTTGTCTCGGTTCTACTGAGAGATTGATTGTATGTATAGATTTGCACAGTAAAGTAGAAGAGCAAGATTTCACTTGCAGTCCAGGAGCTGAGGCTGTTTTCAGAAGAGAGAGAGAGATGAGAGAGAGGATGAGAGAGAAAGAGAGAGAGAGACAGAGAGAAAGAGACAGAAAGATAGAGAAAGAGAGAGAGAAAAAGAGAGAGAAAGAGAGGTAGAAAAGAGAGGGAGAAAGTGGGTGAGAGAAAGAGAGAGGCAAAAGGTACGAAAGAGGGAGAAAGACGGATATAGTGTAAAGAATTTTCTATATTTAAACCATTCATGCTACAACGATAGCGTATTTCGAGAGAGTAAACGGTTATTTTTCTAGTGGATGTTGCTTCCAACCAGAAAATGAACGTTTTTCTGAAAAAATTTTCTTTATACTAACTATCCGAGAGCAAGTTAGCGTAAGCGTTCCAATGGTACAAAAATATTATGTAAATTCAATGAACCATAAAATCTATTTTGTTTTATAAAAAAATAAATTAAAATGTCAACGTTGTATAGAAGAAACCAAACACACGTGTGAGCTTGACATGAGGAAAAGAAAGACATTTATTTTACACGTTATAAATACATGAATGAATGTGCAAAACCCTACGTTTGAAGTTGAGAAAAGTGGCTTATTCCGGCGGAATTTCATTGATATGCAGACAAGAGTTTCGTGGCACGCGATTGAAGGAACATATGGTTATCTCGTTACAGACGCCCAGTCGAGTGCAGCCGAGTGAGACAATGAGGGTTCCGGTAGTACGTGCTTCTCACAACGCGGCAGTGACTATTTTCAATGGTATTAGTCGACATGCTTTGGAGCAAACAAAATTACAGAAAGTGGAGTCACATGTTGCTCGTGAGTACAGAATTTAAACACGTAGTAAATACTGCCAAAAGATGATTATGACACCTTCAAAGAAACATTTTTACTTTGTCCCAGTTTCGCATTCATTCATTTTATTTTCATAGTGCAATATAGTGCACTTTGTAATCCATGCAAGTGAATAAAATATGGTGATGACTAATGTAAACATTTGGTAAATCATTACACTAGGACTTTATATAAATAACTTTACAAACTACTCTCTAATATTAATAAGCGGGACTATTGTTTAATTAACGCTTCATTAAACACATATTCCAAAGAACACACGCAAACATATGCTTTCCCCTCGAGTGGCTCTGGGTCAGCTTGCTTCCATTACGTTGTGAGATCCCGGGTTTCATTCCCGGCTAAGGTGAAGATGAAACTTTAACTTTATAATTGAAAATCGTCTCAGTTTCTACAGCGGCTTGACGAAAGAAAGCTCAGGCAGGTCAAATAAGCTAGGTACGGTGATAGAAGTTCATCATGCATTCTCTCTCTTTCTCTCTGTGTATATACATATATATAATGAAGATACACAGGTGTCCGAGGAGGAAAAATCGAAAACAGGAAAATAAGGGCTTAAGGCAATTTTAAGAATATTTTGTCTAATAAACCATTTGCATATTCTGAATGACTGACCTGCAATAAGCGCTCAAATGTTGCAAGCAATTTACACTATTCGACAGCTTTTTTATTTCTCGTTTTTCTTTCTTTCGGAACAAATATATTAATTTCTTTTGTAAATAATAAACAATTTGCATGTTTCTGGAGTATTTCTATGCATCTGCAATGCAAATTTTTGCCAAAAAGCAGTTTTTCAAACCAACTTTTGAGTATTTATTGCGGCTCAGCCATTCAGAATATCCAAGTAGTTTATTAGGCAAAATATTCTTAAAATTGTCTTAAGACCTAATTTTCCAATTTTCGACGTTTCTTCTCCGGACTCCTGTATATCCACACTGTATTATAATCAAATTTATTTTCCTTTTGATTCCTAAGGATGACTTTGAAAATGAGTCACAACGCTTTTCAAGTCATGTATTCTGTGGCAAATCTAAGTAATCATCTACACAATGTGATAATTACTCACTTTAATCGTTTATAATATAATAAATTTGCAGCTACTGACTTCGATTTTGTATCGTAAAATTTGAGCAACTGAATAAAGATACAAACTTATTTTTGTTATGCATATTATTTGAATATGCATGACACTTGGCGGTTAGAAATTGGTCAGTTTTCGTGGCGCGCAATTCGCTTTCGCAATTGCAATGGCGCTAGAAGGAACAGCAATTGTTCTTGCACCTTTGTGCAGGAAAATGGCACCGTGCAAACCCTTCGATATACCAATTAGTCAAATAAATTTTTAAAAAGTCTGATTGAATTTAAAATCTACATGCTATAATTAAAATATTTTGTAAATACCAATAAATATGTAAAGGATATAAAATATAATAATATACGACGGACAGAGAATCTTGTCGCGATAAGACCGGTTTTTGCTTCCGTGCTCCCGAGCTCTTTGCTCCCGAGGTAAAGGATTGGATAGTGCCGGTGTTTCATGCACGTACGTGCAATTTCTGGAAAAACAGTGGACCTTAACGTACCATGTTGGATTCCGAGAGCGCAGTGTGTATAAAGGACATAACTAATTCCAGAGGAACTAAATTCGTTTTCTTAGCTGGTCGTGGCAATTTGTGATAACAATTTTTAACACTGTTTTTAACTTTTTTGTGGTAAAATAAATAAATAAATATTGTGACATACCAATATGTCACTGAATATTGTACAATATTTATTATAAATGGCGTCAATTAAAGGGGATAAATTATGTGAATATGCTAGCATAGCAACGGTAAGCGAGCCGTCGTCAAGGTTAACATATTCATGCAGTGACAATCGCGGAGACGGCTAGTTAATTCTGTATAGAATTCAGGGTTGGCCGAAAAAGCAGTGACAGTCGTGAAGACTGCTAGTTCGTTTTGCAAGAAGTTTAGGGATTGGCTAGGTACGAAGTGTTATCTGAAAATAAACAATCGAAAAATGGACCGAGCTTTGCAGGGCTGAAAGAATACGAGAGACAATCATTCTCACTGATGTCGTGCTCATGAACGGATCGTGCTCCAATTAATGTTAGGGATTTTTTTCTTTGGGGACTTGTAAGCATCTACTAGAAAATGGATATTGAGAGAACATCAAAATTTGAATACTAAATGTGACAGTGGAGCTTAAAATATTTCAAGTGAATGAGTTGGAGGGACATTGAGGGCTTGGGCGAAGTTGTCAGTGATTGGACTGGAATGCTAGCAGCAAATAGTTTATTGATCTGATGAACGGTGATTGAAGTGTGCTTCCGAGAAAAGAAGAGAGAAGATGGTGTCTGGACCTGAGGACGGCGGCGTCGGAGATGTATAAAGATGGTCCAAAAGTGCGCGAAAACATTATAAGGTTGGAACCGGTCATGGCAAAGATTTAATTTTATATTGGGTAAAGTTATACAATAATAAAATTGTTTTAAATTGTTTAATAAATTTCCATGTTTTTGTGAAATGAATACATGATTTTCATTGAGCCAATTCTAGCAATGAAGTAGCAAGATAGAAATATATTTGCTTTTCAGGTTCCTCGACCACTCTGTATAGATGGCAGATCGGATAATCATCTATTAGCATACAATAGTGATTATTTCTATAAAACCCATCGACCCAGGTAGTTTGTTTTAAATATATTCAGTTCATTTCAATATGTACAATCGCAACACAAAATTTCACCTGGTGACTTTCAGAGTCTTTCTGAAATAATTTCTGTTACCCCTGGAAAATCGTGGTTAAAAGCTGTTATTGATAATAAAGGAAAGTTTTAATAATAAAGGAAAGTTTAAAAAATAATTTTATGTTCCACTATTCGTATAATGAATTATTAATATGGGAGTTTGATTTCATCCAGCCAGTTTTGATAGGTTATCTCCAGTACAAATACATTCTGTTGCTTTGTATTTAATATAATCCATAGGAGAATTTTAAGAATGAAATGCAAATGAAGAAAGATTATTCACGATATAAGAATCAACAAGAAACATAATATAATGAAGGATCATTGGATGTGATAATCAACGTTTAACAAAACTACTCATTGTACTATTGATCATTCAGTGAAACTTAAGCGGAATAAATTGATTACTACATACAAACGATTGAATCAGAAGCCATTTCAAACTCTATACTTTCATATTCATTCATTGTTTTTTTAAATGTTTTAATTGGAATGAACCTCTGAGGGATTTATGTGTTATCTTTAACCTCGCATACATAATCTAGAGAGGAATTATGCAATCACAAAAAAATTGATCTATGTTTTATTTCGTTTGATTTTGAATGATCTATTAATGTGGAAATACGTTATATCTAAAATGTTTTGGTAACAGTGAACACAATTCATGGATCAATTTTATTATAGAAAGTCATTTCTAACTTATAATTTCAATGTAGAACACTTCAATTGCTACACTTTTATCGGAAATACAAAACAGTTGTTCCGAATTTTCATCTTTTACGTGATTATTTTTAATGTATATATCAAGTGATAATAAAACCTAAGCCTCTTTATTGAACAAATCAGATGGCCATATTATAACCAAAACATCAGCACATAAGCAAATTAATCAAACTAACGCGTGAACGCCGTTAAAGTAAGAATCGTCATTCATACAAAGAGATATTTTTGTGTACTTAATCTCTCACGGATATCACCACTTGAAACTGCTTCACAACCGATTCCCACCTCGACGGAAACGTTGAACCAAACTTCCTGAAAGCTGTGCGGCATCGCAGTGACACGTGCGGCGAAAAACCCACGATCGCTCCCGAGTGGGGGTGGAAGCGAGGGGGCGCCGCGCTGCCCTTCTGCTCACGTAACAAGGCGGCTGCGCTGCGCCGCCCGCCGTAATGAATAGCCGCGCGGCGAAGGCCGGGTCGCGGCTGGCGCCGGCCCTGGGCCGCCGCCGCCGCGTTTAAAAGGGAAGGGCGCGCGCGCCACGCCGCACTCGCAGCCATGCAGCCCTCCGCCGCCTCCGCCGCCTCCGCCGCCTTCGCGGCCCTCGCCGCGCTGCTCGTCTTCGCCGCCGTCGGCCACGGCCTGGTAAGCCCTCGCACGCGCAGCGATTAACCGAGGAGCGGGTTTTTTAAAACCCGATTAATGAAAGAAAAATCGATGTAAGTTGTACATAGTATAGGCATCTTTTGACCCGTTTCATCATCATTCAAATCGGGTGTTATCAAAAAGCGACAAAATCCTATAGTGAAGGTTAGCTTTAAGCATTCAAAATTACAAGATTTTTTAAAAACAAAAACCGGTATAAATGCAGGTTCAATATTCGTTTTACGAAAAACTATATTTTGCTTTTATCCAGTTTTGAAAAATACGCTCCTCACTTGGGGGGCATCTGTCGACTCTTCAATTTTATCTCCAAGTGAAATTTGAAAGATTTCAAACAAATAAAATACGAATTAACCCAGAAATACTGCTTTCAATGCGAATTTAAGTACGGTTACCCACCGTGACTGTATAAAGTCAAACTTTACTAAACCGAGATCATCTTATAATAAGAGTCATTGGAATACAAGTTTCTGATATTCTATTGTCTCCTGTTAACTACTTTAAATATCGTCTTTTACCTTTTCGAAGTTGAATGGTTGAATCTAAATAAAAAGATATGGATTATTTGAAATGTTTGCAAAGTGGATACAACATTGTTCGATATTCGTATATTAACATCTCATGACACTTATTTTGCAAATAACTATTGTTATATTTTTCCAAAGAATTAGTATGGAATGACGTGTGGGGTTATAATTGATACAAACTACTGCTTAAAATGATGAAAATAGTTTTTAAATAAGCCATAGATGAATATAATAAGAAACAATTCCATCAGTACTTGAAAGTCAAAATCTACTTCTTTTTTTCCTTGGACCATATCGAAGTGATTCTTCTTTTCCTGCAACTTTGTGCTACGGGATACTTGATCTTTAAACACTGTTGTTTCAAAGGTGTCAGAAATTCTTTACTATTTGTTCAACAAACGTGTATGCACCGCCAGCAATTGACTTTCTCCTGAAATGTAATTCCACTACTTTCTTCGAAAGTTTGTTTTAAGAAACAATAAGTTTGGAATTCCTTGAAAATTGTGATTTCGAATAATCCGAATGAAACTTTTAAATATTAGAATTGTACATTGAGTTTTAACTTTTATTCAAATTAGATTATCAAGCGAAAAAACCTTTTTTTGATTTCATACTATACTTGTAGAATTAGTTAAAGGCCGATGTTTCCATATATCTAGATTTCAATATATCAGTTGCCCAAAAGTTTAATCAAGCAGGTGTGCCGTTTAACTTTATTCTAATATCATTTACGAAGGTTCAACATCAGTAGTAGCTATTCAAATATTTCCTTATTAGTGTTTCTCTTAAAGATAAAAATCAACCTGTTTAACAATTTGATATTTGAAATACAAATTGACAATTAAAAAGCGTTTTAACACAAACCCATTGGACAATTAAAAATTATGTCTCGTTAATATCACAGATTGCTGATGGAACATGAATAACCGAAGTTTCTATGAAAATTATGTTAAATAAGTAGGGTGAAGTGAGATTAGGGGGTGATAGTAGGATGAGAAAGAATTGTGCGCGGTTTATGGCCTGTTAAGGTGTCAGAACGTACGCTAAGAATAATTCATCGAAGAAAACCATGAAAATGATCAGAACAGCAGGCCTCTCGACTTCTCATTCAGGCAGTGGCTAGCATCGCCTGTTTATTTAGTTGGTATTGAAAATCCTGCCAAGGCTGTAACCCCCGAGATACACGACTGACTGAGTTGGCTTATGGCAACGACTATTGTCACTGCAGTGACTGTGACCGAGAGGTCCTATGGTTCGAGATCCAACGGTGGCAAAGTTTCGCCTCTAGTTGTAAAGCTAGGTCGAATTCAAGAGGCCGTGTCGCTGACTGGAGAATAATTCTAGCGACCGACTGCTCTGATCAGTACCGGTTTTCTCGTGTTTCCAGAGATCAATACCTGGCAAATACCGAAGCTCTACCAAACAAACCATGGTCTACGTGTGTTCTTCCCCGCCCACAACCGTCTTATTTTCTATCGTTACACACACTAATACACTTATTCATACATGCAGTACCCTACCTCACATGTCGGGTGTCCACTTGGGAGCTTAGAGCTTGTCCCGGCTGGGATGGGCTCGATGTCGGCGAAGATGCCGGAGAGAGGATTTCTCCGCAATTCGACACGTGAATCGGCACCATATCTCACTTTCTAGTGAGGAAGGAACATCGCCATCTTTCACGACATTAACAATCACTAAGACTACGGAACTAATGACTCCAGTAGCTGAAGCAGCGATCAATGCGTCAATCGCGATATAAGAAGCTATTGTAGCGGATTCTCAACTCCATAAGCGATAGTAACCGGTAATGAATATTCACACAAAATTACATGAATTCAAAATGAATCGGAGAGTCTCTTTGGTATTCGTATAAACTACAACCCAAACAAACACAAGTAGAAACCATACAATACAACCATATACTCTTCAAACATCCCACGCTACATACATCGCCTCAGAAATGCGCGGAAACTAAGTCAACAAACTGCAGAATCCCGTGACGTGCGCGTTCCATCGTTTTTGCAAAGCTGTGCGTTTTCCCGATTGCCAACATGTGCCGTAATCCAACCGGAATATTCTCACCGCCGTCACGTAACGTCTCTCCCCCAAAAAAGTTGAACAAATCAATAATAGGACTGCAACATTGTCAGTTCTGTAAATGTAAAAATGTACTCCACGTTTTGCTCGTCGATTAAATTAAAAGTTTTTACGAGATGCATTAAAAAAGGCTTCCCAGAGGCCATTTTATGGAGAGATTGGCCAGTCATGGATTATTGGAACAGACATGTCAATTTGTTAAATTTGTTTCGACATATTCGCGTCCGGATATGAGATATATGATGTACAGAGGAATTAAGTTTTGCATCCCTGTTTCATACAACCGCTCCGAATCGGAAGCATTGTGTCAGCTCTCAGCATCTCTCTTTTTATTGTAAAAATGCTAATCAATCATCAGTTTCTTGAGGTATATGAAAAGTCAGTTCGATAAGTATCACGCGCTTAATGCCGGTGCTGTCATGCAACAATTTAGTGTTCAACCAGGGCTCAATGCACTAGAGATCTGCAGAAATTCCGATGGAAAGTGTTTCATTCAGATTCATAACTCGGGAGATTTGTGACTTAATTAAAAGCGTTCGACCGGGTTTACAGACGTTCAAGTCCCGACCAAGGCAAAACCTACACACCAGCATGCTATTGCCTGTATAAAATTCTGACCCATTCCAGATATTGGCTCATATTTTCCAAGATCTGCAAAGACACCAAAGTTCTACGAGTGCACGTATGCCACACTTAAGCCTGTTTTAAACATACAATTTCTATACAATTTCACTTGTTCAAAAACATGAATTATCATGCTGAATGCTTTCCCGTATAAATGAAAAAAATGAGGAATACTTAATATTATTGTACAAAATAACGGCAAATTGTGATCCTAATTGCAGAGTTTGATGTCTAATTTTCTACCACATCTGTCTGATTTTCTACACATTACCTTAATGCAATTATCTGCGCCTCCCAATTTACTGTAAATTACAGAATTAGCGTAACGAAACAGTTGTAATCTTCATTTGAAAACTACCAAACATTTTGTAGGTCCTATGAATTTTCGAGAATAATTAGATTCAGCAATGAATTTTTTGTTCTTTCTCTGCTTAGAAAAAGTTTTAATAATAGGTCTGATTACCCATTATTAAAATTACAAATCTTATAAATGAAATTTCCACATTTCGGTTTCATAACATAATTTTATCTCATGAAACTGAACATTAATGTATCAAATATATTCGGAACCAACTTTCACTAGCAGTATAGAAGATATAAAACCAGCCATTGAGAGATTTAGTCATTTGTCATGTAATGAATAGAACGTAATGGTGTTTGGATTATAGTACTCCTTGTGTCATTATGCAACATTTCAGTATTTAGCGCGCCGCCGTGTCATTGTTCCTTTCCAAAATTATGGTTAAGTTGGTGTTTAAAGTTTAGCTTACTGACGATTCTGCTCTGCAGTTGATCAAACTAGGTCAAATATAGCAAGTCACACAGTATGAAAATTGCGAACCATAACTATAAATTTAAAACATAAGGAAAGAAATGAACGAGAACTGAGACCCCATGCCATTATTTCTCAATATAGCGACACTAAATGTAATATTTTCACCATATTTTATACATTTTTTAAATATCTTCCGTCTTCAATTTTTACAAAGACTATATTTTAAACACAATACTTCATTTTGTGTTCATTGTGGGACCGAAAATTATACGAAAATTGTATCTTATAAAACAAATTTAACAGGACAGTAGTTGCCTCCGAACTCTCAATCTGCGCGAATTAATTTTTTTCTTTCCGTTGAAAATCTTGACTTGAAATCTTGAACTTTTTCCCACCAACAGTTGTTTTATATCATACTTTCGTTCTGGTTTGATCAGAGCAGTGGTTTTGAACTAATAAGTAATTGCTGACTACCAGACCGATGGAATCATCGCCGTTATACTTGGGTTTTCGAAACGTGGCGCATGAGGCGTTGTCTTCACAGTGAATATCGCACGGCTTTTTGCGTCTTTCTCGATCGTGCCCCTGATGTCGCATGATTGCGACCGTACCAAGCAGTGCTACGGATCAAGCGACATCTAGCGACACGACCGAGACAGACGAGAAAAGCCGTGCCGTATTCCATCGTGAAGTTAAGCCCCTCGCGCGCCACGTTACTAAAACCTAAGTATACAGCGTTTGCTCAGCACATTTAGAAAAGGAATAGAACGGTTATCTTACCGAATGGAATTAAATACTTAAAAAACAATAGGTACAAATGTCATGTACTGTCTTTGAACATTTTTTAAAATCTTGTTTGATTTGTTAACGTTTTTATGACCACAAATTCACGAATTTGGTACTTGAAATTCACTCATTTGATACTCGGAAACATTTCTCGATTCATATGTTACATTATCGATATTAAATTTTTATTAACTTCAAGGTTAAGGGTCATATTGAGCTTGACGCTGTACATGAAGTGTGTAAGAAGAAGCCTCAACTCCGGTAGTGGGGATATGTACTAAAAGCGTGAGCAACTTATGGGACACAGCTTCAGCGACATCACGCGGTCAATTAGTGGCGACTGGTGCCCCAACTGACTGAAGGTTGCACCTCCATCGAATGACGGCAATGTAATTTCCAAGATAATCAAAATACGAATGTATAATAAAAATGTAGGCAATTCATATCAATTAAAACTAAGTTAAATAAAATTCTATATTGAAACAGGACTTACATAATTTTATGCGTCATTTTCGAGCATACACACTTCCCGCGCACGTGGTTCTGACTTTAATTTCCATTGGGCACCTTAAATTCGACTCCAGCACAATGCAACAAGCACTATTACTTCGACAAGTTTCACACAAATAAAATGATTTTATTTCGAAAACTTCTCTACCCTGATATATTTGGCAATAATGAAAGATCTCCAACACACCTTCGTATTCGCAAGAACTGCTGGCCAGCTGCAGCCACACTGACTTCCGCGAGACACTAAGGAACTTCCATCCAGAACGGCCACCTTTACACAAAGAACTCATCAAATCTGCGTTTTGAATAAACATACCTAATATCAAATGACAACAAATTCTCCAAATTTCATAAACAATGCATTGAATGTCGCCAATAATTGAATGAACTTGTGTACTTGCAATAACAAGTGAAAACCATAAAACTATGTTGCAGTGAATTAGACGAAGACAGAGTACGGATAATCCCCGGAGATTCCCTTCGTAGCAGCACAGCGCTAGAGCGCCACTAGCGTGGTTGCCCAACCAAAAGGCCGTATGTTTCCCGTGTTAAAGGGAAGGACCAAATAGTAAATTCACTAAACTCATTAATACAACCAAGAGCATGGTGCAATTCCCGGCAAGGCACCAGGGCGACAGTTGGACGTTCTTTCGTTTCAAAATGATTTCATATACATTGATATTACTACAACATCTTGAATATTGAATTTTTTAATAGGAACATGTATATTCCTAAGATATGAGATCTTTTTCATTTTCTGGGGATTGTGCAACCAAAGCACGACTCGCTATTCCGCCAATAGGAGAACCTTTCCAGGCATTTTCAGCCAATGGTCACCAAGCTCACTTATCAAGTAAGCGCCATCTACACTTACACACAATAAAGTGTTGATGGCGTTGTGCACGCGCGTCGTTATGGTCTAAAAAAGCCGAGATGAGTTCCATTATTCACTGTGTGACGTCGCTGAAGCTAAGAGTATCCTATTAGCTGCGGACGTTTTTCGTACGTTGTACCTCCAGGCCTCCTAACCGGAGTTGAATCTCTTCTTACAGACTTCATGGAAGAGCTGTTCACTTTTACGTTGCACCGACTATAGAGCGTGAGGGTGGGGAGGGGGTGTGGAGCGCGGGGGCGCGCGGTGCCTCCGAAGCGGAAGCGATGGCCGTGCACTTTTATTGGAGTCCCCGCGGCGAATGTGGCGCACCCCAAGCGTGAGCAACCGCTCACCGCTAGCAATTGAACCTGCGCCTGCGTGTTGAAAGAGCATTTCAATCGCGTTGGAGTTGTTAAGCGCGGTGGTTAACTTTCCGCCGCATCATCGCGCGCCTATAGGCTACTAATTTTACAACGTTACGCACTGGAGAAATGTAGGAAAATGTAGACGTAAATGCTTTGAAGTAAATTATTTCATTTTTCATGGAGAAACACCATAACGTAATCTTAATCACCAATGACTAAAGTTCTCAAATGACTGGTTTTATATCTACTACACTGCTAGTGAATGATTGTTCCGAATTTATTTGATACATTGTTATTCAGTCTCATGAGATGAAATGATGTGATGAACCGAAATGTGAAAATTTTATTTACAAGATTTTTAATAATGATTGTGTTACAAAGCAATTTAATATTGAATAATTAAATTAGAACAATTATACAATTCTCATTTATTTTATTCTTTCTGGAGAATCAAAAGGAAGATTCCTTTTTCGGAGTCGGATATGAGTGAATGCAACTTCTTTGTGTAAACTTTCTTTATGCAAAACAGAAATAAATGTCATAATAGAAATAAATGTAATAAATGAACTTAATTATTCTCGAAAATTCATAGGATCTACAAAATTCAAATGGGAGTTTATAACTGTTTCGTTACGCTAATTATGTAACTTACAGTAAATTGGAAGAAGCAGATGATTGCATAAGGATAAAGTTTGCTAGCGAGTGAATTTATAAACTACGCAATTTTAGACATCCTTGACAACAATTAAAAATAATAGAATTGGTAGTTTTCGTAATTGAAATGTTGCTTGCTTTTCGTACGAATTTACTTTTCACAACCAAGTTAAGTGAAATTTAATCTTAATTTAAAAATCAATGATTTCTGTGTTTTATATAAGCTACAAATAATGAGTGATGGTTTTTAACTATTTAATTATTTGATATAGTAGAAGGTCAATAATTGTAATGAACTGGACCGGACCCATTCCGGTTTTCAAATCGTCCAGTTTTTTTTTTAAATGAACCAATAAAATAGATGGTAGACGTCTTTGACGTAACAAAAATCTCGCTAAAACGTTTGTCATTTACCCTGATAGTTTGAAAAGACGAGATGATAATATTCTTCTTCTCAGTGCTTTTATATATATATATTCTTCTTCTCAGTGCTTTTATATCATTCACTTCATCTCAATTTTTCTCGCCAGAATTGAATCCAAATTCTAGACTGTCTGGATTCTTGACGTCCGACTGTATTGATGCTCTACTGTACCACCATTTTCTCCATTCGAGGAATGCTCGTTTGTTATGATTGCTTCATAATTTTGGCTTCCTTGTCTTAATATCTGCATGCATCCTTTTGTATGCCTATTCATCTCGTATTGAATTTAAAATTTCTCATCAATTCTTCACGTCGGCTTCTGCTTTTCAATAAAAGAAGTCTTTCGTGAAAACAAAGACCTCACAATGGAGAATTCTATTCAGCGTTTTGAGCGAAGGTAACTTTATATTCTCGCATAAATTGCAAACGTAGTTTGTAAATACGAATATCATCATACCGACTATCTTCTTCAACTTCAAAACTTGCAATCACGTGACAATGAACTTTTGTTCGACAGAGGCTGCACATCCCACGACACGGAGCTTTAATAATTACGAAGGGAAAGCAATGCACTTACTCAAACACAGCGGCCCGACCGGAGTGGTTTGATTCTTGGGAGTCTCGCGGGAAGGTCGCAGGTGCCCACTCGCTTCCCCGCCCCGCAGCTCTCGAGCACTCCGCCCTCCCACTGCCTCGGCCACTCCCCCTCACTACACACACGCGCACAGTGGGGCGAAATGCACTCGAAAGAGCGCACAAAACATTTCCTGTTCGTAATTCAAAATAAAATAAATGAAAACGAGGTCCAGGGTCGATTCCCGGACAATCTCATGTGAAATTGTTCCGACGAAACGAGTTTGCTTACTTCACAGGGACTAGACTAATCCCTGTGAACCTCCTAACAAGTACCATTGTCAATATTCCCTTTCCAAATCTGGCCTCTGGGTAGTGACGCAGGAGCGCGTGTGGGAGGCGCGTACGCGGAGACGCTACCTGGTGGTTCTCTTGACAGCCATCATGACTTGTGTCCGTACACGCGGCGGCGATGGTTTAACGGTTAGCGTATCGGGCTGTTATACCGAAGTTCGCGGGCTCAAACCCGATCGAAGCCGTGGACTTCTAAGGGCGAAAAAATCCTTCGTACGCCTTCCTTCGGAGGGGAAGTAAAGCCGGCTGTCTCATGTTAGTAGATTTACTGCTTGGTCGCAGTGCTCCTCATCTCGCTACTGTTCAAGCCCTTCAATTAAGTTCAAATCATAACTTCCATTTTTTCACAAAATTAGCACCTTGATCTGGAGAAGCATTATGTCATTAAATAAGATAAATAAATTTCAAGCTCTTACTAAATGCTTCTTTTCCAGTATCAGGGCATTCAAAATCTCCAATTTTGAAACCATTAAAATTTAACCTCAATTGAATCTCGAATTTTAAACATAATTTTCCAGTATTTTTCAAATTCAATGGTTTTATTTAATTCAATGCACTTAAATTTTAAATCAAAGACATTGCATCTGATTTACTTCCATAAGACCTCTTATTGAATAATTTTCCATTGAAAAATGATTAATTATTAATATTGACACTGTAACGGAAGTATTCAATGATTTCTAGAAATATGCGTGATTCACATTCGAAAAAATGAAAATTCGTCTTACCTTCAATTAGTTTATTTACTTTTATGTATTATTTTATTTCTTTTTATATATTATTTTATTTTTTTTATTATTATTTTATTTATTTTATGTATCATTTTATTTTTTTTATATATATTTTAATATGTTTATATAATTACATACTTTTACACATATTTTCATTTATATTGTTCATTATTATTTATTTTTATATTTGTTTTTTTATTCTTTGCTGTGCGCGCCTTTGGCCCTGAGGGCCCAGTGCCCGTGGCAGCGGCCGCGTGTGCCGCAGCGCCTCAATGATGCATGCTCTGTGTCTTCCGCAGGAACTGACGGGCCGCATCATGGACATGGCGAAGATGGTGGACAAGAAGTGCCGCGAGGAGACGGGCGCCGACCGTGGTGAGAATCCGCGCTGCTGCGTGCGACCTCTGTGATGCAGCTCCCTTGAATAAAACGAAAGTGGCCTAGAAGTTAGAGAATTCCCAATGGAACGTCCAACGATAATAGAAAATGACTGACATAAAACCTGACTTCTCTTATGGAATGATATGATTCATTTTTTTAGCAAATTTTGAAGAAAACATTACTTTTTGTACTTGTAGTGTACAATATTTAGATTTATTTTATAGTTCAATTTTTTGTGCGCGAATATTTAATTCCATTTGGAAATAGAAAAGAGTTCGGGGGGGGGGATCGTAGGGAGGTTGGATTGTGTTGAAAATGTTTCAATTTCAATGATAATTTAATTTATTTTATCATATAACTTTAACCATCTACATTTCATATTTATGAAAACTGTGTTCATTTGCCAGCAGATTATTGATGCACGTAAAAACTAATGATTTGAGGCCAAAAGAGTGTTAGTGATGAAATTCTTCGTTGATAAATTGGCACTTCATTTTAGAAGGGTAGAAAAATTGTTAACGTACTATTTGTTGTTTAAATTGTTTTAAATAAAGTCAGGTACACTTTTTCGGAAATTGGAGTATTTTTTCCATAATTTTGCGTGAAAATACGGGCGAGAAAATATGTGCTGTTTTAGCACCATTAGTTCTGGGCATTATCCCGTTTCCCCTGCTGCTCGTTTCACCATTATTTTGGCATTATTCGTATGAATTTTGTGAATATTATCACTAACCATCGTACACACATTCATCATAACAAATCCTTTCATCTATGGTCAAGAGGACCAGACACAGAAACAATTGCGCTGTCCGTACCCCACTTAACAACTGATCTTAGCATTTACAGCTGCTCAGACACTGTGAGCTATCAAGGGATGTGTTAATTCTACCATCGCTCTTGAATGTGACAATAGTTTTCCTTTACTTTGTTTTGTTACCATCTTGGTATTATATCACTAGGTATTAATTCAGGACTTTAATTTGCAGAAAGTCTAAAGCATTGGGCTCACGGAGTGCTGGATGATCACGAATCTTTCAAGGTAAGTCATTTTTCAGTGACGTTTTCTGCGTGTGGTGAAAGCTTAAACAAAATTTTCTGAATACCAATGGTGAATGCAGTTATAATTCAGCTACATTAAAGCTTGCATTTCTAAATGTCGCAAAATTCAACGACATCTGACGTACTTTTAGTTTTTTTTGTAAATTTCTTGCTTAATTCGTTTACATATAAAGAGAAAGTATTGTAATACGGGACAGAAAGGAATTTTCTGGTAAAGGGTAGGCATTCTCTGGTAGTTAAAAGGAATTCTCTGGTAAGTTCTCTGATACAGAAGTAATTCATAAACCTTGTTCCTTGCTTATTAAATTACTTTTAACTACAGATTCCTAGTGATTCAGACTATAAAGTGTTAGAACACTTATAGTCTGAATCCAATATGGGTCCTTTATAACAAAAACCAATTGATGGCAAAAGTATTATATTATTATATTAAAATTATTATGTATTAGTATTATATTATTATATTAATATTATACTGCCATTTTCACCTATGCGGAACAATAGCGCGAAACAAATACATCTACATAACAATATGTATCACTAACTAGAGTTATCCGAAAAATTATTAGTTAAATATTCATTTCCTTAACGTCAAAACAAAATAAGAAAAATTATATCTAACAATGATCCGTCCCATTTTCACTTATGTCTGCCAATCAGGGATTCTGCTTCAAAATCATCGATTAACAAAATTCAAATATTTCAAAATTCTTGCCTCAGAAGTTGATTAATGGCTCCGTGGTTTACTCTCAACAAAAAATGTGTAACGAATTAGGATTCTGCCAATCAAACATATTTTCTACAACTCTCTACAAAGGTTTAATCTCATACAAATCATAAACCATCTGCAGTCATTTTCAGCTAGGAAGACATAACCCTCACCTAAATAGATTCAAACGAAAACTTCCATAACATTTCTTTCATCCTCCTTAACCTTTCCCATTATCAATAAAGCTCATCTACAGGATATCAATTTAATTTATTCCATATAATGCATTAGCCACATTTTGTTTCTCTTTCACCTCTGTTAATAGCTTTTATTTTTTACTGATACGTTATTGCTTGTTACTGTCTTTGAAAAACATAGCATAACTTACGAGGGAAATACGAAAACAGTTGAATGATGCCACATGTTGTCGTATGGAGGGAATTATGAAAGGGAATTATGGGCAGGGAAATATGAAAAGACAACCCGAGTCAAGTGAATATCTAATTAATTTGTAAATAAGTAAATCCGAAACCATAAAATTGGAAAAAAGACTGACACAGGCATTAACCAGTTCTCATGATCTCGAGCGACCAAAAGCACTCAAGGCCAAAGGCGCCCGCTTTTGTTGCAACTCGATCATTAAAAGCCTTATAATAGTCTGGTTGTATTTCTTCACCTAAAGCCAAAAGCCCCAAAGGCTAACACATGTCAATATTCAACAAAAAACGAAAAATCTCTTGAATTATGATGCCATTCACTTATTTTTCGAATATAATAGTAAGGATGTACAGGATGTTAGATAATAGGACAGACCTAATCATCCCCAAATCTCTTAATGTAGCACTCAAATTAATTTGATATTTTTTTATTTAATTATAACTGTTTTGAACATAATTAAAAATTATACTGCGAATTTAAAGTAGTATTGTCAATAGTATATATTTTATTTTTCTTTTTCTTTTTAGTGCTTAGGTAATTTCCGGTAAATTAACATAAGTCTCTTTTTCTTCTGATTCTCAATTTTCAATTTGTCATTCTTATCTATGATGAAAATAAAATTGAAGATCAAAATTCTCGATTGCTTTTTAATTTACCGAATTGCAAAGTGACATGCCAAGACATAAATACAGGCAGGAAAAATAATACGAAAATATTCAGAAAGTACCTAACATTTTTATAACAAATGTTATCATGAACGTGTGTCAAGTACAGCATTAATAACAGTTTGATTTCATCTATAGCTCTCAGAAGATGGTGTATTTGTTGTGGAGGAGGAGCTGGAAAACGTCCCGCCTGAAATTAAGGAAGAAGGGCACCGTATTGTGTTGGCCTGCCAGGGCACAGGTGAACATTATTCTCTAATGCAATTGTGATGTAATATTAATCTTGTCAGTGCATGGGAACTTAGTGGTTTGTCAATCACGAAATGCTCCTTGAATATGAAACGCGGTTCAAAAGCATGGCTTTTATACATTTTCCCACGTATGAAGTTTTAAATACTCAATTCAATACAATATTCATGTTTAATTAAAACATACTAACATAACCCAAAAACAACTACTAATTTGAAGTGAACAGTATAGTTACGTAGAAGTAGTTAATATTCCAATATAATTACGTCCGAGAGAAGTGTCATTATGTAATGTTCTCAATGATGAACCAGCTCTTTCTTTTCAGCTGGTACCGATGCTTGTGACACTGCTTATCAGATGCACAGATGTTACAATTCCAGCAACCCAGTGGTAAGTGCATTTAATGTAATGTCATCATTACCAATTACACCTGGACAATTTTTGAAATATTTTACTAAATTTGTATTTTAATTATCTCTTTATGTTCTCCCCATTCTTATGATTACGTAGAAAAGAGAAAGTATTGTAATAATGCTGAGGAAATCTGCGACATTTCAACAGAAAAAGTCTTTACTGCCGAGCCTGATTACAAAAAAGGGGAAAAATCTTGTTCCTACATGTAGTAAACTACATCTTCTAACATTTACTTACTCTTTACCTCTTTACCTTAAGAGGGAAGTGTATACTATTTAGTGTAGCATATAGAAAACTGTGTAGTCAGAATCCACGTTTTGTGGGTTCTTGATACCGAAAAATCAATTGATGGCAAAACGTTTGTCTGTCTGTAGTCAACACTAGCATCAACAATGTTTAAACGTTATTCCTAGATCGATTTCAAGTAACTCTAGGGCCAGCGAGTTTGCGGGTTTGTGAGTATTTTACATGATGTCTTCATAGAAATATCGATATTTTTTTCAAAAATGGCTTAAAATGCTTTGATTAAACTTTACCGTCGGATAGCGGACAAACACTTTTAAGAACTGCGCAGAGTAATTTTCAGTGAAGTCTCTGAATGTTCGAAAATTGAAAAAGTTCAAAAATTATTTTGGTGTCTTCGCCCAACTACAATATTGAATATATAGAATTATTTTCAAATGAAACCTATTTTTCAAAAGTAGATCTTGAAATAGGATCAGGTACAATTTTTCGAAAATATGAATACTTTTCCCGTTTTTTTTTAATTTTTAAAAATTTCTGCAATTTACGTATTTTCAAAAATTAAAAGCAAAGTATTATCATGGAAAAAATACAACATTGATGATAGAGATTTTTTTAAATCAAATTTGTTTAAGAAAATAGATCTTTAAATAAGATCATATACAACTATTTAAAAAATGATTTTTAGCTAATTTCTGTTTGAATTAATCCTATTTATTAATAAATTTCAGAAATGGCTCCAAATTCTTTTAAAATGTTCCTAAGATACAATAAAAGAAGCTTACAAGGTGGCGCAAGTCTCATTTTCATTGATCTCTCTGAATTTTCGAAAGCATCAGGAAAGCTGAGTATAATTGTGCGAGTGGTGGTGTAGCGTTGGCGTGTTGATTCGAAGTATCTCAACTCGAATTTCGAATTGATAATAATTTTAATAATAATAATAATAACATTTTGCAGATTCAAGTAATGGTATAATATTACGTATCCGTTACAAGTAATGTGAGAAATTATGTGATGTTGAATCATCACTAGTTTTATTTTGTGAAAAATAATGAAGAATTTTAGCACAATGACACAATTTCAATTTTAAATTACATTTATTTCTGGCCGAACCATTTCACAGTTTCAACACTCTCTAAAGGGATTATTTTTAATAATCGGAATTTCACAATAACAGCTTTCACAAAGAACAATCAAGTTTTCTAAATTTTTACTGACATTTATAAATGTTCAAAAACATGCTTCTCGCATATGCAAATTTTTTGATATTATCTTTTAATAAACTTTTAATTTGTTGTTTTACAACTAATGGCATTCGAAATACGTTAAACGAATAAATTTGACACATAGAGATTGAAAATTCTTATTTACACAGCACCAAATTAAATTTGGTGATAAATTGATGACGCTGTGAAGCATCTAAAGTAGGGATTTACAATCGTTTTCGTTCATCGATTCCTTCCGAAATAATTGTTGGCCCCATCGACCCTCATACTTTATTATCTATAATTTATCATACATAATTATACGAATAACACAAATAATTGACACATACATGTATTAATGATAACAACTATTTTTTTACATCACCGTTTTGATAAATATCTAGATTTTCAACAGTCGAAGATGCTTCCACTTCTGAGAACCTGAGTTTCTTGCTGATCTTCATTGTTGTGCAATTGTTGCAAAATGTTGAGACTTTTTAAATGGTCAAAAAATTTCTCCAGGACGCAATCCAAGGTGTATTTTTTCTGATACTGAGCGGGGAAACAGATTATAATAAATTACTAATTCGCTCGTCTCCGTAATCGAATATCGTTGAAATAAACATAGTTATATTTTTTCAGTTTTCTAAACATCCTAAGTAGTTGCGTAGTTAGGTTCTAGAATGCCCCAGCGCAGAGTCGAAATGGGTCTCCTATCTGCAATGAAGAATGCAATGTAATTAAGAGTTTTAAAGTAATCGGTATTGTAACCGTCACGTATCTACCTAACTATTTCGTAATACGCCGAATTACAGAAGTAAATCTGTTATTTACTTGTTTTGTGACGTGTGATTACACCGTCACACAAACCTGGGAATACCTCAAATTATGGATAATTCCCTATCGGTGGTGGGTTCGTCTTTGCTAACTAATATTCATTTAACAAACAAACACAATTTCACAGTTTTAAAGAACAAGTAACATATATTCTTTCCAATATGATCCTTCGTACACTCACATTCACATATTCTCCTACGTGATTACTTTTCCTTTTGATTACACAATGGTAGCTAACTCCCTACCTAAACTGCAGTTTTCTGTAGAATAATAGTGACTCTGATCTACATTTACACGAAACAAACAGTAAATACTTATGTACACTTCTCAAAACAAATTATCTCTTAATGAAACCCACAATTCATAATTTAAATAACCATCCTGTAAAAAAAATACATACAAACAACATACCAAAATTCACTAATACCTTTTCAATCTTAAATAATACTACACTCAATATTTACACTTAATATTCAGCTTCTGCGTGACCTCGCAGTGCAAAATTCTGTTTACAAAGTCTCTTGACTGTTCATAAAATAACGTTTTACCAGAAACGATTTAACAGCTTTCATTCATGTTCAAAACCTTTTTTACATAGACAATTCCTCTTAAATGATTTCAAATAACATCAAGTCAATTATGTATGAATTTAGATAAAGAATTATACACAAGGACGACTTTTATCAATAAACATAAAAATTATTTAGATCTGATTTCTCTTACGACTGCAAAAATAAATTTACTGGTTATCAAGACTAATATTTAGTAAAAACTTGTCCGATCAATGTCTGTTACTGAGGGAAGCTCATATTACAACGTTTTAATTTGTGCAATCATGATTCTATCTTGAAAGTTTTCCAAGCTGCAATTTAGTAAATATTCTTTCTGCTTTTCTGTGACTCAGACCGGCGAATTTTCCAAGCTGATCCCTGCGCAGCGTAGACGGCTGTCGAGCGACGTTCACGCCCCAAGGTCGTCGTTGTCCCTGCGACGGTTTGTGCGCTGCCTACCGCGATGGAATCGGAGTATTTCCGTACGCCTTCTCCTCGTTGTACAGCCCAGTTAAACCACAGCTTACACGAAGGTGATGGTCGCGTTAGAATGCGAGTCCAAAACTCCAAATTATAACTTAGTTTTAGTGAAAGTTGAGCCAGTTGTTGAATAAATTATGCTTTTCGGAATTATCAAAATTCTCCAATAGAATTTTCGAAATGAAATCCCATAAATAAAAATGAAATAGAATAAAAGTAGAATAAGTAACTGCTCAAAACTAAAACTGAAAAACTGAAAAACTGAAAAAACTGAAAAAGCTGTAACAAAGAAACAGAAACACGTCCTATGTTACAAAAAATCTCTTCTATATTCCAGCAACGAGAATGTAGCAACGTGGTTTTATAAATTCATTTTAGTCCACTACCACCGTTATTCTTACATTCGTTGCATTACTTGTTTAATATTCCTATCGAATTTTACGTAATCTTGACATATCACAGTGATTAATCCCATGAAAAATACTTAGACAATTACCTTTTAATAAAGCTTCATTTCTGGTATTTTCCACGTGTCCCTCGTCGGTTGTGTGGTGGAATAGTACCCATCTACTCACTTCAGCGTCTCGATCCGGAAAGAAAGACAATCTCGTCCGAGTCAAGTCTCATGCCATATTCGCATTTCTACAAAAGTTCTGATTGGCTAGGGCGAAAGTACGTTCAGAAATTTGTTTCTAGGTAACGCCATCTCTTCGCTACTCTAGGAACTATTTGTAGGGCAAGATGTCGGGTATTGTCACTTCAATATTTCTTTTGTCACGAGTGTAGCCGATGACAAGCGGTTACAGTATACACTATTAATATGTCTGGAGCAATGAATAAAAATAGCATGGATTACAATTTGTATTATTCTTTGACGATATCCGTTCGCGGGACCTCTCCGGTGTACCAGTGTGGTGCACCATCCTAGCTACGGCCTGATCCTAAGAATGGACAACGGATACGAAAGAAAAGAAATTGCCATTTATAAAATTTGTTGTTTTATATTAGAAATACATTGATATCAAGTTAATTTAATATGTTTTGTGGCCAATGCGATCTTTATACACCTGTCAATCGCCGGTTCATATTCGGCTCTAGATCCCCAATCGACCCCTTGATCATCATTGACCCCCTCAAAATTTCATCAATCTCCAGGAGGTCGACACCGACTCCGTTGGGAACCC
This sequence comes from Teleogryllus oceanicus, assembly GCA_964035755.1. NCBI lineage: Eukaryota > Metazoa > Arthropoda > Insecta > Orthoptera > Gryllidae > Teleogryllus > Teleogryllus oceanicus. The sequence continues at coordinate 33,425,428 of CAXIVR010000003.1, forward strand.
CTGATCTAAATATAATAAACATTTGTAAACAAATGTGAATCAATCATTTAGTAGTCAATAATGTTATTTTTAATAATACAGTATCGAAGACTCAGTTCGTAAAATGAATAATCTATTTTCTCTTTCGGGTAAGTTTTGGCAATAATTTGGATATTTAATTCAGTAGATTATACAGTAGTCAAGCGTAAACAATAACAGCTAATATATTTTCTCGTTCACAGGGACACTTCTTCGTTATTGAAAATAGTTTTACAATTTCAAGGAAAACCTAGTTTCCTTAATATTTTCCCCTATTGTTTTACCATTATTCTCTTCATTTCTTAAAAAAAGTAGTTCTCAATACCTGCGTGCATCAAATATTCATATTCTCAAATATATGACCTCAGCGTCGCTTTAGGAGTGTATGTTACGATATTGGCTGCGCCGACAGGGCGTCCATCGTCCAGTTTGGAACCACGCTCGGATAGGGTGCCTATCGACGCCGTCCGCAACTATTCCCCTTGCCATCTGGCACCCTTCAAAGAAATCGGATGTAGGACTGCTTAACAGTTAGGAAGAAACTTCAGTAATGTTAAGATACAGGTTCAACAGTGATACAGGCGGTGGATTTTCAAAGGAAGCACTTCATCAGCGTCTGGATGAGACATAATTCCGAACATCGCGATACAGTTTCTAAATTACGGTTTCTACATTTACTTGCTATTCTGTACTTCCATTAATATAAATGTAATTATAATACATTTAAGCTAGACGTAAGCTACTATGAACACAAATCCGCGGTGTTATTCAAGGAGACTTAGATGAAGAGTTAATGTTTTCAAAGTAAATAATGATGAATGAGAGAATGTTTTCTGAACATTTATAGGAATGACACGATATAGGGAGTTCCCCAAGGTTCTCTTTTTTTCGATTTTTACTTTTTTCTCCCTTTCTACGAGGCGGGATTGTGCAATACCGCCCTCTAGAAGTGCCCCGCCCCGGGCGGTCGTCCCCTTCCCTGCCTCCTCCCCCTTTACCTACACCGCTGACCGGAGTCACTGCGTATAAAAACCAGAAGAGGCATAGTGGCCTTTCACCTTACGCTATCTTTGCCGGGCGCGCGACAAAGGGCCCGCGCCGGTCGTGGATACGGCCGACGACAGAGGAGATCCACTTTGGCTTCGCTCCAGTTTCAAGCCGACGCTGCGCTCGTCCCTTATTCTCCTCCGCTACAGCCTTCGCCGAAAGTTAGGAAATTCCTGCTGAAGTTGCTGTTTGAGGACGGTTTCCCTTAATGAAACGGGTTTGTCGCAGATTTTAAACAGGGAAATGTATAGTATATCCATACAGACTTGTATTACGTTTCTCAGAAATTTAGACTTTTACCTAAATTCTACATTTATTTCCTAAAAAAGTAATCGGTTGTACAATTTTGATTTATTAAACAGTAAAACAGTAAAACAGTAAAACCATCTCCGAGATCTGAATTTAGAATCTTCTCTCCATTTTAAAGTTATTTAATTTAAAGAGCAGAGTTTAAACTAATATTTCAAAATAACAAAGAAATTATCAACAAGAATATTCATAACGAAATAAAGACTGTACGTTTGAAGATATATTTTTATTGAATATTTTCAAATATTGTACCGAGAGAAATACTGCATTCAAATAGTATAATTCGTGTAGAAATGTTCTCTAATCTTAATACTTTTGATCTCTGTCCATGAATCATTTAAGAAAAAGCATGTACACATGTGTATATATCTAATATATAATGCATAATGCATGGGTTCTAAATATTGATACATTGCATTCAGAGCCGAGGCCTGGCATTTTCGGGTAGTCATCGCAAATAAATTTTTTTCATACGATTTGTATAAAATAAAATGAGGATTCCTTTTCTGATATTATTTATCAACTCTCGTTTTGATAAAACTTCTGAACAATTTACGCAAACATTCTATTTGAAATTACTGTAGGATTATTTGATTCATTGTTCTTGTGACTTCAGTTGGGGTTTAAGTTTGAGGTGAGAGTAAATTACCTCAAACTTATTGATTGTCATCAACAAGTTAGGAAATATTTTCATTTTTCGTGAGCTTTAGTAGATTTTGATTTATAGATTTTTTGAACGATTAAACTGTTCTTATAATATACTTTTCATCGAGAGTAAATAATAAATGTTAACACTTGTTAACTTTGATTTATATTCCATCAAATATATTGTTTGCTGCGTTTTTTGCCGAATTCTGCATGTTTTACAAATGAGAAAATCTAGCGCTGATTCAAGTTTTTATTTGACTTTGTTATAAGAATTTTAGGGTATTTTCCTTTTAGATGGTAGATATTTTGGAAAATACTACCGTTCGGAGAAGTAAGAGGAGTAATGTTTGACAGTGTTCAACACAAGACTTGTTCTTCTTCTTGGTGATATAACTACTGGTTCTTTTCTACTTAGCTATTAAATTTAATTTACGGGCATGATCAATTTTCTAGTGAATGATGTTGGCTCTATGAATTCTCCATGTTCTATTTTTCTATTTTGTTGTTTTATTTTTCATAAAATAACTAACAGATGAAAATCTATAAGTCACTGACTGTATTACATATAGCCAATACCATATTCAAATCTATAGCTTCGATTTCAACATCAGGGATAAACCAATATAATTTCGTTATATATTATTTTTCATTGTGTGCTCCATTCCATTGTAAAAATTCGTTTTTATTCTTGTGTATTAGGGCAAATAAATGTCGAAAGAACGTATTGTATACATTCACTTTACTCTTGTCCACAGCTGTACAAAGAGGTTCTTCTGGCCTTCGACATCAAGATCGACGAATAACCAGCTCCGCTACGTCCACTTCCCCTGCACGCCGCCGCCGCCGCACGCGCCACCGCCTCGCTGCTAATAAAGCTCGCATTACTCGCACTCGCATTCGACTCTCTCTCCCACCCCGCCCCCACCCCACTGTCCTTTTAATTTACTTTCGTAATACTGTACTGTTGTAACTACATAATGCAATCAGAGGAACGAAAAGTCTCTTAACGAATGGCGTTCGTTAAGGATTTTAACCGTCCACCATCTGTTAAAAGTCGTAATAAATGAGTGATGATGGCAAATGATGATGCCAAAAGATGGCGTGTGAGTACTCGTATTCAAAGATAATCTATTTTATATTTTCATTTCTTTTCTGATAAGTATTACGGAAAGTATTTAATGACACAAGGTCGATATCAGAGAAAACGCTATTGGATGATTATTTGCTCTATATCCTTTATAACCAGCACTTTCTATTTAAACTATAAATTTGTGTTTGAAAGATGTCAATACCTGTTACATAATTTGAGTTTAATTATTATGTTAAGTAAGATAATTCAAAAAGTGCTGAATATTTAATAACATTACCGAATCTTATTTGTTAAAAAATAGTGAAGTTCCGTCGGTTTGAGTGAATCTTTCGGGAACTGTCAACAAATTCCACTTGGGACTATCAAAGTTTTACCACAGTTGTATTCTGGCTGGCAAACTCTGTATGTAATTAAGAAGTAAAAATGGTTGGACTATGTGTGTATGAATGAGTCTACGGGATTTGAGCCGAGCTCTTCAGACATTCGAGTTGTGAATGAACGATACAACTTTGGCATTTTTCCTTGAAATTTATTTTGAATAAATTGTAAACGTTAAATTACTTAACCCACGTTTTTTCACGATGGACATGCATACGTTAATGTAGTCCATACGATTGATTTGAATATCAGTAATAAATATTATATTTTTAATGAAATTCTGTTTGAGGATTGGTTGCAATTTTGAAATTTAAAATATACTTCATTTGCCTTTTCTATAATATACTTCGTTATCTTGGTGCTGCTTGCGAACTCAAGAAAGTTTTGCTATCAGACAGACTTACATCATTGTGTGGAGATTAGTGAGAGATCGATGTTTCACATTAAAAATTACAATTATGAATTTCGAGAAATAGCTCATTTCCTCTGTATTTGATTGCATGCATTGCGAATATTACATCTGAAAGGAATCTTCTGATATTGTCAATAAATGATATTATAAAACACCCCAAATAACTTTGTTTCTTATACGACAAAATTTGACACTTCATGAAATATGCCAAAATCTAGCATTTGTAACAATATTGAACTGATAACATTACAAGAGAGTTATTTGAATCAGGGGAACAGAGAAAGGATCTTTCCAGTGTATCTTCCAAAGAAATACCAAAGAAATGTGGAAATTTATACAAGTATAATGTAAATTTCTTTTTTTTTAAATATAGTTTTAATGACACAAAAACTACTTTTAAAATGTACAACAACTGATGCTTCAAGTTCCGTACATTAACCTTACCTAAAAGCTTATTAACAGCTCACTACAATATGTTCCAGTAAAGAGGATGTATACACGATAAAAGTTTAAGTTACTTAACGAATAAATAAACAATGGAACACATATATTTGCAGCCAATTGTCTATAAGACACAGAATCGTAAATGACAATTGGAATGCAATATTACGAATTCTGAAATTACAATTTTCACAAAATATTTCGTGAACCCTCAACTGCTGGTGGGTTGAACTTCAGTTCCTTTGCATTCATTATTTATTGTTAAGTGCTTTGAGATAGATTTGAATCTTTCATAAAATAAGACATTGAGACATTTAGAAATTAATTCACTTAGTTTGCCTATACCATTTCATCATATTTGACACATCTAGTTAGTTTTATATCAATGTTTAACAATTAAATTTTTGTATCTTACAGATCAAACGCGAATTCGTAACGTCACGCAGAGGACGCGACTTTAAGCGTATGGTGACGTTCAATTTTCGAGTTATGGTTATTTTCGGCTTTATGAAAATAGATTTTGCGGAAAATAGCGTATATGAAAAATTAAATTATTACGAAACATGTGAAATATACGCAAATAATTATTAGAACAGTTATAACAGATCAATTTGAATTATCATACATGTCAAAACTTTTTTAATGACATCTTGAATTTGTTATAGCGAATACATTTAATTAACTTAGTGTCACAATACTAGAACCGAAATGTAAGGAAACCAATATAGTAACAATAATAATGATAATAGTAAGTGGTCCTATATGAATGATGAGGTGCAGGCCACTAGGCGTTCTCTTTCGCCTAACCACTTAAATATTCACATTAACTTATAATATAACAATTGTATTTATAAATATAATAATTTTCAAGATAGTAAGCATAGCATTTTCAAGATAGCAAGATACTAAGCTAACCGTAAACGTTTACGGTCTGGTAAATTATGTATTTTGGTTCTAAAAAGAACGCGAGGGCAACTTAAGTAGTCCCGGGGGACGCGAGACTGAAACATGTTATATGCAACACGTCACGCATGTTGCTCTGAAGAAGAAGCGGGTGGGCGGGCGGGCAGGCGGGCGTTCAAAATGCAGAAGCCAGGCAGACACACTTGGGTAAGCCCGCATGCGCTGTGACCCACACCGAGAACAAAGTGCCCACGTTCAGACTGGCCAACACAATAGGCCTCAGAGGCAGGCTGCTAGTTAAAGGTACAGAAGTTCATGAATAGGAGGGCGGTCCCCTGCCTCCCTCCTCAAGGAACACAAAGACGCTGTGTCACTGCTATTGAAACATCAGCTTACCAAGATATTACTTTTCAGAGTATTCTTGAGAGAGAATGAGGCAGAGAGTAGAAACTTCATAAGATCTTTTATCAAAGGCATGAAGCCATTCTGTATTCATGTAATATATCAACGATTTGGAGGAATATAAAATACGAGTATAAAAATAATAATTACGAAGCCATTCCGAGACAAGGAAAAATGTAAATTATACAAGTACAACCAAAAATATATATGAGTAACAATAAAGTAGAATAAAGTATAATTGGAAATTAACAAGTAGTAGCAAATACATTTTCTTTTATTTAATGACCAAAAACTCGTAAGGAATAAGGGGAAAATGGAACACTCTGAACAATCTTTGATCAACTAGTTCACTTGATCAATCCAATGCGTTTGATCTCCTTTGTCTCCATTAATGTGTGTGAAATGTTTTATGTCCTTCAACAAACCCCACAAATAAACATTACAGGGCAACAAATCGGGATATCTCACTGATCAGAAACTTTTATAATTTTCCGGAGATTCTATGGTATATTTTTGCACTTGAAAAAATAATAAAACCGTCATAGCGCCACCATCAAAGAGCGGAGACATTTCCAACTCGAATATATTCCTTTTAGTTCCTTTTAACCATCGTGTTGGAAGAGGAAGTGCTGGTACTCAACACTGAAAGAAAGAGTGGGACATTTTTGGGACGAAAACAACTCTCCCAACCTCGGCAATGACACCCATCGACGAGTGAGTAGGTGCCCGCGCCGGCGAACAAACCGGCGACAAGAGAAAACTCCGCACAGTTCTCAAGTATTTGCACTGCATTATTACCAGTTAATATATTTATCTGAGTGCCACGAATCCTTATTGACTGTAAACTGTTTTACCATATTGCCCGCTTGACGTTTATGCGTTTCACGATTTCCTATTGCAATGCCCCTGCATTTATCATGCGGCATTAATATAATAATAATAATAATAATAATAATAATAATAATAATAATAATAATAATAATAATAATATAGCTTCATTAATACTATCGGAATTAATATTAGCTTCAAGAAGGAGAAGGAGAAAATTTAGTATAAAAGGAAAGAAAACGAGGGAGAATAAAAAAGAAGAAAAAGAAGAGAAAACGAAAGAGAAAGGAAGAAGAAGAAAACATGAAGAGGAAGAAGAAAAAGCGAAGATATAGAATGAGAAAAAGGAAGAGAAGACGGGGTAGGTGAAGACGTTGATGAAGGAGAATCAAAACAGATTTTCTGACTTGGAAACTAATTCGTAAACAATATTTACGTAACAAATCATGCTTCCTTCACATTCTTATTTCTCGCTTGCAAAGCCCCAGTAAATGGGGGCCACATCAACCACTAGTAGCAATAGAACCACTAACTTCCTTGCAAAAGATGACAATCGGCCACCAGCAGCGCCTCCGAGCGGTTCGTGCGACGCGCAGTGGGTGACGCCCCTCGGCCGCGCGCCGCGCCACCGTCGCGTGCGCCGAGGGCCCTGGGGAACGGCGGCGCCGCGGAGCGTGACTGTAGCCAGGGCGACCGCGCCCACCGCCCACCGCCCGCGCCCGCACCGCCCGCCCGCCGCCCACTCTTCGCCGTCCGCCGCAATCTCTAAGAATAACGCGGCGCTATCACGTGTGGCAGCGCGCATCCGGGTCTGTGCCCTTGTGGCCGGTTCGCGGCTGATACGCACTGAACCATCGATCCAGGTGGAAGCCACCCAGCTGAAGTCGCGGTCCGGCAAGAAACATAGGATATTCGAAAAGCAGGGCCCGTTACATTATGAAGTTTACAGTTGAAGCTTCGAGGATCTAGGTTCGAGTTCCGATACCAGATATGTTATTAAATAGATGCGTCGGTTTAAAGAAAATGGAGATTTGTCCGCACCGAAGCGGATGGGGCGTGAGCAGTTAAGGTCTAATAGTTTTACTACTTCGTAGAGAAATTCACCTCTTATTCCAACGGTTTGGAGCTGTGGAATGGTGTAAAGAAAATTTCACAACATAACTATTCAGCCATAAAAATTTCAAATATTAGCCCAGATTGCTTCACAATTGCCCTGCGCGGACAGTGGCCATGACAATGTATGGGCGCGACGTACAGCGAAATGAATTCGGTTTATAAGTGGTTATTCCAATAACCCACAAGAGCGGACATTTTAAAAAAGCAACTACAGCATGTAGTAGCAAGTTCACATCTGAAACTTCAGTGGTTAGGAGGTCATAGGTTCGAGTCCCAATGGTGGCATATTTTCGACAGTAGCTAAGGAGCTGTGTTGACACCGACCACTGTTAGTACGAGTATTCTGAAGGTCAGCTACTCTCATCGCTTGTTTCTGTGGCTTCTCCATTTAATTCCATGACCTTAAATAACGGACCACAGTTCGCGTGTCTACATTGCTCATCATGTCACACAATTTCCACCCCTAGAGACCGGCAACGAGGTGATCCCAATTCCCGTTCTGCTCATTCTTAATCCTGGACTTATTTTTTCTAACAGAATCTACACACCCGGGTCTCATGAATCCAAAGATTTTTTAATGTCACAAAAGATCAAGGAAAATATGACTCAAGAATGTATTTTTCATTGAAGAATGCAAAACAATAAAAAAAATTACAAAAATGTAATGTAAAAGTAAAAATTATCACATATTTTAAAGGTGAAGTCTTTGTTCAGTATGTATTGTTATAAATATAAGTTGAAAACAAGGCACACAACAATGCAAAGGAAACAAAATATATTAATTCACATTATTTCATTGCGTAAACATGATAAGAAGGTTATTTTAAAATATGAATATTGGTATGTAATTTACTTAAAATAGTCAACTCACAACACAGCTTTGTGTTCATTTCGCAAATTTGTTTTCCACACTACCCACAGCCATTCTTTGACTTTTCTCTTATTCTTGGTCACAGCGAATATCTCTGTTTCTTCACTAGGTATTATGTCCGTCGAGGAGAAGGATTTAGACTTGGAATTTTCTGAACGGAAAGTCTCAGATTTCGTCGTTTGATTTGATTTATTTGGTCAAAAAATGTAAAAACTATATTATGTATGGGGGAGAAGAATATTTCCCCCTTTCTCGATACTTCAAGTCTTTTCTTCAATAAAGGCTCAATCAAAGAAGAAGCCAAACCCTCATAAAATATAATTAGTAATAACAATAATAATACACTACAATAACGCTATATTTTAGCACGTAAACTAAAAATATTCACCATGAATATTTAAGATTAGAAACTGTATTATGGGGTCCAGCAATCCCTAGTCACACCACTAACGAAATCGTTTATATCTTTGGATACATTTTATCTCTAACCGAAACGGTAAATAGCATTGGGGCAATATAAAGGTTCAATACAAATTTATGAAAAGCGCTACGCGTCAGTCAGAAATTTTCATTCTGTGTAAATTACGTGGATTCACCCAGTTTCAGGATTAATTATCATAAAAATACTCTACTGTACTGAAAGTACTTTGTGACCGTAGCTGTAGCGATATCGTAAAAGAGAAAGATAATAAAAAGAGGAATCTTCACGTACATAAGAAAAAAGGTTTATAGGTATTTTGATTCTTGGGTCGACGAAAAAACAAATTCTCGCCGCAATTTAATACAAAAATATGGGCAGTATTTTCAACATTATCATTCAAACAAAAGAAACCTATTTATTTAGTGCTAATCATACTTATTTTAATAAAAAACATAATTTCACACGTTCTGGATAGTTAACCAATGAGAATAAATTTTTGAAAGAAATCTGTGACGAAAGACTATGTTACGTCGCAGCAGAGGTAAGATGAGAGGGGTTTAATATTTAGGTGCGCATCTTGGCATATGCTTGACAGCAGAAAGCGGCTCCATGGAAATGGACCAATTGGGAAGAGCAAAAAGATAAACAATGGGGAAAATGCAATGTTTGTCTTTGGAGGAAGGAGGACGTTGAGAGCTGGTACAAGATCGAATGCGTAAAGCATGAACTCAGAATGTTTGGTATTTTAGTTGAAAAGTTTAAGAAAAAGGTATGTATTTAGCATATTTTGAGTTTGATTTTCTCATTTCAAAGTTGCTATTTTTACTTCTCGTATATTCGTGTATATTTATGTGTTTTGGTACCAGATTTGAAATACTCATTGAAGAAAATCTTTTTAATTAAAAATATACTAAATTCTTTTCGTATCATAGTAGCACATGAATCAATTCTTGTTGCAATAATAGTACATTCCAGTCGTTTTCCCTATTATTATAATTATTATATCGTTCAATAATATGTAATGGACGAAGGATAAGTACTCATAATAAAAATTTCTATGACGTGTCAGCTTTGCATTGAAATAAGTTGACAATCTGAGCAATAAAAATACATATTTTAGAGTAAGTATACAATTGGGGCCTTAGCGGTAAGCCAACACGAGGCGGATATAAATTTTAAAGAAACACAATTTGATTGAGCAAAAACAAGATCTTAATATTCTGTATTTTATATAATACATGTTTGAGATGTTACGTAGTGAAACTGTATTATTATGAATGTTTCGTCTCCTATTTTTCCCATTTCATTACCTACTTTCATTAATTTACTTTGAGGTGTCGAATTCACGAAACAACGCTAAGACTAGAGTTTGTGGGCAGCATTAACTTGTACTTGGTTGATATTTAACTACATATAAATCAGTTTTTATTTACCATCTCTTTTCCATATCGTTTATTTACTATCAATACCAAAGTATTCCTTAAGGAGTTATCAAATTCCCTAGTAACCTTCGCAGTATGCGATGCACTTCTCGTCACTGAAATACCACTCTCAATCTCCTCGCAGGCAACTCTAGAACAAGAGAAATTCTGTTATCGGTCTTACGATAAGAATAAATTAAATTTGGGTGTTTTGCCAATACAATTTGCAATACAATTTTTCAATAATTTAAAAATAGCCGTAATTTTCTGATTGCCAAATTATGAAAGTTTGTTGATGCAAATGAATCCAGAGGACACTCCTTTTAAAAAATGATTAAAAATTGGAAAACCATGATAAATTGAGCCCAAAACATTTTCTCATTTGTTGGGGTTTGAGAAAAATATTCAGTCATAGTAACTTTATAGATTGGAATATTGCATTCATCAAAATCACTTCATCATTCACAAAGGAAGGACATGACAAAGAGTGCAATGGTGTTATGTACTGAATCAACCTGCTTAAGCTAACACCATGCTTCATGTCACGCCATGCCTTACGCGTTGCTACGTTTCACAGAAGCACTTGCGTGGCAATACAATATTAAAATATTATTCTCGAATATTTCGGGACGATTTAATTATGGGGCTATTTCCACTACTTTAGCGACGTGAAAAGCATAACTTTTTAAAAAGAAATACGCGACGCTATCAACATTGCAGTTTTTGCCCTGATATATGGTCTTCCAGCCGTTAATCTACTCTGACCCACATACACCGCTTCACATCGTTCCTTGCGAATGTGTTACGCCAAGATAGGCCACATGCACTGCGAAGTGTGTTTTACAACAACAAGTCTATATGTTATTCTAGCGTTTGCGTTTCTGGCACACGTGTTGCTATATACAAAAGTAGAGCTTGGTGTGTAAAGGCAGAACTAGAAAAGTAGTTTAAAATTTAGCGACAGAATCAAATTGAGGTATTAATATCATCATTACCATTTGGTAATATATTTATTCGAAAATACTGCTTTCCATGTTTTTCTCTTGATCTGTTAAAAATAGTAGGAAAAGAGTAAACTAGTCAAAAACCCACCTTCAAAATTTCAACACCAGTCAACGGCAAAACTAAGCATGAACTCAAATTCTAAGTAGTAAATCAGGTTATCACACCATGGTTTCAGATACACGTTGCTGTGTTGCCCGGGAGTTTATTTGTTTATGCACGCTGACATGTGTATCCTACAATGTATACCTAAATACGAAGTTATCTGACCTTTAAGTAACATAAGTGAGATTACTCGCGAAATAAACCAAAAGTATGTTTGATATTACTCTATTGTAATATGATTTTTTCTGTTTCAAAATAAACATTCAAAAACATTTCTTGCCAGACTTGGTAATATTTTTTGAGATATTCAGGTACTACATTTTTTTAGAAAAAGTTTGCGAAACTTGAAACAGGAAAGTTAGTACATTTGACAAAACTGGATCTTTACAACATTTCTTACGATACGGATTACATTCGCAGATTATAAATATTTATTTCGTGCTTAGAATATGGACAAACAAATGCAGTGAATACATGATCTTCTCACATCACCAGTTTAACAAAATAATGTTGAGGGGGACGTAAGGGTGTTTTGATTTTTTCAAGTATCGAGTTTGCCTTCAGATTCGATCGGTGGGGAGGGAGCATGCATATTTCTGTCAATAGAATTGTCTCATGAAAAATGAGAGACGATGGTACTGACCGTAGACACTTAATAAATGTAACACGCTGCACCTCGAGTGATTGTAAATCCACTTAGAAAGTTCATTACAAACTATATTCAAACTCACATCATGTACTTTATGAACGTATTCAGGTCTGATTGTCTTGTTTTGTTATCTGTTTGTTTGTAAGGTCACACGTGGCACAGGGAACTTTATTCATTACTCTTTAGTGTTACAGTGTTTCAATGGCTTCCTTTAACAGCAGGTTAGATCGAGGACTGAGCGTAATGGCCCGAGTTCCTCCTTGTTCCTACATCAAATGACATTCTGGCGCGCGGAATGGAATGCATCGCTTGCTGTAAGCTGTTCGGAATGAATGCGTATCCACCGTGTTGTCTGGCGGAATTCAAGTCAAATAAATTCCGCCGCTGAAAGGAATGCTAGTATGCTCTTACAGTTTGTTTTCTTCTTTAGCGTTAAGTAGAATTTTCTTATAAATTTATTTTGGAAGGAAATATTTGTCTATATTTTTAAAACACCAGGTTTCGTCTAGAAAGTAATTTGAGATTTTACTCAACTAATTTGTGGATTTTGCTTTAAATGAAGGAAGTGGGCCAAAATGTTTTATCGCTAGCAAGTATTAACTGGTTTTATAGCAGAGAAACTACGTGTTAATGAAATCGTAAAATTATTAGAATTAACGCTTTTTCAAGAAGGACTTGATATGACGGGGGCAAGGGTACGTGGGAGTGGGGTAATAGTGGAGAAATAAGATTCAATATTTTTTTCAGTTTGAATATTGGCTGTTTTTAAATTTAAAAAATGTGTAATGTATGTACCCGTGTAAAGCAAATTTCAGCAATCGTTTAAATCACGTTTTGCTTTAAAAAAAATAGTGATTATAATTATATGTGAAGTCATAGGCTTCCGCGGCCATGAAAATTATCTTGACTGTCCGGATGACGCTACGTCGAAGGCTGTATTACCAACGTTTCGACCATCTTGTCGTGGTGCCTTCGACGCGGCGTCACCCGGACAACAGAGATCATTTATATAATTATATGTAGTGCATTTATGTTTTTACATTAAGGTGGATAGTAATATTTCCTACTATAGTCCACAACAATATGCATGCTTGGAGCTTGGTAAATTACAAGCATTCCAATTACACAATCACAAACATGTTTACCTGAGTGCACAGAGCATAGTAATTGTATTGTTACAGAATGTGTAAACCTGCCTCATTTCAAAAGTACTTGAAAACAGGTACTGAACATAAAACAATATTAGAAGGAGAGTTCGATTTTCCTTTTAGTGCACATTCGTTGTAACATTTCTACAGGTCTTCTTTTACGTGTCGTTTCTACAGGTCTTCTTTTACGTGTTGTAACTTTTCCAGATAATAATAATAATAATAATAATAATAATAATAATAATAATAATAGGTCTGCGGATCTGCTTCCCCAATATCTGAACCGGATATACTACGTCAGCAAACTGACGAATCTCGTGAAAACGTCATAATCACCATGAAAAGCAAACTACATCTACAACTTTACCAACAATATCAACCTGCAAAGATGAATACTTGAGATTTTCCTATCAAACCAGACCTAGAATCATTAAAATTTATGATCAACTAAACTCAATTACATCTGCATGACAGTAACAATTTATTGTATAATTGTGTAATTATCAGACATGTTGTCATGCTTTCAGAAATATCTGTATGCCACTTAAATTTACGAAGCTGTGAGAAAATAATAATAATAATAATAATAATAATAATAATAATTATTATTATTATTAAGATATTTATTTCGATGAAACCATTTAAAGATTATCGAGCATTAAATAAGTGATTTTACAGCTTAATCTTAAAGCGATGTGAATTTTCTTCAAACTTCTCGACTAATCTTTCATTTGTTGCTTCAAGATTTCATTTTCTGATCCTTCATTCTAATATTTTGAATATTTTATATCTCGTGATTAAGCTTTCATCTCCTGATAAGATGTTAAAATCTTGTGAATTGTTCTACATGTAACATTTGTCTGAGTCCGTAGTTGATCTGATTCTGACTTTTCTTTCTGAAACTAAACTAAACCTTTCAGAAATATTGATAATTATTATTATTTTGTATTTTTATATACATCTATATTGATTGTTATTATTATTATTATTATGTCTGTTTCAAAATTAACCAACGTGGCAATCAAAATTTATATTGGAGCAGGTGACATGTGTCTTTTAAATTTTCGTTTATGCAACCACTTGTTTATTTTAATTAATCATTGTAGTATAATTCTATATTACGATGTTCTTACCCAAATACTTAAATCTAAGTCAATCGGATCTGTGAAGTGGCCCATACCTAGAACTCTCACTAACTAGACGTGATTTCTTATAGAGTTTATAAGCACGTGCAATCAACGCCCGCGCAACGCGCCCGTGGGTGGACGAGGCGATATGTTTGCCCGCCATCGAGCGCGCATCGATCTCGGCCGCGACCTGCCCCGCATGCTTCTCTGCGAGGCGGTGGTGCGCGCGGTGGGCGCCCGCTTCGCTCGCCTCCCCGTCACAAGTCAGCGGCGCGCGCCTTCACGCCACCCACCCTCTGCGAGGGACGCGCTTCATTGATTGATTGATTTTTCGTGTTTCCGGGCACGTCAACTGCTTTGGTCATTAGTCCCGTTAGTGTAGTGCATGCTTTGTTCTTGGGAGATGGCGGTGATCTTCCCCCGCTGGATGGTGAGATCCGGCGCCGACCTACCATCGGCTAGTGGGGTTTCCCCCTAACGAGGACTCTCCACCAGTGGGGCACCGCTCCAGCCCTGACAAGCTCTAAGCTCCCGACCGATCTCCCCGAATATGTGGCAGTGTAGTGCATGTTAGTGTACGTGTGTGTGTAAAGGGAGAGGATAGAAAAAGGAAGAGGAAGGACAGATCGCGCGCGGTTCGTAGCCCGTTTGATAGGGTACGGCTCCGGCATTCGCCTGGTGTTGATCGGAGAAACCACGGAAAACTACCGATCAGAGCAGCCGGCCGCTAGAATTCTCCTCCAGACAGCGACTGAATTCGACCTAGCTGAATAGCTAGTGTCGAAAATCCTGCCGTCGTCAGGACTCGAACCTAGGACCTCC
This sequence comes from Teleogryllus oceanicus, assembly GCA_964035755.1. Taxonomy (NCBI): domain Eukaryota; kingdom Metazoa; phylum Arthropoda; class Insecta; order Orthoptera; family Gryllidae; genus Teleogryllus; species Teleogryllus oceanicus. The sequence goes on from CAXIVR010000003.1 coordinate 33,440,586, forward strand.
CGGTCAGAGGCGCTGCAGTGACATCAGTTGATGCACTGGGCTACCGCTCCCGGTGCGCTTCATATTTTGTTGTTTGGAGACGTAACTTCCAATATTACCGTTAATATGAACAACAGTAAATATGTGACTTATTAATATTCTATTGTTAAATTAATATTGCCCTAATTTGTTTATGTACACTTCTTTCTCTATCTGCCATAGGTTGTTCTCCATTTCGTATGTCACCTTCCTTCTTTTATGGATTTTTTTTCTGCTCTGGCTTTTAACATGTTTACGTTGCTATAATGGTGTAACTGTTTTGTTTGTTGCAGATCATTAAAAGGTAGTTACAGAGGTACAAAAGAAATAAATAATCACAAATATCACAATACATTTTTTACTTAATTTTTTATTTTATTTTTTCGCAAGATTTTTAAGTTTTTCGTAAGATTTTTAATAACATGACGTCGAATACTTATGCAACATTCCGACAGTCGTGTACTTGTACAAGTATTTGTAAGCCTCGAGTAGAGGTTACCATAAAATCCACTGGGAACATAAAAGAATGAACTCTATATTTATTTTTTCTGCAGAGTAATAGTTAAAAATGCATTTGACATGCACTGATGCAAGGCCTGCTTCATCACACGTGAATTTTTACAAAGGATGTTCGCATGAAATCCCTTTAAGATTGACCTCTTGTGTCACCGTGTAGTTTTATATCGGCGTATAGTTAGCACGAGGTGACTAATGACACGCGCAGGAAAACGACAACTTGGTTCAATGCACTACGATATAATTTATGACCGGTCATTTAACTGTTTGGCGTCGATCTGCCGGTAATCAACGGCGAAGCAGAGACGAGTATGTCATGTTACGTGGATCACATGTGTGGATACATGTGCCGTATCAAACGTGTTATACGACTCGTAGTCGTAGTCTCGTTTGTTTTAAACGTCAAGAGGCTCTACATACTGTAGAATTTTATATTTTTCAGAAAAGAAAAAAAAGAAAGAGTAATAAAGATAAAAAGTGATAAAGCGAGAGAAATACAAAAAGAAAGAATAAGGAAAATGGATGAGGAGGAGGGACAGAGAGAGAAGAGAGATAGAGAGAAAGAAGACAGACAGAGAGAGAGAGAGACGCGGCAGAGAAAATGGATTAGAGACGAATACGGCTTGTATAATTATTTAATTGAAGTTGTACAACCTACGTGTACGGAAATATATCAACGACAAAAAATTCTGATGTAAATATTTACAAGCTGATCTAAATATTTAACTTATTTGGGAGCAAATAGTTCATCTATTCATCTACATCATATATATGTAATATATTTACTAAAATAGAGTGTTTTGATTAAGATATCCTTAGAACGCAACAAAATAGTTTATCTTCCAAATTGAGACAACGTGGATTCAATGCATTCAGTTGAACAAAAAAAAAACATCTCAAATTCCACAAATATGTGACAGAAAGTGCGCCTACATTTCATAATCATTAAAAAATTGAAACAATTATTAAAAAGGAATTATCTCCGTTTACATAATATCTGTTTTTCATTGTAAGTATTTTTCGCGATTTTAATATACTGTGTATTTTGAATGCACCGAGAAATACAAATTTATAACTGCATCCTCTCATTTTATATTGACTTTTAGTAATAGTTTGGGATCTTCAATTTCTTCACAAATTACAAACCAGACAAATTCTAAAACATGTTTAAAAGTATAAACTGCATTTAAATCGTGATAGTGCCAAATGAATCTTGTTTGAATTCTCCCCTTCTCAAGGTTTATTTGCTACATTCTTTCAAATCCATTCGTAATAGATTTCAAATACTCAAAAAGTTAGCGAGGGAAATAACTGTTGGAATTCATGACTTACAGATTTGATTAGTTTTCTCCCAGCAGATTCTTTTCAACTAGCTAGTTTTAAATTAACATTTGAGTTATGAAGTAAAAACATACGACGCATTAATATACACCCCCAATCAAAATTTGACCAAAATATTGCTTATTAAATCATACAGAACTTAATCATTAAAAAATCATACATCTGGACTTAAAGTTCTCTTTCCGAAAACCACTTCCTCGCATTTTCCTCTCAATAACGCGGTCTCTGCTCCGGACGTTTACGCCTTCAAAGAACAAAAAGCCGCCATGCATCTTAATGACATCAACAAATCTTCATTAGTAAAGCAGAAATCCGGTGCGGGTGCTGGAAAAGAGCAAGCCGCTGGCCCGCGGCCCATCCGATTCACCCTTTGCCGTCGCCCGCCCTCGCTCCCCACCCTTCAGCCGACTGCTCGTCCGCCCGCTCCTCGCTCGTTCGGGCCTTCTCCCATCGCCAATCGTCTCTCCTTACTTCCCATTCTGCTCCCCGGCTCAGTCGTACTCACTCGCACACTCACTTTCTCACCCGCTCAGTGGCCAATGCGTTCACTCACTCGCCCCTCCAACCCTCATTCGCCAATTCATTGCTCCCTCATCCATCTCATTGGTCCAATCAATTGCCCAGACACTCGTCCACGCACTCACTGCCACTCACTCACTCACTCGTCCACTCCTCCTCACTCACTCACTCGCCCACTCACTCACTCCCAGTCTTGCACATCACGCTACCCACTGCACCTGCCTCGCCAACTCATTCACCGATTCATTCGCTCTCTCACTTACCCGCTTACTTGCCCATTCACCTGCTCACTCGCCCACTCATCCGCTCACTCGCCCACTTACCCACACTTGCTCACTCAGTGGTCATTTGACCACGCTTCACTAATTCGCACCAACCTGCTGAATCAGCTGCTCTCGCGCTCAGTCACCCGCTCTCTCGTACTCTCCCGTCGCTCACTCGCCCAGTAACCCGCCCTTCTCTCGCGCTGGCTAACAAATCATATGTATGTTTCATAATGCTCACCCGTCCGCTCGCACGTCATCTTTACCCAAAACTGCACTCTCGCTGCGGCGCTCGCGTGGTCCTTCTCTCGACAGTTTTTCAGAGAGCCTTTTTGTCCGAACCTATTCCTTTCTTTGCTGGCCTGTTTTCGAATCGTCTATTTCCCAGATCCTCGTCTTCAGTCATTTCTCCGCTCGCTTCTACATCCGCTTGATCGTTTTCCAATTCACACATTTCCTCACTCTCTTCTTTACCATTATATAGATCCGTCCACTGCCCTTCCTCCGCCTTGTCAACTCGTCAACTCACCAGCTCACCCACACGCTTTCCAACGAACACCCTCCCCGCCCTCGCTGGCTCGCCCAGCCGCTAACCTGCCCTCCCTCTCATTCTTAGATACTCGACTGTCCGCACAATTCATTTCGCCCTGAGGAAGGTCACACCTTAATGCCGAAACGTTGAAAAGTCTGCCTAGAAAACGGCGTCTCCCGGACAGCCAAGAATATATTGACTCCGGTCGCGGAAGCCTACATTTTCTATCCCGTCCTCCTGTCCGTCCACTCTACTCGCCTGCCCAACCACTCGCAACCCCATTCATGCGCTTGCTTACCCGTCCGTCCGCTCGTTCGCCCGCCCGCCCGTCCGTCTGCTGGCTTCGTCCTTTCGTCGCGTTGGGCGGGCGGGCGGGTGGGCGGACCGACCTTTCGCTGTCAGCGAGACGGACGTCGCTGGAGCGCGCGCGACAAGAAGCCCGCTTCCCCTCGAGCGCGTCGCAAAACAGAGACAAGTCTTCTCGGCGCTGCTGACGCGTTGAGGGGCCGCCGCGCGCCCCATTAGCGACAACGCCCCCTCCCCCGCCGTCAGCGCCTGCTGCGCCCCGCGTGGGCGGCCCGCTGAATAAGGAATGAAAGGCGGCGTGCACGCCCCGCGCGGCGCGGCTGCGGGATACGAGGCGACGGTTGCGCCAGCTGGAGGCGGTGACGGTGGCTGTGGCAACAATAGTCTGCCAGTAATGGAGGTGGAGCGGGGCGGACCAGCGATGGTCATTGCAGCGGTGACGGTGACAGCAATGGGATTGCCAGCCGTGAGAGTGCAGGTGACGGTGGCTGTGGCAACAATAGCCATGCCAGTAATGGAGGTGGAAGCGAGGGCGGCCCAGCGATGGTCATTGCAGCGGTGACGGTGGCAGCAATGGGATTGCCAGCCGTGGAGGTGCAGCGGTGACGGTGGCTGTGGCAACAATAGCCATGCCAGTAATGGAGGGGTGCAGCGTGGTCGACAGTGGTGGCAGCAGTGGATATGGCATCGGGAGCGGGGGGTGGGAAAGGAACGGGATGGGTGACGGGAAGGTCTTATTAGAGCTGTGAGCGGGAAGGGAGCAGTGCTGGAAGTTGCTTGGACGGAGGCGAGAGTACAAATGGGAGAGAGCGATGGCAACGGCGCCAGAAGCGAGTTTAGTGCTGGAGGAAGCTGGCGGAGGCGATGGAACCCGATCTAGGGACGTATTAAGAAGCACGGTGCAGAAATGGGGGCTGAGACGGGCACTATGTTAACAGCGGAGGCTGTGAGGAAGTGTTGTTCCGGGCAGGATCTAGTTGTCTTCCTGGAAGACTAGTCATCGGGATCTGCGAAGGCGGAGACTCAGCGAGCGGTAGACACAGCGGCACCGCCTGCGTTTGAGAAGTTGGAAACTGCAGAACTTATCTGGGACAATGTGGGAGTGAGTATGAAATTATGGGAACGTGGAGATAATACAGATATAATGAGTTTGTTGAGATAATTCGACGAAGATGCAAATATTTTCAAGAACCGAAAGTTCTCTAGAAGAAAATCACTCATAATGGTGTGATCGAGTAAAAGGGAACTTGTCCAAACGATAGAAGATAGAGAAAACGAAATTTATAATAATGAGCTAAGGATTGTCTAACCTGTTGGTTAATTTATTTTAGATTCTAATGTGAATGAAGATAATATATTTGAACGTGCTGAAATGATGACTTATTTGAAAACTAGTGCCAATAAACAATCACAATTCATTGGAATGTATACAGTGGTTGAAAAACTACAAATTTACATTCCATCATTTTGCATTTTTCTATATAGCATGATAAGAGATGTGTGTTTAAGATTTAAATCTAACACATTATTCAAATGTGTCTTTCAGTGGTTAGACTATCGCCTTTCTTTGTTATTTATTTCCCCTTTGTGAAATAATATTTTATACTATGTAATGGTGGCAGCAGAAGTACCCTGGCATTTCACATTAGAATGGGAACCAATTGATAATGAAATCACAAAAAAAATTGTGTACGTCTTACTATTAAAATCATTCAAGAAACCAAAAGCATTCTTTGACAAGCATTGAATTAATAAAAACTCTTTTATGCCATTAGCAATTTTAAAATTCATCATTTAGCAAATAAAAGTATACATTTGAACATTTTTAGCAAAACTTAAAATTTTAACTTTTAAAAATTCAAATTTTTCAGTTCTAATTAATAGGCTTTTGTCAAAATAGCCTCTTTGAGTTCTTTTTACGGAATAGTTGACCCCCTCTCGTTTTCATTTAAACTTCCTTCTTCCCCCTCCCCCATGTTCAGCTATTCATTTTGAAGATGAAATTTGAGATGAAGAAAAATAATATCGGAATAAAAATAACCTAGGACTAAAACGAATGTTATTTACTACTTATTATTTGGTTATTTTTATTAATTTGCATCTTATTATTCGTAATATGCAATATAGATTAGTCCCAATCTCATTTATCTTCGCTCCTGGAATCTCATCTATCTTCGCTCCTGAAGCCTGGAGTTTGCTTCTACGGTTTCTCTCCTGAACGTCCTATCCCAGGGCCAGCGATGCTTGTCAATACAGCGTTGCACCAGTTAAAAATCTACCATAATTCATTGTGGAAACAAGGAAATCGATAGACGCAACGATAATTTCACAATTGGTGCGAGTTGGCCCTGACAAGCCTCGCTTGCCGGTGTATGATGGATTGATTGATGTTTCCGGGCAACTGCTGTGGTCATTAGTTCCGTTAGTGTCGTAAATGTTTTATCGTGAGAGGTGGCGGTGTTTTACACCCCCCTGGATAGTGATCTGGAGCCGATCTACATGTCAGCTTGAGCAGGATTTCTCGCACAAGGCAAGATACCGCCACACAAGGGACAAGCTATGAGCTCCCGATATGTGTACGGGGAGAAGACAGAACAAGGAAGAGGAAGGAAAGATCGGACACTGCCGCGGCCCGTTTTTTAGGATACTGTGTTGCAATTCGCCAGGTGTTGATCGGAGAAACCACCTAAAACCCACCGAGCAGCGAAGCCGTCCTCTAGAATCCTTTTCGAGCTCGGTGTACGGGCCACTTTAGGAAGGACGCATGCCTCGGCGTGCAACGCAGCGCTGTCGGAAAGGAGGAAAGGCGGAGGGAGCTCTGAAGGCGGAAGGCGCTGATGGGGAGGGAGGAGGAGGAGGAAGAGTGCGTTGCGGCCGGAACAGCAGCGGAGGGCGATGCCAGCGCCGCAGCCTGAGGCTGCTGCCGCTGCTGTGCTCCTCGGCCCAGGGGGCGCTGAAAGCGCTCCGGAATAAAGCGCGTAATGGAGACTTTCTTCGGCTCCATTAACCCCGCATGAGCCCCTCACCTGTTCATCTGCTCTGGCTTCTTCCTCTGTCTCTCTCAGCGTGAAATGGCTGCGGATAATCCTCACGGTTCAGGCACCTTTTCTTGTTTATACAGCCGTATGCAATTTTCTTAATTATGATTTTATTACTTTCCTTATATTTTTTGCTTCATTATTTTCTTTCTACTCTACACAATCCAGGATTAATGCATATTAATGCTCCAGACAGAAATTTAATAAAAATATCTAAAAAATAACAGAATATACTTTGAAAGAAATTAAAAAATAACGAATAATTCTGAACATACATTTCATTTTGCAAGAGGTACTTTATTGGACGAATATTTGCACAAGAATAACAATTATGGCAAAAACTACTAAAAAACCTCTACAGATATGCATATGCAGTAGATATTTTCATGAAGGTAGCTTTTGAAATAACTTTTATATGCTCACCGTGTTAACGTTTCGATTTTTTAACATTCTCTTTCACTTGTATTTAGCTTTCCATATGTTTCCATTGAAATATTTGTTTCAATAGAAACAATTGTTTTGCTTCGAAAGATAAAAAGGAAAATCCACGCATCTTATCGCGACTACCTTTTGTTCATTCATATTGCACATCTGAGACTCGCTGCAGAATATGTATTTCAGCGGGATATGTCGTAAATTTTATCATTTCAATGCGACTACTGGCAGTTCACTCAATGTGACTCATTTTCTGGCGTAGTATGCATACATTTGGCAATTAGCAAGTATAATCCCACTTCATTGAATACAAGAACTGTAATTTAATTACTCTTTCCCCGAAGAGCGTCACTAAAAACCAGAGGGTTGGCAGTCATGGCGGTTCAATGCTACGTTAGTCACTTCTTGTCTGTTTGAATAGATTTACATAACAAAAAGATTAAAAACAGACTTGTGCAACACGGATAATAAAGAACGTACTACTGTAATTACACTCCTCGCAAAATATCGGCAAGCTGCGCGGGTTTTAAGGGAGCAGTACTAACACGATTCCAGTTATGAAGTATGCTTAGGGCAATTTTTAACAAACATCAAAGTTATTAATGTTGGGTTAGTTGAATATGAATAAAAAAGAGCTCGACAATAAGAGCTATGTTGGCAAACATGTTTTAAGCACGTAATTCAGAGCAACCCTATTGTCTCAGAGGAGTTGATTGAATTTACTTTCTTGTAATCTCATCAAATAAGTATGACATCAGCAGTACATTATGTAAATATTTCTATCTCATTACATTAACTTGAAATATTTGCATATTATTAAAGCTATTCAAGCGGATTTATTACGTCCTAATTACGCACAATGGATATGAAATTGACACCTTAAGAATGATTTTGGCTATCTAATAATGTAGATGAAGCTGTTTTAAAAGCATCACTTTTTGAAAAAGTCATAATTTTTTATTGATTTTTTCGTGTTTCCGGGCGCGTAACAGCTTTGGTCATTAGTCCCGTTAGTGTGGTGCATGTTCTTTTTCTCGGAAGATGGCGGTGATCTTCCCCCGCCAGATGGGGAGATTCGGCGCCGACCTACCGTCGGCTAGTGGGGTTTCCCCCTAACCAGGACTCTCCCACCAGCGGGGCACTGCCCCAGCCGGGACAAGCTCTAAGCTCCCGACCAGTGTCCCGGAATATGTGGTAGTGTAGTGCATGTTAGTATAAGTGCGTGCGCGCGCGCGCGCGCGTGTGTGTGTGTGTGTGTGTGTGTGTGTGTAAGGGGAGAGGATAAGACAAGGAAGAGGAAGGACAGATCGCGCGCGGTCCGTGGCCCGTTTGGTAGGGCTCCGGCATTCGCATGGTGGTGATCGGAGAAACCACAGAAAACTACCGATCAGAGCAGCCTACCGCTAGAATTTTCCTCCAGACAGCGACTGAATTCGACCTAGTTGAAAACGTAGTGTCGGAAATCCTGCCGCCGGCAGGACTCGAACCTAGGACCTCCCGGTCAGAGGCGCTGCAGTGGCATCAGTTGATGCACTGAGCTACCGCTCCCGGTAGTCATAATTTTGAAATAATAAAGATAATAAAAATAAAACAACTCTCATAAATACTGTAAATATATTTTTACGATACTTTCAACAGATTTTTTTCCAAAAGTAAAGTCGAAGCCTTTTCGAAAAGCCGTTGATGACCTTGGCAGAGAATGATGTCCCTGCCCTCAGGGCTGCTCGCCCGTGGAACGCACTGCTGCCGGTGGTCACGCAGCACCCAAGCGAGGCGGCGACACGCCATCTCGTGTTTACGCTGAACATCATACATCATTCTCCAAATAATTACTCTGGGAGGAAACGGGAGCGTGGCCACCAAAGGGATGAGAGCCGCGCATCCACGTAGCTAAACGCTGCTAATTTGCTAAAAAAATCTATTCTCCGCAAGAGTAGGGCATTCAAAACGAGTCCAAATTTTTAGGAGGCAGAGAAGCGTACTACGTGCGCTACAGCCATCTTGTGTTCAGTACTAAAGTGCTATCTCCAACTGTAAAACACACATAACACTAAAACAACAACAAGCAAAAATAAAAATAGCTCAACTAAAATTCCTTATCAATTCCAAAAGCCGGTTATCCCTAACAAATGCCATTACAATTTATAAAGAAATAGTCAGACCATTAATGCTCTACGCATGTCCCATCTGGACTAATACATCTATTTCTAACATTAATAAACTTCAAATTGTACAAAATAGTTTACATAGTTGTTCATGCTTCGAAGCGTTCTTGAACATTTTCTTTACTAATTGTTCATAGTAGGGGCTCTTGTAGTTTCCTACACCTCTAGTAAGGTAGTTTAGTTTTAAGTTTTTAGTGTTATGTTTAGTATAAGTTGCAATGTAAGCCAGCAAATTCACATGAGATAGTAATTTTGTACTGATCTGTGTAATTTCTAATCACTCAATAAATAAATTTTTAAAAAAGTGCCATCTCAACAACCATAAGTGATCAAAGTGCTATGATAAATCTGCTACAATCAGTGAATAAGGGGGTTTAGCTGAAGAGAATATTACAGTAATGATAAATATCAGAATTATGAAAACGTGTACAGAATTCACTTCTCCCCATAGCACGTCACACACAATTTTTAACTGTTTGATGTAAAAATAATAAAATAAAAAAATAAATAATGTCTAATACTAATTTAACTACTGATATTTCCTTCTTCCTTTTCTCCTCTCCTTACACATTTTTACACTCAAGTGATTTACATTTCCACAACTATGGCTTTATTATGATACGGTTCTTGACCAATCACAGAGAAGTTTACAAACCCATTTAACGTTTTGACTAAATAAAATATTGACAATTAATCGTTGAGAATCGTTCTAGCAAATGTTTCGTTCGATAGTGTACATTAAAATTTCATTTGAGTTTATATTATACTTTTCAGCTTTAATTTCTTTTAGTATTAGTATTTTTTCGTAATATTATTTAAAATAAATTGGACGTAATTTATTTGATCCTGTTTGACTAGCGCAGTACTCCTTGCAAGCGGACTGGTAACCACAGCCACCTGCGGCATAATGAGGGTAGCTGTTCGCTAGTTGCCTTGGCTGAATACTGCAAGTCAACTGCCACGAAACGATTCAATGTAAAAGTTTAACTTACAAAAGTCGTGGAAAAAGTACCGTATGAAACTCGATGTAATGGGTATTAATACACTCGTTTGAAGTTTACGATACTCGCTCGAATCGTAATATCGCACTCGTTTATTAATACCCATCATTACATCATCGTTTCATAATTAATATAGTTCGGCCTTTAGACCTTGAAGTTGGACCTCCTGATCTATCACCTAACACCGTCTCAGCAATTTCTGCGGTGAAGGTGGAAGCTCCAAGGAAGGAACGAGCACGATTGAGCGCGGTGGCACGTCGCTGCAGACAGTTTCCGGCACCGTTTAGATAACGGCGTCCGCTTCCGCCTGCGTAATTAAGCCACCCACCCTGAATTTGCCAAGAGCAAACAAGTGAAACCGCAGAGAAAACCTAATTCAGGTCGACCAGCTTCCAGAACTCGACCCAGAACCCGACCGCAAGTCGATTGCACGCTGCGGAGGGAACGGACCGGAAACTCGGATCCTCTCCTGATTTGAGTTCCGAAACTGAACTCTAGGATATTAGGAATCAACTGTACGTTTGCACCAGTTAATCTATTTCATTCTTGTAATCTAAATTGAGTTGATAAAAATGTCTTCATAATTTATTACTAATTTCGTATGCGCGCAGAAACTGAGAAATAACTAAGTAGCCTGTGGCTATGTGCCAATGGTTTTGTTTGATGCCCAGGGTCTCAAAAAAATAACAATGAAAGAGTTTCAATTTTGACTGTAAAATGTCAATATTTGATTGTGTAATTCTGTGCATACTGTCTAAATTATCAAACTCAATGTGTGTCACTACTTGGGAGATAGCTGAAGTTATGCGACAGGAAGGTTGTAAAGAAAAGGTCTCCCTTCATTAAATATTTGCTATTCACGTGTTGCATTTCAGAACACTTTTTTATATTCATCCGAATACACTAATTTATTAATACTATATTTTGAACGCATTTTTTGTAAAATGCTTGATATGATGGTGTATTTTAATACGTGTCGCAGGGGAAAATTTTGTTTGTTGTCTTGACCAGAGTGTGCTATTTTAGAAAACATTTCCAATGGTATTGTTCAGCAATATTTTTTCTCCAAAGAGGGACACTGCTGAATCAGGATTAAGCGCTTTCGATAAGTGTGAAAGGCGCCCCGCATTCACCCTAAATGATGTCCACTAATAGACAAATAATCTGGCAACATGAACTATTTTGACTGTGTTAGAACGTGTACCTGTCAAACATTCGTGTACTATTAGTTGCCTTCCAATTAGGGGCAAATGTCACATGTGTATTATCGTTTCGTAAGATTTCTTATCACGTGTTCATTCGCATAAGTGATCATCTTCGACAAGTGTCGTGCAATTTATTCTGAACTAGTCAGAATACCACGACATCACAACAAAGACGTGGTCACTAACTGAACAGTAAAGTATAGAAGGTGAAAAAATCACTTCTTTTAAAGAGCCTCAATTAATTAATTTCAACATATCAATGAGATCAAAGTTTTGACCATCATATTCAATAATTAACATTTGGGATTTTGGGGTTTCCTAAATTGGTAGCACATTCGCTAAATCATTGTGGGTATCGCCTTTGAATCAACCGCCGAATGACAACGAGAAACGGATTTTTGACATTCGTCTCACACGTCAGTTATTGACCACGCCAGTTTATGACTTCTGGCTATGTTCACATTGGTTCAGAATAAATATTACTACTTTTACGACTTGAAATTTGCCAAAGACAGGGGCGTTTATTGCATGAAAGCAAGGGAAGCATTGCCAAGGGAAGCCTTACCATTTCCAAGGATATCTTCACATACCACTAGACTAGTAATACCACTAGACTAGTAATTTAGAACTATTTACTTTTAATTCAAGTCAAAACAGTTTAAATTGGGCGCTTCCAATCTTATCTTTACAAAATGAGACGTAATTATTATTGTCACCAATAGATAGGGTAGAGTTTGCTTATAAAGCTCTTTGGAAGCACTGAGCTGACAGCATTAAGCGTCTCATAGGGAATGTTGTAATCAGCAGATATACTGGCGCGTGTTGTGAGTGCACGCGGGCTCATTCAGTCGAGCTCGCTGTAGGAAGCAATCGCCAGTTGCATACAGCGTGACTCACTGTGCGCGTGTGGTGGGCTCCGCATGTGCTTATCGGTTCAGTGTTTAAATTATCGTTTATCATTTGTCGTCTTATCCATAAAAAGCGCGTGTTGTGAGTGCATTGAAATGGAATTGCTTCCCTAGAAACAAATTTCACCACAGACCACTGGTCTGTGAATATAATCACTTTCGCCAAAGAACATGTGATGGGAAATCCCACGGAATGCACACCGGGTCAGTTCTGCGCGCTGAAGGCGCCCATGTAGAGGCAGACGCCGCCGCGCTTGGGCGCCGGGCGCGAGCGAGGAAGGCGCGGGGCTCGGGGGGCGGCGCCTTGAGCCCCGCCCCCAGCCCGTCGGCGTCCAGCGCCGGCTGCGACGCGGCGCGCGGCGCCGGCCCCGCCGACACCTTCTCCGCCCACGTCTCCCCGCCGCCGCTCGCCGCCGCCGACAGCACGTCCTCGTACACGCGGTCCGGCTGCCACACACGCGCCCCGCATTCAGCCTTTCCACGAGCTGGTATGGTTAGAGACCGGAAAGATATGTAGTGTGAAAGGTCAAAATCTCTCTCTCTCTCTCTCTCTCTCTCTTCATCTCATATCTCACTATCCCTATACTATCATATATATATATATATATATATATATATATATATATATATATAAAAGAAAGTCGTGTTAGTTACACTATTTATAACTCAAGAACGGCTGTACCGATTTGGCTGAAAATTGGTGAGCATGAAGCTTAGAGCCAGGAGACGGACATAGGATACTGTTTATCCCGTTCGACAGCGTTCCTGTGTGAGAACGCACGTTTTCGCGTGATTTCGCATGTTAGCGGCAAGGCCAATCCTTGAAAGTTTGTGGTTTGAATCTAGAATATTTATGTTTTTTCCCATGGTCAATAATATGTGGCATGTACACGGGTCGGAAGATCATCTGCGTTGTTTGTTTTTGCGCCAGATAATAAAACAAAAAATGTCGTGTATCACAAGATATTTAACTGAAGAGTGCAACCTATGCACCAAAATACAGGAACAATAATGAATGATTAATCTACTTAATTTTTTATTTGTATTTTCTAATAAACAAATTAACTTAATAAATTCCAAAATCTGCTTATTTATTGCCTTTAACAGCCGGTCCCTATGATTACAGCTTTGTATTTCTCTCTTAAACAAAAATCAATTCCAAAAAAAAAAGCTCTGCTACGTAATACATTTTTTAATTATCTATTTAATATCAGGGCATTTTTTTAAATTCTTCTTTGTTTGAGAGAAAAACACAAATCTGCAATTGATTTATTATCACGAGTGCAACAAGGATAGTACAGTTTCTCACAGTGAGTGCGACGCGAGAAAAAGATGGGACCGGCTGTTAAGGCGGAACAGAGTTCGCCGGGTCAGCTAGTATGTACATAAATATGTATTGAAAACAACACGAATGTGTAATAAGTATGTAAAATCAGATACAATATGTAATATTAAAATACTCTAATTATAAAACACATTTATATAAGACGCAATTACATTATAACAAATTTTCTAAACAAATTTTAAAAATAATAGATGCGTTTAAAAAACCATTTGGAGAGCACAAGTTAATATACACTTTGCACCATACAACTTTCCATCAGTAGTAAAAGCTTCATGCTTTGTAATCCAGGACAGTATTCTGGCTCAAAGTGCATTTATGTAAGGTTATGTGCACCTTGAGCCAGACTACACGCAATAAAGACATCCTACAGACTGGCGATATCTACGTCCAGCAATCACTGCAATGTGCAACATTCTCATCTCAGTGTTACAAGTCGGCGATCGCCAACGTTTCTCGGAAATTAAGGTTGAAGGTCACGAAACGCGGCGACAATACTTTTACGCTTAGATTTCGCCAACAATGTAGGGAAAATGCTGATTTTTTAAAATACTTCTTTTCATAACAAATATGAAAGAAATTGAAGAAAATCGATAGAATAAAAAAATATTTTCAGAAAATAGCAAAATACGTACAATGTGTAATATAGTACTAAATATGTAAAAATATGTAATAAAAAATGGATATTGTCTTAGGAGAGCGACGATTCGCCAAGATTACTTTTGAGAACCATAAGTAGAAAGACAAAAAATATTAATTACATAAAAATCCGGCCTCTAGTTATGTAAACGTAAGTTCATACCGTAAAAATTTGTAACATTTATTTGATTAGTCTGAATATGACTAAATATCATAACATTGACGCGGTCATTAACGTACGTGAGTCAACTGAAAAGTATCAAATGTAAAAAACATAGTTTTCTAGTGATAAAAATACTCCTTAGATATGTGCAGTGGATGATATTTATCGCTGGAGTTGGCGGTGATCTTTCCGGATGTCGAGATCCGGCAACGATCACGTCGGTTTGCGTGTTTTCCCTACAATCAGGTATCACCCACCAGCGGGGCATCGCCTCGGACGGGATAAGCTTCCGATATGTGTGGTAGTGTAGTGTTTGTAAATGAAAATTAAGTGTTTGTCCAAGTAATGGGTGAGGATAGGACAAGCAAGAGGAAAGAAAAGACGCGTGCGCGGTTCGTGACCCGTTTGTGAGTCCACTGCTCCAGCATTCGTCTGATTTTATGGGAGAAACCACGAAAATACTTACCCGATCAGAGCAGTCGGCCGTTAGAATTCTCCTCCAGGCAGCGGCTGAACTCATGGTTATTGACACCGACGTAATCGAGCAAATAGCGACCACGGTTTAAGTTTGTAAAAAGTCAGTCTTGCGATATTCCATCTATTGTTCTTAACATTTTTTACCGCCTTCTTACAAGAAAAAGAAAAAAAACGTAGTAAATGAAGACTACCTTTGCGTTCAGTGGAAGTACTCATTCGCCATATTTTATGTAACTGATTCGGTTAGTTTGGTGGTTCTTGACAGGCATTGGGCAGTAAAATCTTTTTTAGACAGCCACTAGTAAAAGAGGTTTTTCAAAGAATGCATAGCGTGCTAGACGTTAAGCATTAGTGCTAGAAGTACGCTCTTGTACTTGAATGATCTTGCTGATTGAAAAGTCTTTATTGTACCTCAGCAGGAATAAGCGTGATGATGGAAATGACTTTTTCTACGCACATAACGTAGAAAGATACATAATCACACAGTTTAACATTTGTTAATATGACCGAGTGAAAATTTCGTCATGACGTGACTCTTTTTTTGATCTGAGGTTTTTCGAACAGAAGAAATGGTTGAGAGTATATACCAGTTTTTCGACATTGCTTTCAAAAAAGTCGTGTGTGTTAGTATGAAATTTCGCAGTCATAAAAGCTGAGAGATTCGTTTCATTAGCTCTGGTCAAAGTGAGCTTTCAGCGAGCAAGGAGCAAAGAAGCTTTCATTCAGGTCACACTGACCGACAGGCAGTTAATCTCGAAGGGAAAAAGCTTCGTGCAGGGAAACACGAATATTGGGGGATCAAAGAATACGTCGATGTACCCCTATCTCACAAGGGGATTTAAAGCTCTAGGGTAAAAAGAAGAAATGATACACCGATATCAAACTTTAATGTACAGAAAAATATCGATGTAATGTTACATTAATGACTAGATGTAAAATAACCTTGTATCAAGTAAGCGACATTTTTTATGACCAGAATTAGGTGAAGAACAATTACATTGATCTGTTGCAGAGGTATTGTTATCACAATAAATAATGAAAGTGGATGCATTTACCGCTTTTTACTTTCTCGTATACATACGTATATACGGAGTAATAATATATGTAGTATAGAGAAAGTTATGTAAGGCTGCGGAAAATCGATTTCGATATTTCAACGAAAACGTTTGGTGTACCCTGATACGAAAAAAGTGTTGTTTTTTTTAAACGTCCGTCCGTCTGTCTGTCGGTCGGTCCGTCTGTCAACACTACTAATTGCACAGTTTAATATGATCTGAAGTTCATTTTTGTGTATTCTTTTGTTTTTTAAGAAATTACACAAATGTATTTTTTTAAATATCTCTCACGCCTTTAATATGTACATTTCCAGTAATTTGTATACATAATTGCATTTGTGAGAAAATGCTTCAAATGACGTTTTTCTTAACCTCAATAGATTCCTGTGAAAGCTTCAAATTTCACATTCACAGTAAGGCTTAAACGCCGTTTTCTTAAAAGCGGCTTCAAATGTTTAAATGGAAATATTTCAGTTCACTATTAGGAAACCGAAAAGTTGAGAAAATTTAAAAAAATAAAAAAAGCACTTAGAGCGACGATAGATAGCATCTGACAAGAGGATGGGGCAAGACTGTAAAAGCAGTTTCCACCAAGGAAATTAGAAAACTACTAAGAGAAAGTTTGTGTCATTCTGTAGCACCACTAGTTATATAAGTGGTTAGCATTATAAGATGTCTTACGCATACAAATCTGATAAACAAAACCTGATAACTTGCAAAAGAGGTCAACTTTAAATATTAGAAAACATACGTTTACCACGATACTGCTCTCCTAGCGGTTAACATAGAAGCACTGCATAATTCGAGACATTAACACTTTCTGCGAGTGATTTACTTGATTTCCCTACATAATTGGAAACGTTCAATCTATAGTTGAAACAACGAACAATAACCGCTGTTTGAAAATATACCAATAGAAAATGTGTTCATTGAACGCACTGAACACAAAAGAAATTAAAGAAAGAGAAGAATGTGTTATAATGACTTGCGAAGAAGATGGAATAATGAAAACAAAGCAGATAATATGGTGGTAATACATCATTATTTTTTGGTATTATTATTATTATTATTATTATTATTATTATTATTATAGTTGCAATATTTATTTGATGTATTTGTTGATTCTCGCGAAGAATAATCGCATCGTAATTTGATTGCATTAATTGTAAATTAGATAGAAAAGATGATTCGTGTGTATACTACAGACCGTGTGTTAACTCCGACATGCCACCCACTCACATAAAACATAGTCTACAACACATCGTAGGCTGCCAGCGAATGGGACCCGGGCGTTGAAATGCGTATGTCCTCCTCCATGTTTGTCAACCATCTCAAAGACGGAGTACGGTGTTCATGAGATCATCTATTGTTCCTGATAAATATGCTTGCCTGAAGTTGTGAGTGCTAGTTGAGAGCCCAGAAATGGTCTACCTAGAGAAAGATAGTTACTTGTCTGACAGTAGTAAATCGACACAGGAGGTTTGTCGAGAAACGTGATTAGCCCGCAGGCGGCTCTTGCTGTTGAATTCCTACCCCCTATTATTGCATTGCACATGATCTTTCGACAAGTCATAAAAGTTGGACACCAATTTGTGTAGTGATCCTACCTTGGTTGCATACTCCGTGCACATGTGGGATTCAAAATCACGCATACACAGAGTGATTGTGGGAATTCTGATTTGGTGTTGTTGACGTTCTTATAAGAAGAAATAAAAGAGGTCATCTTCGTCAACATATTAGCTTTATTAAGATAGCCGGCTTTCGACGGCTTTGCCGTCATCGTCAGTCTCGCTGCTTTCGGCAAAAGTCGACCGACTTTTGTTCGAGAACCTCACGCGCGTTTTCCGCCGTCTGATGTCAACGGCGGTCGTTGGTGAATTCATATTTTTTCGCACGTCACACAAATCTACGTAGACTATCATAGTTCGTTCTCAAAGTATTTCATCTGCTCTACGGCGTTTTTATCAGTAGCGAAATATTTCCTGCCTTTTCCCCTTAGTTCCTGAAGCGCACACCCTCATCGACAATCTCCCTCCTCTTCTACAAAATGCACCCAATGCACCCGTGATCAAGAGAGCTGACTAGCGATTTGCTGATTTTGCAATTTCTAGAAAGTTTGGACGAAAAGATATAGTGACAGGGTGGGGCTGTCCCTTTTCTATGTAATTACTTCAACGTGTGATAGCCTGTTAAATAGTTCTATCTACCCGTACTAGGTAAAATCCACGGATATGTAAACCTGCCTGACAAATTTAACTAACACGCAGGAGCTGTAGAGCCCGGGCGCTCGCGTCAGCCCCCGTCGTGATAATGAATTTATTATGACCACTGTCTTCCCCCAGGAAAGGCAAGTGGCTGAGGTAGATACTCGGGTCTTTGTGGCTTGAATAGGGCCAAGACAGTTTTACGGTGGGGTCGGTCGTCCACAGAGGCAGCAAGGCATGGGGAATTAGGGTGGCACAGGCACCGCCGAGAAGGCGCAGCACGCGCTGTATTGAGCGGTAGAAGTGCAACCCACCGCACTACCATCTACATTGTCGAAGATGCTCGTCTCAGTTGTAGAATGTTTGCGCTACAGCTAATAATTATACTATTTAAATATAATTAATGACTATGATACATTTTATTTTCTACTTAAAGCTGTTTTCTTATCTCTGTAGTTATCTGTTTACATAAAAAATTTATTGATCCTTGAAAATTTTACGTTTTTCAAATTTGCAAGCCTTATAAATTTTCGTTTTATAAACTTTGTTATTTTTATAAAAGGAATGTTTGTTTATTTTCCAGAATCAGTATACACCTGACGATCTGTTTCGTTATAAAATTATAACTCCTACAAGAATAATTAAATACACACAGCCCAGCAACATTAATGTGATCACCGCCTATGTTCAAAGTAAACGTTCATTAAAATTCTCAGGAATGGCAGGTGGCAGCCCCAACAGTGGAGGGCATGTAAAGCGAGTCGAGTGGAAGCAGAAAACAGTGCAGTAGTTGTCGCAATGTGGAAACGGAACGATTTATTGGACGTGCAAAAGGACATGATCATTGCCTTTCTGGCCATGAGCGAAAACATTTTCGAAACGGTAAGTTTGTGAAGTGTTGCGTGGCACCGTGGTTAAATATACCGTACATGACAAAATGGCGATATCCAAAACCGGTGCCGAGGTAACTGTGGCGCATCACTGGCCATAGATGACAAAGGAGGACGACGGCTGCGGAGATGGGTACGGGCGGACACTTGCAATTGTAGAACAACTGACCGCCCATATAAACCAAGGGGCTTCCAACAGAGTCTCCTCAACAACAGTTCAGCGAATGTCACTGCGTATTTGCTGCGTATTGATTAGATTTTCCTATTCCGATAACTATTTTATGGGTGCGTCAACGGCTGTGATGAGTAGTCAGGTAAGTGTGGTGCCTCTTTCAACGTAGTGTTCTTCCCTCGCGGTGGCATAATCCGGCGTTAACCTACACGTCGGCTTGAGTTTTATTATTTTTTATTTATTTATTTTACGTCAAAAATACCGTTGAAACTGCGTATGACGTGCTATGGGGAAAAGTGAATTGTGTGCACATTTTCAAAATTCTGTGATCCCTACACTAAGTCATATACTACTTAAATTTTGAAAACAAAAACTCCCATGTAATAAAATCTATATTCAAGGATAAATAAGCAATAAATTTTGGCTCTTATCCATGTTACTTAAATTTTGAAAACAAAAACTCCCATGTAATAAAATGAAGTTACATTTATGTCCAGAAGCAACACAATGGGCCATCACAGCATTTGCTCAATGGATCAGGGAAACTGGACGAAAAACCTAATCGAGATGGGGGCCATTGACCCAGGAGCTGCGATACAATACTTGTTACATATTGTTTAGAATTATACAGATTTACAATATATACAATTATACAATAGCTTTTACCACCCAGGTGTCTCTCACTAGCGAGGCACCTTCCCAGTCGCGACAAGCTCTAAGATCTCGACTGATCGTGTAACATATGTCACACGATAGCATATTCCATGCAGTAAGTGCGCATGTTAAGGGATAAAGATATGACAAGGAAGAGGAAAGAAAGGTTGCGCGCAGTCCGTGGTCCGTTTGTTAGTAGCATTCAGCATTCACCGAATCAATGCAGCCGGTCGCTAGAATTCTCCTTCAGAGAATTGCGAATCCCATTACTTCAACAAAAGGGCGACGGACGGCGCGCGATCTTTTCTTATTTTTCTCCTCTTCTCCCCTTACACACATTCACACTTATACGTACCACATTACCATGCATGTCATGATGGATACGTAAGTTTCCGCGGCTGGAGTTATTGGATTCTTGGCTGCCCGGGAAGAGCCGCGTCTCATTCGGTGAAGTTGACGTTTCGGCCTTCTTGTTGTGACCTTCTTCAGAGCTATTCTGCTGAGCAGCAGCAGAGCTCTCAAGAAGACCACAACAAGATGGACGAAACGTCAGATCCTTCGACTGAGACGCGGCTCGTTCCGCACAGCCAAGAATCCACACATGTCATGAGATCATTCGGGGGTGTAAATCTCGTCCGAATTGGGTCGGTGACCCTATGTTAGAAATACGTGGAGAGGAAACCTCCACATGTCGACGTATAGGTCTCCGTCGTATGTGACATTCTAACGAGGGAGGAACAGTTACCTACTGGGATTCAACATCTACTACACTTACGTGACTAATGCTCATAACTGCTGATGCGCCTGGAAACGAAGTAATCAATCATTAAAACACCCAGCATTCGACACGGAAAATTATTGTTTTACTACACGGATCACCATGACATGTAAGTAGTGTTACTGCTCATCATCATACTTACAAATTCTATCAGAACAGCATCAAACAGCGATCGGCATAATAATACCTATGAACAAAATGCTACAACTTATTCTTTGAAAAATATTTCCCATACTTCCCATTGAATGGACTTCTATCTGCTTAAACACATTTTTCATAGTTTTATAAATCGCATGCGCTTGCGTCAGGAATGAAACACCTTTAATTTACGTTACTGAAAACACTTTCATAAATCAAAGGCTGGCATTTTCTCATCCTTGAATTCCGAGCGTGGGTACAATGTCGAGGAAATGGGAAGCGTGTCATCGCAGGATGTTCTCTGGGCAGAGGAGGAGGTCCGTCTTTTTGTCTGTTCTACGTGATTTGTTACCAACCGACGTTCCGTGAGCAATATCATACCATCCTGACCGAATGCAAGCTGGACGATCAATCTTTCATGACTTTCGAAGGTTTTTATACTTGGTTGAAACTCGTTCCCGTTGATTTAGTTTTTGCTCATAAATTTCGGCACAAACAAGTGGAAAATGTTCTTGAGAGAACAATAACAATTGTTTGATTCACACGAAAAAAAACTCATTGATTGCAGTTCCAATAATATAACTGATAACAATCCAACAATTGCTACTAATGAATCAGGTCATTAGTAGGTATGTCTTTATACTTATACTGAATATATCAGACAACAGATGAGGTGAATGTACTGGATAAAATTATTCATTAATCAGCAGAACTGGCGTCACCGGGGATCACTTCGCCTATGGGTTTGAATCCCAATGCACGGATATTTTCCCTTGTATTGTGGCATGCTGTGCATTCCCACTCAGTACACTATCACCTTTAACATGATTCCTACTCTTAATTCCTCTAACTATTCCAATAACTATTTTGTGAAGAATATTGCCTGGTATAAAATATTATTATAATTATTGTTATTATTGTTATTATTATTGTTATTATTATTATTGTTATTATTATTATCATTATTATCATCATCGAGAATTTATGTTTTGTGGGTCCTTGATACCAAAAAATTGAATGACAGCAAAACGTCTGTCTGTCCATCCATCCGTCCGCCCTTCCGTCGTCCGTCCGGTCTGTTCGTCCGTTCTGTTCGTCCGTCTGTCCGTGCGTCTGTCCGTCTGTCTGTCCGTCGTCCGTTCGTCTGTCCGTCTGTCCGTCTGTCCGTCTGTCCGTCTGTCCGTCTGTCCGTCTGTCCGTCTGTCCGTCTGTCCGTCTGTCCGTCTGTCCGTCTGTCCGTCTGTCCGTCTGTCCGTCTGTCCGTCTGTCCGTCTGTCCGTCTGTCCGTCTGTCCGTCTGTCCGTCTGTCCGTCTGTCCGTCTGTCCGTCTGTCCGTCTGTCCGTCTGTCCGTCTGTCCGTCTGTCCGTCTGTCCGTCTGTCCGTCTGTCCGTCTGTCCGTCTGTCTGTCGTCCGTCGTCGCCCGTCGTCGTCCGTCTCCGCTCTCCGTCCGTCTGTCCGTCCGTCTGTCCGTGAATTTTGTGAGGAGAAAAACCTAATTTTTCCAAATAACACAGATCAGTTGCTGTTGTATATTTCTTTACATTGAATTGAGAAGGGTATGTACTTTGAATTTTTTTCCTTTTCTGCTTCATTAATGTTGCGATCTGCAGGGTGTGTAACATCAATGACGAATGATTTCTTTTCCTGTACGTTATGTAGTAGAATATTTGGTTTATTTGCCGGAATCGTTTTATGCTGGATGGTTTATGGATGCTAGTTTACGAGGCGAAATGCGAATTTATGGCGGGATGAAGTGTGCAACAGGATCATTGTAGACCGTACGACCCTAGATGTGAGTTCTGTTCATGGTGAATTTTCAGAAAACTGGTGGTTCGGATTATGCTACTATTACGAGAGAATTCTGACAACAGTTGTTCGTATCTACCTCTTTGGCGTCCCATTGGGTTCTCTGTCTTTTGCAACATCTTCGGATCCATGACTTTTGATTTTGACGTGTTCAGTTTAATTCCTATTTTTTCTCAATCTTTCTTGTTTCCACTCCCTTCAAAAAAATATCTCAGCTTTCGAAATGAACATTTTTATCCATTTTCTTCAGATGACTGTATCGTAAGAGGTTGTTTTCGCAATACTGTAATGATTTGTACTTGAATTTATTTTCAATTTCATTATTTAAAATATATCAGCTCAGTATTCTATTGTTGTTCCTAATGAGTAAATTTGTCAAATTATACATATTAAAAATAAAAAATGTGTTATTTTCGCAAAAAGTGTTACATGGACTCTCATTTGTGTTGATGTCGAATTAATAAATTGCTGATGATGCGATATAATGAGGGGAATTTCTTCTAAAAAA